>CM032454.1:164513665-164616619 GCA_019049505.1 Pachyrhynchus sulphureomaculatus | reverse complement strand
GCATAAGAAGCGGTGGTAAGAACAATAACCAAGGATAATAGATATTATCAGAACTTGTTAGGGGATCTTTTCCTGCGAGTTTATTAAGACCCCGCACCTAAGAAAGCGATTCAAGATTAATATTTTGCCAACAGATATGGGTAAGTAATTAAAAAATATGTTGGAATGTTTTCAAAATTTCTTAAGCATTTAAATTAACTACTTAGCAGTCAGTTTTAATCTATACTCCAAGGTGCTTTAATAACCACAAAAGTTTTACTTAAACCACTACAACCTTTACATATAAAATTTTTGTCATATTTAAAAAAAAATTGGAAAAATAGCATATAGCTAACTAATTGTCCCATTCTGTTGTAACTGTTTATATTTATAATTACACCACAATTTATCTATGCATAAATAGTTTACAGTGTTGCAAATAATGTTTTTATTTTACTATATTTTTTGCTATGATTATAGACTTGATAACTGCATAAATCCATGGCAGCAACTAAAATATTTCGGCACACATAACAATCTTTTCTTTATCAAAAATTAATTGTCATAAAACCTAAAAAAACCTTGGCCATCAGTATCTAAATACCAAGGAAAATAAATTGGGGAAAGAGAAATAATTTTTGTTTTTTAGTGTTACAGTTTTAAATTTGAATTTATGTAATATGTGTATATATATATATATATATATATATATATATTATATATATATATATATATATTACTATATATATATGTCATTCATAGCAGTCTATTTGTAGATTAAGTTTGTTTGTTTCTGCTGTTGGATATTGTTGGTTTAAGTTTGGTGAAAGATATTTTTTTGAGTTGTTAGCCGGTTTTTCCTGCTATGTTCAGGGTTATGTGGTTTAAGGACTTTTTTGATCTTATTACTTAATTCAGGAATGTCTATGGTATGTAAAATATAATTTTTCTTAAATTTCATTGTTACTTTGTTTAGATTTATTGTATACTTTATTTAATTTTGTGTTTTTTGTTGTTACAGTTTCAGTTTAATTTTGAATTTTATATATCTATATATATATATATATATATATATATATATTATATAATATTTAATATATATATATATATATATATGCGAGGCTGGTTTGAAAAGTCCGTGCAAAAATAAAAACTACTTATCTGTTTGGGGTAAACCTTTTTTATTTTTGACATAGTCTCCCTTTTAGGCTTATACCACTTCATCCAAAACGATTTCTAGTTTGTTGATCCTTCCGAATAATAGGATTTGTCCAAGTCTGCAAAATATCCATTAGTGTCTGCAATCACCTCCTCGTTTTGAAATAAAATCTTTGTTCCCGCCAGCCATTTCTTCAAATTGGTGAACAAATAGTAGTCCGAAGGGAGCCAAGTCTGGAGGAATAGGGGTATAAAGAAACGAGTTTGGAATCCGATTTTCTATTAATTTTTGCGTCCACAACTGCTTAAGGTGTGTGGTTGGTGCGTTGTCGCGTGATGGAAAAGGACTTTCTTGTGGGCCAATCGCGCGGGGCGTTTTTGCTTGCAGCTCGGTTTTCAAACGGTCCAATAACGATGAATAATATTCAACCTGTAATAGTTTTTAAAACCCTTTTCCAGGATACGTCGATGTGGATTATCCCTTGTTGAATCCCAAAAAGACAGTCGACATAAACCTTTCGCGGCCGAAGGAACGGTATTCGCCTTTTTTGGTGCAGATTCCCCCTTGGTAACCCATTGTTTAGATTGTTGTTTGGTCTCAGGAGTATAATAAATGTATCCCATGTATCATCCACAGTGACGAAACGAAGCTTAAAGGTCCACCGGATTCTTCTGAACAGCCTGTCGTGGTTGTACAAAGCCAATTTGCTGTGAGCTGCAAAACTTACCCCACACAAATCGTGATCTGCCGTGTTTTTGGTCAAGCGTTCAGCAATCGCGGCACCCATCTTGCGGGATAGCTTTCTCATGTCCAAAAGGTTAAGCAAAATATTAAGGATCCCGTTCAGTCCGAGATGCCCACAGCAGCTAGCAGTCTCACGCGGACCTTAGCTTCTCTTCTGTCATCCATCCACCATCTCATGGATTGTATTCAATATTTTCTGGGAGTCGTAACCTCCACAGGCCGTCCAGAACGTTCAAGGGCGTCATCACTGTGCTCCATATGGCCAATCCGGAAAATTTTCAAAACCACTTATAAACTGTTCTAATCGAAGGTGGCAGAGTCACATAATGTTTATCAAGCGTCTCTTTAGTCTCCTGAGGCGTTTTGTCCTTTCATGAAGAAGTAATGTTTAATCACCACACGAAATTCTTTTGTCGTCCATTTCTTGAAAATCACTCTACTTCCTTGATTCACACGAATGCCAAACACAAAGAAATAGACGCAATATTGTTGATGATGAAACTTGGTGTGCGTTCATTCAAAGAGATTGCTACTAACTAAACATGACCTCGATACGCGCCGGTTGGTGCCATCTCTCGGACTTTGCACGGACTTTTCAAACCAGCCTCGTATATTTATATATATATATCTATATATAAATATATAATAAATATATATATATTTAGGTAATTTAGGAATTGTTTTTTTGTACTTGGTCTTGTGGTCAATTTTTTAATGAAAAGCAAGTTTACTTTTGGTTAAAACGTATTCGGTTTTATTTTATTTAAAACATCATCAAAAACTCCAAGAAAGAAAAAAAAATTGGTTAAGATGTAAAAATTACAAGTTACAAAAATACAGAAATCATATATAAAGAATAAATATTAGTGTTTAATTATAGTTTTACCTAGCCTTATATCTAGTTGGATCTTTTGGTGTTACACATGTTTACAAGTTGCACAGTTTTCGTAATACATAAATTATAAAATGTTCTTCACATATTTTTAGTGTTCACTATTTGTACAGGTTTAAAATGGGTAAATCCGCAAAATTTATTTATCGGGGTTAGTGGTTCCGTACGGAACAACTTATAAGATCACTTCGGTGTCTGTCCTATCCGTCTGTCCACAACCGCGATTTTCTCAACTGAAACTATTTGTCATAGAAAGTTTGAAAATTTGGTATGTTGAGTATATAGGAATTGATGGCCCCTCCTTCAGAGCCATGGTAGTTTTGAAAGTTAAATTTTTTGACTTAACGGGGTTAGTTTCGGGGTGGGTGAAATCGGAAGTGAAAGAAAAAATGTTTTGTTTACTAGGGTGTGAATCGAGTTGTGGTGTCCAAATGAAAGCTTGTGAAGGACACAAGTATAAAAATATATTTATAATATAATACTTGCGCGCCACGTTTCTTTGAATTATTTTTAAAAAATCGTGGGAAAAAATCGCTGTCCACCCGCCTTATCCTCGGAAAGTTTACTTATCAAAAACTTCTGAAAAAAAACTCTGGATTATCTCCACGGTGTGTTAGAATTGAAACGAAAATTATCACGAGTGCATTACCTGTAATAATTTTTATCTGTTATATAAAAAAACAGAAATTTCAAGGTCATCAATTATCAGTAGAGATTGGTGAAAGATAAACTTGTGTTGGAAACGTATTTGGTGGGGGTGTTTATTGGTGAAGTGTTCTGTTGCATGTTTATTATCACCGTACATAAATCTGGTTGACTTAAGGGAATCATTTTGGAGGGGTGATATCGGGAAGTGAAGAAAAACATTTTTTTTACGTAGGTCATCGAGTGTGTCGTGTCAAATGAATGCTGTGTGAAAAAACACGAGTAAAAAAATAAATATATATTGATAATACTTGCTGCACACTTTTCTTGTTCTTCGTTTTACTTTTAAAAAATCGCCCCCCTTTTGAAAAAATCGCTGCCCCAAACCTTATCTCGAGAAGTACTGATCAAAAAAATTTTGAAAAAAATCCTGGATTTTTCTCCCCGGGGTATAGATTGAACGAAAATTTATCCTGTACCTGTTATAAGTTATCTGGTATTATTGAAAAAAAACCCAAAATTTTACGGTCTCCAGTTTCCAGTACAAGATTGGAAACAAACTTTGGTTGAAAACATCATTTGGGGTGTTGTTTTGTGAAGTCACTGTTCATTTTATATCCAACCTTAAACTCAATTTTTTATTTTTAAAACAATCAACGTAACGGATCAACTTATTGTGTAAGTTCAACTTGCACTTGACCGGTTTTTTTTATATTGTTGTTTACTTTAATTGTTGTTAACTTCTAGTAATTAGGTTGTATTAGGTTATTAAATCAGGCTCAATGCGTTCCGGTGTTCATTTTCGATAATTTTTAAGTGTTGTTATTTGTTCTTCGTATATGTTTCATTCTTTTATGTTTCATTTTATTTTTTTTATTTTTTTATGATTGTATTCGATTTGGGACGTTATTAAAATTGAAATAATCCCAATTCATCTTAAAAGTATGTTTTGATAGGGCAGTATGGTTTTGGTTTGTGTTTCTTACGCTATATGTTATGTTCTGTTATTTGGTCTTCTTTTAATATTGTTTTGATTACCCAATGTTTGTTTTTTGACAGATTCATGCAGTCTATTTTGTTATATTAAGATTTGTTTGTTCTGATGTTTGGGTATTGTTGGTTTAAGTTTGGTTGAAGAATATTTTTTGAGTTGTTAGCGCCGGTTTTTCTGCTAGGTTGCTGTTATGTGGTTTAAGGTCTTTTTTGATCTTATTACATAATTCAGGAATGTATGGTATGGAAATATAATTTTTTCCTTCAATTTCATTAGTTACTTTGTTTAGATTTTTTTATGGAATTATTGTTTACTTTATTTAATGCGGTTTTTTTATAATTGGTTCTGTAACTTTTTTTTGGATAATGTATTGCTGAGTAGAAACCGTTTTCTTACATTATCCAAGTTTTGGGGTCTGTCTTTCCGGATCGGTTAGTAATACTGCCCTATCAACTAGCGAATTGACAACAACTTTTTTTATATTTTTCTGGTGTGAATGAATGATAATTTAAATATTACCTGACCATACAGGTTGTGTATACCAATTTGTTTTTATGTTTCCTTTATCATCATATCTAATATTTATGTCTAAAAAGTTTATTTGATTATGTTTATTTCTTTTTCGTATGTAAACTTAAGTCTTTGTGGAATGTGTTGAAATTTGTTTAGCGTGTAATGACGTTTCGTTTCTGGGATAACAAGGAATACAATCATCTACAAACCTTTTGAAAATATAGGTTTGTAGTCGAGAGTTTTTAACCCAATAGCAACACCAGAATATTTGTGAGTAGTAAATTGGTTATTATAATTGTAATAATGTAGAGTTTAAACCAAAGGTTTTGTTGCCTCGCTAAAATTCCTTTTCAGGGATGTTAGTGAAAGTTAATATATATATGATATAGAGGTATATATATTATATATATATAAGGATATATATATATATATATATAAATAAATAAATAAATAAGTTAGAAATAGGTATTATATATATTTTATAATATATAGTAGGTATAGTATATATATATATTATAATATATATATATAAATAAATAACATAGTATATATATAATTATATATATATATAGATATATATTTATATATATATATATCTAATATTATATAAATATATAAGCATGTGTTTGGGACCTGGCTTTGCTTTGATGAAGATTACCCTTAAATCTTTTCTAAGACGGTATACGAGTACAGTTCTTTCTCTCTGGACTGAGGCAAATCGACCGGGACTTTGATTGTATACAAGGTAACATGAACAGTGTTCATGAAAGAAATCAACAACACACAAAAAATCTGGGAATTGAGCGAGTTGTGATAAACAAGTCCTCAGGATGGATTTTCTGAACATGTCCAAGATTTATCTGATATAACTGAGAAGAACTCATATTATAATTTTTACCTAATAAGAAAATACTTACCCTTCAAACTACGGCGTTACAGTCTATAAGGCATTGGTCGAGTCACTATTAAGAATATGCGCATCATTGTGTGGGGTGGACTTTATAATAATGCACTGAGTCAAACTTGGAAAAAAGGGGGCCCCCTTTATACACAACTATATTTTTTAGAGTAATTTTCTTTTCGTTATAGACTTTTTCCAACAACCAAGAGATCTATATAATGAAATTATATATGGAATATAAGAAATTTTTAATCTTTTAACCCCATTTCTCTCTATTTTGCTATAGAAACGAAAAAAAAATTGTGAATTTCAACAATATAGAACTTAGAAACAGAGAAAATTCGATATTAGATGTACCTTTATGAAAATATGACTCGAAACCAGACGGTTTTGCTTTGTCAGTTGTTTGGGACCTAAGGTGTTTCGATAGTTAAGTTGCCACAGAATATCATAAATTAAAATAATTATAAACTGTTGGACAAAAAATATGTAAACTGTTCATTACAAGAAAATTTCGGAATTATTTTGTGGATTGTTATAAGTCATATAACTGCGATCCTCTGCACGTTTTATATATAAGTTCTTTTTTTTTTTGTTTTAACTTTCTTGTGTATTGATTATTACCTTTATCTTCTACAAATTCTTAGCATAACTTAAATTGTATTTTTAGCCCCCTGACACATACAGTTGTTTCGATACACCTAGGCACACCTTGTTTACTATGTAGCTTGGTTCTAGGTTGAAATATATTCTGTACTGGGAAGATATAACTATTGTACTGTGAAATGAATACATAAGTGGAAATAATATTTATTATATGAAGTTATAGTAGTATATATAGTACTATATCTTAATATTTGTTACTATATTATATAATAATAGATAACAATAGTACCTATTTATTTATTAGGCCAAGGCTAAACAAGTATAATTCACAATATGTATAATTACAAACTAACTTAAATGGCTCTTGTTATCTTATTATGTAGCTTCTTAACAATTTATTAGAAGTTTACAAAGTTTGCATTTGTCAAAAGCATATACATATACATTTACATATTCATATTCAATACACATCGATTCATTTCATATACTGTATATAATGGTATATTTATAGTGATATATATCTATATTAGATATATATTATATTTATATTATAATACGTTATACGTATAATACGTATATTTATTATATATATATATATATATATTATATATATATATATAATATATATTTATTGTATAAACAGTCGACACTGTTTATAGTGAAAAAACTCTTTATAGTGGCAATTTTTTCATTATAACCATATAAAATATAAAATACATACATAGCAAATATATACGGAATTTTTTCTTTATATAGTGAAAAACTGTTTCTTCAGTGAAAGTTCTGTCAACAATTTGGTCTTTCACTCTATATAGTGTCGACTGTATATATATATATATAATATATTGATATTATGTTTATATACGATATATATTTATTATATATAATAGATATATAATATATAGTTATATGTATAATATTAGTATATTATATAAATATATATCTATATAATTAAATATATAATATATAAATATATATAAATAAAATATATACATATACATAACATGTACTTATTACATATACAGAATATAATAAATTATATATATTATTTAATATATTATATATATATATTTATATATTTAAAATAATATATATATACATACTTACATATAAATACATAAACATTAAATACATTACATATAAATTAATATTAAATACATAATATATATATATTAATATAAATAATAAATATATATATTAAATATATAAATATATATATCATATAATAAATATAAATATATATATTATAAAAATATAGTTTGAAATAAATATAATAATATTAAATATATATATAATTAAATAAATTATAAATAAATTTTAAATTAAATATATTAAATACTATTGTTAAATATTATATATAAAAATAAATATATATTATAATAAATTAAATATATTTACATAATTATAATTAATAATATAATTAAATATATTAAATAATAAATAATATATTATTATAAATAATTAAATAATATATATAAATAATTTTAAAATAAATAATTACATATATTTAATAAATTAATATATTATATAAATATAATATATATATATATAAATAATTTAAATATATATATATAAATTATATATATTAAATAATTTATAATATATATTAAATATATATAAATATATATAAATAATTTATATAAATATAAAGTAAAATTATTAAATTTATAAATTAAATATATAAAATAAATTAATATATTATTAAATAAATTTATATAAATTATATATATATTATATATATTATATTTATTAAATAAATACATATTTTTAATGTATAATATATATAATAATTATAATATTTATTAATTATATATTATATATAAATTTAAATATATTATTATAAATTAAATAATTATATAATTAAATATAATTAATTATATTAAGTTTAAAATATATATTAATAAATTTATAAATGTAATAAATGTTTAAAATAAATTTATATAAATTATTAATATATATATAAATAATAATTAAATTATTATAATATTAAATGTATATAAATAAATTAAATTATAATGTAAATATATATAAGTAATTAAATATAAATAAATTATTATATTATATAATATAAATATAAATAAATATAAATATATAAATATAATAACTATAAGTATATAAATTAAATATATTAAATATTTAATATATATTATATACCTTATATATTAAATAATTAAATTATAAATATAATTTTATATATATATATATAATTAATCAATATAAATATATTAAATAAATTAATATATATTATATAATATATAATAATATATAAGTATAATTAAATAAATTATATAAATTATATATAAATATATATATTTAATAAATTAAATATATTAAATAAATTAAAATATATTATAATATATATAAATAATTAAATAAATTAACTATATAATATATATATATATATATATATAAATTAATATTATTAAATAAATTATATATATATAAATAAATTATAAATTAATATAAAAATATATATAATATAAATTTATAAAATAAATATATATATTAAATAAATATAATATTAATATAATATTAAATATAATATATAATAAACTATATAATTAAATTCATATTAGTATAATATTAAATAATATATTATAACAATTATATAAATTATTTTTTGCTGCTTAAATAAAAATTTAAATAAATTAAAATATATCACTAAATGAATAAATACGATATTTAAATAAATTAAAACATTAATACATTAAATATTTATATTAACTATTATAAATTTAAATAATTAAATATACCTTATATAAATTATAATTATTTTATAATTAAATATATAGGGGGGGGGCGGGGGGATATTATAATATATAATATTATATATATTATAAAATATATATATAGATATGTAAAGTAATCATTATTAGCCAAGCTAAACTAATACAATTACAAAATATATATCATTACTAACTAACTTAATTGCTGTGGTTATCTATTATGTATCCTTCTTAATAACCCAAATTTCTTAAAGTTTTACAAATTTGTGCATTTTTCAAATTTATTGTAAGAATTGTTTAAATTCTATAAGTCCTCGATGGAAATAAGCAATTTTCAGCATATGACGAATTTACAGTGGGAACATAAAAGTCCAATCTATCTCTAGTGTTTCCAAGCATGAATGTCATTGACAAATTGTAATTTTTTCTTAAATATGTTCTGGGTACATTCTGTTTTTAATTTTAAAAACAACTATCATTGTATTTAAAAACGATTTTTTGTTTTTTACACTTAATAAGTCTGTTGTTTTCAACTTATCTTTTTATTCTTGAATACCTTTTACAATCCATTATACATCTAATGCCGCCAGTTTTGTTTTTGTCTGGAGATTTATTCTCTCTCTCTTTTGATGAACATAAAGAGATTGTTGGAACAATAATTGAGGTGGGAATTATTATCGTCTTATATATTAGCAATTTTGCCCCAAGTACTTAAGTGTTTGTTTTTCTACCTATTCTACATAAAAAAATTGGTCTTTTTTTTTTGATACTTTTTTTTGTGAGTATAAGTTGCATAACGAGAGAGATGATATATTTTCATCAATCAATAACTGACACCCAAAGATTTACCATTTCATCTAACTTGTTCAATTATGACATTGTCTTATCCACAATACCATTATCAGTAGTGTTTATCCAGGGAGGAGTATTATTGTTGCCCTTTATAGTATCATAAAATATGCTTTTTTAAACATTTACTCTAAGAACTATTTCCATCACAGCCATTTGGTCGTTTTGTAACCATATCGTCATTTATTGTTTACGTACGTACTAGATCTGTTATGTTACCACTTTCATTAATATAGGATTGTATCATCTGCAAAAGAAGCTGTAGATTCACATTTGTTTTATGACTTTCACATATCATTTAATATACAACACTAATATGTCAGTTCTCTAGCACTGTGGCCCAGTGGACACACCCATGGAACATCTTAATAGGAGATAACGCTCCATTATAATTTTGTTTGTTGTTTTCTGCTGGTCCAGAGATTCACAGAACCATTTTAAATCACATTCCCACAAAAACCATATTTTTCCAATTTTCTGACCCAACATCTTTTCTGTTTATAATTTCAAAAGCCCTTTGGAAAGTACATGTAGAACTACTTCCCAAACCAATTTTTTCTCATCTATAGAAGACTTCCACTTGCGGAAATAAACAGTCTGAAGTGCACTGTCACATGATTGAATTTTTCTAGAAACCTGCTTGACGATATGTAAGCAAACCTGTTTTCTTAATGCCAGCAACACTACTTGTCTTGTTTTTTTAGAATTATTACAATTTGTTCTTAGGTTCAGTCAGTACTTCATGTTTCAAAAAAGTATTAAAACCTTATTTATTGGTGTTTTCCGATAATTTATGCCTTAGGACTTCCTGGTTTTCAATTTCCCCCATGTCTTTGTGTTATAGTGGCACTAATACTTTTGTAAAATAGTAGTCATTAAATTGTTACCTGATATTATTTGGTTATCCTTTTCCAATCTTTCCCTTGAAAAAATATACCTTCTTGTCTGTTTAATTGTTTTTACTAGAACATGATTAGACCCTGCAGAGTCCTCCACATTGCCTTATTAGAAATCTCCTTTAGCTTCATCTATTTTTCTTATTATAATATGCGTGCTTTTTTTCTTTAATAAGCGGAACCACTATTCTGTTTAAAGCTTATTGTAGTCATCCTAATGTCTTGTTATTCATTGCCTTTCTGTACAATCCTGTCTCTTCTATTAGAAATTGCATCTTTAATTTCGAGCGTCCACCATTTTTTGTTTTCCCCATTTGGCACATTGCTTGTCTTTCGAACTAATTGATGCATGCTTGTTTAATTTCTAAGTTATAATTTGTAACCAGATAGGTATGCATTCTAGTTTGTTAGGCTACATGGTTATAGGGCATAAACACACAGCTCATAACGCCCTAATCGAAAAAAACTGAAGATCATTAAAGTTTTTTGTATCTCTGGACACTTGTTTTTTGCTTAACCTCTTTTAAAAGAAGGAAATTTCTGTAGTTATAATGGAGTGTGATCCGCTATTTTGGTGTGAGTGGTGTGTAGTTGATAATTCAATTTTCCGTAGTTTATTATATGATCAACCATAGTTGCCTGTATTCTCTGTAATTCTTGTAAAGTTTTGAAAGATTTGATACCTTACCATTACTTTTTTATAATATCTTTTCAGTTTCTTGGGAATAATATTAATCTTTTGGCAAACATTGATGTTAAAATCTCCTGTTAAAATATACATATCAGGTTTAACAGTCATTATTCACCTTAGTATTTCTTCTAATTTATCCAAGGAATAACAATATTACTGGCATTAGGGAATGTTGGTTAGATATTGTAATGTTTATGCCACATTAAACACACAGGTTTTATTCCAACCAACCATTTTTTTCCCATCTATTTACAAGATTTAATTGTTGACCTATAATGAAGTTCTTCTTTCAACATATATAGAAGCTTCTCCTGTATGCTTACTTGTTGAAAGTGCATGTATGCTTTATAGCCTTTAATTGTTTATTTCCACAGTATTCCAAGGTCTTTGGTTATATATGTTGTAACATTCATTTTTTTTTCCTAGAATTTAAGACCATATAATGTTTACTGGACTGATTTTTTCTCTTAAATAATGTACTTCTTTTCATTTTAGTATCGAGCGGTATATTAATCTGAAATTCCTAGACCGCCCTCGTTATATAGTGTGCCTGTGCGGGTTTGCGGACCGAATCTATCGATACGCCTGGATTGGTCAAAATGTTTGTATCCGGAGTTTAGGGTTTCCGGCGTTCGGCGGATATTACACGACAGAGTGGCCCACGGCTTATTTTAAGGTGTTCGAGAGGGACGCGAATCTAGGCTTAGAGACACCGAGCCGCCGCCAGGCAAGTAACATCAAATGCCGCACGCCAGGCTTTAGTAACCCCATCCAGACCGCAGCCAGGGGTAATTTCCACCGGGAAACAGGGGGGCCCGCTCCAAGTGGCGATTTTTCTTCCACCGAGCAGCCGCAGTAAGAGGAGACTTGGTCACGACAATATCTACGAGAGCCAAGTTAAGCACGAGTTTTTTTATCATAAAGCCGTAGTGTGGGTTTGTGTTGTAGTGTGTTTTTCTTAAATGGAGGTAGCTAAAGATAGGCTCTTCTCAAAAGTGTGGAAATCGGTGTGTTGTGTTGCATTGGAAGGCCTAGAAGCCCATAGGAAGACCGTAAGTTACCAGAACATACATCAATAAATAGTTGATTTCCCCCGCAAATAAGTGTTGTTTTTGAAAACAGCAATTTTGAACTGAAAAAATCGCGAAGTGAAAAATCACGACTTCTTCGCGAATTCCGGGTGTAGTCAAGATTTAGTAGTAAAATCTCTGATTTAAGGGGACTCTTATTTATAAAAAACTACTTTTAGGCTAGAATTTTTTTGTATTCCATTAAAACTGCAAAAGGGTTGGAAACTTTTATTTTAAATCATGAATAAAATTTTTCTTTTTTTGTTGATTTAAAGCTAGTGTCCTCACCTGAATACCTCTATTTTCTTTTTTCAGGGATAAGGAAAGTTGTACTAGAATAATTTTTTTAGTAATAACCGTAATAACACTTCGGAGTATTTTTTCATTTTTTTAACATCTGAAGTTAGATCCTTTCTATATTAAAATGAATGGTGCCCAAAATTTGTACGACTGAAGCTTTTTAAAAAATAGAAAATATAATTCCAAAAAGACGTTATAACAATTATCTCTTACCCATATTTTTTCTCTTACCAAGGAAACTAGAGCGGGGGGGGGGGGGGGGGGGTGGGGGTGGTGATTGTTTACATTTCGTTTAGTTTCTTTGTAAAAATCATTATTCACTCAATTCATTCTCAGAAAAGATATGTTAAAAAGAGGTTGCAAGAAAATTGCGCCCAAGCGTGGGGAAAAACGCATTTTCACAGGGTAATCCATAAGGACGGCCGGCACAAAAAAGGCGACCAATTTTCAAAAAAGAACAAAATAAGCGCTGGTCAACGCGGGGCTTTGGAATTTTATTTTTTAAAGGGTTCAGTGTACTGAGCTTTCGAACAAAGCTCTAACTTTTCAGATATTTTTAAATTTCATAATATTTAATTAAACGACAACTACACTATAGCAATAAGACAAAAGCAGGAAATTTGTAGAATTTATTTTTATTTCAATTTATCTGATGGGTGGTTTAGATATTTGAATTTTTGTTAATCGACTCTAAGATAAGAAATTCCTACTTTTTGCTTAAAAAGCTACTTTTATAGTTCAGTTTTAGGCAGGATGTGCTGGTTTACTTTAATTTTTGCAGTGTTAGAATTTATTTTTGCGGTTAACCTCGAGAATGAAAAAAAAACTGAACTTTTTTCTCACCGAGGTGTTGCATGAATATTAAGAAAATACTTTGCTGATATGAAAACGAATATTTGGAGATTTGTTTTTTGTTGGAGAAATTCTTAACATATTTGGTTAAAAGAATTTTATGAGACAAGGCGAATACTTAGAAATTTTTTTGAAATTGGTTGAAGATTTTTT
The DNA here is from genome assembly GCA_019049505.1 of Pachyrhynchus sulphureomaculatus. Lineage (NCBI taxonomy): Eukaryota > Metazoa > Arthropoda > Insecta > Coleoptera > Curculionidae > Pachyrhynchus > Pachyrhynchus sulphureomaculatus. Next base: position 164,602,649 of record CM032454.1, on the reverse strand, counting down.
AAAAAGTGTTTGGTAAAGAAGTTTAAACATTTTTTTAAGTGCCTTTACATATTTTATTTATTTTGACTAATGGGAGCACAGGAGAAAATATTTTCACGACTTTTTTAAAACAATTCTTTTAAATTGTATTCATTTATCAATGGGAAGCTTTCAATTTTTAAAGGTCAATCCCTACTGGAATATGAGATAGACTATGAAATGAAAATCCGTCGTATTTTTCTCAGAAACGTACCGTCGCTGATAAAAGAAAGATTCCAAACGCGAGATCTTAAGTAAAAGAAAATAATCCAATAGATCAGATTGGACTAAATAGTTACAAAAGTTTCTTGATTTTTTTTAAGTCTAAATTAAAATCCTCCATCTCAAGTTAAAACTCCTGCTTCTCCAAATGGTCACATATCTTCCTTTATTCGTGCATAAATATTTAGATAATAGGAACCGCATATCATATAGAATAAATCCATTAAGTTGTCCAATTTCTCGGCTTTATTTGACTCTCGTTGTTAATTTCACTGACGTGCGTAGTAGGATACATAAGGCTTATGAACGGAACAGTAAGTCTTACAACCTTAGAAAAAGGGATTTTGTCTTTAATATAGGTGATCACGTTTGGCGAAAAAATAAAATTCTTTCCAGTGCAGCCGATAAATTCACATCTAAGTTGGTACCTAAGTATATGCATTGCGTGATAAGAGAAAAGTTTTCAGACTTAGTTTATGGTTTAGTTAATTTAGATGGGACTAAAGCAGGACGATGGCATATTAAAGACTTAAAACCATTCACTGGAACCTAACCCTAATGAAAGTTTGTCAGAAGAAGAATAATTTATATTTACATTATCTTAATTGCTTTACTTTACTTTTTTTGATGTTGCTCTGTAGAGGTGACGACCTCGTTTTTTTTGACTGTTATAAAAGTTGAGCAGAGTATAGCTTACTTTTATTATTTTTGCTAAGGTTTTGGGTACTGATCATATCCAAACTTAGGTTGATTGTAGTTGATGTTTAGCATCGACTCAGCTGTTGCGAGCTTGCGAAAGAGTCACACTCAGGATTTATCATAAGACTGGTATGTCGGTGGTCGCGGGATTTGATTTGCTTATGACCCCAAATAATATCCAGTTCTTGACACTTGGAAGCGAAATTTTGATTTAGAGGCAATCCAAAGTGATCTTGAGTTTGGACAAGCGCAAGATGGAGCTCGCGTGGTATGATGTAGAGTCAAAAATTTTTATGAGCAATTTCAAAGTTTGTTACCCGAGTGGGTGTATTTCTATTACCTTAGTGGTATATGTTGGGTGCAATTAAGAGTAAATTGATTTTGGTTTATCCAGTGAGTCTAAGACTTGGATTATTTTGATTTAGATCTTCTTCTGAATTGACAAACTGAGGGTATACTCTATTCTTTTCAGGGCCGTTTTAAACGTTACCTTTGAGTCACAAATTTTTTAAAATTTTTTTTTTGCATAGACTCATAGGCGTCTGATGAGTTGTTTCGGTCTACTATCAGATTGATAGGAAATTGAAGTCCTGCAGGAGAACTAAAGGCTGATCATTTACAGGAGATGAGAGCAGAGTAAGACAGTCGTTTCACAAAGAAATGATCAAAATCTGATACCGAGATGAGAACCTTGTCAAGAGAGGCTAAGCGCAGTGAAGGAAGATTCCTAACCGAATTTTTAGATTTTCACCAGATAATCTAGAAGTTTGGGCTGACAGAAAACGGTTATGCCTGATACCTGTAGCAGTTTCTTCTAGAGGCTATTGTCTAGGGAAGACGATTAACACCATGATCGAATATTTTAGCTGTCAACGATGTTTTCTTCTTGTTTCTGATTAAGCTGGAAAAGCTCTTGTCGTCTTCAACAGTTTTGTTGCGTTGCCACCGAAAAATAGAGAAATTTTTGCTTCATGTAGCTTTTTAAGCTCATTTTCGTCTTTTGGAAATTTCCGTTAGAAGCTTGGTTAAGCTAACCTTGTAAACCTTTTAGGTTGTATCCCACGAGTTATTCGTCTTTACAGGCTGTGATGCACCGGGTGCTAACAGATGCCGTTACGCGACGTTTGGCAGGGAGTTAGTCTTCCTGAGGAACAGACTGATTGGAAGGGTAGTCTATGGGGGGCGCACGTTTGACCTTTGGGACCTTTAGAGGTTTTGTTACCCAATGGCTATTTCTATTTGAGCCAAAGGAGAGCCTAGCTACTGTAGTCGACCTCAGCTCCAATTAGCCTATTAGTGGTGACAGGCTGTTGGCAGTAGTGTGTTTCGGAACACCCTATTGATTAATTTTTTTTGACTTATGGTGGTGTGGTAGACACCGTTTTAGTTTAGTGGATGCTATAATCTACTCCCTTTTGTTGGTGGACACCAGGGTCACCATTTCCGTATTTTATTGTCGCCACCTTTCAGTATATCGTGGTGAGGTGTTTGTCTCCTGTTATGTGGGATGGATTAAATTCTTTTCGTTGTTGTTCTAGGGCGAGACCAGTACACGAGGGTTCTTCATGCAACTTGAAGAAGCGCAATGCTGGTTAAGTTTTTATATCTCTGTGTAGCCACCCTGAAGAATGATGGAGGGCGTTTCTTTCTGGCTCATGTTTCTAGGCAGATTTGTCACTTTGGTGCGATGTGCCGAAGATTTGTTTAGCTTTTGCTAAGAGCTTTCACCAAGCTCGCTATGGAGTTACCATGACCAAGAGTTTGGGATTTGAACTCCTGTATATATTTCTGTATATAGTTCTGTATATATTTCTGTGTATTGGTTGCCTGAGGGCATGTGCTCAAAATGTGTGATTTTGAGTCGTTTGGTTTATGGACTCCTGTATATAAGATTATGATTTTAGGGAGGTCCTATTTCGAGACTTGCTGTCTCATATAGTTATATTGGGAATGTTTCCTTGAATGTTAGTTGCGCGCGGACTAATCATTCTGTTCTTTGTGAACATTGCTTTTTGAAGCAGGATCATTCAGTTTGGTGAATTTTAGCTTTTATAGCTATTCACTGTGTTTAGAGTGAATTTTAGCTTTTATAGCTATTCACTGTGCCTATAGTGATATTGTTAGCTTTATAGCTGCTCACTATATTAATGGCGAGATTGTTTCTTTTAGAACGCAGACTTTGTGTAGTCGAAGACTATTTACAGAGTGTTTTCTTGGCGAGGAGCCGAGCTTTTTTCTGGCGATGTACCAGAATGTTTTCTTGGCGAGGAGCCGAGGCTTTTTTTCTGGCAATATACCAGAGTGTTTTCTTGGCGAGGAGCCGAAGTTTTTTCTGGCGATATACCAGAATGTTTTCTTGGCGAGGAGCCGAGTTTTTTTTTTTTTTTGGCGATATACCAGAGTGTTTTGTTGACGATGAGCTGACGTGTTTTCTGGCGATCAACCAGAGCGTTTTCCCTGGCGATTTTAGCATGTCTGGATGTCTTAGGACGTCGACATTGCGTTATAGAGTGCGATTATCTGGCGATCAACCAGAGCGTTTTCCCTGGCGATTTTAGCATGTCTAGATGTCTTAGGACGTCGACATTGCGCGATAGAGTGCGATTATTTTCTGATGCGACTAGTAGTGATACTAGATTTAGAATGTTCTCTTAGCGGTGAGCTAGAGCATTGATGGCGATTTTTTCCGAGCGTTTGTCTGGATTTTCATCCAGGTGTTTTTCTTAGCCTTGTGCTAAATGGTCTTACAAGACTTTCTCCTTTTAGTGTTAGTGTTTGCACTAGAATCACTTATTTTTTTATTTTTCTTTATTTAAGAATTTTTATAAATTTCTTTTGCTGAAATAGAAAATTCTCAGACAATCCTTAAAATATTTTAAGGGGGTGTTCATACTTTGTTTCAGTTCATTTTTTTTTGATTTAGACAAGAGTCTAGACAAAGTTATATTTTTTTTTGTTTTGGTAACAATAACAGAGCTGATTCTTTATATAAGAAGACCGCGACTGTTACTTTGAACAGGTATTTCTTATGTTCATGCAAGGATGTTTATTTACTTTTTGATGTACTTAACCTTAGTGCTTAATTAAGTTAAGTCTATTTATAAGATTCTTGTGATCATGCAAAGATTTTCATTTGGTTTTCATTGTACTTAATATTAGTGCTTAATTAAATTAAGTCTAGTAGTAAGGTCCAAAGATTGTAATTTTGTTTTAAGTTCTGACCTTAGTATTAAGTGATAGTGTACCACTTTGTACCTTTTCATAAGTAGCCTTAGTTTAATAGACTAGTGTAGTCTATTTCTTTTTGGAAGGGGGTAATGTAACATTCATTTTTTTTTCCTAGATTTTTTAAGACCATATAATGTTACTGATTTTTCTCTTAATAATGTACTTCTTTTCATTTTTGTATCGAGCGGTATATTAATCAGAAATGCTTAGCCGCTCGGTATATAGTGTGCTGTGCGGGTTTGCGACCGAATCTATCGATACGCCGGGATTGGTCAAATGTTTGTATCTGGAGTTTTGGTTCCGGCGTCGCCATATTACAGGCAGAGTGCCCACGGCTTATTTAAGGGTCCGGGTGACGCGAATCTAGGTGAGTACCATCAAGCCGCAGCCAGGCTTAGAACACCCAGCCGCCGCCAGGCAGTACCATCAAGCCGCAGAGGCTAATTTCCACCGAGCCGCAGTAGAGGCTTACGAGAATATCTACGAGAGCCAAGTTAAGCACGAGTTTTTTAATCATAAAGCCGTAGTGGACGTTGTGTGTTTTCTAAATGGAGCAGTTAAAGTAGGCTCTTCTCAAAAGTGTGAAATCGGTTTTGTGTTGCATTGAAGGCCTAGAAGCCCATAGGAAGACCGTAAGTTACCAGAACAATACATCAATAAATATATTCCCAGCAAATAAGTGTTTTAACAGCAATTTGAACTGAAAGATCGCGAAGTGAAAATCACGACTCTTCGATTTCGGGTGTAGTCAAAATTTAGAAGTAAAATCTCTGATTTAGGGACTCTAGTTTATAAAAACTACTTTTAGGCTAGAATTATTTTTGTATTCCTTAAACTTGAAAAGGTTGGAACTTTTATTTTTAAATCATGAATAAATTTTCTTTTTTTTGTAGATTAAAGCTAGTGTCTCACTGAATACCTATTTTTCTTTTCAGGATAAGAAAAGTTGTACTAGAAAATTCTTTTTAGTAATAACAGTAAAAACCCTTCAGTATTTTTTTCATTTTTTTAACTGAAGTTAGATCCTTTCTATTTTAAAATGAATGGTGCCCAAAAATTTGTACGACTGAAGTTTTTTTTTAAAAAAAAATAGAAAATAATTCCAAAAAGATGTAAAAACAATTATCTCTTACCCATATTTCTCTACCAAGGAAAACTGAGCTAGTGTTTGTTTAATTTCTTTAGTTCTTTTAAAATCATTATTCACTCAATTCATTCTCAGAAATTAAAAAGAGGTTGCAAGAAAATTGTGCCCAAGCGTGGGAAAAACAATTTTCACAGGGTACAAAATGACGCCGCAAAAAGCGACCAATTAATATACACGGTACAAAATAACGCCGCAAAAAGCGGGCAAGTGCCGAGGTTACAAAATAACGCCTCAAAGTGCGGGCAATTCAAACATTACAATATATATATATATATATATATATACACAAGGGGAACAATCAACCCCGTAAAACAATCGCAACAATATATATATATTATATATATATATATATATATATATATATTATATATATATATATATATATATATATATATATATAAGCTAGAAGTAGAAAAAATATATTCTAAATTCGATGGGGTGCAGTCTTTATTTAATATTTATGGCCTTGGGTAGTGAAATAACCTTTTTGTTAGTCGAGCTTTCGAAAATTATGTTTATTTCTTCTTCAGGCAATCAAAGTGGTTTTTTATAGCAAAGAAACAAACAATCATTAGCACAAAGGGACATTCCCTAATATACTGTTATTAACTACATAATATTCTAGTTGAAAAGGAAAAAACACAGTAAGGCTAAAAAATGGCTGGCTCTGGTTAAGCAGAGAGAACCAGAGCCAGTATATTAGGGAATGTCCCTTTGTGTTAATGATTGCTTATTTCGTTGTTATAAAAAACCACTTTAATGTCCTGAAGAAGAAATAAATATAATTTCGAAAGCTCGACTAACAAAAAAGGTTGTTTCACTGTATATACAGTCCTGGCCAAATTATTAGACGCACTGTATTTTTTTTAGTAATTTTATGTTTCTTAAGAGTTTTTATGCAATAATGGTATATTTAAACTACAATATTATTGATTTTTATTTAAAAGAATTGTTGTAGACTACATATTTGTACTTATTTTTAACATATGGCAACACTGTGTTGACAAAGTGATACATGAACGTAAACAAGTACAAACCTGTATCAGTCGCGATCGGAATCGAGTCAGGTACGGACGTGTTTCTGTGGCTTTATGGACTGTGATTGTTTGTTTAACAGTTTTATACTACTCAGTTATTAGTTTATTTTGTATGCAGTGTTTTAAAAAAGTAATCGGACTATTTTCATTATGGGTAGAAAAGGCGATCTTTCACCACGTAAAAAAGCTGAAGTGAAGGCCCTTGTGATTGAGAAAACATTTACAAACCGAGAAATATCACGAAGATTGGAGGTTTCTGAAGCTAGTGTACGACGCATAAAAAAGAAAATTGAGTCAGGGAAGGAATTAAGCCCGAAAAGAAAGAAAAGATGCGGTAGAAAACCAATTTTCACTCCACGGTCAGAGAGATGTTTGAAGAAAATTTGTGTAGAAAAACAGATTTGCTACCACAAAGGTAATAAAATCACAACTCCAGGATGCTAGCGTAAATGCTTCTGAGCGCACTGTTCGAAGAAAATTGAAAGAATTAGATTTTAAGGCCTGTCGCCCCGCCAGGAAGCCCAAGTTAACAGCTGCAATGAAAGCAAAGCGCCTAAAGTGGGCCAAACAATGGCAAGACAAAGATGTGGACTTCTGGAGATCGGTAAGATACAGCAATTTAATCAATAATTGATACATTATTATCATTTTCAGTTAAATAAAGCAAATAAACATGGAAGTTTATATATTTTTCCTATTTTTGACATTTCTGCTTCAGTGACGAAAGCACATTCGAAATTTTGCAGAATAAAGCTCAGTATGTGCGTCGTCGTCATGGAGAAAAGTTTCATCCTGATTGTGTCGTCCCGACGGTTAAACATCCCACCAAAGTGATGATTTGGTCAGTCATCAGCGGCAAGGGCACTGGACGTCTGTACGTCGTCAAAGGAATAATGAGGCAAGATCAGTACAAAGAAGTATTACAAAATCGGTTGATTCCGCAGCTCAGAGAATGCTTTCCAAATGGGGAACCATTCACTTTCATGCAAGATGGAGCTCCCTGCCACACTGCTCGGTCTGTTAAAGCTTTTTTGGCAGAAAAAAATATCCCTCTGTTGGATTGGCCGGGTAATAGCCCTGATATGAACCCCATTGAAATGTGTGGGAGCTGATGAAAAGAGAAGTGGCTAAAGATGTGATTACCAACAAAACCCAGCTCCTAGAAAAGATTATTCATGTGTGGAATTATCATCCTCAAATGCAGGAGACAGTACAATCTTGCATTGATAGCATGCCGCGCAGAATTAAAGCTTTGATAGCGGCTAAAGGTGGCTCAACTAAATATTGACTTTTACTAACATTAATTTCACTTTTCTTTAAAACTTAATAAACTTATGCTTTTCTAAATTAATGCTGTTTTATTTATGTTATGTCAAATAAATAGGTAATTGATTGGATAATATGAAAATAAAAAACAAATCAATTTAAAATAATAAAACGGTACAATATCACTCGGTAATTAATATTTTACATGAAAATCTTGCAGTGCGTCTAATAATTTGGCCAGGGACTGTATATATATATATATATATATATATATATATATATATATATATATATTATATATATATATATATATATATATATATATATATATACATATATAAAGGAAATATTAAATCATGAACTTCATTAAAGAAGTCCTTTTCCTACTATAAAATATTTAGACTAATCTCGTTAAAAGGATGTTTAGGATACTATCCATTTTATGTCTTCCAAGCATTGCTTGAAAGCAAAACATGGCGATCAGCCACACGTTCATAGAGAAAAATCAAAAACTCAATCACTGATTTCTTGGGTCTTGACAGCAATTTATTTAAACAAACCTTAAAAAAGTATGTATTGTTGGATATATTTTTACTAAAATACATAAATAAATTATAAATGTTGCTCTTCTGTTTGGGATGGGGTTTTAAAGTTTAAATATGCATAAGTAAAAAAAAAGTATTTTAAAATCTGTTAATAAAGAATAAGATAGTGTAAGAGTGTATTACCACAGTAAACATAAAACACAGTAGCGACAGTCCGATTCGGCACCTTTGATCTCAAGAGGTTCGAGTTTGTAATGAACACATGACCTGTCGCCATATTGCTACTATTATGCCCACGAGTTTTTGAGATATTCAAATTCCTTCTTTACAGAACCAACTCCTTTGGAGTTACCACATATATTTTTACAAGCACTCACCGCAAAAAAAAACTTCCTCTTGACATATTTTTATAATCATTTTCAATTATAACCCCAATCGGTCATTTCCTTATTGGAAAATTGTTAACTGAAATTGAAATCCAGATGTAAACACCGCCCTGGCAGCCATATTGTTGGTACGAAAGGAGCGCATGCGTGTGTTTTATATTTACGATGGTATTACGATCTAAAATCATATCGTTAGGCAGCACTACCTCTAACTTCTAAATACACATAAATAGGTTTAAATATTTCGACGATATCTTGGAATATTCCAAACTTTGGTCAAGTCATTTTAAACTAATATGTAAGTAAATACAAAAATTATTGAAAAATTTTATTCAAAATTCCTATAACAATAAAATATTCAAATCGTTAAGCGTACTTAAATAGTATCAATACCATATTTTTTTTTACTTGCACACATTGTGAATGCCAGAGCGCAGCTAGTTTTTTTGTGCAATTTATGTTATCCTATATCCTCGGCTACCGATTTCATCGCGGGTCATCTGTACATATCAACTGCAAATCTATTTTATAAGAGAAAATTGGTGAAATTATAATCAGAAATTTTGAAGTAGGCATATAGCTAATCGTAATTTGGAAAAATTTGTAGTAATCTGATTTCTTACTTATTTCTCTGAAATACGTTGCAATATGTAGCCATACAACCACTAATAAAGGATTACTTACTTATTATGGCCAAAATTTCATAATATTCTACAATTTATTAACGTTTCTATAATCTCTAATTTTTATGACAGGTTATAGCTTCTGGCAAATCTTAGCAGCCAACGTGAGTCGAACGATAACGTCAACAAATGCAGTGACTTTAGAGACTTCAAAAATCGCTCGCACAACATTAAACACTTCTACGTAGGATACCTCCATTCAGCACAAATATAAAAAAAAAACTGTCAGGAAAATTTTTTACAATCACGCCATTGTACTCAACACATGCACTAAATAGTAGAAAAGTGAGGTTATATTGACCGTAACGACTTTTTGTAGTAGTGATGAAATTTACTACATCAATATGACCAGTGATACCACTGCCATCTGAGTTTATACCATATACCGTTGAATTCACTAAAAATTTCATTTCTTTAAGTAGCGAGTGTTGAAATGTAAAAAGATGGTGAATGATACGTCTTTTTTATGGTCACATTCGGAGTCAGCACATTAAAAACCACATGAATAAGGCAAATTTATTCAAACACTTTTTTCATCGTTATTATAAACATAAATCGGGCAAACAAATTCGTGAAATTTATTTACCTATTTTGGTTGCCACAGAGTCCAAAAATTTCTATTTGACCCCATATACTTTATGGAGGACATTCTTCTGTCACGTGTTACAAATATCACCAAATAAATGTTTATTAAAAAAACCTGGTGCTTATATAAAAAAGTTTAAAATAGAATTCTAACTAATTACGGAATACTTATAAGATCACTTCTGTTTCTGTTTGTTTGTACTCTCCGTACGTTTTGAACGTCTGTCCGTCAGTCTGTCACAACCGATTTTCTCCGAAACTATTTGACATATAGTGTTGAAATTTGGCACTAATATAGGAATTGATGGCCCTCTCAGAGCCGTGTAGCTGTGAAAGTTAAATTTTGATTTAAAGGATTAATTTTGAGGGGTGGAATCGAAAGCGGAAACAAAAATTTTTACCAGGTTATCGAATGGGGGGTCAAATGAAAGCTTGTGAAAACACGAGTTCGAAAATATCTATAATGTAATACTTGCACACATTTTTCTTTGCATTATTTTAAAAAAATTGCAAGAAATTGCCCCCCCCCCCTTATCTCGAAAAGTACTAATCAAAATATTTTGAAAAAATTCTCCTCAGGGTGTAGATTAAACAAAAATTATCACTTATTACATTTTAATAATTTATATGGAATATAAAAAAACAAAAATTTCAAGGTCATTAGTTTTCAACAAAGATCGGAAACAAACTTTGTTGAAAACTCATTGGGGTGTGTTTTGTGAAGTCATTGATTATTGATTATTTTATACCTCCGTAACAAAATCTTTTATTTTAAAAGCAGTCAAGGTACGGAACACTAATTGCGAAAGTCCGACTTGCAAGTGGACGGTTATTTTAAATTTAAAACGGTTTCTCGGGTCTACTATATGTTTCGATATTTTAGTTGATTTAGGGTTGCATTTATCAAAGTAAAAGCTTTATTGTCGCACTAGATCAATTTTAAAGTTAAATCTTTTAGTAAATAATGCTGAAAAAGTCGTAGACAAGATGAATAGTGATTTCTATTATAAAACGTTATACACGCATATGTAGGTCACCGAAGTTATATAATGAGGTTACAATGCTAACTTATAGTGGTTTTATACCCTTTTATTACACCCATATATTAAGGAAATTCGGCTTAAATGTCTGAAAAGTTAGTTTCACGTCTACATTATTAATTTAAATAGGGAGAGTTTGAAACTGTAGTGAGGGCAAAATGTAATAAAGATCTACGCAATGAAATATATTGACTATTTCTCGGAGGAGAGGTTTGTAAATTGAGACAAACTTGGCAATTATACCAATTATTCAGAAAGACCTAAGGATCGTTGGTTAAGCTAATAACATATTTAATATCTTATATATATCTATATATATATATATATATATATATATATATATATATATATATATATATATATATAAAAAATCATTAATTTTATATTTAATTTTAAAATTGAGATTAAAAATAAGAGAAACAACCTAAAACGATTCATGTTTTAAAACTTGACTTTTTTACAGTTGCAATTAAAATTAAATTTATTTAATTATTAATTAAAATTATTTTGAGGCTACTACTTATAGATTAATTATAAATAAATGAGAAACTACACCTGATTTTTAACATATTTATATTTCAAGCTAGTCTTAATACATATTTATTTAAAAATAATATATATATATATATATATATATATATATATATATATATATATATATATATATATATATATATATATATATATAGAGAGAGAGAGAGAGAGAGAGAGAGAGAAATGGAAATCACTGAATATATTGAACACTTTCAATATTTTTTTAAATACAGACATTTTTGAAAAATTAGAAAAATGGCAGAACTATATTTTACCGCCAAACCAACCCTCAGCCGTTATACGAAATAGCTTAGGCACATACGCATTGTTGCTGCGCTGCCTACCAGACGATTTTCTTCAACAATTATAGATTTTAAAATTTTAAATACAATTTATCTAATAATAAATCAAAATAATAATAGATAATACCCCACACACCTAATAAAAATATCTAACATCTTTATTTGACTTATTAACTAGCTACAATTGCTATTACTGTTATACATAACTGACTAAGCAAACGTGAATATACATATTGGGATATATACACGTCAGGGGCCTAACTAACTTAGCCTAGGTAAGGACTTTATCTCAATGTGTCGAAAGTAAAAATGATATTTAAGCATATTTAAGAAGATTTCTAATCTGTTATATCAAAAGAAATTCCTTGGTAACACACGACAGCAAGTGCGATTAAACTTTGGGTCATTGCCACTTAACCGTTGACGTTAACTTTTCTGTTAACCTAACTGTTTGGACAAAATAAAAATAGAATTTCAAGAAGGTTCTTCTAATAACATTTCCAAGATTAATACCGAAATGGTTTTCTTGTTACAAATCTAATGTTTTAATTTTTTGGTACTAAAGTGAAAAAAACAAGGTAGCTATTTGTTTATTTTTTTTTATTTAGCATCAATCTGGAATCATTAAAGTCTAAAAATGTAAATAAAATGTATAAATTTTTTTTTTTTTTTTTTAAATATTATCTATCCTTTGGACAGTCAAACACATAGATGCGTTTTACCATACAATATACAGTCAGTCCAAAAAGTCTCCATACACCACCTGCTTCCTATAGTAGTTTTCTGTTTTTAACTGATTAACGGGAACTATGAGAAAACATGTTTAAATTAATATTTAAAACTTAACCAACGAGGATTCGTATTAGAAACATAATAATCTCTCACTTGTTGCTAGTAATTTTGCAGAGAGTTTTCAAAGTAGTATTAAAAATGAGTAAGAGAAATTGTGAAATTCCATTTCAAATTCGAAAAATCATAACTGATTTGTGGAAAGACGGAAAATCGTACAGAAATATCTGAAAATGGTTAAAAAGTTAGGTGTTACTATTCAGTACATTATAAACCAGTATAAATCAACGGGTTCCTATAAAATTCGACCACACTCCGATCGTCCCAAGACTCCACGTGAAGAAGCTAGTTAGACAAATAATTATAGATCCCAAGAAAAGTGCATCAAAATTAAAAGAAGAAGAACGGGAACTATTTTCGAAAAATGTTCACAAACAATGATAAATTGTTTACACAGGGCAGGCTATAAGGGGTGTGCAGCCAGGAAGAAGCCGTTAATTTCGGAAGCTAATCGCAAAAAGCGGTTAGCTTTTACTAGGGTATACGTTACAAAACCTCCTGAATTTTGGGAATCCATAATCTTTAGGGATGAAACTAAAATTAACCTTTTTGGATCTGATGGCAGAACTAAAGTTTGGAGAAAGAAGAATACTGTATTCGATATTAAAAACATTTCTTCGACGGTGAGACAAGAGGGTGACAGTGTTCTGCTTTGGGGATCATGGATCAGCATGTTTATCTGAACATTTTGAGAGATAATTTAAGAGAAAGTATGTGTGCGACAGCAGCTTCATACACCTCCGCAATCACCCGATGTTAACCCCATAGAGCATTTATGAGAGGAACTTAAACGGCGTGTTCGCAAACATAATGTTTCAAATAGAGAAGAATTAAAAAACAGAATATTGAACGAATGAGAGAACATGCCAGAATGACAAAAAGGTTACAGGAGATTATCAAGGCCAACGGCGGTCCCACTAAATATTATATATAAATACAATAAGCATATTAATATATGTTATATTCATATTTAATAAATATATTAAACGAAGTTGTTATTTTCCGTCAAACTATTATTAATAATTGTTAAGTATATGGAGACTTTTTTGACATTAATTTTGTTTACAATTTTATAACAATTTTGTAACTTCTAAATAAAATGTTTCATAGTTCTTTTTAGTACTAATCCTCGTCGGTTAAGTTTCAAATATTAATTTAAACATGTTTTCTCATAGTTCCACTTAATTAGTTAACTATAACAGAAAAATATTATAGAAAGCAGGTGGTGTATGGAGACTTTTTGGACTGACTGTATATACAGTTTTTAATATCTCATTGAATTTACACATCTATTTATTTACAAAACTTTTATGGACTGAAAATACGAGGCTGGTTTGAAAAGTCCGTGCAAAAATAAAAACTACTTATGTGTTTGGGGTAAACCTTTTTTATTTTTCGACATAGTCTCCTTTTAGGCTTATACACTTCGTCCAACGATGTTCTAGTTTGTTGATCCCTGTCTGTCTGTCCATTAGTGCGTTTATCACGCGAGAACCACTTATCCGATTTACGTGTCTTTTTTTTAAATTCATACATATATTCTTTGGCCATATTATATAATAATAATAATAATAATAATATATATAAAATGCAACGTTTCTCTGTCTGTCTGTCTGTCCGTTAGTACGCTTATCCCTCGAGAACCACTTATCCGATTTACGTGATTTTTTAAATTTATACATATGTTCTCTGAACAGGTTATAAATATACATTTTATTACATCTATAATATATATAAAATGCAACGTCTCTCTGTCTCTCTGTCTGTCTGTCTATCTGTCTGTCCGTTAATGCGCTTATCACTGGAGAACCACTCATCCGATTTTCGTACTTTTTTTTTTAAACATACATATGTTCTCCCGCCAGGTTATAGGCTATATTTTATTACGATAGGTAGCATAAGAAATGAGAAGTGACGATAATAGTGAATGAAGTCGGAAAAAAGTTTGCCGCTAGCGCGTTCTCTTGCAATACACAATCTAAACCATTAAATATGGAACCATATTATGTAGCAGAGGATATATATAATCTATAATATATGTAAAATGCAATGTCTCTCTGACTGTCTGTCTGTCTATTAGAGCGTTTATCACGTGAGAACCGCTTATTCGATTTACGTGTCTTTTTTTAAATTCATACATATATTCTTTGGCCAGGTTTATATAATAATAATAATAATCTATATCTATAATATATATAAAATGCAACGTCTCTCCGTCTGTCTGTTCGTCCGTTAGTGCGCTTATGACTGGAGAACCACTTATTCGATTTACGTGCTTTTTTTTTAAATATACATATGTTCTCGGGCCAGAGTATAGACTATATTTTATTACGTTAGGTAACATGAGGAATAAGCAGTGACGATAATAGTGAATCAAATCGGAAAAAAGTTTGCCACTAGCGCGTTCTCTTGCAATACACTGCCTAAACCACTAAATATGGAACAATATCATGTAGCAAAGGATATTTATAATATATATAAAATGCAACGTCTCTCTGTCTGTTTGTCCGTTTATGCGCTTATCACTGGAGAACCACTTATCCGATTTACGTGCTTTTTTTTAAAACATACTGGCCAAGTTATAGGATATATTTTATTACGTTAGGTGATATAAGGAATAAGCAGCGACGATAATAGTGAATCAAGTCGGAGAAAAGTTTGCCGCTAACGCGTTCTCTTGCAATACACTGCCCAAAGCATTAAATATAGAACAATATCATGTAGCAAAGAATATAATATATATAAAATACAACGTCTCTCTGTCTGTCTGTCGGTCCGTTAGTGCGCTTATCACTTGAGAACCACTTATCCGATTTACGTGTTTTTATAAATTTATACATATGTTCTATATAATTCGATATAAGCCTAGATAATGGGAGAAAAGGTGAGACAATGGGAGATAAGGAGAAATAATGGGAGATAAGCCGAGATAAGTCTCGATAATGGGTGCTAAGGTGAGTTATGGGAGATAAGTATAAATAATGGGAGATAAGGAGAAATAATGGGAGATAAGCAGAGATAAGTCTAGATAATGGGAGTTATGGTGAAATAATGGGAGATAAGGAGAAATAATAGGAGATGAACAGAGATAAGCCTAGATAATGGAAATTATGTAGAGATAATGGGAGATAAGGAGAAATATTAGGAGATAAGGGGAAATAATGGGAGATATTTTATTACGTTGAGTAACATAAGGAATAAGCAGTGACGATAGTAGTGACTCAAGTCCACGCGAGCGGAGCCGCGGGCCCGGCTAGTATGATATAAATACTAACTTAATTGAATAATGATATGCTTACAATTGCCAGTAAATAATTGACTAGTTTTTTTAATGAAATTACAGGACATTTAATCTTGGGTTTTAAGCAGCTTCGTTTTGAAGATAGATAGAGATAGTCGAACGAAATATAATGATATTTGATTGTCATGTCATATTAAAATGAAGACGCAATACAACAAATTAAAATAATATTTTTTGAATCGTAACATCAGCAGTGGCACGGATGATAATTTTTTAAATACTGCACTGACTTAGCAGTTACTTGATGGAGATCCATAATAACTAGGAATAAAAATTTAAACAAATGTTTATTATTGCTGACAATTGTTTCGACACACTGTGTCTTCTTCTGGAGCACGATGTAAATTAACTAACAAAGTATGTTTCAGAATACATAGTTTACCTAATTACAAGTACTAAATTCATATATATATATATATATATATATATATATATATATATATATATATATATATATATATATGTGTGTGTGTGTGTGTGTGTGTGTGTGTGTGTGTGTGTGTGTGTGTGTGTAAAACAACTCAAACAGGACAAGCGTCTATATTTCAGTAATCTATCCACTGTTCTCTTATTCGTTAATCTGTCCTGAGACGCGTATCGCGGTATAACAGCTCATCAGTCGAGCTACGATCGAAAAACAACAGAATACTTTGTAGTTAATTCACATCTTGCTTTAGAATTAATAATCGCGCTGCCTGCGGTGAAGTGGTAGCAATTTGCTAACCAGTCTATCGGCTTGTATGGCTGCATCGAGTTAGCTTCCGATGGAGTACCAAATACGAAGTATGCGTTTCTTTGGTATTACCATATATATATATATATATATATATATATATATATATATATATATATATATATATATATGGTAATGATTTTTTCTTGGCTTTAAGGTTATGTGAATTAAAACTTCATTTTACATATATGTTTACGTTTCGATCAACCGAGTGATCTTTTTCAAAATATTTAATTTTATTAATACATCCAGTAATAATGTCAATATGTATCGAGTACCCTAAAATACCAAACCATGATTACCTATGCAATAACAATGTTATAATTTGGCTTACCTTAGGATGTAGAATTTGAAAGATTTTTATTTTCTTGTCAATAATTAAAACATTCCAAGAGTTATATACACAACACACTTTTTACATTTTAAAACTCTGTACACATTTAAAAATTATTAAAACGGCGTTACTTTATACTTTTCTTAATATAAAGTAAAATAATTTTTAAATGTGTACAGAGTTCCGTTCTTAGTATTTTTGTTTCTTCAAAATTAAATTTGTTTCGTGGTTTGTTAGTGCTGTTTTGTTTTTTTATCATAGCGATGCCCATTTAAACAATGTTGGAGTTTGCCCTACATAAACTTTGTTGCATATATATATATATATATATATATATATATATATATATATATATATATATATATATATATAAATATATATATATATATATATATATATATATATATATATATATATATGTATAAATATATATATATATATATATATATATATATATATATATATATATATATATATATATATATATATATATATATATATATATATATATATATATATATATATATATATATATATATATATACATATACATATACATATATATATATATATATATATATATATATATATATATATATATATATATATATATATATACATATACATATACATATACATATATATATATATATATATATATATATATATATATATATATATATATGTATATATATATATATATATATACGAGGCTGGTTTAAAAAGTCCGTGCAAAAATAAAAACTACTTATGTGTTTGGGGTAAACCTTTTTTATTTTTCGACATAGTTTCCTTTTAGGCTTATACACTTCGTCCAACGATGTTCTAGTTTGTTGATCCCTTCCGAATAATAGGATTTGTCCAAGTCTGCAAAATATCCATTAGTGTCTGCAATCACCTCCTCGTTTGAATAAAATCTTTGTCCCGCCAGCCATTTCTTCAAATTGGGGAACAAATAGTAGTCCGAGGGAGCCAAGTCTGGAGAATAGGGGGGATGTGAAACGAGTTGGAATCCTATTTCCATTAATTTTGCGACCACAACTGCTGAGGTGTGTGCGGGTGCATTGTCGTGATGGAAAAAGACTTTCTTGTGGGCCAGTCGCGGGCGTTTTTTCTTGCAGCTCGGTTTTCAAACGGTCCAATAACGATGAATAATATTCACCTGTAATAGTTTTACCCTTTTCCAGATAGTCGATGAGGATTATCCCTTGCGAATCCCAAAAGACAGTCGCCATAAACTTTCCGGCCGAAGGAACGGTCTTCGCCTTTTTTGGTGCAGATTCCCCCTTGGTAACCCATTGTTTAGATTGTTGTTTAGTCTCAGGAGTATAGTAATGTATCCATGTTTCATCCACAAAGACAAAACGACGCTTAAAGTCCTCCGGATCCTTCTGGAACAGCTGCAAACCATCCTCGCAACACTTCACACGATTCCGTTTTTGGTCAAGCGTGAGCAATTGCGGCACCCATCTTGCGGATAGCTTTCTCATGTCCAAATGTTTATGCAAAATATTATGTACCCGTTCAGTTGAGATGCCCACAGCACTAGCAATCTCACGCACCTTAACTCTTCTGTCATCCATCACCATATCATGGATTTGATCAATGATTTCTCGAGTCGTAACCTCCACAGGCCGTCCAGAACGTTCAGCGTTACTTGTGCCCATATGGCCAGTCCGAAAATTTTGAAACCACTTATAAACTGTTCTAATCGAAGGTGCAGAGTCACCATAATGTTTATCAAGCTTCTCTTTAGTCTCCTGAGGCGTTTTGCCTTTTATAAAGTAATGTTTAATCACCACACGAAATTCTTTTTCGTCCATTTCTTGAAAATCACTCGACTTCCTTGATTCACACGAATGCCAAACACAAAGAAATAGACCAATATGGCTGAAACTTGGTGTGCGTTCATTCAAGAGATGCTACTAACTAAACATGATCTCGATACGCGCCGGTGGTGCCATCTCTCGGACTTTGCAAGGACTTTTCAAACCAGCCTCGTATATATATATATATATATATATATATATATATATATATATATATATATATATATATATATATATATATATAAATATAATATATATATATATATATATATATATATATATATATATATATATATATATATATATATACATACGGTTATCTAATATATTCATAATGCTACAATTTTGAACCTGGCTTAGTTTGCGCATCTTTTTAGACGCACCTATTTTGCCTACTATAATAATTAGAATAATAATAAATGCTTTTATTGTCTCAAACAACAATACAAAAAAATCACAATATTCCAAAAATTGTAATAATAAAAAATTATTCTTAAAAATTTTTTAGCCCATTCTTCAGAAAATTAATATTTTCTTCTGCTGGTAATGCGATTGAGTTCAGCACCTATCTAAGAAGGCAATACGTTGCCCAATTATTGCTGGTCAGTCGCATGACTTTTATTAATACCTAGAACAAGTTCCGTTTTACCGAATCAAAATTTCGGTGTCTGTTTCAAAAAGGCTTTACTTCAAAAATATATCACTGTCTCTTGCCCAGTAGACTTAAATCTGGACTACTGGAAATCCACCCTTTAGTTTTAATAAGAATAGAGCACTCTTGTCTAGCCAGCATTTTCTTATTTTCTTTAATTTGTTCGTTAATAAATGGCTAATAACCCTGTTATACATCCTTATTCGTAAATATTCTTGAATAATTCGAAATATTTTGTATATACCGATTTTTATTCTACGAACCACCATTTATTGTGTTTTTCGGGAATTCTGTAGATACGGGAAAGCATAACAAATTTTTTTGACCAGAAAAAGCGAGGATGGCCTTACTGTGATCTATCAATATCATTCCGAGTGTCTTTCAGTACTCGCAACGCAACTTAACAACAAAAAAATTTCCCGCGTATTTTCCTTACATTGAGAAACGCTAAAATTGCAACATGCATTTCGTAATTTTCCCACACCTTGAAATTAAACTAAGTTTATATGTTACGTATACATTGCATACATACACACCAATTGTGAAATAAAACATTTACAGTGGTAGAATCCACTTGCATATTAAATTTTCAACCGCTATACTATTTAAAAACATTGTGTATATCATCTTTCCAGAAATGCGGTAGGCTAATGCACCTACATTTCCCTTCTTATTAACAATTTTTTCACCTTCAGTCAGGTAAAAAAGTAACGGAAAACTATAACAAATACTATACTGCACTCTGTCGGTAACTTACTAAGTCTATTCAAGCAGAGCGGCACAACACGGCTGGCAACTTATTGCAGAGCAAGCTCGAAGGCAGTAAGCTCAAGAAAGGTGCGTTTCTGCAATAAGTTGGCAGCCGTGCTGTGCCGCTCTGCTTGAATAGACTTGGTAAGTCACCGACAGAGTGCAGTATAAGCATCTATTTGTTATAGTTTTCCGTTAGTTACTTGGATAAAGGACTAAAGATGTGTTCTCGTATTTGCTGAACCTAGCCCAGCTGATGAGCCGTGATACGGCGAAACGCGTCTTGGGATGGTTCAGCAAATACGAAGAACACTTTGGTAATTTCTAAAAATACGGTTTTTTCGTTTTTAGTTATACCAATACTGCTGAAAAAGTAATATTTATTTATCAATATTTTTACACCCGCGGCCATTTTTACGCATTTGATATGATAGATGACTATCACTCGACTCTCTATAATTCGGATTCCTAAAATAGCAAATGCCGATAAATTTACCACCCGTTGGGCTAAAGATTTATTTGGTTCTTTTGCGTGGGTCGTAATTTAATTTTATGGGGTATGTATTTTCTAAAAGTCGAAATTAGTTATTTTTTGGCAGAATGATTTAAATGTCCAAAACAAATCAGCAAAATAATTTTAGATCCTACTTTATTTTTAGTAAATGTATAATATACTGTAAAGTGATTATTAGGAGAGAAAATAATTAAAATAACAAGTAAAGCAACTTTTATTTTATTTAGCTCAAATAAATGGTAGGAAAAGGCGGTTTTATACCACAGGGAACCAGACTCATGTGATAATGATCGCCTAGGATATTATTAAACCATAATGTGAAGTTTTCTATTTGAAGAAAAATACACTATAAGAAATATTTAACCAATATTTTTGACACATGATTTTTCAATAACCGTAAATTTATGTATTCTAATCTAATAAAGATCCCTCAAAAATCGCTGATGATCGTAGGCAAAAGGTTGGAAGGTCACTATAAACCGACATGGCCTAATTTCAAGATATACTATATGTTATTAACCTAAAACCGTGTAAATTTTCGTTCAATTGTGTTGGGAATGTGGAAACTTTGGCACAATGACAGCACTCGGTATATATCACCACTACACCAAACACTTTATTTTTGCACTAGACGTGCGTTTCGGTAACCATAATAGCTTTATCAGGAGCGATGATTGACTGAAACTAAACTATAAATAAGGTAGATTTGTTAACTATCGTTAACTCGGGATGTATCAGAAAAAATCATCCCTATCCAAGGCCAACCTGAATCACTACTTACGTACATGCGCAGCTTATAGCTTTCAAGGGATTTCGATATAACCGATGCGCTGTGGCTATAAAAAGAAAGTAAGCCAGTCATCGCACAGTGGGAAGAAAAAAAAACATTACCGTTCAAAAATCCCCGCAGACCTCAAATTTCTTCGGATCAACATATTTTTTTTTTTTTAAATCATCGGAAGAAAATTTAGAAAACACCGGTCGAGCCATGTTTTGAAAATATAATTCTAAATGGCCATTTTAATTAAATATTGTGATAAAAAATTAATCAATCCGAGAAAAAAAATACTATTGATTTTACTATGGATTTACTATTGACCAAACATATTTTTGGTCACTGATTCCAAATATGATATCCGATTTGTTAATAAACCTATCGAATTCGAGTAATCATATTTGGATTCAGTGACTAAAAATACATCATAATATGTATGTATCGTTATTATTGCTAACTTGACTTGACCATTTTGAGGCAATTTTAGGATCTTAATTCGAAATCAATAGGTGTATGAGCAAATCAGATATCATATTTGGGTTCAGTGATTAAAAATACATCGGAATATGTATTTCTCGTTATTATTGTTAACTTGACGACTTTTGACCACTTTGAAACCGTTTTTGGACCATTAATCGAATTCAGTAGGTTTATTAGCAAGTCGGATATCATATTTGGATTCAGTGACCAAAGATACGTAAGAATACATATGTCTGGTCAATAGTCAATTCAATTCGCGTTAAGCGGCTATTTAAGTATATATTTCCAAAATAAAGTATAGTAATTCGATAAAATTTAAAGTCTGTAGGGATTTTTGAACGGTAATGTTTTTTTTTTTCTACAACTATGCGCGTTGTGTCAGATACTGTTAATAACATTAGTAATGAAAATGATATATTACTTAGTGAACAACTAAAGATGTTATTATTTTACGCAGGCAAATAAGGGCAAGATTATATAAAAAACCAAACTATGTTTTAATTTCCGACATATTTAAAATGGCTTGACCATTGTTTCACCAAACAATGTGTTCTTCAGAAGTGAATTAGAAAGAAAAATGTTTGGTAATAATACTGGTTATATAGTGCTTAAAACTATCCTTAATTACATAAGATTATGTTAATCGTTTTATTATATTATTTACTTACAAAGTAATTTTAAAGATGCAAATCTGTGGTACCATTTCAGAGAACTAAGTAAGAGTGAATGGTTTATGTCTACCTGTTCGTTTAATAATAGATTTGAATTTTTCCGTTTGTTAATTTCAAGACATTCAGGCATAGTTTCTTAGATTTATTTTCTACATGCAGGATTTTGAATGTATCATCAAAATTATGGGATTCTTTTATTATATGTGTTGCGTAATGTGAATTGTTCTTGTTTTTTAAATAAGTATGTTTATGTTCTTTAATGCGAGTTTCAAAAGATCTACCAGCTTGTCCTACGTAGGTTGTAGTACAAGATCCACAATTTAATAAATAAGCTCCTGATTTTATAGATTTTTTTTATTTTTAATGACAAAAAAAAACACACTCACGTACACAGAGAAAATAACTAGAACAATTTCAAAACATTTAACAAAAAAGAACAATAAAATAGCAGTTAAAACCAGTAATACCTTAGGGAATATAATTTTGAATCACAAAACCTAACAAAAACTAATGAATCCATAAAATCAGGAGTTTATGTATTAAATTGTGGATCTTGTACTAAAACCTACTTAGGACAAACTGGTAGATCTTTTAAAACACGCATTAAAGAACATAAACATAGTTATTTAAAAAAAAAAGAACAATTCACATTACGCAACCCATATAATAAACGAATCCCATAATTTTGATGATACAATCAAAATCCTGCATGCAGAAAATAAATCTAAAAAGATAATATGCTTGAATGTCTTAAAATTAACAAACGGAAAAACTCCAATCTATTATTAAACGAACAGGTAGTTTTAAACCATTTACCCTTACTTAATCTTTATTAGTTCTCTGAAATAGTACCACAGATTTGCATCTTTAGAATTACTTTGTAAGTAAATAATATAATAAAACGATTAACATAATCTTATGTAATTAAAGATAGTTTTAAGCACTATATAACCAGAATTATTACCAAACATTTTTCTTTCTAATTCACTTCTGAAGAAGCCATTGTATGTAAAACAAATGTCAAGTCATTTTAAATATATTGGAAATTAAAACATCTTGTTGTTTTTTATATAATTTTATTATGAATTTCCAATAAGTATCGGCTAACACAATCAAAGAAATAAGGGCAAGACACACTAGACATAATAAAATTAAGACTGGTGCAGGATGGGACTAATATACATTGTGGCTGATCGACCTTTCACAGAATTCTCTTAAGAATGAGATTCACGTTCCGAAAAATCAACAAAAGGCAAGTAGTGATGGAGTTACAAAGATCTTGCTACATACTTATTTACAAGAAATTAAAAAGTATCGATCAGAGAATTGGCCAATAATTTACGTTGACGAAACATGGTTCAATACCCATGACACTGTGCAAAAAGGGTGGGTTAATAGCAGTACAAAATGTCAGAGTAATGCACCTTCAAATAAAGGTAAACAAATAACTATTTTGCATGTTGGATCTGAAAAGGGCTGGGTTTCAAATTGTCTACTATTATCTACAAAAAACATAAAAGATTCTAGTTTGGACTATCACGAAGACACGACCGCAGAACTTTTTGAAAATTGGCTTCAAAATTCCCTTTTGCCAAATGTTCCCGAACAGAGTGTTATAGTTATGGACAATGCAAGTTACCATAATCGCCTACTAAATAAGGTTCCTAATGCAGCCAACACTAAATCGGAAATACAGGAATATATGTTAGAAAATTACATTTATTTTGACTTTAGTTATAAAAAAGTGATATTTTGGAAGTTTTGAAAGACTATAAATTGAAAAAGAAATATGTTTGTGATAGTATGACTGAGAAAATGGGACACAGCGTTTTGCGGCTTCCTTCGTATTATTGTGTGTTTAATCCAATTTAACATATTTGGCATCAAGTTAAATCAAAAATAAGGCACAAAATGTTTTCTCCTACTTTAAGCGTGTCAGTGGTTGAACTAGTAAAAAAAGTTATAAATTATATACCTTGTGAAAGCTGGAAAAAGCCCATTCAGCACGCTGTTAAAGTTGAACATTCATATATCTATGTAAATAATATAAAACCACTGATAATTACCCCAGCTGATGACAGTGATAGTGAAACCGAATTAGGCTTACTTTAAAATATATTTTTATTTATACAATATGTCCACTCTTGTAAACCCCATGCAATCAAACTGTATATTTCTACTTCTTATCCATGTGTTTTTACATGCATCTATAAATAAACATCTCCAAAAACGCTTATAATTTTATTTATTTGCATTAATGAATACAATTTTTAAGTCCATCTCTGCAACCTATCATAAACAAAAGGTCAGAATTTTTATATTGCCCACTTAAAACGGCAAAAATGAGGATCTTATATTATTATAAACTGGGTATACCTGCAGTTTGTCTTAATTTTTTGTTTCGGCTACAAAAAAAAATAGGAATACAAATGTTGCCAACTTCGAAAGTTTGTAAATGAGATCGCCACAGGTGTTCTATTGATCAACTAGATTTTATAGTAGTACAATTAAACTTATTTAATATTAAAAATGTACCGAATATGTGTAGTCACTACTATAACCTGATAATGAAATGCTTATAAAGTCCATACGATTTGTAATGGCATAGTCGGCCATAAAACCGAGAGAGAAGGTGCCTAACTATTGTACCTGCTTTTACTCGTATGCTAAGAATGGCAAGTCCCACCCAATTATCTGCCAGTGTTCTACCTTTGTCTATTACGCCCCGGAATCGTACACTCGGCAGAGATAGCACCAATTAGCAGCTAATGACAGGAGTTTCCACTATAAAACGCATTTAAATTTGTTTTTTATTTGTGATTATTTGTCGATAAAGGTATTACAAATAAAAATTCGAAATGCCACGAGAAGTATTGAATGGTCAAAGTCGAAGTTAGTACTAAATGTTCTTGATTATTTCCAAAATAAAAAAGGAAACTCATTGACAAGTTTGTCTGTGAGTAAGTGTCCATCCGAGGCACTAAAACTAAGTTTAAGAACGGTAGCCAGAATAAAACAAAAAGGCACTGATGGTGCTAAAAAAGAACATACGAGGATCAGAAGAGCTTGAGAGAGTCCGAGAAAAGTGAGAGCCGAAAAGTTATTCATGACCTAATTGTAGAAGGCAAACATGTTACTTTGGACATGATACGTCAACAGCTAGAATCATAACAAATTTTAAGCTGAAACAATTAGGATTCAAATACAAAATTGACAATGGAAGAAGATACATCATGGAGAAACCAGAAATATCATCAAAACGAGTTAGGTTTTTGAGAGAGTATGTTGCCAATATGACTTCTGACGCTCCCCTAGACGTTGGGTTTTTAGACGAAACATGGATTCACCAACATGGAAGCAGCATAAGGACTTGGCACGATGAAAATCCTCGATCTGTATGGAACAAAATAGCAGCCGCTGGAAAAAGATACATCATCGTTCACGCTGGCAATAGCAAACGGATTTACAGATGGGAGTGAGCTTGTCTTTTCCACAAAAAACAAGAGTTATGACTACCACGATAATATGAACGCCGAACTCTTTGAAAAATGACTGAGAAAAAAACTGCTGCCGAAGCTGCCGTCTTTAATCATTATGGATAATGCACCATATCATTCTAGACTTAGTGAACGTGTACCGAATGAATCGACAAGAAAAGGAGAAATCATCAATTGGCTGCCAAGTAAGCAGATTAATTTCCCAGAAAATGGTCTAAAATGTAAGTTGTTAAAAATTATCAAAAATTACAAAACAAACTTTCCGTATGCTACAGATGAACTAATTGCTGAAATGGGTCATCAAGTTTTAAGACTGCCTTCCTACCACTGTATATTTAATGTCATAGAATTGGTGTGGGCTCAGTGCAAAAGATTTTTTAATAAAAACATTTTAAATGAGGCGAGGCACGATGATAATGTAGTAATATCTGTTTGGAAGGCAGCTCTCCAGACAGTTACCAAACCAAAGAAAACTGGATCAGTTTTATAACACATTCAGAAAATATAATCAAAGAATACTGACAAAAAAAGAACATACTTGATGTAACGGTGCCACCAATTGTTATTAATGTAAACGAAGGATCATTTTCTGATAGTAGCAGTTCCAATTTTGATTCTGATGATGATGTTTCTTCCTAATACAATCTAAATATGGTTTATTTGTATATTTATATATGTTTTCAAAAAAAATATGTTGCCAAAACGCAGGTACCTACTTCTTGGCAAATTATATCATACCAACATATTTACCTACCTATTATTTTAGAGCCGTTACCTATATCAATTTTCTATTGTTAAATTTGCACATGCAACATTTAGGTTGGCTTTAATTCTTTTATTACATTGAAAATATTATATTAAATAAACATTCTGAAATTTTCACCTAAAGTAATTTATAATTCTGACTGTATTATTTTAGAACTGTGATAATTTACGTAAATATCTTTTGATAGAAATATGCTATAACTTCATCTTTATATCCAATAAAACCTTGTAATTATTAGAAATATCAGTGAATGTTCAATATCCTCTCCTATTTTCCGTTTCTTATAGTCCATTATAAAAAGACAAACTCCGTATGTCCAAAACTCATAATCATAATACTTCCTAATACTTATAATATAGATTTACCTGAATCCATCTCTGAGTATCCCCACCCACACCTCCACCACCAACCACCACCAAACACACGCAAACCCATCCACCCATCCACTTCTGGGTGTACTCGTTAAATTAATAAATGGCACGTACAATTGAGTCTATCTCTCTTACTCCCAAATAATATAATCGAGATCGTTAATGACAGCTGTCTTACATTGATCAGATCGATATTTAAGGCGGAACAACATCTGTTGAAGTATAAGTGGAAGCAAGATGCACAATATCTTTTATTCTGTCTAGCATTTTATTGCCGACTATGCCGTTACAAATCGTACGGACTTTAATAAAGATTAAGTAAGGGTGAATGGTTTAAGTCTACCTGTTCGTTTAATAATAGATTGGAGTTTTTCCATTTGTTAATTTCAAGACATTCAAGCATAGTTTTTTAGATTTATTTTCTACATGTAGGATTTTGAATGTATTTGAATTATGGGATTCGTTTATTATATGGGTTGCGTATTGTGGATTATTCTTGTTTTTTAAATAATAATAATAATAATAATATATATATTACCATTAAATACAACAAAATGTACATTGGTTCGTCAAATATAGTATAATAATTATAATTATAAATATAATAAAAATAAAAATAGTGTAGGATTACCATAAATCATACACACCATAAATATACGGACAAAGAAATTGTACAAAGTCGGACAAAACAATGTTAAATTTAATATTTAAGAGCAGTAAAAATACAAAAGTAATTAAAAGTGGTATTTAGGTATACCTTGGTTTAAGACAAGATAATGTAGGTAGGTTCAGGTTCACGACAGCAATACCTAGAAAGAAATCTCACAACCAGCACTCTCTTAGAGATCTTCAGGCCCCGTAGAAATCCCCTATCGAGTAGAACGCATTTTCCAGTAAGAAGGACTTTAGCCGAGATATAAATCTTGGATCACGCATATTTCGCAGGCATTCCATTATGAAGGCTGATGCAACTATAGAGGGGAGAGCCTTTGAAGAACGTTGATCTATGAATGGGGACCTTTAATACACTATTACTCCTGGTGTTATATATATTTGTTGCTCCCAGCATCTCAAAAAGGTGTCTATTATTGTTTAGAAGAGTTAAGCACCTTAATATGTAAAGACATGGAAAAGTTAGGATTCGTTGTTTTATAAACGTATCTCTGCAGCTTTCACGAAAATTTAGATTAAAAATCAAACCGATTATTTTCTTTTGGTTCACAAATATACGTTTACTTTTCACACCAACAGCACCCCAGGATACAACATTGTTAGACATGTGACTAAAAGCTAATGAATAATATACAGCCAAGAGACCGTCACTATCAAGGGTACTTTTTAAGCTTAAAATTGCAAAGTAAGCTGAGTTTAATTTAGCACATATGTGATCTATATGGTGCCTAAAAGAAATCCTATGATCCACAAACGTACCGAGGAACTGGGCTTTCTCCTCAAGGTTTGCACCAAGTGAATTGGCAAACATCGACGCTAATGGTTTTTTATTAAATATATTCATATAGATAGTTTTCTCAACATTCAGTACAAGGCCATTTCTTCTGCACCATGCTTCCATATCCCTGCACACACATGAAAAATCATCATAAAGACCATCTACAGTGTCCGAAGCTGTCACAATGGTGGTATCGTCTGCATACATAATCACTTGCCCTGTTCTGATATTTAATGGCAGGTCATTTACATATAGTATAAATAACAAGGGTCCCAAGACAGATCCCTGTGGAACGCCAAGATCGACCGCTTTCTTTTCAGAAACAATGCCATCATATTTCACCACCATCCCCCTGTCGGTCATATATGACCCTATCCACTCCAGCAGGCTGCCTCGAATGCCAATATTGTATAATTTTTTTCATCAGCGATGCTTTGTGTACCGTATCAAAGGCTATAGAAAGGTCAAAAAAAAAGCGTTTATAACATATTTACCGTCATCAACATTGCGGAAAACCTGATTTAAATAGTGGAAAGAGGCAGACTCAATTGATCTATTAGGCAAAAAACCATGTTGTGCGGAGTGTAGTAAGTTGTATTTGGTAACAAAATTGATTACTCGTTGGTACACAATTCTCTCAAATATTTTTGAGAAAGTACTAAGTATAGATATTTGCCTATAATTCCCTACATCATTACGGTCACCCCTCTTATAGACCGGGATAACATTAGCGGTTTTGAAAACTTTAGGAAAGATACCCTTATTAAGACTAAAGTTTATTAAGAACGAAAGCAGTTTAGCGATTGAATACTTAATATTTTTTACCACTTTAGTAGTTATATCATCAGATCCAGCTGTTTGTTTATTCTTTATTTTAGAAATAATTTGGAGAACCTCAATCTCAGTAACAGATTCCATAACCATAGCATTTGATGTTATTGGCGAAATGGTACAATCTTTCACGTTAGCTGATTCATATTTATTTCGTAGTTTGTTTTCAGAGATAGTGCTAAAATAATTTACAAATGTGTTTGCAACCACGATTGGTTCAGAAGTAAGCTCAGAATCTACAAGAAGCGAAAATAGAACTTTGTGTGTTATTTTTATTTAAAGCATTATTAACTATAGACCAAATAGTTTTTTGATTTGTTATCAGAATTAATTATTTTGTTTTTATAATAGAGTTTTTTTGTCAAATTTATTCTAGTTCTATACTTCTTTTTAAGATTACGGTATTCAGTTAAAGCCTTACTGTCATTATTCCTGTGGTGCAACCAATATAGATGGTCTAATTTCTCTTTCAGGCTAGCTAGATCTTTGTTATACCATCCTTTGGGAACAGTAGCGATGTTAAATACTTCTTTTTGTATGGACAACAACAATTTAGACAGTAGACGATAGTATCAATAAAAAGATTCCACAAGCTATCACAGTCGCTAGATATGCTCAATATATTTTCCAAATTTTGCAACCTAATCATATCGGCAAAGCTAGTTATATTCTGTTCAGAAAAAACACGATACATTTTAATACCTGCAGATTGCTTTTTAGCTTTCCCTTTTTCTGGGAGACTGACAACAAATTTATGCGAATAGTGATCGCTGATATGGGGGTTGAAAATAGAGCACTGATATAAAGTTTTGTCAATATTTGTAACTACATAGTCAATCACTGATACGCTTGTGTGCCCATTGCAGTTTGTATACACTCTTGTTGGATCTGTGGTAGTTACTTGTAAGTCAAAAGAATCAAACAGATCACAAAGCTGCATTTTTACCTCATTATTGACACAGTAATAAATATTCAAATCTCCACAAAAAACAACAGACTTGCTGCGACCAAAAACGGCAGAAAGGGCGGAACTTGCAGAATCAAAGAAAACCTGCAAGTCTCCAGATGGAGGACGATAACAACACAGTATACAGATATCGACGGAACAAATTCCACACAATTCACTGTGCATTTCAACAGATGATCCCAATATACTATTACTTGCTTTAAATACTTTTTTGTACTTATTCTTAACTAATATAAGGGAACCTCCATGTCTAGAATTAACTCTGGAGAAACACGAGATGACACAATACCCTTCGATATGAAAATCGCCCGCAGACTGAAGCCAATGCTCTGTTATACACATAATGTCAATATTCTCTGTTTTTAACATATTTTCTAGGACATTTAGTTTACTAAAAATACTTTGGATGTTTATGTGACATAATGTTAGATTTTTTGAGAAACTGATTTTACTCTGAATTGTGTTTAAGTTTCGGTTATTCCCCACTGGGACAGACGCGGGTATAAAAAATCTTTATAATTACTAGGATAAACATTATTGATCTCCCCCTCTACAATCCCATCGATAATCTCAAGTAATACCTGACGTATTGGATTTGATCCTAGTTCATCCACAGCAATATTTGACCTTACGCCCCCATGACCCTCCCCTTGATCGTGAGTTTCAGAAGTAAATGACAGTGACCAGGCCCGGAACTTTTGTTAGAGGAAATATATTAAATGTATTTACAGATTTTAAAACAATATTATTACAAACAGAACCCTTAACAAAATCAGCAATACGCTCACAAATTGTGGGTTTACTTAAATGGTATCTACCACCATATTTGAAATTGTTTATTAAATGAATTGACACATTACTGGTACTTGATAAACAATTGTTCAGATTGTTGTAAAATTGTGTATACAAGTTCCTTTGGTATTTGTTGCTATGTTTTAAGCAGATCAACAAATTAGTAAATCTACCAATTGCGAACAACTCTACTAAACTATTATTAATGTCATTATCATTAAGGTATTTACAGTCCACAAAAACACTGACTGAGTCGTTGGAGTTATGGTCTTTTACATGATTGAAAATGGAGCCCACCAATTCACTAATATCAGCACCAGTCTTTATCCATCCCTCAATCTCATACTCCTCAGAACCTAAATACCTTCTTAGGATACTTGAACAGTTTCTTCCAGAATCATCACCATAGATTAAAACTTTACGCTTAGAGGGGTTGTTAATTTTTTATAAGTGGACTTACCCTTTCGGAAATTGGAGTGTTTATATTAGATCTGACGCCTATTTGCCTCTTGTTATTTTTACCCGGTTTGGCTGGAACAATCGCTATGGTTTTCGATTGTTTCTTTGTTATTTCATTACATTGATTACCAATATAGGAGACTATTTGGTCAGTCTGTACTTTGATAGAGTAAAGAGATGGCATAGTTGTTTGAGTTTCTACTGTATGTAATGCAGTTCCTATGTTACACTGAATACCAATAGAAGAGGAAACCATTTGCTCAGTCTGCATTTCAGCAGAGGAAGCAGATGGCATAGATGTTTGAGTTTCTATTGAGTGGGTTATAGTTTTACGTGACTCTAGGTTTTGTATTATACTAGTTAAATTCTTGATTTCTGCTTTTTTGCTGTTAAGGTCTCTCAAAATGTAATCAAGTTTTCTCCTGTATTTTTCATTCTCCTTCGCCAGGTCTTCATTTCGGGCTAGTTGGTCAGCAAGTCTGTTACGCAATGTTACATTATTTTCAGATATTGAATCTTTGTCATTTTCAGAGTCATCGTCGATTCGGCTTATATTTGTAACCCTAATGTTATGCGATACACTTTCAACTATTTCCTTTTGCTTTGTAGATCTGAGTATACGCTTTAGAGCGCAGCTAACATTTGCTACTTGGTGATCACACACACTATCGTCTTCCATGACAAAACACTCTTAAAAGACATAGACCAGTTGACCAACGTCCGACCAAGACAAGGATAATAATAAAATTGTAAACAAATGGCAGCCACCAATTGTTGACACACACACTACAGAGTCAATTCATGAAATTTAATTCGGCAAAACACTTTCACACCAATACTATGTCACCATCATACGAACAAACAACTTTTCACCATTTAAAAAAACACTAAAAGTCATGATTTAGAAACATTAGACAGAGCACTAAAAGCGATGCTGGCAAATTGCACCCTATATATGAATATATTATTAATTATATAAATAACTATGTTTATGTTCTTTAATGCGAGTTTCAAAAGATCTACCAGCTTGTCATACGTAGGTTTTAGTATAAGATCCACAATTTCATAAATAAGCTCCTGATTTTATGGACTTTTTTGTTTTTTAATGACAAAAAAGAAAAACTGAACACACTCACGTACACAGAGAAAATAACTAGAACAATTTAACAAAAAAGAACAATAAAATAGCTTTTAAAACCAGTAATACCTTAGGGAATATAATTTTGAACAACAAACCAAATCTAATAAATCCATAAAATCAGGAGTTTTTTATTAAATTGTGGATCTTGCACTAAAACCTACGTAGGACAATCTGGTAGATCTTTTAAAACTCACATTAAAGAACATAAACATAGTTATTTAAAAAACAAGAACACAACCCATATAATAAACGAATCCCATAATTTTGATGATACATTCAAAATCCTGAATGTAGAAAATAAATCTAAAAAATTAAATATGCTTGAATATCTCTGAAGTAGCACTACAGATTTGCATCTTAAAAATTACTTTGTAAGTAAATAATATAATAAAACGATTAACATAATCTTATGTAATTGAAAATAGTTTTAAGCACTATATAACCAGTATTATTACCAAACATTTTTCTTTCTAATTCACTTCCGAAGAAGCCATTGTATGGTGAAACAATTGTCAAGTCATCTTAAATATATTGGAAATTAAAACATAGTGTTGTTTTTTATATAATTTTATTATGAATTTCCAACAAGTATCGGCTAATACAATCAAGAAATAAGGGCAAAACTTTTTACATCCATGCCTAATTATCATTATAGTATAACAATACCTGTGCGATTGTTTCTGTTTACTATCGGTAAAGACAAGGTACCAGCATTTTATCCTAGTTTTTTTTTTGGCGACAAAAAAAACTAGGAATACAAATGTTGCCAACTTCGAGAGTTTGTAAATGAGATAGCCACACGTGTTATATTGATCAACTAGATTTTATAGTAGTACAATTAAACTTATCTAATATTAAAAAGTAATTTTAAAGTACTGAATATGTTTAGTCACTACTATAACCTGACAATGAAATGCTTATAGCACACCTTGTATTTAACGGAAATGCAATCGTAAAATAAATATTTTAAAACTACCTTTACGAGCTGTTTAAAATCGTTTAGAAACTTTTCTACCTACACAGAATTTCTTTCAGAACTTTTAATACCCCCGGTTATAATCCTATGTTTGCCAATATTTCATATTTAATGTGCTGCCTGACTGAAGATTTAGTGTACAAGCAAACATATTGCAATACTTGCTTTTACCCTGCACCCTGGAATACATATTCTAAACAAATATTAAATATAAATGCAAAGTAATAAATATATGCCTTGAGGTAAGGTTAAATATACTAGGGTTGCTTTTTCTAGCTTGTATTACAATTGTAACAGCTTATTCTAAGCTTATTTTATGTGTTTATCTAAAGTATTAATTTTTCGCCCTATTAAAATCATAATTGCTTTGTAAGGAAATTTGTATGATGAGTTTACTTTGTTGTTTGTAAGCCGTTGTTACATCGTGTTATTTCAGCTTTAATATTAAAGGTTGATTTTAATATACAGAAGATTTTACGATTACCGGTAAATTAAATAGTAATGTTCTTCCATCCTGCCGGAAATACGTTTCTGTGCAATATCCAACTAAAAAAGAAAAAAATAACCGGTCAAGTGCAAGTTGAACTTGCACAATTAGTGTTCCGTACGTTGATTGCTTTTAAAATAAAAAATTTTGTTAGGGTGGTACAAAATGATCAGTGACTTCACAAAACACACCCCAAATGAGTTTTCAACAAAGTTTGTTTCCAATCTTTACTGAAAACTGGTGACCTTGAAATTTTGGTTTTTTTTCTATACCAGATACCGTGATATTCCAGGATTTTTTAAAAATTTTTTGAGATAAGGTAGGGAACAGCGATTTTTCACGATTTTTTAAAAGTAATACGAAGAAAAATGTGCGCAACTATTACATTATATATATATATATATATATATATATATATATATATATATATATATATATATATATATATATATATATATATATTGATGCCCCTACTGACGAGATGCCTGCGCAGCATAGGATATACAGGAAGCTACAATTTATAAAGCCAATCACAAACTCAACTGTCGCCTTATTCAGAGATTTTCCAAATATAAAAATTGCTAAATATAACAGCATACGAGGTTCTGACCTGTTTTCAAAAATAAAGGATAGAACACCTATTTTATATAATAACTCTGTAGTTTATAGATTATCTTGTTTACAATGTGAAGCGTGTTATATTGGGCAGACAGCTCAGTGGTTGAAACAGAGACTCACACAGCACAGGAGTGACTCCCGATTGGGAAAGAATTCGTGTGCTGTGGTGCAACATAATTTGAAAACGGTTCATAATTTTGACTATAACAACGTTAAAATCTTAGCTCATGACAACAACTATAAAGGGAGACTTTTTAAAGAAATGTACCATATCAACAGGGACCCAAAGTCAATTAATTATAAATCAGACACTAATCAACTTAGTATTATATATAGCAACATAATTAATAGGTATTAATCATTTACAATTACAGCAATAATAACAAATAAAGATTTGCCACCTCTTAGTATAAAGTAAATTAAAGACGTTTTTCTGTTGCTGTTTTTCTGTTTCGTTTGGAATTCACAGCAGTGCATATGTACCGGGGCTATTTACTCTCAGTTTGTTGTAGTAAATTGAGATGTTGAGTGTTGGTTTCCAGGACAAACTCGCATTTTCGTACGTGTTTTAATTGATTGTTCGTTTGTTTCATAATTGTTTGTTTTATATTTCAATATTTTAATGCCTTGACGAAAGAGAATAGTGTGTTAATATAGGTGTATTAATTTTGTAGTTACTCCTGAAGAAGTTATCAAACGATAACGAAATATTGAGTTTTAAAGAAGAAAAGAGTTTTATTTACAGTCCAGACCGATTCCCGATAATCATATATATATATATATATATATATATATATATATATATATATATATATATATATATATTACTCGTGTTTTCACAAGCTTTCATTTGACACCACACTCGATGACCTAGTAAAAAATTTTTTTTTCACTTCCGATTTCACCCCTCAAAACGAATCCCTTAAGTCAAAATTTATGTTACGGTGATATAAAATGATCAGTGACTTCACAAAACACACCCCAAATAAGTTTTCAACAAAGTTTTTTTGCAATCTTTACTGAAAATTGATGACCTTGAAATTTCTGTTTTTTTTATATACCAGATAAATTATTACAGGTAATGCACTCGTGATAATTTTCGTTCAATCTACACCCCGTGGAGAATATTCCAGAATCTTTTCAAAATTTTTTGATAAGAACTTTCCGAGATAAGGCGGGTGGACAGCGATTTTTCGCGATTTTCTAAAAATAATACAAAGAAAAGTACGCACAAGTATAACATTATATATATATATTTTTTACTCGTGTTTTCACAAGCTTTCATTTGACACCACACTCGATTACCTAGTAAAAAAATTTTTTTTCCACTTTCGATTTCACCCCCCAAAACTAACCCCTTAAGTCAAAATTTAACTTTCAAAACTATATGGCTCTGATGAGGCCATCAATTCCTATATTGCCACCAAATTTCAACTTTCTATGACAAATAGTTTCGGAGAAAATCGGGTGTGACAGACGGACAGACGGACAGACAGACGGACAGACACCGAAGTGATCTTATAAGTGTTCCGTACGGAACACTAAAAAATGTGCTAAATAACTACCAACTAATCGCATTACTCTCAGAAATATCAACGGCTTACGGTGTTCCTAAAACAGGTTTTAATGACCTCGGCGACCACTCCAAATTTTCCGACGGTAATCGATTAGTGTAGTAATATAGGGCACGTGTGAACATAATTTTCCACATTAATAATGTTCATTGAATTTATTTTAGAGATATTTACATCATATTTATGAGATATTGCAACTATCTATAATAGTATATGTGAAAACCATTAATTTGAGACGTGGTAGAAGTTTGTTGGTGCTTTGGAACCAAAATTATGGTAATTTTAGGATTTTTTAAAATTCCAGGTCAAAAATCAAAGTTAATTTTCTCGACATTGTTCAAAAATGTATGTGATAGATATATGATAGATTTTAGTTTGAGTGTCGATAAAGTTATTGGTTAAATTTAAGTTGGCTATGTATAAAGTTGTCAGTTGTCAATTTCTTTGCCTTAGTATATTATTATTTAATAAAACAAAATGTGTAAGAAACGAAAAGATAGTGCCCTTACTCATGAAGAAAATCAAGAAAAATTATGTTCATTATGTTTGAAAAAAAAAAGATTCTATAAATAAAATTGCTAAATCTTTAAAATTTTAAAAAATAATATTTTAAAAAGTCATAAATTTCGACTCAGATAATGAAGGTCTTCCCACAGTAATTTTCACTTTTTGTAAAATCTTAGTTTATGAGACCGTTAAAAAATGAAATAATTAAATCTACTGAGAGCATTGCATAGAAATACGAGGTCTCAAGAAGAAAAATTATGTCAATTCAGTTTGTATGATTTAGTGCGAAAACCAGGTCATATTCATTTTTTAAATAGTGTATCTAGAGTGGAAACAAAAGAAATAGTATTATCCAAAATGTACTACGAAACTGACATGGAGAAAGTCTTATTTTTGCTGCCGCTAGAATAATTTCGAAAATTTAAAAAAATATATGATACTCTACTTCCGAAAGAAAAAGAGCATTTAATATGTGCTTTATTAAAAAACATTAAGAAAGAAAAATTTGTTGACAAAAAACCATAAGAATATCATAAGATAAATCATATTATTATTTTGACGTAATTAACAAAATTATACCTCGATGAAAAAACATGTTCATATTAAATTATGAAACTAGAAGTGAAACCCTTCAATATCATTTTTTAAAGAAATTTCTAGATGATCTAGAATCAAAGTTATGAAAATTTAAAAAATTTAAAAAAAATGAGTAAAATATGTTTTCACAGATTTTTGACCTGAAATTTCAAAAAATCTTAAAATTACCATAATTTTGGTTCCAGAGCACCAACAGACTTCTTCCACATCTCAAATTAATGATTTTCGGGTATACCGTTATAGACAGTTGCAATAATATCACATAAATATGATGTAAATACCTTTTAAATAAATTCAGTGAGCCTGAGCTCACTGAATTTATTTAAAAGGTATTTACATCATATAAAAAACAAGTAAAAATGTTTTTTTTTTATGGGTCTAGCCCACATGCTGCAGTTAAGTCCCTAAAGCGCTACAGGAGCGACACACGCGCGAAAAAAGCGATGCACGTTGTTCTTGAAATGCTGAAAATTATACTCGGTGGGACGCAGTGTCCTGGGCAAATTATTGCCCGGGA
Organism: Pachyrhynchus sulphureomaculatus; assembly: GCA_019049505.1. Classification (NCBI taxonomy): domain Eukaryota; kingdom Metazoa; phylum Arthropoda; class Insecta; order Coleoptera; family Curculionidae; genus Pachyrhynchus; species Pachyrhynchus sulphureomaculatus. The sequence continues at coordinate 164,564,519 of CM032454.1, read as the reverse complement.
TAATGTTCTTCATATAAAAGACTGCTTGAAAAGCATTGTACGAGGAGTAACAAGCTGAACCTCAGAACCTCATAGGGATGTGAAGTATTAGCGTGATGTGTATTTCCAACATGCACCGCTCTGGGAGGAATACTTGTAGAATAGGCTCAAGTCGCCAACCGTTCTTCGATGTTCCAGCGAATCAAGGCCGCCGGTCAGTTCCGGGTCTCCAATCAGACGAACAGCTCTTCTCTGAATAGAATCCAACGAATGCAATGTATCTTTGGGAGCGAAGTCCCAAACATGGGAGCAGTATTCCATAGTTCGACCAACTATTTTGAGCTTTGTAAAGAATTAACAGTTGTTATGGAGTGTAAAGCTTTCTGGTTCGAAATAATATTCCCAACTCTCCTTGCTATGCCTGCGACATGTTCATGCCAGGATATATTTGCTCCCAAATTAACGCTCAACAAATTGAGTGACGATGTTAGAGGAATGGAATGTCCCGCCATAACTAGTCGGGTTCAGCAACGTTAACTTTTTTAGAAAAAAATACCGCGTGGGTTTTTGTAGCCTTAAATTCCACTTGGTTACTGTCACTCCAAGATAGAATTTCTTCCAGGTTTTTGTTAAGTTGAACGACTTCCCGCTGTCTGCGGATATTCGTCTGAGTAGCAGATCGTTAATGTAAATGAGAAAGAGAGTAGGAGATAGTATGAAGCCTTGGGGCACACTGGCGTTGATAGTAAAGGTGTCAGAAAGAAATCCGTCGACTTCCACTCATAAAGAACGCTCTCTGAGGAAACACGAGAGCTATAAACAGATCTTTTTAGACATACCATAAGAGCGTAGCTTAGCCAACAGTCCATCGTGCCAAACACGGTCGAATGCCTTGGATAGGTCAAAAGCAACCGCTCGAGATTCTCCGAAGTGTTCAATTGCATTGTTCCAAACATGCGTTACATAAGTCAGTTGATCTATGTTTACGAAAGCCATAATAGTGATCGCTAGTAATGTTGAATCTTTGAATATTTTAGAAGATGCTGATTGATAGCCTTTTCCATGACTTTCGATATTATTGAAAGCAGCGCGACTGGTCGGTAGTTATTTGACAAGGTCTTCTTGTCTTTTTTAGGCTGGCACATTTCCAGCTAGAAGGAAATATTCCCTTTCTGTAGGATAAGTTAAAAAGTCTACAGAAAACTGGTGTTAGTTCTCTCGCACAGTTTTTGAGAACTATGGCAGGTATTCCGTCAGCGCCAGAAGCTTTTTTGGTGTCTAGCTTCATTAAAATACGTCTTATGATACGCTGTCTGAAGACAATATCGGGCATCCATGACTGCACTATCGGAATAGTAGGTGGTGTTTTTTCCTTGGAAATCGACAGTAGAACGTAAAGCAAAGAGTTCAACCAACAAGTTCGCTTTCTCAACAGGTGTCGTTGCAATAGAATTATCTGATTTGGTGAACTTTTGATTAACTGCCTTAGCGACTGACCAAAAGGACCTGGAATTGTTCAGGACAAGCAAGAAATTTGTTTCTAATTCATTGATTGTGTGCCTCCTTGATTTCGTCGATAATTTCTTTGCATCTGTTCCGGGCACTAACCACGATTTATGGTGTTACGATATTCAAGTGACAGTGACTAGGGCCTTTAATATTATTACAAATAATCTTATAAAAAATAATTGACAGTTCCAAGCGAATGCAATCAACGATTTAAACAATCTGTATATAGAAAATTAGTAAGTAACAATTTTCTGAGGTTAAAGAGTTACAATTGTCACTAAAATTGAAATTGTTTGAAAACAGTTGATTGCCTTTTCTAATTTTAAGGCATGTGGTAGTATGTGCGAACACCCTGAGTTACCTTTACTTGACATTTATCGAAAGGCAAAGAAATTTTTTTGCCTGTATCTTTTGGATACCTGAACCAATGCTATTTCGAACGACTGTGTTTTAAGTCCATTGTACCAACCTTGGCACACAAGTATACCGAGTGCGTTTTAATTATTTTAATTAAAATAATGAAACTCAATTTTGATTTTAATTAGAGCTATTTATTTTCATAAAATTTACGTTAATATAATAAACAATATTATAAAATAAAATACAAACCCAACAAATACAACACACCTAAAGCACACTTTTATTAATATTCACGTATTAATACTTTTTACTTATACAATAAGTAACATATATCACAGATAAAACATTAATAAGAAACAGATCTATATGAACTATCCAAGAAAGAGATGATCAACGTTAATAATCTGAAATGTATCAGACTTACCTTTCCTCCTTTGAGGACTGCTTTGATTTTGGGAATTATAAGTAATCCCCAGCAAAAATACAATAATCACTGTACGTAAACCCGAAAGAAAAAGCAGAAGTTAAGCCTGAAAAATACGAAATACTTTCAGAAAATCAATCATCTCTAACTTAGATGGGACCTAAATATTGACTTTAAATATGAAAGTAATAAAAGTATAGACAGTAAACAATGCTTTTTTAAAAGGCTTATACAAACTTTATATATAGTAAAAGAAAAGTTTTGCTATACAAGCAATAAATAACATTTGGTCACAGTTTTTTCTACAATTCTAATTATATTTTATTAACTAGACTTAAAATAAAATTTTTGATTTGGATATATTACAAAATATTTGGGTGATTCGGATATATTTTTAGATAATTTAATGATAGCAAGGCTGCGAAATAATTGGGAAAACAGTTTTCAACAATTTAAATTGGTTTGGCATATTGCGCGAATGCAACAGGCGGGAACATTGCATACTCCCGCCCAAGACTGACAAATCTGCACAGGGCGAATATTTCAGGTTCAATACGATTTATACGATGCGAATCAAGCCAAAGCCCCAAGCGTTTAACTGATGATTGTAAAAGTTTAACACACTCGTTCGTTCAACTTTAAGTTAACCCTTAGCAGGATGACTAAGAACATCAAGACGCGATAAAGATATGAAGTGAATTCGATTGTCAGTTTAAGTTCAGTGCAGTAATGGTACCCCAGAGTTTGTTATAGTGCAATTTTTATAAAGATTAATGCGCGCAATCCCACGAGATACAGGTGGTGCTAGAATTAAAATGCACTTGTACTCCTTAAAGGCTCAACTTTGTTATTCTCCATCTTTAACCTTCACCAATACTTCCTTTGTGGGTGAAGCGAGTTTCCATCTTATCGACAATAAACAGAATTGCCGTTATTGGAGTACGATAAATTCAAAACTAAATATTTTTGGACTCGTGACGGCAGGTACTGCAATTTTGGCACCTGGAATAAGCGACCTTTATTCCTTTCAGGTTGATAGAGGTGGCACAATAACTGTTGATTTGAGGCGATCCAGCTTCATAAATAACTGATGGGTATAACCGGAGAACTTGATTTCAGCAAGATCCTTGTCAGTCATCCAAGAAATTTTTCCGAATGAACTGATTTTCAAAAGAGGTGCGTTCACGTAGTTCATATTTAGGTGAAATTATTTTAAAAAAATAAACGTTAAAGTTTGACATTCATTAAAAGTCATTAAATATTTTTATATGACTCCTCGTATTTAAATTATGAAAATAAATCAACACGGTTGAAATGTAAACTTTTCGATATAATATAGAACCATCAACTAGATACTGAGCCGAATAAAAACTTAATTAGAATTACTATAAGCCATTACAGAGTAAAAAGTATACCTTGATTATGGAACGGGAGCTCCTGGAAGCAGACGAGAGTCAACATTAAAAATCTTAGAGAAGTTCAGCCGGGTCCATGGTATAGATAGGAAAGGTAATGGAAGAAAAAGAAATTTCTCAAAGATCTCCTTGTGTTGCGTACACAAGACTAACGATCAGAGCGTTGTCTAATTATAACTTAACTTAATTTTGATTTTAAGTAATGGTTGGACTTAAATAGATACCTTTGAGGTATTTTTTTTATAGAAAAAGTCATTTGTAATGGCAAAATATCGATGTATTCGTATTAGGTGATGTTAATGACCTAATGAAGAAAAAAATATGAAATGATTTAAAAAATAGAAATGGTGTTATGTTCTATCACTCTCGCAAAACATTTTGATTTTAATGTTATGATATATGTTTTTGTAGAAAAGCCGGTTAATGCATATAAACATATTTTCGTTACAATATATACTTTTCTTATAATACTCGGATAGTTTTGAAATGACCGTAAAGATATTTTTAATAAATATGCAAGCTATATTACAACTTATTAGTTATCCTTCATTATATAATGGTAAAATATTTTAATATAAATTACTTACAAAATATATACTACTTGATATCTACATATCTACTGTAGATGTTTAAAAGAACTTAAGTATTTTTATTTACAGAATGGCCATTTACAATACAACATTCTTAACTTTATCAAAATCGCCATCACATTAATTTGCAGCACAACTTAATTTTAGAAAAATGTTAATTTTTAGAACTTCTACTTTGGAATTTGGTAATATTTGACATAATGACATTACACACCAGTTATTACTAGTACACCAAACACTTAATTATTGCCGTCGTCGATATGTTAGCATCGTCAGGAACCATGATCGACTAAACTTTAAATTAAAAACTAGATTATTTATACTAAAATTATGGAACTGGGGGGTAAAGTTACTTTCTTTTTTCAATTATTGTAAAGCAACTGAAAATAGACAGTTCATATTCCAGCAGCTCAGGATGGATTTGACAGACAAGAGAACAGCTAGTAAGCTGCTGGAATATGGACTTCTGTCTATTTTTACTTGCTTTACAATAATTATGTATACTTGAGGAAGGATCCCTCGAAAAAGCGCTACCTGCTTTTAAAGCGTTGACTGTGTCGGTTCGAAATCTGCTGTGTCAGCCTTCGATGGAGTAATAGGTATGCGTACTTCATACAATTCGTTGTATCCTACCATCGTGCTCCGTAACTTCTGGGATAAGTACCACTTGATACCGTTCTCTTGTTTGTCAATCCTAGCCTGACTGACGAGCCGTGATACGGCGAAACGCGTCTCAGGATGGATTTGACAGAGAACAGCTAGTAAACTGCTGGAATATGGACTTCTGTCTATTTTCAGTTGCTTTACAATAATTATAAATACTTGAGGAAGGATCCCTCGAAAAAGCGCTACCTGCTTTTAAAGCGTTGACTGTGTCAACCACTCTGTCGGTTCGAAAGCTGCTGTGTCAGCTTTTGATGGAGTAATAGGTGTATGTGTACTTTATACAATTCGTTGTATCTTACCACCGTGCTTTCTTTTTTCGTTTATATGTTTACAACAACCGCAGTCCGAAAAGAAACAGAACTATCTAAAAATAGAATAAAATACGAATTTGGATTGATAAGTCTGGTAAATTTCTATCAGAAGGCGGGAAATTTTGTTAAGCGACATGACTGTTGGTAAGCGTGATTCTTGTTACGGTGTTCAAAGTTTTAAACAGATGCGCAGTTATTTGTTAGCAGCTATCGTAAGTGCTCGGTGTTACACGTTTCGTAGAAATGGATAAAGCCTAGCATCGTGCAGTGATAAAACATTTTTATTTCAAAAGTGGCTGGCGGCGCAGATAGGAACTGAACTGAAGAAAGGTTATGGGGACTCTGCACCAGCATTTAAGACCATTTGTTACTAGATAAATGGATTTAAATCTGGTCGTACGAACACTACAGGTTCTGCACGTTCAAAACGCCATATTAAGGTTTCTTCTGAAGAAATGGTCGATAAAATATATCGTGATGGAAGGTCGTTGCATTAAGATTCTTGAGATTGCTGAGATGCTAGGCATTTCATATGAACGGGTATATAATATCTTACATGAAATTCTAAAAACGGAAAGGCTAAGTTAGAGATGGATGCCAAGTTTGTTGAGTCCAGACCATTTTAAAATCGCATTTGGAAAAGTTGCAGCGTAATCCGAAGGATTTCTTGCGCGCGTTTTATGACTATAGACGAAATATGGATCAGTTATTACACCCTGAAGACAAAATGGCAGTCAAAATAGTGGGTTAGACAAGGCGAAAGTCTATCGGGAAAAAAAGAGAAAACAGTTTTATCGGCGGAAAAAGTGAAGGCAACTGTTTTTTGAGACTCGCAGAGTATGATTATGATTGATTATTTGGAATAGGGTAAAACATTAACAGGCTCTTATTATGCAATGTTATTGGACCTTTTGTATAGTAAGTTGAAGCCGAGGTGACTAAGATTATCACGTAAAAAGAGCTTCTTTACCAGGACTAAGCAGTTGCTCACACATCGGCTGATGCAATGCTGAAAGTACACAAGCTACGCTTCGAAATCTTTCCCCTCTCTCTATTCTCCAGATTTGGTCCCAAGCGACTTTTTCTTGTTTCCTAACCCCAAAAATTGGCTTATGAGTAGAAATTTTCCTCAAACGAAAAGGTTTGTGTAAGAATATTATGCACAGTTCAAATATTTTTTTTTTCTAATTATTTTTTGTATTAAAAAATTGAACCTCGCTGGCCCAAATCTATTGAGCTCAATGAAAATTATGTTGGGAAATAATTTCTTGTTTTTGTAAAAAAATATTATTTACCTTGTTTATTACAAGAGTTCTCATTCCATCCTCGAAGTAACACCCCCTATTTTTTCATAGATGACAGCGATTACCTGCATTAATGTTTGTGTGTGTGTGTGTGTATGTGTGAGTTATGTTTTATGACATTTATTCCATTAGATATCTAGATATAGTTGTAAGAGTGAAAGTGCGTTTTGACGAATAGTTGGAGCCTTCACAAAGAGATGTGATTAACTATTGTCTTACGCTTATTGAACGAAACTATTAAAAGCATACAGTGATGGATGATTATATTATATTTTGTTGCACGCGTGGTTTCAAAGGAATCATAAGACGATAGATTTTGGTCAAGTAACCAGCACAGAAAACTGTGAATATTAGATCCTTTTTCCTTATATAGATGATATTTACATTTTATAAATTAATGCTTTCTTATGTATCCAATAATCTCCTATCAGATACATTTTAATAAACTATAAATTATCTAATGTTACCATATATATGCTCAAGTACATATTCAGAAAGACTTAATTTTTTTGATCTATAGTAATATGAGCCAAATGCACTTTAAATCTTGTTTGAATCAATTCTAATTTGCCTCAAATACGTTTTGTTACCATCATTGCAACTTATCTCGTATATTCCACTTCTTTTACGATCATGATTTTCTAAAATATTTTTCAAGTTCTCTGATGCTTTATAAACTAAAGTGAGGTATATATTATTAATAAATCAAGATGATTTTTAATAAAATATGCTTTACGTTACTTTATAAGTCATCGGGTAACTTGAAAGATATCTTAGGAAGTCCGAATGATAGAATCCGCGAACATGGAAGAAGAACAATATATAAGATAAGTTATGCTTATGACAAAAAGAAACCTCGAGTATAGTAGAAGGAAAAAAAACTCAAGCAATATGGAACATGTGCTTAAACATTATCATATAGTAACAATAGATTATTTCAGGTTAATTAAAAATTACATAAAGATTAATAGACGCACGACGCACACGAAAATTTTGAAATTAAATGTAAAAATAGTCTAAATAAGTTCAGAGGACCTAGCCGTTACAGTTCTCTCTACTGGTTACTTCACCGAAACTAAACCGCGGTCTGTGATTGATCAGTTCCTTCTCGAGTGAATTACAAGTGTAAATAAGCCAGTTTTTAGTCAAATATCGCTCTTGATGATATCGCATCGAGTGCAACAATGAAGTGTTTGCTATGGGGGTGTTAACTATTCTATAGTGTTCAATGCATCTTAGAAGGAAATAATTGCTTTTTATAGATAACTTTGAAGTAAGAAAACAAAATGTTCCCCTCTTACAGAATCTAGCTGATCCATAAGAATGGTGTCCTCTGTCATGCTGATATTTTGCAAGTGCTGAATTGAAAATGTTACGAAGACGCACTGTTCTTTAATGTTCTTTAATTCTACTACATATTTTTTCTGCTGATTTCACAGATATCGGTTTTATCACAACTACATGAGATCTTATCTATGACAGATCTGAGATGTTGCGAGAGTTTAGGGTACTCAGAGAATCTTCTTCCACTTTGTTGGAAAAATCGCCTATAAAATCTGGTTACTATCCTTATGATGTTGATTGCCAACTGTCTCGCCATCTCTTGGGGTGTCTTCCCGGTAGTCTTCTATCCTCTGATTTTCCGTTGTGAGCCCTTCCAGTTATATGTTCATTCCAACCACTTCTTCTGTCTTTGACCCACCGCACCACGTCCCAACTTTGCATTTCTCTCTTATGTGGATGTATCCTTACCTATCCCACGTTGTGTATCTTGCGATTGTTCTGAAAGGCTTCAGTTCTGTTATTCTCATTTGCCTCTTTGTGACGGTATTTTCTACTCTAGCCTCAGCTAAAATATGTTATCGTCGGTCTGACGCAGGTTTTGTAGATTCTGGATTTACAGTCGATGGTTAGAAGTTGTTTTTTTCTCCAGGAAATATATTCTAAATGTCCCGAGATAGTCGCGGCCTTGTCGATTTGTTGTCTAGCATCGTTTTTAAGCTTGCATAATCGAACTACATCACTTGTTCCGTTAAGGTCTTATTTACTACCAATTTGCATCGTAACGCTTCTCTGGAACTTCTCAGTGCCATAATTTTTGTTGTTGAAATTTTAATACTTTCTGCTGTGTTCTTAAATGTTTAAAGTACTCTTTGATGGTCGTCTTCAGATTCAGCCGCCAGGACTGCATCATCCGCGTAACACAAGATACTCATGAGTTGTAGACAATCTCGATATTATATTATGTTTCAGTAGAATTTTCGAAATGGAATCCGTGATATTTTTAATATATGAAAGGTATCGGAAATTATCGGAAGTCGTTTTGCAATGAAATTCTACGGAAACATAAGATGATTAACACGGTTATCTGTGTAGCCTAAACCCTCCCGATATCTCAGATCTGTCAAAGATAAGATTCCTCTAGAAAATCCAAGATTCTACGATATATCATGTCCTCCTCCTTTAGTCTAAATGTCTTGTCAGACATATCGTGATTATGTCTGGCTAGCCAATATATTTGCGATGTTTCTAATAGTGGCACACCAGCGTTATCTGTTAGCTGTTTGTCTTGTAGCTTGCTCCATGTTAGTACCCAACAGCATATCAATCGTATCCATCCAGCGGCTAGGTGATCTTCTGCGTCGTCTTCTTCTTCTTGATTTGCCCTGCACCACAAGTTTCCCCACATTATCAGCACGTGTAATGTTACCAAAATACTTTAGGATGCCAGCAAAGACTGTGGTGGAAAGTCTTTGTTTCAGTTTGACCTCATTAAGGACTGAAGCATTTGCTCGCCGAGCTTTCCACGGAATTCTCAGCATACTTTGCCAACGCCACATTTCAAAGGCGTCTACGGCGCCGATCAGCGGTGCATATAGTCCAGGTTTCAGATGCATACCTGAATATGGAGAATACAAGGATTTTTACTAGATGTATTTTCGTATTGCAACTGATGTCCCTAGATCTCCAAAGCTTTGTGAGTTGAGTCATAGCTGCGCGACACATTTGTATTCCTCGACGTATTTCATCTTCACAGCTGCCGGTATTATTGATCAAAGCTCCCAAGAATGTGAAGTTGCTAACCACCTCATATCAAATAATCATCAAAAATATGGACTAGAATTAAAGAACATCGAAGGGCAGCAGGTCTTCGTCACATTTCCAGTTTAGTACGTACCAGCATGAAGCAGGACACCGGATTCTCTTGGATCGGTCACAAATCATTGCAACAAATTTCGACTATTCAGGAGTCCATTGAAATATCTAAACATCACAATAACCTTAATCGTGACACTAGTCCTTACACATACCTTCTACTTGTAAACGTATTGTATCTTGTGGTTATTTCAAATATTATCAAATTTCTTACAAGTGTCAAAGATTAGTATTTACTCCTTGACCCAATTAAATTGAGAAATGTATTACCTTCATCAATAATGTTTGCCTAAAAAAAAACACCCTCTGAACGTTTTTATTTTTTCGCGTTTTAGGGTCGATAGATTACGTAAAACACATTTTCTCATTTCCGTCTGAACGAGGCGATATAAATTTTAAATCTGATGTACGTATACTGCTAGAAAAAGGGAAGAAACCTATGGTTTTTCAACCATACTGGTCAAGAAAAAGAGGTTTAAAGGGATGGAGGTTGATTTATTTTGTGGGATTTTGCTGGCATCATTTGTCTTTTTTTTTGTGCTTGTTTTAAAAAATGGTAATATTAGCTATAATTTAACGTTAGATATGTAAAGGGTGTTATGAAAGACTGATTTTGTCAATTTCCACTTTGTTTTACAAAAACTGTATGACGCATTTCATTATCACCGTAAATTCGTGTGAAACAAAATGTTATCTAAATTGAAGATTGTTACATTTTAATAAGTACCCTAAGGTAAGTAGGTGATAAGAATTATTTCTACGTACTAATATTGATGGAAAATTATGAACTTTAATTGTATAAATTAAGCAAAGGTGAGTTACCATGTATCAGGTAGGTACCTTTCTGTTCATTTAAGATTATTTATAAAATTTTAATTTTGTTTATTTCTAAATTTGTGTAAAATTTCAAATTTGTCTTTGAAAAGTTGATTGGATTCTGTTAAGTGATTATGGTAAGCTGAATCGGTTTTGTTTTTAAATAACTTCTTTTATACTCTGAAATCCGAACTTCGAAAGAACGACCTGTCTGAGCTATGTAACTTTAAGGACAAGAACCACAATTTAACTAAGTTGGGAATGTGGAATCTTTGGCACAATAACACTACTCAGTATATATCACCACTACACCAAACACTTTATTTTTGCACTCGACGCGCGTTTCGCTAACCATGTTAGCTTCATCAGGAGCGATGATGAAGCTAACATGGTTAGTGACGCCCGTCGAGTGCAAAAATAAAGTGTTTGGTGTAGTGGTGATATATACTGAGTAGCACAATTTAACTGATACACTCCAGATTATTTTTGTTATATTTCCTTTTCCTTTTGTATTTTTAATAAATTTCTCAACGAGTTCTTTGTTCTAAAAGCCATGTTGATATTATATGTATTTAAATGGTTTTTAATTTTTTCTGATATACTACCAAAATAGATTAAGACCTGATATTTTTTATCCGTATCTTCTTCCTTTGGGTATACTAAAGAAATAACTTTATTTTTTAATTTTTTGTTTAGTATTGAATCTGTGATATCAGGAGCATATCCTTTACTAGCAATTTATTTTATTAGATTTAATTCTTTATTAAAATCATGTAGAAGACTATAGGCCCAATGGGATAATGTTCTTTATGTAATTTGAATAATGAATAAAGTTGAAGGGGCTGATGATTCATGACTGTTAATTTTGAGATTTGTTTGTCTGATATGATGCTAGAAGCGTGCCCTAACACTGTTCTAATATCTTCCTTGAATTTCTCTGTTGGATCTTCTTGTAATATTTTGAAATTTATGTAGTCTGTGTAGTGTTCTAAATATCGGCCCCAGCTTACACAATAAAAAATTCGTTAGAATTAACGAAAAAAATTTCTAACGTCTTTCTTCCAGATAATTTAAAATTTGTTTTATTGGACGTTCAAAACCTTTTCCCTAGCATACCCCTAGAAGAAACAGTAAAAATCATAAAAACACTTCTAATCAAAAATAAAGTTAATATCGTTATACAAGACATACTAAATTTATTAAACACGAGCCTCAATCAAAATTATTTTTACTTTAATAGCACGTTTTTTATAACAGTTCAAAGGGTCTCATAATGGGTAGTCCACTTAGCCCACTTTTAACAGAAATATTCATGTGTAACCTAGAAAAACAAATACATCAACCAGAGTTAAGTAATCATTCTTGGATTGGTACCGACATGTTAATGACATTTTTGCTTATTTCAACGGTACTGAGCGTCAACTTATCAAATTTTTAATTATATAATCTCAATACATAAAAATATTAAATTCACTATGGAACTAGAAGTCGCCAATAAAATTAATTTTCTTGACGTAACGATAACTAGACATTTCAATAAACACAAATTTTCTATTTTTCACAAACCTTCACATACAAATACCACAATAAATATAAATTCAGTTCATCCTCTACAACACGAATTGATAGCTTACCACAATATGTTGCGTAGACTTGTAAGTGTCCCCCTTATCTGTGTGATTTTAATAAAGAATTAAATCTAATAAAGCAAATTGCTGTTAACAATGGATATTATCCTTTTACCAAAAATTCAATACTGAACAAAAAAATAAAAAATAAAGCTATTTCTTTAGTATACTCAAAGGAAGAAGATACGGATCAAAGATATCAGGTCTTAACCTATTTTGATAATACATCAAAAAAAATTAAGAACCACTTAGATAAATATAATTTCAGCAAAAGAAAACAAAACAGAATAAAACAATCTGAAATGTATCAATTAAATTGTGGTTCTTGTCCTAGAAGTTACATAGGTCAGACAGGTCGTTCTTTTCAAGTTCGGATTTCAGAGCATAAAAGAAGTTATTTAAAAAAACAAAACCGATTCAGCTTACAGTAATCATTTAACAGAATCCAATCATCTTTTTGACGACAAATTTAAAATTTTACACATACAAAACAAAGAAGTCAAATTAAACCTGTTGGAAAATTTAGAAATAAATAGAATTAAAAAATCAGATATCGTCTTAAATGAACAGAAAGATACCCACCTAACCCATGGTAACTCACCTTTGCTTAATTAATACAACAATTAAAATTCAGAATGAATTTCCCAACAATATTCATTAGTACGAAGTAATAATTCTTCTCACCTCCTTACCTTACGGTACTTATTAAAATGTAACAACATTCAATTTAGAAATAATTTTGTATCAGACTACAGTGATAACGAAACGCGTCATACAGTTTTTGTAAAACAAAATAAAGTGGAAGTTGACAAAATCAGTCTTTCATTACATTCGTTATGAATTTCCATCAAGTAACAGCCACAAGAATTCAAAGTTCAAAAAGATATATAAGGGATACTAGAAAGATGTGGCAAGGTGATCGGAGTAAGATAGCTTCCAATATGTTTTTTTCAGGTTTAGCTGTTAAAGTAATCAATAATGGTTGCTAGAACAACTTCCTAACTTTATTAATATCATTAATATTATCAAGTAAAGTTGTGAGTAAAAAATATAACCATCTTTTTATGATCATCCGTCTTGTTCTTCTAACCTATATATGAACTAAACAATAATATTTTTTAAGAAAAAAATACTGTTTAGCCCTGTGAAACAATCCTTTATTGTATTGTAACTTAAGTTCTCTTAACACCATATATTAGTATTAAAGCTGGACCTCGCAGTTTCTGTTGTTTCTATGTATAAAATTAAACAACAGTAATAATTAGAAAACACAAATGTATATGCTTTTTACATAATAAAGCATCTAATTTATCAAACCTTTTCTACATGAATATTTGTTTTATTTATACAATTTACAATTTATTAATTATTTTCAAACTTTAAATCAATTGAACCAAAGGTTCGATTTTCGTTTTTATTTAAACTATTAGGTGATGCCAATGAAAGTGTATTGGTCTCTCATCTACAGTTCTAATACTTCATAAAGTTTTTAACTAGTTCAAATTTAGTCATCTCGTGTATTAAATCGAATGATACGAACCGCCAGTGCATCAAAAATCCTTCCGCTGCACCTTGATTGTCAAAAATAATTTTCAGTATTTTTTTAATATTCCAACTTAGCGTCAATGGATATGGCTAGCGGAGAAACTTATTTTATATTTTGTTCAGAGAGTTTTAAATATAGCAGATAACAAAATAGATGTAAGCGCAGTTTGTTTATTGGTTATACAATATTCTTTGTACCTGCACTATATGAAAAAGTTTTTATTAAGATCACTCAGTATATTATATATTTTTTGTATCCAGAAGGTTAAATACACATTTTAGTAAATTTTGGAAAAAGGAATCATACATTCAAATCTATTTAGTAATAATAAATAACTATATATCCTTCTTATTATAAACTAGCCGGGCCCGCGGCTTGATTCACCACTATCGTCACTGCTTATTCCTTAATTTACCCAACGTAATAAAATATCTCCCATTATTTCCCCTTATCTCTCAATATTTTTCCTTATCTCCCATTATCTCTACATAATTTCGATTATCTAGGCTTAACTCTGTTCATCTCCCAATATTTCTCCTTATCTCCCATTATTTCTCCTTATCTCCCATTATCTCACCATAACTCCCATTATCTAGACTTATCTTTGCTTATCTCCCATTATTTATATTTATCTCCCATTATCTCACCTTATCTCCCATTATCGAGCCTTATCACGACTTATCTCCCATTATTTCTCCTTATCTCCCATTATCTAGGCTTATATCGAATTATGTAGAACATATGTTTAAATTTATAAAAACACGTAAATCGGATAAGTGGTTCTCAAGTGATAAGCGCACTAACGGACAGACAGACAGACGTTGTATTTTATATATATTCTAGATAGAAGATTATAGATAACCTGGCCAGAGAACAAATGTATGAATTTAAAAAAACACGTAAATCGGATAAGGGGTTCTCTAGTGATAAGCGCACTAACGGACAGACACACAGACAGAGAGAGAGACGTTGCATTTTATATATATTATATTCTTTGCTACATGATATTGTTCCATATTTAATGCTTTACGCAGTGTATTGCAAGAGAACGCGCTAGCGGCAAATTTTTCTCCGACTTGATTCACTATTATCGTCACGGCTTATTCCTTATGTCACCTAACGTAATAAAATATATCCTATAACCTGGCCAGAAAACATATGTATGTTTAACAAAAAGGCACGTAAATCGGATAAGTGGTCCTCCAGTGATAAGCGCACTAACGGACAGACAGACAGACAGAGAGACGTTGCTTTTTATATATATTATAGATATTCATTTTCCATTGTTCCATATTTAATGGTTTAGCATGTTCAGCATGTTAAAAAAAAAAGCACGTAAATCGGATAAGTGGTTCTCCAGTGATAAGCGCACAAACGGACAAACAGACAGATATACGTTACATTTTATATATATTATAGATGTAATAAAATATATATCTATAACCTGGTCAGAGAACATATGTATGAATTTAAAAAATCACGTAAATCGGATAAGTGGATATCGAGGGATAAGCGCACTAATGGACAGACAAACAGACAGAGAGACGTTGCATTTTATATATATATTATAGATATAGATTATTATTATTATTATGTAACCTGGCCAAAGAATATATGTATGAATTTAAAAAAAAGATACATAAATCGGATGAGTGGTTTTCGCGTGATAAACGCACTAATGGACAGACAGACAGACAGAGAGACATTGGATTTTATAAATTTTATAGATTATAGATTATAGATTATAGATATTCTCTGCTACATAATTGTTCCATATTTAATGGTTTAGGCGGTGTATTGCAAGGCAACGCGCTAGCGGCAAACTTTTTTCCGACATCATTCACTATTTTACGTCACTACTCATTTCTTATGCTACCTATTGTAATAAAATATAGCCTATAACCTGGCCAGAGAACATATGTATGTTTAAAAAAAAAAAGTACGTAAATCGGATAAGTGGTTCTCCAGTGATAAGCGCACTAACGGACAGACAGACAGACAGACAGAGAGACGTTGCATTTTATATATATTATAGATTAGATAATTAACTTTATTTTTAATTCTTGACGTGTAATAATTTTCTACCTATTTACCTATAACCTATGGGAGAGGGAACATATGCCACCATGCACCCATAGATGTAGAAATTAGCCCCTTAGAAACACGACTCCTTCTATTAGGGGTTATTCTTCAGCGAAAAGTTTCTACCTTTCGGTCACCAGTTTTTACAGTTCCATTATAGAAAAGAGTTATTTTTTATGAAAAACCTCCCTTCCTACCCCAGTCATAAAAGTTTTTAGTGTTTTGCTGTAGAAAATGGTTCATTTTTTGTGAAAAATCTCCCTTTTCTCCCTTGTTATCGATTTTTCAATTTTTTTGAGTTTTAAAGGTCTCCAATAGGTTAGCTTGCCTATGTATTTAAGTAAATATATATATATATATATATATATATATATATATATATATATATATATATATATATATTATATATATATATATTTATATTTATATATATATATATATATATATATATATATATATATATATATATATATATATATATATATATATATATATTTATTATATATATATATATATATATATATATATATATATATATATGTATATATATGTATATATATATATATATATATATATATATATATATATATATATATATATATATATATATATATATGTTTTGACGGATGTTTTCACAGGTGTAGTATGAAAACTGTGTCTCGGGTTTCCCATGTAGGCTGGCCCTATGCAAAAGGGACCACAGACAAAATCGGAAAACTCCTTAAGAAACACAATATCACAACAGTCTTCAAAACAGACCGAAAAATCAAGGATATCCTACCTTCAGCCAAGAATAAATTCCCGTTAGAAGACCAAGGAGTATATGAGATCCCATGCGGCGACTGTAATTTGTCATACGTCAGTCAGACGATCACATAAATGCAGTTAGACAAAAAATAATAACATCATCGCTTTTTCAACACGTCGCCAAGATAGGACATAAAATTAATTTTGCTAAAACGAGGACTTTAGCAAGAAGTAACAACCTGTCCACAAGAATAGTAAGAGAAGCTATAGAAATAGGAAAAAGGCCCATCAATCTCAACAACCGAGACGACAGTCAACGTTTACCAACTGCTTGGAAAAAAAAATATTCTTACCAAGTGCAAAATTAAGCCAAAAAACAACACAGAGCCTAAAGCAGAAATAATACAAAAAACACCAGCCAGAATAACACGCAGTCAGACGCACGCGATTGGCCAGTCCCAACCAACCAATAAGAACGCCCCTGTTGCGCATATAACCAGACGCAATCGAACCGCAGAGCTCAGTCTACTTCGAGATTCCATCACGTAAGCTTTGAAAAAGATAGGTGAGATCCCATTGAAACGTCAGCTGTTAAACAATCCTTCTCAGGATATCCAGCCTACACGGGAAAACCCGAGACACACAGTTAGCATATAGATATATATAGATATATAGATAGGCCTCCCAACAAATAAGGTTGCCGCATAAGAGACTTCGCTAAACAGTGCTTTTAAAAGCGACTACACTTCGTCACGATTCCAAAAATACAATGTTTGATTGAAATTAATGTCTAGATTCGAAAGCTTTCGGAAAATATTTGTTTCGGTGTATTCAAATTTTACACATATAAAAGCATTTTTAAAATAACAGTGCCTATTAAATTACTATTTGATATATGGAAAATGTAACTTGCCAATACTTTGGCGAATAAAACTTATTCTCTTGAAAATAACATCAGAACAGTTCAAATAACAATGTCAACTATCCGATAAAACTTTTCAAGTCAACAATTCCCTGTTATTGTTTCTAGAAAATCCAGTATTGTTACTTTTATGAAAAAATCAGAATTTATGTCGTAGAAAATCGTTTTTGTCCAGTAGATATTTGCAAAGGCCAAAAGAATTATGTGAAACCCGACGTGGTATTGCATATTTAATCAATTTTATTTATTTTTTAATTTTTAAAAGTTATTATAAAACTATGTCTTAAAATAAACTATTTCTTGTTTCAACCGATGATGATTTTAAAATAGTTAAATATGCTTTAAAATAGCAAAAGAAAAATAACAGATGGCAACCAACAAGTTGACTATTAAAGAAGAATTTGAGAAGATCATTGAAGAGTGGTAAACTACTTGACCAAGTTAGGAAATATTGAATTTTGAGGTCTAATGTCAAACACGTGTTCAAGAAGAAAATATATTTATTTTCTTCTAACTTGCAAATTAAGAAATATACCGAGCGAAACTATGATTTATCTGGTTATAGCCAAGTGCAGCATGACGGTACAAAAATGCAGTCTGACGATTGTTTGGTGCAGATATTTTGATGACACATTCTTTATCTGGTTACATGGCTAAGAAAACCTGAATGTCGTTTTGGATCAACCTAACCAACTACTACTTCCACCACTACCCTTCCCAAAAACTTTCTGTCATCAACTCTTTAGAAATTAGAAACTTATAAGCCGACTAGTACCTTAAATGGATATTACACTGGTGATATAAGATGGCGGTCATCAAACAGCAGCAGTCCCTTTTCACAAATAACGGAAATATCCGAGAAATCCTAATATAGGGAACCCAATACTGTACATATAGCCGGCTTCGCATATTACTTTATTACCGAAGCTTTTATGTCACATGTTACACGCTTGATTTTTCTTTGATAAATTAACGAAGAAACATCTGAGTGATCCTTAATTAAATCCATAAAAATTTCGAGTTAAAATACAGCTTTATTAAATACTCGAGCAATTTTATCGATGTATAAACAATGGAAATACTCTTTTATTTTTACTGCAAATTTTTCAGAATAACTGACATAGAATAACGTAAAATATTGATATATTTTTTTTCTATTTCTATTCTATTCATTTCTAAGTTCAGAATATTACAAGCACTTACGATATGTTCGATTTTAAATGATAGTATCTAAATAAATATAATTTTATTAAAAAAATAAAACTAGTACTGTTGGAATAAATTGACGACTTTCAATAATCCAATTATTTCTCGAACACTAAAGTAATTTTTCACTTGAAATTAATTTCATGAAATGCTCCATTCATTTCGAAATAGTTCGTTTCCTTGATTAATTTCGGTAGTAACTACATGGAAAAAGGCGCGTAATTTTGTTGCCGTTAATAAGGAAACATATCTCAGAAAACGTCGAGAATTTGCAAATGCAAAATGACCAACAAATAAAGATCCTATGAATGCTATATCCCATGCCTTTCCTCTACGACTATAGTTTCTGAGCCTATACTCTTCATCAGGTAGGTTAGTCATTTTGCATCTGCAAATTCTCGACGTTTCTGTTGTAGTGACCAATCAAATAACAAACCATACTCCGAAATTTTATTTCGGAATATCGATTTGATTTATCCTTCCTAACAATGTTAGGTTTATATAGTTGAGCAAGCTTTCGAAGTTCGAAACGCTGAACAGATGGCGCAAGAGTCTATCTTGCCTAACGAGTAGTACCTCGTTTATATAAAGTACCATGATTGCTATAAGCCAGCGAGAGTCATTCCAACTTGTTGTCTACGGTACTCCGGTCTTAACGATCGATACAGTTGCCTAAAGCCTACCTGATGAAGAATATAGGCTCAGAAACTATAGTCGTAGGAGGAAAGGCATGGAATATAGCATTCATGGGATCTTTATTTGTTGGTCATTTTGCATTTACAAATTCTCGACGTTTCTGTTGTAGTGACCAATAAAGTAACAAACCATATTCCAAAATTTTATTTCGAAATATCGATTTGATTTATCCTTTCTAACAATGTTAGGTTTATATAGTTGAGCAAGCTTTCGAAGTTCGAAACGCTCAACACATGACGCAAGAGTCTATATCTTGCCCAACGAGTAGTACCTCGTTTATATAAAGTACCATGATTGCTATAAGCCAGCGAGAGTCATTCCAACTTGCTCTCCACGGTACTCCGGTCTTAACGATCGATACCGTTGCCTAAAGTCTACCTGATGAAGAGTATAGGCTCAGAAACTATAGTTGTAGGAGGAAAGGCATGGAATATAGCATTCATGGGATCTTTATTTGTTGGTCATCTTGCATTTGCAAATTCTCGACGTTTCTGCTGTAGTGACCAATCAAGTTACAAACCTTATTCCGAAATTTTATTTCGGAATATCGATTTGATTCAAACATATCTCTTTTTTATTTCATAATAATTTAAGTATTTGATTCCATCTTCAGATGATGTCCATTATTTTAATAAACGAGTACTCAAGTGTTCTTTTCTGCGGAGATCCCAACACTAAAAACTAGTAGTATTTTTTCAATCGCATAAGAAATATAGCAATACAGAACTACTCAGCAACTATACTATAATATGGGTATTCTTAGGAGGCTTAACACAGCACTTCCTAAACCAGAGGGCCTTACCTAAAGTAAGATATACATAAAATTGATTATACAAAAAAAAACGTTATTTCAAGCTAATTACTTTTCTAAGTCTGGATTTTTAATAAATATGTAACATTAACATGAAAAAAAACCAATTTGTTGGGATAGATTTAAAACCATATCCATAAAGGACAAAAAATTTGGTGCTTATTAAATAAAAAATATAAATATTAGAACTGAAAAAAGAATTGTTCAGTTAATTTCTAAATCGTGACTGTCAGCGTAATAATCAACTCCTTTCAGATAAAATTTAACTTTGATGAGTTTATTGTTGTTTTAAAGAAAATAGGCGGTTCTCTTTTTGAAATTTAACTGACCAGATTATTAAATTTAGGTTGAAATGTTAAAATTTGTTTTATAAGTGTACAGTCTAGCAATAAAACCTATCAACTGCGGGCTACAGTCAAGAATTTTACGTGAAAAACGTGTTATTTGAACCTTCGGTAGTACGCAAATAATGCACTCAGTTGTGATCCTATTGTCACAAAGGAGTGGAGAAGGTACAAAAATCGAGTTACAGTCTAGTGTTGTCCAAAGAAGAGAGAGAGAAAGAAGATTGTTTGTTTACAATTTTGTTGCTACTCATTGAAAAATACGATGGTGGCTACAAAGCAATATTTCATCATTTATTGCAGCTGAAGACTGGTCTTCCGGTAATCCAGATTTAAACCTACTAGACTACAGACTGTCGGATACTGTAATAAACCATCCATCGAAATTAGGAGTCCTTCGAATAAAGTATCGTCTTCAGAACTGCGGCATTTCGGATTCAAAAGGTTATCAATGAATACTCAATGAATGAACTATTGAAAGCTTTGTTACGAGAATGATGGCGGACATTTTCAATAATTGTGTATGGTTTTAAAACATTTATAAGGTAGTTTTTAAGTAAATATTTTTTACCTCAGTTATATTGGCTACAGAAGTACTGAAAGACTTCGCGGCCAGTAAAAGTACCGCCAATTAGAGGAAATTTACATCAACAATTATTTACTTAAAAGCAAATATAAAAAGTTTTTAAAGATAAAGGAAAACCTATAAAGACATGCATCTTTCACAAAGCTCCTACATGCGATCAAAAGTCCCAGGATTTTTGAAGAAAAAAACAATATTTTGCCAAAAATCGATTTCGTTCTTTAACATAGTTTCCTTCAAGAGAGATAAACTTATTCCAGTGATATTCCAACATTGGATACCTTTCATATGGTACGATTTGTAGACCTCTCCAAAATAAACCTCAGCTTCCCATTTAATTTTTTTATTTGAGCCAAATCTCTTTCTCTGAAGCCACCTTTTCACATTTAGAGAGAGGTAATAATCGCTGAGGGTCAGATCTGGTGAATACAGTGGACAAGGAAATAATTTATAGTCCAATTTCACCATTGATTTTATACAGTTGTGAGCTGGTGCATTATCTTGGAGAAACAATACTTTTTCATAGCTAAATATAGCCTTCTTTCTTGATTTCATCATTCAAATGGTCCAATAAACATTATTCCATGCGCATCCTAAAAAATACGGAGAAGAATTGGTTTGGAGTGGGCAGCTTTCGGAAGACTACGTGATACGTTTAAGAACAATGAGATACCTTTAAGTCTAAAACGAAAAGAATTCGAACAATGTATAATACCAGTCATGACATACGGAGCTAAAACTCTTAACTCTCAAAAGGAAAAATAACACAGAAATTAAAAGTAGCACAGCTTGCAATGGAAAGGTCACTGTTAGGCGTTACAAGAAGAGATAGAATCCCGAACAAAATCATTAAAGATCCTATGAAAAGATATTATAAAACGGCGGTAGGCCGGTGACGTGGCGCACTTGACGGACAATAGGTGGACGAAGAGAATTATTGAGTGGAGACCGCGGCAAGACAAAAGAAGCAGAACAGACGCAGACCACCTAGCCGATGGACGGACGATCTAAAGAGAATTGCCCAGAACTTGATAACAAAAGCACAACAACGAGAGGACTGGGAGAACTTGGAGGAGACCTATGTCCAACAGTGGTCCAGAGAGGCTGAATGATGATAATGATTCCAAAAAATACATTCCAAAACCTCTCCGGTTGATGTTTGTGTGTTTGGACTCTTCGGTCGGCTTCCATGCGGTTCCAGCCGCTCTGGCAACTACCTGTTGGTCTCAAGCGTGTGGTGGTGGATTCATGTTTAGTCTATTGTTACGAATCGATGCAAAAATTCCTTCTAATTACGCCGAAATAATGCGAAACAGCCTTCTGAATCTTCAACACGTTGCTGTTTCTGATCATTCGTGAGTGGACGTGGCACCCATCGGAGACATAGCTTTTTCACAGGCAAATATTCATGCAAAATATGCCTTACGCGTTCTGTTGATATCTTTTTTACTTGTGGTTATTAAGAACAATATGGTAATTTTTTTTTTATGTTCTTTAAAGTGACTGCCTCATTTGGAGGTCTGAAACGTGACGCACTATCAGTGCTTAAACGATCGCATTTAATTTCACTAAACCATCGTTATATAGTTACTTTCGATGGAGCAGATATGCCATACCATTTCTCAAGTCTTTTTTGGATTGTTTGTGGGAGATGTTTAATCAAAACGCGAAATTCTTTTTGTGCCATCGTCTTGTAAAAATCAAAAACAGTGTCACTCAAACAGCTGTAACTCGAAAATTAATAAAGAAAATCTCAAAAAAATTTTACACGAATCTTCTGAGAGTTGACACTAACTGAATGTCATATTTTTTTGTTTGTGCTGCCATCTCCCAGAAAGCCTCGGGACTTTTTACTCAATGTACGTATTTTAAATTTACTCATTCCTTATTTTTGAATTCACTGCTATAATTTTTACACGAAAAAGAAATAACAGAGTAATGAGTATATTAAAATCGTATTATTTTACTTGAGGCCATTTTTAACTAGCTTTTAATCCATATACGCTGCCAAAACGTTTAATAAAGTGATAATTTCTAAACTGTATTGTCCTCAAATACAATAAAAAATTGCCATGTTAGATCCTTCATCAAAAAAAATCGAAATATCTTGTAAACTACCACTGACTAAATGGTTATTTTCATATATTTTAGACGCTACGTGCCATTCTTATATTCATAGTTGGCAGTTCGCAGTAATTTTCGTCAATACCTACAAACCCAAAGTAACTGACCAACTTCAAATAACAAATCTAGTAAGTTTAAAATACTTTTCTCTAGAAAAAAAAAAACTGTTCAGTTAAACCTCCTTCGTAATGATACTGCCTAGTGATAGGTTCTAGGTACATCCCACAATTCGAAATAATCAGGCGGGCTTTGCTATTTATACCTGGCTGGGCCGAGCCATGAGCATCCGAAGATTTGACAGAAAGCCAGCACTATTACTAACACTATCACCAAACCGATTAGCGAATACACTATACACAGGTGCACTAATGCAAACACATAGAGCGTGCGGTGACACCATTTGTTCGGTTCGAAAAGTGTCGGTGCGTAATCTGGCCACTTGATGCGAAGGATCCAGTAGTTGCCTAGGCCAAACCAGGTAATGAGTAGGACTGTAAGGGCCACCTGAAACAAGGAGATATATTGAGGAGAACTTTTAGAATAAAATTAGTGGCATATCAGTATTTTTTTATTTGTCAAACAAAATTACAAACTTAAAACGAGTAAATGAGTATTTAAATTCATAAAAGTTTTTCTGCATTTAAATATATACCAAATATATATACAGGGTATTATGAAAATTGCTTAATATGTTTGAAACCTCTTTAACCAAGGGAATTTAAAAATAGCGACCCTCGATTATAACACGTAAGAACTACTTACCGATACCTGTTTTACTATTGCAATCAGATGACTATTTTATTATTTACATGCTTCTAACTAAGTAGCAAACAACTTCTTTCTTTAAACAATGCCTTAAACACAATCCATGTCAGTTATAATATCATATAATGAAAAATTAATTCTCATCTATCCTCAGCGATATCAATAAATCACTCAGGGTACTTTTTACATTAGCAATTTACAATATTTCGTACAAAACATTTATTTTTCCAAAACTTTTACATATGTAAGACGTCTTTAACATTTTATCCATGCGCGTCATGTCGTCTCTCTTCATATCACTCTTAAAACTATTTCTGTACCTTTCATTTAGGCGTTCCAATGGTTATCTCAACTGTGTCAGTGGCTGCGCATTACTTTTTAGAATATCAAATTTAATTTAAATAGGTGTCAGGTATGTCTCCAATTGACGCGAGGAGTCACCCGTTTTAATATATTAAACTCTGAATATATAAATATATATATATATATATATATATATATATATATATATATATATATATATATATATATATATATATATATATATATATATATATGTATATGTATATGTATATGTATTACGAAACTAGAATTAAATTTTCGTGACAGAAAAGTCAACCTTCGTGGTAATTGCATTACTGTCTACTTTAGGGTCCTTAGTTCATGGAAAATGGTCGATTTCTTGAACTGTTGATCTTATCTGTCGATTCGTTTGCACGATAACTCTCGTGGGATATAAAATATCAAAATCAAATAATATACTTGAGGTAGAAAAGGAACTTACAGTTTTTGAGCAATATCGCATCAAAGGAAGCTAGTGGGGAGATGATATTAATATATATATCCTGATTTTTGATTAATATAATTACAATGAGACTTTGGCACAATGACACTACACAAAAATAAACAATTTATTTTTGCTGAAGATGAGCGTTTCGCTAACCATATTAGCATCGTCAGGAACGACGATTGACTCAACCATTCCTCCTGACGATGCTAACAAGGTTATCGAAACGCTCGTCAAGTGCAAAAATAAAGTGTAGTGGTATTAACTGTTATATTATAATGATAATATATATTTACTTACTTAAATGCAGTACTTATTTTAGAACTACGTGTTTGCAAGCAAAGTAGTAATTTACCCAGTAAATTACTACTACGAGAGATCGTTGAAACGGCATGAAACCGCTCCATTTTTAAACGTTTTATTATAGGCTACGAAAAATGGATTATGTAAGATAATGATCGCGGTCAAAGCATGGTAAAACAGCACAAACGAGGGCCATATTAGGATTAGTGTCAAGGAAGATGATGCTGTGTGTTTGGTGGGATTGCACAGTAAGGTACTACAGCCTTGCCAAACGATTGATCTGATCTCTACTGTCAACAATTATCACTATCACTGCGAATAATTAAACAAAAATGTTGTCTTCCATCAGGACAACGCAAGACTTTTACGACCCGGCAAAACTTAAAAAAAATTGACCGAAAAGTCTTGATGCAGCCACCATACAGCCCAGATATTGAACCTCCCGACTACTAGCTATTTTGGTTTCTGTAGAACGCTGATAATGGTGTAAAGTTGACTTTAAATGAGGCGTGTAGAAATCACTTGTTCGTTCAGAAATACCAAAAGTTCTAAAGTGTTGAGATAATAGTTCTACGAAAAAAAATGACAAGAGATCAAAACCGCATGTATTTGATTTAATAAACGTTATTTGAAATATGGAAGAAATTGTTTGAATTTTGACCTAAAAAGGCCCGATACTTTTTCAACAACCCAATATTTTTAAAGCTAAAAAACAGCAAGATATTTTAGTTGATCTAATTGCATTTCATTTAAACAGTACTATTAAAATTGAACCTACAAAATGCCCCTAGATCCAAGCATTTTGTACATTTTATCACTCGGAAGCAGCCTCACCCGACTGCTAAAGTGAATTGCCGCCTTTGTATGCGCTTCAGCTTTATTAATTTTGCTAATAGTTATTTATGCTACGACGGTAGTATTCTTAGCAGAGGTATTTGCATTTTGCATCTTAACTGACACTAACTTAAAGCCTTCAAAGCTTCCTTATAACCCTTCGTGCATACTGTATATGGTTTACAACGTACATCATTTTAATGAGCAAAGGAGGTTATAATAGACGTTAACAACAAATAAAACTCTGCTTTAACACGATAGTCTGAATATGAAAGCTACTATGTATTGTCAGTTCTTAATATAAGGAATATACTAAAAATATTTATTTTAAAATATTTATAGTAAAAAATACATTGAGAAAAAAAAAATATTGTACATTAAACTACAATCCTTGGAAAATTATTTGCTAAAAACGTCACCCAAATGTGATAATAATACGTTTCGGGTACTGTTCTAAGCGAGAGGTGAAATCTTGCAGAATATTTCCTTTTAATTAACATAAGTTTTCAGATACACTTCACTTAAAAATAAAAAAAAGTTCAGAACAAGACGGCATTACTAATGGGATATTTAAGTACGGTAACTTAACAACCAACCACTCAAACCGACGAAATCTTTACCAAAAATAAAATGATAAATAGAAAACTAGCATTACAATCTTGAATTGTTTTGGCCGATACTTGGTGGAGATCAATTAAGCTTAAGTGAACAGCACAACAACAATTTTTTTCGTTTACTGGTAAACTCTACATTTATTTTAATATATCGACATGTTTCGCTATCACTGTAGCTTTATCAAGAGTAAATGAACAAGACGGAAAATTTGTTATATATATAACATTTCTACAGGTAAAATACAATAATGTTGGAAATCCCTAATTATACTGTCATACTTTATATTATATGTAGGGAACAAATTAATTAAGAATGGTATTATCGAAATATGTTTAAAAGAGGTGAATTATTTAATTCTAACTGGTCATTTAACAAATAATCAATATAATAATATTACTGATATTATAATAAGTTTACTGATTTCCAGAGATTCAAGCAAATTTAATTTATACCATTTATTTTCAACATGTAAGTTTAATAAAAACTTTGAAATTTTACATGTTGAAAATATGACAGTATAATTAGGGATTTCCAACATTATTGTATTTTACTTGTAGGAATCTTATATATATAATAAATTTTCCATCTTGTTCATTTACTCTTGATAAAGCTACAATGATGGACATATTAAAATAAATGTGGAGGTTACCAGTAAACGAAAAAAAAAATGTTGTTTTAATGTTCACTTAACTTAAGCATTAAAATCTTGTTGGCAAGAAAAAAAATAAGAAGGTACCAGCGAAGCGCAAAGGAAGTGTCGTTTTTAGTAGATAAATAAAGGGTCTTCCATTTGGGACTTGACAACTTTGAAATTTCACTGTGAACGCACCCTTAAGTCAATCACCGAACTGTCAACGTCAAAACATTCAGTAAAATCAACATTTTTATCATGGTGAAGTACACGAACGAACAACGTTTACAAATAATTAAAATTTACTACCAAAATTTGGAGTCGGTGACTGCAACTTTAAGAGCGTTAACGCCAATTTTTGGTCGTAATTCTCGTCCCAGTACACAAGCAATTCATAGTCTAGTGAAAAAATTTGAGTTAACATATTCGCTGCTGGATGCTCCCGTGCCAGTGAGACAACGGGTTGGTCGAAGTGGCCAGAATATTGCTGCCGTTCAAGCGTCCATCTCAAACGAACCAAAACAGTCGATTTCACGGCGGTCTCAAGAATTGGGCATCGCTCAGACCACACTATGGCGAATTTTGCGAAAGGATCTTGGCCTGCACCCTTATAAGTTAAAGTTAACTCAAGAACTAAAGCCACTCGATCATATGAAGCGACGTACGTTCTCGAATTGGGCTCTAGAAATGTTGGAAGAAGATGTCCAATTTCATCGCAAAATCATCTTTAGTGATGAAGCGCATTTTTGGATAAACGGCTTCGTCAACAAACAGAATATGCGTTATTGGTTAGGTGAAAACCCTCATGTACTTGAAGAAACATCACTTCATCCACAAAAAATTACTGTTTGGTGCGGTTTTCATGCCGGTGGTGTCATTGGGCCGTTCTTTTTCGTTGATGAAAATAACCGTCACGTTACAGTCAATGGAGATCGCTACAGAGGCATGTTGCAACGTTATTTCTTTGATCAATTGCATGGGCTAGACATTAATGATATATAGTTTCAACAAGACGGCGCCACAAGCCACACAGCGGGTGTAACAATCGACTTACTGCAATCTAAATTCGGTGAACGTGTTATATCGAGAAATGGTCCCGTCGAATGGCCGCCTAGGTGTGATTTAACACCTCTAGACTTCTTTTTATGGGGGTACGTTAAATCATTGGCCTATGCTAACAAGCCTGCGTCGTTAGAGGATCTCAGAGCCAATATTGAAAGAGAGATAGCGGCCGTTTCCGTCGAAATGTGTGGCCGAGTCATCGAAAATTGGGTTCAACGAATCGACCGCTGCAAACGTGCCCGTGGTGGACATATGAATGAATTCCATACATAAATGTTTTGACTGTACTTCAAGCCGATAGTAAAATTTTCGAAATGTCTCAAATGGGTTGCGTTTTATTTCAAAAATTGTCAAGTCTTTAATGGAAGACCCGATACTTAGTTCTATCCTATTTTTTTACAAAGATATAATAAAATAAGGTAGAAGTGTATGGTACTTAGTTGATCAAGTAAAAACGTGTCCGCGATAATTTATTTTTGCTAAATGCTATTCTAGTGATTCATCAAAAAATCTGTAGAGGGAGCCTTTTTCTACGAAGCATTGAAATCACGTAAAATTCAAAATGAGTCACTTGTTTGCTCGTCGGTTCGAGGCAGTCTTTCTTTGTTTCCATTCAGAGAGGCTTAAAATGACACACATGACAAGCTAAATATATTACTTGCCAAAACGTGGCTCGGTAGGCAAAGTCACTCCGAAAGTCGAAAAACGAATCGTGTCTTTGTTATCACGGGACTCGAAATTGACGCTGCGTCAAGAAGCAGCAAAATTAAGAAAATCGGATTTGAATGTGTCCCATGAGACCAATCGACAACATCTTCGTGCTCTTGCTGTGAAATTACGAAGCACGTTAAAGAAACTTTTACTGGGTGAAAATTACGTCCCGAAGCGTCTCGCTTGGGCCCACGATAAGGTACTAGAGTGAGCCTCACAATCGCCGGACACCAATCCTGTTAAAAATATATGATCCTTTGTAAAGAGAAAGCTCAGAGTAAAGACTCTAAGGACTTTGATACAGTTGTCTCATGAGATTCAAAAAATATGCAAGCATGCCTCGAAGATGCCAGGCGATTATTGATACAGGAGGCAATTGGACAACTTACTAAGGTAATTTTGCCGTTGTTAGCACACCAAAGAATACATTGATGGTAAAAAATGTTCTCGAAACATATTTTTTCAAGAATACAAGCCGACACGTTCTTACTTGACAGACTGTAGGGTTGATTCTAGTGTCACATAAAAAGTATAAAAGTTCTTTGAGTAATATTTTCTATCTTGCCCGTGAATAACACTAATAATTGTCTCAGTTTCTTCCAATATCAGGGGTTAAAAATTTCAATATATTAAACGATTTTTATAACACTCTGGACCAGCAATCTACATAGGTTTAACTGAGAAGAATTACGCAGGTCCCCAAAAAGGGTTGATTTTGGACAAATACCATATGGAAGACATGTATTCTGATGTTCTGAAACCTACCTTACCACCAGAATGCTCAAAGACTGGAGTGTCTAAAAATAGGTTAAGAAAAAATCTTTTTTACAAAAACCGAGACAGAGTAAATATTTTCTTATTAAATTACATATTCCTATGCATTTTGGTGCTCTAAAACCGAATTTGAAGTTCACTTTGACCTAGGACATCGATATGTTACTACAACCTCAAAAAAAGTCTCACGAAAAAAAAATTGAAGACGGAATTCAGCATTCTGGTAGTAAAGTAGGTTTCAGAACATTAGAATACATGTCTTCCATATGGTCTTTATCCAAGAACAACACCTTTTTTTTTGTAGACCTGTATTATTAGTGTATGTATAAGTAAGTCGAGTTTTCCTACTGATGCCATTTATCAATTTTTTTTTTTCAATTGCTTACGATACGATACGATTGGTTCCATTTTCACAACTGCCTGTACGTAAAAGTTGCCTTTACAAAAAGTAAAAATACATACACGTCAGGGTAAATGTATTTATTCCCAGATGAACTGCAAGTGTGAAAAATATAAAAATACAAAAATATTTTTGAGGATAGAACATAATAGTTACAATAAGGGTGGAAATGCATATCACACAAGCTGAAATGTAAATAAGTTTTTTATTATTATTTTAGAGTGCGAGTACATTTTATTTTACCGTCAGTGCAACAACCCAAATATATTATGTAAAAATAATGTAGAACATTTATATTTCTTTACCGTAGCATCCGCGCTGGCATACACAGGAAAATGTCATACATTTTTCATTAGACATGTTTTGTGATTTCTGATGTGAGAAGGTTCATGAGGTATTCTACATATTATTTATAGTTGGGCGTTGATGCAAAATATGTCAAGAGATTTATTATATAACTAATACGAAATGGAAACCTACGGTGATTTTTGGGGTCTAAAAAAACTGCTTTTTATTCAAAGACATACTAAATTGCAAAAACTCAATAAAAGCCTGATTAGGCTAAAGAATTTTTAAAAAAATTATATTGAATTTTTAAAACTGCTCGTATCAATCAATAATTTAGTTAACTGACATAATTGTTTTATTTCCATTTGGTAGTTCAATATGTACAGGTGAGTCAACGACAGAGTAAAGTTCATTATCTCATTTGTTTCAGGAATGACGAAAAAATGTTAGATAAAATAGTTTTAGGGAATGTTAAGGTGCACAGTTTAAAATTATTTTTGAGTATAGAGGATACTTCAAAAAGTGTGACCAATATAACATACGTTTTTTTTTTAAAATGGAACATTCTATTTTCTAATTTATTTTTAAATTCTGCGTAAAATTTTTTAGTTGTTTTATTAATAATGTTATATACCTAAACCTAGTAGTTTTTCGAATATTTCTATTTAAAAAAAAAATATAAGTTTTCAGTCTTGTAAAAAAATTGCTAGTAGCGCCATTGTTTCTAAAGGTGGAATACTCATAATTGGTACGAGCGTTCTATAGAGATAAAAAAAAAGAGATATGTAAAGAAATTTGAGTTAGTTGCTACAGGGTGTTCAAAATAAATTTATGCATTTCGACTATTTTAAATTGAAAAATCTCAAATTTTTTAAATCGCACATCCTGTATTTATTATTTTTCTGATAGATTTTACAAAACTTACAAACTTTTATTAAGTATGTCATAGACCTATTTCTAATAGTTTTCGTTTTCTTTTGAATTTTTCGATTTTTACCGTTTTACGCTATAACATCATAGTTGCCAAGACAAAAAAACAATGTAGGCATTGTCAAATTTTGATATGTCTATTAAGCAAGCACAAACAGTTTAATTTGTTGTAGTAAGTGACGTATAAAGGTAACAGTTATGGATTTTCCTAAAAATAAATTCATTGATATGGTTTATATACTAGGCGAGGCGGGAAAAAATTGTCTTTTGGCAGTAAGGCTTTACAGGATACCATCTAGAAAATCTTTTCAGTGCTTAATGGAATGGTTTAATGGTAGTAGTAGCATTGAGTATACGAAATCGAAAGTAGTAAACCAGAATGCTACCAATGAGGAAAAAGAAATGGAGATTTTACTTTATGTTGAAGATAATCCCCAGGTCAGCAGCCGTCAACTAGCTGACTTATCTGACACATCCCAATCTACGACTAATCGCACCACGAGCAAATACAAGTATCATCCCCTATTAATGGAACTACACCAAGATCTTCAAGACCGTGATTTTGAGCGACGAGTAAACTTTTGTACCACCATGAATAGAGCAATAGAGGCCGATCCAAATTTTTGTCCAAAATAATGTTTTCTGATGAAGCTACTTTTCGAAGTAATGGAGCAGTTAGCCATAACA
The DNA here is from genome assembly GCA_019049505.1 of Pachyrhynchus sulphureomaculatus. NCBI lineage: Eukaryota > Metazoa > Arthropoda > Insecta > Coleoptera > Curculionidae > Pachyrhynchus > Pachyrhynchus sulphureomaculatus. The sequence goes on along the minus strand of CM032454.1, from coordinate 164,532,513 downwards.
TGCATTATTATTCAACAGTTAATCCATTTTGGGTCCGGAAAGTTTAATACCAAAACCATGCGCTTAATGTATGGTGTAGAATATTAAATTTTCGAATTATTGGTCCATATTTTTTCCGCGAACCGCTTAACGGGCCTAGATATCTAAATTTTTTGTAAAATGTATTACTCCAGCTTTTTGAAGCAGTTGATAACTTTGAAAGGGAACAAATGTGGATTCAACAAGATGGAGCTCCTGTTCATTACCACCGGGAGTTTCGGGAATTTTTAAACGATCGTTACCCACAAAAATGGATCTATAGGGATAGATTCATTCAGTTGCCCCCTCGATCATGTGACTTAAACACCTTTAGACTTCTTTTTGTGGGGCTACATTAAAGATTGTGTTTATGTGAATTCCCCCACAACACCAGTAGATATGGAAAATAGGATACGGGATACGTGCAGGACAATAACGCCCTTTATGCTAAGGAAATTGAAGGAAAATATAGTAAAACGATAAACATGTGTATTCAAGTAGATGGGCATATTTTTGAACATTTATTACAGCATAATAATTAATCATTAGATAAGTTAAAATATATTAAAATTATTATTAGCTATTTGTTTACGTTTTCACAATAGCGTAACAAGGGTACAAATTGAAAAATTCAAAATAAATCGAAAATTATTAGAAATAGGTACGACATACTTAATAAAAGTTGGAGGGTCTTGTAAAATGTATCAGATAAAATAATAATATACAGGGGGGGTGTGCCATTTAAAAAATTTGAGATTTTTCAATTTAAAATAATCGAAATGTATAAATTTATTTTGAACACCCTGTAGCATCTAACTCAAATTTCTTATTATGAGTATTCCACCTTCAGAAGCAATGACGCTACTGGCAATTCCTTACAAAACTGAAAACTAGTATTTAAAAAAAAAAAAAATGAAATATTAGAGAAACTACTAGGTTTAGGTACATAACATTATTAATAAAAAAGTTATAAAATTTTTACGCAGAATTTAAAAATAAATTAGAAAATAGGAAGTTCCGTTTAAAAAAACATATGTTATATCGGTCACACTTTTTTAAAGCACCCTGTACACTCAAAAATAAATTTTAAACTCTGCACCTTAACATTCCTAACATTCCGTATTTAATATTTTTTCGTCATTCCCGAAACAAATGAGCTAATGAACTTTACTCTACCCTGTACATATATCAAACATATTGGTTCGCACTTATTTTGGTGTACCTAGAAAAGGATTGATAAACTATTGTACTGCCTTCTACTGATACTAAATATGCATTCATATGATATACAATTAATAGTACTTCATAATAATGACCTTATACAGAGCGTTTTTTAATACCGACTCTCACAGATTGATAAGAAAGCACAGAGAAGAAGAGTTGAATAATTGCTCTTTATATTATTCGATGATACTCGTATTTTTCATGCCGTCCATTCTCTGATAGATAATAGAGTGTAGTGATACTTCTTTACTTTCTACGCCGTGAAAGCCTCAAATTGGATTTTATTTTGAAAGATACCTACTGGGATTCTAAAAATTGACAATATTTGGTGCAAATATTATTTTCCTTGCTTGTATTCCTGAGAAAATCACCCTCCAGAATTTTCCTCAGATCAAGAAAAATGTAGTTATGCAGGATAACTCTTGAACTAAATTAGATATCAATTTTTAAATTTGGAATAATTAACAATACTTAGACTAGGAATGCAACCTATAGTTTATGAGCGATATTGCTTTAGGGGTAGGGGATGAAATGATCGATAGATTTCATATATTTTCAATATTATTGTTTTAAGCTTTCTTGGTTTTCTGTTGGGATAATGTATAAATTTTACGTATAAAGGCTGTTTGGTATATGCCGTGTATATCATGTTATACGTCTTTTTAAGGTTACCATATTTTATGGGCATAGCACAGCATCCCTAAAGAAATACAAGAGCGACGCGTGTGTGAAAAAAGCGATTCACGTTAAAACACTACTTCAAAAGGGTTGCACGAGGAGTGATAAGCTGAACCTCATACGGATGTGAAGTATTAGCGCGACGTGTATTTCTAGCATGCACGGCTCTAGAGGGAATTAAGTTAACTACATTAGTCGAACATTTTGCATGAAAAAACTTGTAGAATAGCCTCAAGTAGCCAACTGTTCTTCGATGTTCCAAGGAATCAAGGTTGCTGGGGAGTTCTGGATCTTCAATCAGGAGAACAGCTCTCTTCTGAATAATATCCAATAAATGCAATGTAGGTTTGGGAACAGAGCCCCAAACATGAGGACAGTATTCCGTCGTTGGTACAATCTGAACTTTGTAAGGCATTAACAGTTGTTATCGAGTGTAAAGCTTTCTAGTTCGAAATGATATTTTCAGCTTTTGAGAAGCTCTGTTTGCTACAGTGTGTCAAGTAAGAACGTGTCCGCGATAATTTATTTTTGGTAGATGCAATTCTAGCGATTTAACAAAAAAAATCGATAGAGGGAACCTTTGTCTTCGACGCATTTTAGTAAAAGTTAAGTCGATTCCGATGTTTGGTCGAAATCACGTAAAATACAAAATGAGTCACTCGTTTACGCGTCGGTTCGAGGTAGTCTTTCTTTGTTCCCATTCAAAGAGAGCTAAAATGACACATTCTGCGGTCGCTAAATATACTAAAAAGTCGGTATCGTTTGTGAAGAAGTGGGTAAATCATTTTAACAAGACGAAAAATGTCGACGACTTGTCAAAACGTGGCTCGGTAGGCAAAGTAACTCCGAAAGTCAAAAAACGAATAGTTTCTTTGTTTTTACGGGACCCCAAATTGGTACTGTGTCAAAGAGCGGCAAAATTAAGAAAATCGGATTTCAATGTATCCCATGAGACCATTCGACAACATCCTCGTGCTCATGTTGTCAAATTGCAAAGTACGTTGAAGAGACCTTTGCTGGCGAAAATCACGTCGCGAAGAGGCTCGATTGAGCCCACGATAAGATACTAGTGTGGCCCTCACAATCGCAGGACGCCAACCGTATTAAAAACGTTTGGTCCCTTGTAAAGAGAAAGCTCAGAGGAAAGGCTATGAGGACTTTGGCTCTGCTGTCGAGCGAGATTCGAAAAATTTGTAGAGTATGCAGAAATTTTCGTCGACAGCATGCTTTGAAGATGTCAGGCGTTTATTGATGCAGGATGCGAACTTACTAAGGTAATTTAGGGAATATTTATTTTATTAAATTTTAGCGGTCATGTTCTTACTTGACAAACTGTACGTATGTGAAGACATATTTGCTCCCACATGAATGCCTAGCCAATTGGGTGACGATGCCAGAGGAATGGCGTAGACCGACATAATTCTATCGGGTTTAGCAACGTTAACTTTTTTAGAAAAAACTTCCGCCTGGATTGTTGTAGCATTAAATTCTACTTTGTTATTTCCAGGTCTTTACTAAGTTAACCGACTTCCTGCTGCCTACGAATATTTGCATGAGGAGCCGATGTTCGAGCATTTAAAATGAATGAAAAAATAGGAGTACTGCCATCTGTAAAGAGAGTATGAAGCCTTGGGACACACCGGCGTTGAGGGAGGTATCTGAAAGAATCCATCGACTGCCACTTGTAAAAAACGCTCTCTGAAGGTACCCGAAGGCAATAAATAAAACTTTTCAGACATACCACAAGAGCATAGGTTAGCCAATAATCCGTCATGCCAAACACTGTGGAATGCCTTGGATATATCAAGTGCAGTTCGAAGGGTCTTAACATTGTGTTATTTTCAATTTTGAAACAAGTACAAAAACAGTATTTGGAGGCGAATATCAGATTTAAAATATCAACTTGTAGTTTTTAAAATAAAGTATTGTTTAGTGTGAGGAAGTCAAATTAACTACTTATTTTGTAAAGAAAATAATAGGTAAATCATTTTACCGATTTATCACTGTCTTGCTCATTATTAGTATTTTTTCCGCCGATTAAGATAATAAAATAAGAACAATTTAAAATCGTCTTTTCAAAATATTTTAAAAAATGTATTATTTTAAATTGAGACATCCTGTATCTATCTATTTTTTCGACGAATAGAGCTTTTCAATCACGATATAAAATTTGAGAGGTCTGCCTTTTGTGGTTGCCTTTTGATCAATAAAAGAGTGATGATAAGTGGAGCTAAAAATAACATTAAAAAATCACTCTACTAGCCTCTGCAAAAAAACTGGATTGAAAAGAATTATATGTGGTAAAGACAGTAGGGAGGATTCTGTAATTAATTTTAAAAAGTACCATGAAAAAAAATAAAACCATATTTTTTAACTTATTCTCGTCGCCTTATTGTGTCTTTTATTCATGTATATTTTTCTTCCAAAAAATAACTCATTATAAAGATGAATTACTAAACTGCAGCCAACTCATAAAACAAGTTAATTAGTAACTTCATAAATATTGTACTTAATAATTATTATAAAGATGAATTAATGACCTGCGACAAACTCATAAAACAAATTATTTAATCAACATCAATCCGGTTTTTTTTCTAGCGTTCTTCGCCTGGTTCCCATTGTCCATCCTCTTCGATCTCCCCAATCTCCGAGTCTTAGACTTCTCTCTGACATTGTCCTCCTCCAAACCATGTCGCTCTTAATCTCCATCTTCTCCCCTTTTCGCTTGGTACCCACTTTAGAACCATCTTTGGTATTTCTATTTCTATCCATTCTTAATACTCCAGCCGATCTTCGCCAATAATCCATTTCGAGTGTTTTTATTTTCTGTTCCAATCGTTTCGTTAATTGCCAAGTTTCACAACCGTAAAACACAATGCTCTTAAATACGGCTTGGTGCTTTCTCTGTGATGTTATGTTCTTCGAGCACAGAACGGAGTTTAGGTGTCTTATGATCGCCTTTCCTTTACTTAGTCTACTCTCCACTTTTTTTTTTCCGTTCTACCAGCTTTACTTATGTTAGTTCTGATATATATATGTATATATATATATATATATATATATATATATATATATATATATATATATATATATATATTTCGAGTAAGGTTTCCCTATTTTCCTCCTATACACAAATATTTGGTGTTCTTGCAGTTAAGTGTTAAACCTCAGTTTTTATAATCTTCAAATAGCTTTCTTGTCGTAAATTTAAGGTCTTCCTTATCCTGAGCAATAACCACCTGATCATCGGCAAAATGTAGAGTGTACAACGTTATTTCGTCGGTCAGCTGTATTCCCAATCCTCCACATGTTCCTCCATCTTTCTAATGCCTTATTCAGATCATCCCTCAGCCTCTTGCATGCACTGTTGGATACACGCCTCCTCCAGATTCTGCCATTGTCCTCTGTCCTGTGCTTTGTTTGTCCAATTTCCTGCTACTCTGCGTATGTCATCACTCCATCTAGTTGGTGGTCTACCCCTGTTTCTGTTACTTTCCCTGGGTCTCTATAAGTATTTTCGTCCATCTATTATCACTCATACGGGCTATAGGACCTGCCCATCTCCACTTGGCTTTAGTGATATATCGTACAATATCCATTAATTGTGTGCTTTCCCTTAATGTTGCATTTGGTATTTTGTCTCTTATTATTACTCCGAGCATTGCTCTTTCCGTCGCTCGTTGGTTAACTCTTAATTTATTTATTGATCGCTTTTGTTAGTGTTAACGTTTCTGCACCGTACATATTTATAGGCACAACGCACTGTTCATAAACTCTTTTTCCTTAGACAAGTTGGGATATCTCCCCTGAAGATGCTACGTAGTTTGCCAAAAGCTGCCCATCCCAAACCTATTCGACGATAAATTTCGCAAGTTTGATTGTCCTTTCCTAGTCTTATTTCGTGGCCTAAATATTTGTAGTTATAAACCTGTTCTATTTCATGTTCAACGATTTTCATGTTATTATTGGGTACTAGGTTGATCAGGAATTTAGTCTTTTGAAAGTTGATATCCAAGACGGTATTTTCGGACGCCATTTTCAATTCCGTGAGCATTTGTTGGGCTTCATTGAATCTGTCTGCTATTATGACAATATCGTCCGCAAAACGCAAGTGACTAAGATATTCGCCGTCAATATTTACTCCTTTTCTCTCCCAGTTCAGTGTTTTAAATGCCTATTCTAACACTGCTGTGAGAAGTTTAGGAGATATTGTGTCTCCTTGCCTAATTCCTCGTTCTATTCTAAATATGTCTGTGGATTCATGGAGTTTACCACTTGATGTTGCGTTATTATATATACGTTCTATCAAGTTGGTATATCTGTAATCTATTCTACATTGTTTTAGTGCTGATAGTATTGCCCATAGTTCTACAGTATCGAAGGCCTTTTTGAAATCTACAAAAATCAGCACAAGTAATTCATTATATTCAACTGACTTCTGAATAAGTGTCTGCCTGTAAGTGATCGTTTGTTCCATATCCGATTCTGAAACCAGCTTGTTCTCTAGGCTGATGATAAAAGTCTAATTTTCTCTCTAAGCGCTTTTTGATTATTTTAGTGAACCATTTATACATATGTGGCAGCAAGCTGATTGATCTATATGCCTCCCTTCTTGTGTAGAAGAATGGTCATTGCGTTATTCCATTTTGTTGGGATTAGACTACTTCCCAGACAGAGATTGAAAAGAGCAACTCTTACTTCCAATAATTTCTCACCACCTATGTTAATAGCTTCTATTACTATTATTATCATTCAGATACATTTTGAATAATGTAGGAGACAGACAGCAACATTGCCTGACACCCTATGATACAGAAAAAATTTTCAGAGAGAATGTTTCCCAACTTTATTCGGGAACGTGACTGGTCGTACAGCTGTTTTACTGCAGCGATTGCAGTACTGTTTATGGTTGATCATTCTAATATTTGCCACAGTATCATACGCTTTGGTAAGGTCTACAAACAGTAGATGGAGCTCTCTGATCGTTGACATTTTTTTCATTTAAGTGAATTACACTAAATATATTGTCTACACACGATTCACCAGCTCTAAAACCAGATTTTTTGTTCGATCTCGTGGGGACTATATTCATCCTCAATTATATTTCTCAACATTCTTCCGTATACTTGACTGAGGGTGCTCGTTACTGATATACATCTATAATTTTGACAGTTAGTTTTATTTCCCTTTTTATGGATTGGTGTTATCCATACTTCTTTTATACGAAGCTGGTTTGAAAAGTCCGAGAGATGGCACCACCGGCGCGTATCGAGGTCATGTTTAGTTAGTAGCATCTCTTGAATGAACGCACACCAAGTTTCAGCCATATTGGTCTATTTCTTTGTGTTTGGCATTCGTGTGAATCAAGGAAGTCGAGTGATTTTCAAGAAATGGACGAAAAAGAATTTCGTGTAGTGATTAAACATTACTTTATGAAAGGCAAAACGCCTCAGGAGACTAAAGAGAAGCTTGATAAACATTATGGTGACTCTGCACCTTCGATTAGAACAGTTTATAAGTGGTTTCAAAATTTTCGGACTGGCCATATGGGCACAAGTGACGCTGAACGTTCTGGACGGCCTGTGGAGGTTACGACTCCAGAAATCATTGATCAAATCCATGAAATAGTGATGGATGACAGAAGAGTTAAAGTGTGTGAGATTGCTAGTGCTGTGGGCATCTCGACTGAACGGGTACATAATATTTTGCATAAACATTTGGACATGAGAAAGCTATCCGCAAGATGGGTGCCGCGATTGCTCACGCTTGACCAAAAACGGAATCGTGTGAAGTGTTGCAAGGATGGTTTGCAGCTGTTCCAGAAGAATCTGGAGGACTTTAAGCGTCGTTTCGTCACTGTGGATGAAACATGGATACATTACTATACTCTTGAGACCAAACAACAATCTAAACAATGGGTTACCAAGGGGGAATCTGCACCAAAAAGCGAAGACCGTTCCTTCGGCCGGAAAGGTTATGGCGACTGTCTTTTGGGATTCGCAAGGGATAATCCTCATCGACTATCTGGAAAAGGGTAAAACTATTACAGATGAATATTATTCATCGTTATTGGACCGTTTGAAAACCGAGCTGCAAGAAAAACGCCCGCGATTGGCCGACAAGAAAGTCCTTTTCGATCACGACAACGCACCAGCACACACCTCAGCAGTTGTGGTCGCAAAATTAATGGAAATAGGATTCCAACTCGTTTCACATCCCCCTATTCACCAGACTTGGCTCCCTCGGACTACTATTTGTTCCCCAATTTGAAGAAATGGCTGGCGAGACAAAGATTTTATTCAAACGATTGCAGACACTAATGGATATTTTGCAGACTTGGACAAAACCTATTATTCGGAAGGGATCAACAAACTAGAACATCGTTGGACGAAGTGTATAAGCCTAAAAGGAGACTATGTCGAAAAATAAAAAAGGTTTACGCCAAACACATAAGTAGTTTTTATTTTTGCATGGACTTTTCAAACCAGCCACGTATTTCCTTTCATTTTTATCTTCCTAGTCTGATTTTTTAGAAATTCTGCGGGGATGCCCTCTGGTCCAGCTATTATATTTATATTTTGGCTCTGATATGGTAATTGGTTGGAGATTGCGTTGCATACTGTCCTCTATTTTCGAGAAGTTCTTGAGAGGACTGATACCACTCCGCTAATTTTCCGATGATTTGATTCCTCCTAAGTGTGTGTATACTTCCTTGCATTTTCTGTCTCACTTTTCATTTTTGTTTTGGATGACCATTCTCCTAAATTTTGCCTGTTCTAGTCTGTATTCTGTTTTATCATTATCATCCTTTGTGATGGTCCACTTCTGATAGGCTTGTTGTTTTTTTTATTATCTCACGAAATAAGTATTTTTTTTTTTTTCGATATATTTTTATCAAAATTGTATGTGAATTGTAAATATAGTCGTACAGGTTAGCTTATAAATTAAACACAGATAGAATGATATAGTCAAGTACTTACCGACGCCACTTTAGAACCAATTGAAGTGGCATTCGGGGCAGATGGGTCCATATGTCTTGTATGTAGTTGACTCCATAAGGTCAGGCCCATTTTGACACAACCCACACTTCCTCCCACTACCATATAAATTGGGATGTTAGGCTCTCTAGGACAATCCCTAAGAAACTGAATACCTGAAACCACAAAAACAAAATTTAATTTGAAATCGGTTGCGACGTTATTTCTCTAAATTATACAAGTATGGGGCATAATAATTTTCTTTTAAAAGGATTTGTGATAATTATTTATGAACCAAAATTACCAAAATTACTGTATTCCCAGCACTCAATGTTTGATACACATCGTGTCAACGTAAGTATATGGTCCTTTTAGGGGCAAAAAGGGTTGTGAATTGCATGGTTAAATAAAATAATTTTTTAATAGAAAAATGTCCTTCCAAAAAAGCCTGGAAATAAACAAACTTAACATATGTGTATTATTTCTGTAGGTGGTGCTCTACAAGGATTTTATATTACCTATTATATTTGGAATATTGGAACAACGCAATTGAACACTGTGGAGTTGTTGTTTCCCAACTTATTCGGGAACGTGACTGGTCGTAAAGCTGTTTTAGTGCTGCGATTGCTGTTTTTTTTTTTGTGAGTCTAGAACACGTGCTGCAGGGTAGAAGTCCCTAAAGCGCTACAGGAGCGACACGTGTGCGGAAAAAGCGATTCACGTTGTTCCTAAATCGCTGTAAATTTGTACTCGGTGGGAAACACAGTCCTGGGCAAATTATTCCAAAGGGATGATGTTCTCCATATAAAAGACTGCTTGAAAAGCGTTGTACGTGGAGTAACAAGCTGAACCTCATGTGAAGTATTAGCGTGACGTGTACTTCTAACATGCAGCGCTCTGGTGCGGGCCACATCCTTCGAACACTTTCTATGAAAATACTTGTAAAATAGGCTCAAGTCGCCAACCGTTCTTCGATGTTCCAGCGAATCAAGGCCGCCGGTCAGTTCCGGGTCTCCAATCAGACGAACAGCTCTTCTCTGAACAGAATCCAACAAATGCAGTGTATGTTTGGGAGCGGCGCCCCAAACATGGGAGCAGTATTCCATAGTTGGTCGAATTTGAGCTTTGGAAAGAATTAACAGTTGGTGTGGAGTGTAAAACTTTCTGGTTCGAAATAATATCCCCAACTTTTGAGATGCTCTCTTTGCTATGCCTGCAACATGTTCATGCCAGGACATATTTGCTCCCAAATTAACGCCCAACAAATTGAGTGACGATGTTAGAGGAATGGAGTGCCCCGACATAACTATGTCGGGTTCAGCAACGTTAACTTTTTTAGAAAAAACTGCCGCCTGGGTTTTTGTAGCGTTAAATTCCACTTGGTTACTGTCACCCCAAGATAGAATTTCTTCCAGGTCTTTGTTAAGTAGCCGATGTCCGAGCATTCTGAAGACAATATCGGGCATCCTTGACTGCACTGTGGAAATAGTAGGTGGTGTTTTTCCTTGGAAATAGACAGTAGAATGTAAAGCAAAGAGTTCAGCCAACAAGTTCGCTTTCTCAACAGGTATCGTTGCAATAGAATTTTCTGGACGTGTGAGTGGTGGTATGTTTATACATATATAGATGTACTATAGTTGATCGTTCTAATATTTGCCATAGTTTTTTTACTGGAACGGTATCATACGCTTATGTTAGGTCTACAAACAGTAAATGGAGATCTCTGTTCGTTGATGCCTTTTTTTCGTTTAAGTGAATTACACTAAATATATTATCTACACACGATCTACCAGCTCTAAAACGAGATTGTTGTTCAACCTCGTAGAGACTATATTCATCCTCAATTATATTACTAAAAATTTTTCCGTAGACTCGACTGAGGGTGCCCGTTACTGATATATATCTATAGTTTTGACAGCCAGTTCTATCTCCCTATTTGTGGAATGATGTTCTCAATGTTTCTTTCCAAGTCCGAGGTATTTTCTTTCCATTTAGATATTTTTTGAGTATGTGTTTCAGCATTATTATTAACTTCCTAGTCTCATTTTATCTATACATTATTATTATATTTGGAACATTGGAACGACGCAATTGAACGCTGTGGAAAATCTCGAGCAGTTGCTTTTGATATATTCAAGACATTCGACCGTGCTTTGCACGATGGTTTGTTGGCTAAGCTACACTCTTCTGGTATGTCTGAAAAGTTTTTTTAAGGCTTTTAAATTTCCCCAAATAACTTTCTTTACGAGTGGCAGTCGACGAGTTTCTTTCTAACAGTTTCACTATCAACACCGGTGTGCCCCAGGGCTCCATACTGTCTCCTACTCTCTTTCTCATTTACATCAACGATCTGCTGAAAAGACAAGGAATCAAATCTACAGCTTTGCAGATGTTAGTATGCTTATCTCATCATTTACTTTGAACGCTCGAACATCGGCTACTCATGGAAATATCCGCAGACAGCGCGAGGTCACCTTAACAAAGACCTGGAAGAAATTCTATCTTGATGACAGTAATCAAGTAGAATTTGACTCTACAAAAACCCAGGCGTCGCTTTCTCTAAAAAAGTGGGCGTTACTAAGCCCGAAATAGTTATGTCGGAGCAATCCATTTCTCTAGCATACTCACTTATGGTAATTTGCGGAGCGCTAATTTCGGTGTAAATATGTCTTGGCATGAACATGTTCCGAGCATAGCAAAGACAACTTCTCAAAAGCTGGGAATATTATTTTGAACTAGAAAGCACTCCATAACAACTGTTAATTCTGACCAACGAATGAATACTGCTCTCATGATTAGGGCTTTGATCCCGAACATACACTGCATTGGTTGAATTCTATTCAGAAGAGAGTTGTTCGCATGATTGGAGACCCGGAACTGGCCAGCTTGGTTCGCTGGAACATTGAAGAATTGTTGGCGACTTGTGTCTATTCTAGAAGTATTTTGGTGCAAAGCGTTCGATGGATGTAGCCCGCTTAATTCCTCGCAGAACGGTGCATGCTAGAAATACACGTCGCGCTAATACTTTACATCCGTATGAGGTTCACCTTTTTTACTAATCGTAAAACCATTTTCAAGAAGTCATTTATATGAAGAACCTCCTCTCTTAGGAATAATTTTCCCAGGACTGTGTTTTCGACCGAGTATAATTTACAACGATTCAAGACCAACATGAATCGCTTTTTCCGTTCACGTGCCGCTCCTGTAGCGCTTTAGGCATTTCCCTGCGGCGCGTATGCTAGGTCCATAAAAAAATATTTTTGCATTGAGATTCAGTACGTTTGAGGGACGTCTTGGTTATTTCAGATCTATAGGAAATAACAGGAAAAAGATGGCTACTAGTGTAAGCGGTTCTCAATAAAGAAAATTAACTATTGCTGAATAATAATAAAATGACAGAAAGAGAAATAGGTTACTATATTGAAAAGGGTAACGTTTCAAGTCGAGTGGGGATACACGTAATACTAATTTTTATAAGATAAGATAAAGGAAGATGATACACCGGTACTGTCAAGAAGCAAAGACAGTATCAGTTACATCGTGAAATCTCCTTCTGAAAATAAGTTTTTTTGGGATATATACAAGTATGTGGTTTCAAAAAATATTTATTGGTATTACCATAACCTTAGTGATCTATTTTGAGTGTCATATCAAATTGTTAACCTGTATCTGATGTGTTTAATACATTTATTATTATAAGATTTTTAGTTTTTAATGAGAAACACTTTGCTTGTTACAGTAAGTAGTAGTTAAGTTTACAGTCAACGACAATGATTTTGTATTAAAAGTTTGAAACTTCTTTTATTAGTTTTACGTGTTATTATCGATACTATTTATTATTATTTTTATGCAAATATTAAGCTGCAGAACAATAAAAGTTTTAAAATAATAAGCAATTTTCGTAACGCCTTTTTGTATGAACAGTAGGTTGTTCGGAAACTATACCTGTATTTAAAATAGAAAAAATATGTGAGTATAAATATTTTTTTATGCATTTGTTTGGAAATTCTTTTATTGATTTCATCATTTTATGAAGAAATCTGAATCAACGACTCCTATGAAAAATGCATAAGAAGGCATCATTTGCTATGCTCAAAGATTATTGATATCACATTATCGCACTCTAAAAGCATTCGTAAAATTTGCAAACAATATAATTTTCAGATGAAATATTTATGAATACATTACAGACATCTCCATGTTTATAAATTATCTGATTATACATCATCAATGTGGGTAGTAGAGTTGCAAATTAGTTCTAGGGAATCAACATGACTAATTATGTTAACAAATACGTCGGAAAGTTGTGTTAAATGTACCACTAAATAATTTATTTGCTAGGAACCCTGTTAATTAATTATTGATTACCACGTATAATATTTAATCATATTCGTAAATTGAGAGAAACACATACACATTAGACCCATATTAAATATCTCGTTTGTCGCAATAAACACTTCAATTAGTAAATATTGGCAATTTTGGACGCATGCCAAAGCCAGTTCGTTTATTTAACTCAGACTGCTTTAGAATTTAATTTATATATTGAAATAAAAGATCTAAATATTTATTTTCATGCAACTGCATTATATTTATATTTATATATATATATATATATATATATATATATATATATATATATATATATATATATATATATATATATACTAGCCGTGCCCGCGGCTCCGCTCCCGTAGACTTGATTCACTGCTTATTCCTTATGTTACCTAACGTAATAAAATATCTGCCATTAATTCCCCTTATCTCCCATTATTTCTCCTTACCTCCCATTATCTCTACTTAATTTCCATTATCAAGGCTTATCACTGCTCATCTTCCATTATTTCTCCTTATCTCCCATAATTTCTCCTTATCTCCCATTTTTTCTCCATAACTCCCATTATCTAGACTTATCTCTGCTTATCTCCCATTATTTCTCCTTATCTCCCATAATTTATACTTATGTCCCATTATCTCTCGTTATCTCCCATTATCTAGGTTTATATCGAATTATATAGAACATATGTATAAATTTATAAAAACACGTAAATTGGATAAGTGGATCTCAAGTGATAAGCGCACTAACGGACAGACAGACAGAGAGACGTTGCATTTTATATATATTATATTCTTTGCAACATGATATTGTTCCATATTTAATGGTTTAGGCAGTCTATTGCAAGAGAACCCGCTAACGGTAACCTTTTTTTCCAACTTGATTCACTATTATCGTCACTGCTTATTCTTTATGTTACCTAACGCAGTAAAATATATCCTATAACCTGGCCAGAGAACATATGAATGTTTTAAAAAAAAAGCACTTAACACACAAACGGACAGACAGACAGTCAGACGTTGCATTTTATATATACTATAGATAAATAACCTGGCCCGAGAATATATGTATGTTTTAAAAAAAAGCACGTAAATCGGATAAGTGGTTCTCCAGTGATAAGCGCACTAACGGACAGACAGGCAGACCGACAGACAGACAGACAGAGAGACGTTGCGTTATATATATATATATATATATATATATATATATATATATATATATATATATATATATATATAGATATATATATATATATATATATATATATATATATATATATATATATATATATATATATGTATATATATATATATATATATATATATATATATATATATATATATATATATATATATTATATATATATATATATATATATATATATATATATATATATATATATATATATAATATATAAATATATAAATATATATATATATATATATATATATATATATATATATATATATATATATATATATATATATTATAGACGTAGATTATTATTATTATTACATAATCTGGCCAAAGAATACCATATATGTACGAATTTAAAAAAAGACACGTAAATCGGATAAGTGGTTCTCGCGTGATAAACTTACTAATGGACAGACAGAGAGACACTGCATTTCATATATATTATACATTGTAGATATTCTCTGCTACATAATATTGTTCCATATTTAATGGTTTAGGCTGTGTATTGTAAGAGAACGCGCTAGCGGCAAACTTTTTTTCGATTTCATTCACTATTATCGTCACTGCTCGTTCCTTATGCTACCTATCGTAATTAAATATAGGCTATAACCTGGCAAGAGAACATATGTATGTAAAAAAAAAAAGTACGTAAATCGGATAAGTGGTTCTCCAGTGATAAGTGCACTAACGGACAGACAGATAGACAGACAGACAGAGTTACGTTGCATTTTATATATATATTATAGATGTAATAAAATATATACCTATAACCTGGTCAGAGAACATATGTATAAATTTAAAAAATCACGTAAAGTGGTTCTCGAGGGATAAGCGCACTAACAGACAAACAGACAGACAGAGAGGCGCTACATTTTATATATTATAGATATATATTATTGCTATTATTATATAACCTGGCCAAAGAATATATGTATGAATTTAAAAAAGACACGTAAATCGGATAAGTGATTCTCGCGTGATAAACGCACTACTGGACAGACAGACAGACAGAGAGACATTGCATTTTATATATATATATATATATATATATATATATATATATATATATATATATATATATATATATATATATTATAGATTATAAATATTCTCTGCTACATAATATTGTTCCATATTTAATGGTTTAGGCTATGTATTGCAAGGGAACGCGCTAGCGGCAAAACTTTTTCCGACTTCATTCACTATTATCGTCACTGCTCATTCTTTATGCTACCCATCGTAATAAAATATAGCCTATAACCTGGCCAAGAACATACGTATGTTTTAAAAAAAAAGTACGTAAATCGGATAAGTGGTTCTACAGTGACAAACGCACTAACGGATATATGTATATATATATATATATATATATATATATATATATATATATATATATATATATATATATATACATATATATATATATATATATATATATATATATATATATATATATATATATATATATATATACATATATATATATATATATATATATATATATATATATATATACATATATACAGGGTGTCCCAAAAAGTTTTATACAAATAGAAAAAAAGTTTATCTTACATATTACAAAAAAATTTATTCTTGATAAAAAGTTCTGCATCACATGGAAATCCATAATCAAGCATCAAAAGTTTTGATGATTGATTGATGGTATACAGGGAAAATAATGATTTATAATGGAGAGTAAAGTGTGTTTTAAATTTAAATACAGAGCAAAATATTAATTGAAAATGTTAATAGAAATTAAAAAATTATGCTTACGTTTAGATTTATTACTACGTACATAACATAACATCTAAACACATGGATTAATTCTAACTTTATTTCACAAGTGCTTCAATGTATTCACCGTCTCTTTCTAAACAGGTGATTGTTCTTCAAGAAAAATCTTTATTACATCTTTAATTACGTCAGGAGTTATAGCTTCACATGTTTCCCTAATGACTCTCTCAAGATGATGAACATCTTGAAATGGCCTTTTAAGAAAAATCTTCTCTATTAAGTAGCCCGATAAAAACAGTCTAGAAGGGTGGTGTCCGGAGACCTTGGGGGCCAAGTAAACTGCATATACCTCCCTATTAATCTACCGTTAAAAATGTGACAGAGATAATCTCAAACATTTCTCATACTGTGACATGATGCACCATCAAGTTGGTATCATATACGTTGTCTTTCAATTATGGGTAGGCGATTAAGAAACCCAGGGAACTCATTATTTAAAAATTCTAGGTAACGTTCCGCATTCATATTATTTCGAAAAAATAATGGTCCAACTAATATATCTTTAAAAATTCCACACCATACATTGGTTTTAAATGAGTATTAATCTCAAGTTTGGATACTGAAGTTAGGATTAACATCGCTCCACCAGCGATAATTTAGAGAACTTACTGTCCCATTAGACGTAAATATCGCTTCGTCAGAGAAAAGTATTTGTCTTGCCATAAACCTGTTATCTTCCAACTCTCCTTGAAACCAACCGTTCAAAAGCTCCTGCTTATAAAGTATGGGTAAATTGGGGTTTGTATGGTTTCAATTTATTTGATCTTAAAATTCTCACAACTGTAGTTTTACTCATATTCAATAAAGCTGATATTTTCCGAAGTGAATCTTTTGGCTTTTCTACTACCGACAGCATTACTTGTTTTTGATTATGTTCATTGGAAACCCATTCCCGATGTTTCTTTTTAACTTTATTTTCAACACTTAATTTATTTATTAGATATCCTGTCCTGTTGTTTTATCAGGATGTATATTATTAAAGATTTCTGCTGCTTCTATAAATGTTTTATAATTATATCCAACTATGAAAACAATTTCAATTTTATCTTCAACACTCAATTTTACTGACATTTCTAATTATTGCAAATACAGACTGACGTTTGAAGTTTATTGACAGTTGTTAGGTATTTCCAAAGATATGTTCATTT
The DNA here is from genome assembly GCA_019049505.1 of Pachyrhynchus sulphureomaculatus. Classification (NCBI taxonomy): domain Eukaryota; kingdom Metazoa; phylum Arthropoda; class Insecta; order Coleoptera; family Curculionidae; genus Pachyrhynchus; species Pachyrhynchus sulphureomaculatus. Next base: position 164,515,141 of record CM032454.1, on the reverse strand, counting down.
ATTTTCAGCCTAAAATTTGTAGTGATTTCGTTTTCTTTTATTCAATAAATAATCTAACAATTACCGACGTAATTACTGGGAGTTTTCTTGAATTTTTAACTAGGAAGGCCACAAATCTAAAAGAGAGCATATTTTTTTTAGTTCCTATTAACATTTTCAATTAATATTTTGCTCCGTATTTAAATTTAAACACCCTTTATTCTTCATTTTAAATCATTATTTTTTATTCTCCCTTTATATTATTAAATATTTTTATTTATTTATTACATTGAGTCTGGAGCAAAGTTTTTTAAAAATTTAGTTGTTTGTAACAATTATTCATAAATTCTTTAAACGGATGACTTAAGTCGCATGCATCAGATATTTTATTGAAACTCGAACAAATTTTGTGGACAGGTGATAGAAGTGCAACATTGGTATTTAGCAGAAGATAGATAAAAATAGTTGCTGGATCTACTAGATATTCTAGGTACTACAAAAGTTAATTTTTCTTTCAAAATATAAGAAGAGACAACAGAACCATTTATTAATTTATGTAAAAAAGCAAATTTTTGCATTTCTCTTCTTTTTTCTAAGCTATCTAAATGAAATCTATCCAGCAGAATATCACTATTCATCCCGACCCGTGGGTACATCCCATCAACCTTAAGAGCCAAAAACTTCATAAATTTTCTCTGTGTTGCCTCAATCTTAAACTTATATTTCTGATAGATAGGCGACCATATAATTGATGCATACTCCAATCTGCTTCGAGCAAGTGTGAACCAAAGGGTTTTAAATGTATTAATATTAACAAAGTTCTGACAATTTCTGATAATTAGGCCCAACATTTTCATAGCATCAGAAACAATATTTTTTACATGTACATCAAAATATAATTTAGAGTCAATACTAACTCCAAGGTCCTTAACACAATTTACCCGATCAAGGTTTACTTTATTTATTTGATATTGAAAGTGTACTGGCATTTTTTTTCCGGGCTATTGGCATAACTGAACACTTACTAACATTTAGAATCAACCTATTCAATGTGCACCATTTTTTGTATTGCATCAATACTGTTTTGCGACCTTATGCAGTCCTCAACTGCATTTACTGATAGATATAGTTTAAGGTCAACAGCAAACAGTTGATGATCAACTTCAATAATCTCACTTATATCGTTGATAAACACAAGAAACAGTAGAGGTCCCAGATTGGATCCCTGAGGAACTCTAGAAGAAGCAGGGAAGTATCCTGCTCGAAAGCTATTACACTCGACATACTGGGTTCGGCCATTGAGATATGATTTCAAAAAAGCTAAAAAGCTCTTTATCAGCCCAATTTGTATAGTATCAAGTTGAGATAAATTTTATCAAAGGCCTTTGAAAAATCAGTAAACACCACATCAACCTGACCCCTCTCGTCTAAAGCCTTGCAAGCATAATTAATAAAACAAGCCAGGTTTGTGGTGGTTGACCGACCTCTCAAAAAGCC
>CM032454.1:164343665-164511165 GCA_019049505.1 Pachyrhynchus sulphureomaculatus | reverse complement strand
CCTTAACGAGTTTCAAAACAAAGTTTTTCCGATCTTTACTGAAAACTGATGACTTTGACATTTTTGTTTCTCTGATATACCGGATCAATCAATAAAGGTGATAATTTTTGTTTTAGTCTACACCCTATAGAACTTTTTCAACTTTTCAAGATAAGGGGGGACAGCGATTTTGCGCAATATTTTAAAAATAATAAAGAGAAAAGAGTGCGCGTATTACATTATATATATTTTTGAACCCCATTCGATAACCTGGTAATTTTTTTTTTTTTCACTTTCTATTTCATCCCTCAAAATTAACAATCAACATTTTACTTTCAAAACTGCATGGTTCTAATTCTAATGAGGACATCAACTTCTATATCAGTGCCAAATTTCAACTTTCTATGTCAAATAGTTTGGTGAAAAATCGGGTGTGACAGACAGACAGACAGAACAAGCCCACCGAAGTGATCTTATAAGGGTTCCGTACGGAACACTAAAAACTGTTATGCAACTACAGTAAGTTTTTAGAAAAAGTTCTAAAGCAAAAAATTCTAATTTTATTTTTATATATTTCTCTTCAAAAAGCTAAATGGAAATGTATTTATTCCAGCAAAAACAAAAAGTACTTTAATTGGAATTCACAATAACTACCAATAACAAGTGAATTTTGTTAATTATTCAATGCATGTGATGTTTAATTCTAAATGTAAATCGCATTATAACTTGACAAAGTAAACGTAGGTAATGAGCTGTACCTTTTAAATTTAAAATAGTAAATACAAACCACAAATGGATTAGATTTAAAATATTAGGCGTATCTACTGTAAAATCTGCTGTAGATTTCCTAGTATAACATTTTATACAAAACCTTTCCATGATTTTATTATTTTTTTTTTATTTTTTATTTTACATTAGCAATGCGATCACATATCTAACCTGTCTTAAACTGACTGAATTGACTGCCAACGAATTAGTCAAATGTACAGTCTGTCGAGTAAGAACGCGTCCGATATTCATTTTTGGTCGATGCCATTCTAGCAATTCAACAAAAAAACGGAAGAAGGAACCTTTGTCGACGACGCACTTTAGTAAAAGTATCAGTCGATTCCGAACTTTCGTCGAAATCACGTAAAATCCAAAATGAGTCACTTGTTTGCCCGTCGGTTCAAGGCAGACTTTCTTTGTTCCCATCCAAAATGATACATTCCGCGACCGCTAAATATGTTAAGAAGTCGATGTCGTTTATAAAGAAGACGAAAAATGTCAACGACCTGGCAAAACGCGGCTCGGTAGGCAAAGTCACTCTAAAAGTCGAAAAACGAATCGTGTCTTTGTCTTCGCGACTTGAAATTGACGCTGCCGAGGAGCGGCAAAAACTAAGAAAATCGGTTTTGAATGAGATCATTCGACAACATCTTCGTGTTCATGTTTTAAAATTGCGAAGCATGTTGAAGAAATCATTGCTGGTCGAAAAACACGTCGCGAAGCGGCTCGCTTGAGCACACAATAAGATACAAGAGTAACCCTCAAAATCGCCGAACGCCAAGCCTATTGAACACGTTTGGTCCCTTGTAAAGAGAAAGCTCAGAGGAAAGGCTCTGAGGACTTTGACTCAGTTGTCTGGCGAGATTCGAAAAATTTGCAGAGTATGCAGAAAGTCTCGTCGACAACATGCCTCGAAGATGCTAGGTGATTATTGATACAGGAGGCAATTGGACACCTTACTAAGATAATTGTGCCATCGTGAGCACACCAAAGAATACATTGATGGAAAAAAATGTTCTCGAGATAAGTATAAGTGACAATACCTTACTAAGATTTGGAGTGGATGATTAATTTGGATTGAAATGATTGTATGAACGACATATGTAGTCTATGTATAAAATATCTGATTAAATATCATTCAAATTTGTTAACCCATTTAGCAGCTTTTATCTTTGATCAAATATAACATTCCCCCCATCGATTGTAAATAACTTCATAATCCATTTTCTTCAAAACGAAACTATAAAAACCTTTTAAGTCTGTTATTGGCAGTTCCTTGCAATTTCAAAACCAGTAAATTGGTATATTAACAGTGCCTTTGGGTGACGAATAGAGCAGAGCTGAGCGCTGGCTTATACGATATAAGATTTGGTTTAAGTGGTCTGTTTTTCAGAATAATCTAAAAACCTAAAATTTATTTAGTTTCAAGCACTTCTACAGAAAACGTTACTGTAATTCTAATAGATTTAGTTTAACAAAATAAAGGCAGCTTTCCCTGTCTATTTTTTAGCTGTTCAAATTATTCAGCATTTTAGATTTTTTTTTTTATGGGATCCAGCACACGTGCTGCAGGGAAGTACCTAAAGCGCTACGATAGGAGTCGATTCACGTTGTTCTTGAATCGTTGTAAATTGTACTCGGTGGGAAACACAGTCCTGGGTAAATTATTCCAAAGGGATGATGTTCTCCATATAAAAGACTGCTTGAAAAGTATTGTTCGAGGAGTAACAAGCTGAACCTCATACGGATGTGAACTATTAGTGCGACGTGTACTTCTAACATGCACCGCTCTGGGAGGAATTATGCAGGCCACATCCTTCGAACACTTTCCATGAAAATACTGTTTAGACTAAGTCGCCAACCGTTCTTCGATGTTCCAGCGAATTCAAGGCCGCCGGTCAGGTCCGGGTCTCCAATCAGACGAACAGCTACTCTTCTCTGGATAGAATCCAACAAATGCAGTGTATGTTTGGGAGCGGAACCCCAAACATGGGAGCAGTATTCGATAGTGGGTCGAATTTGAGCTGTGTAAAGGAATTAACAGTTGTTGTGGAGTGTAAAGATTTCTGGTTCGAAATAATATTCCCAACTTTTGAGAAGCTCTCCTTGCTATGCCTGCAACATATTCATGCCAGGACATATTTGCTCCCAAATCAACGCCCAACAAATTGAGTGACGATGTTAGAGGAATGGAGTGCCCAGACATAACTATGTCGGGTTCAGCGACGTTAACTTTTTTAGAAAAAACTGCCGCCGGGGTTTTGTAGCGTTAAATTCCACTTGGTTACTGTCACCCCAAGATAGAATTTCTTTCAGGTCTTTGTTAAGTTGAATGACCTCCTGCTGTCTGCGGACATTCGTCCGAGTAGCCGATGTCCGAGCGTTCGAAATGAATGAAGAGATAAGCGTACTGTCATCTGCAAAGCTGTAGATTCTCGGTCTTCTCCAGCAGATCGTTAATGTAAATGAGAAAGAGAGTAGGAGATAGTATGGAGCCTTGAGCTACACCGGCGTTGATAGTGAAGGTGTTAGAAAGAAATCCGTCGACTGCCACTCGTAAAGAAAGCTCTCTGAGGAAACATGAAAGTCACAAACAGAACTTCTCAGACATACCATAAGAGCGTAGCTTAGCCAACAGCCCATCGTGTCAAACACGGTCGAATGCCTTGGATATGTCAAGAGCAACCGCTCGAGATTCTCCAAAGTGTTCAATTGCGTTATTCCAAACGTGTGTTACATAAGTCAGAAGATCTCCTGTTGATCTATTTTTACGAAAGCCATATTGATGATCGCTAATAATGTTGAATCCTTCAAGATATTTTAGAAGATGCTGATTGATAGCCTTTTCCATTGACCATTTGACCATTATATCAAGTTTTATGTTATTACTTGCTGATGTTTTAATAATAAATTAAGAAGAAAAAATTACAGTAAATACTATTTGGTACAATTAGCTAAAAGCTTAGATAAGTATAAAACAATCTATTTACTAAAGGGAAAAAATAATGGGAGGCGTTAGATAAAGATGTGTCCTGTTCCCGTTTCTGTTCAACTACTACTCGGATACTATATTCAAAAAAGCTCTCTCCAGCCAAAAGACAGGCATTAAAATTAATGGAAAATTAATCAACAACATCTGATACGCCGACGATACCTTAGTTGTGGCAGATAGTGTAGAGGACCTTCAGACATTTCTTCAAGAAATGAATGGATTTAGCATTGAATATGGACTCAAAATGAATTTAAAAAAGACAAAATACTTGATAATAAGTAAAAATTCTTCGCTCCATACATATATCAACATTGAGTCACTGATAGAAAAAGTCTCTAAGTACCAATATCTGGGAACATGGATCAACGATAAATTCAACCAAATACAGAAAGTCAGCAGAACATAATAGACTAGAACGGTATTCTTCAAAATAAAACAACTTTTTACTAACCGTAACTTGAATTTATAACTCATACTCCGAATGGCAAAATACTACGTGATTCCGATTCTATTATATGAATTAAAGGCCTGGACTGTCAACAAAGTCACAATGAAAAATTGGAGTCATGTGAAACATGGATTTATCCGCGAATTATGAAAATATCATGGACACAAAGAATCAGCAGTGGAGAAGTGTTAAGAAGAGCGAACGAGAAAGACGAGAGAACTGATCAATGAAATAAAAACCAGGAAGTTTGGTCACATCATGCGAGGAGAATGTTACAATATTTTACAAACTCATAATGAAAGTAAAAGATCTGCAAGAAGGAGACGCACATCGTAGCTGAAGAAATTAAGGCTGTACTCCCATACTACTATTTAGAGCCAGGGTATCAAAAATTCCAATAACCAGGATGATAGCCAAACTCCAGATGGCACCCTAAGAAAAGAAATATTTCACTAGTACAAGCATTTCGAAGAGTTATTTTTAAGAAAATCAATAACTAAGTTTTTGAAATGTTACGAACATTACTGTAACGGAAATGCATCCATAATATATAATTTACTCAAATATATAGAAAGCAGAGGAAAATATTTATAAATCAAATACATAAAATAAAATTTTATAACCCATTAAAATTAGAAATTTTAGAGTTTTAAAATAATTGGCATGTCGTTGTTTCCGTAAATTATTAAAATGCATTAAACATTTACCTCCGTAACTTAATTTAATTTATATGGCATGTAATAAATAAATTCAGTTTAATTAAAAAGTCAGGTTCAACGCATTAAATTAGATTTTGCGTTGTGGTAACAAATAAATTAAATTTTAAATTTTATGTAATTAATAGTAATTGTAGCGGCTCCACCACAGTGTGTCTCTAATTTAAACCACATACATATATTCGTCGCTTTGTACATTTGGAAGCATTCCTCACAATTCTCTATACGGATTACATAACCAGGCTCCGTCAGAGATGGGTCGGCTTCATTCGAATACGAGGGCTACCTTTTAAGTTTTTACAAAAACAATGAAAGAAAAAAAATTTGGGTTTTTATTGTTTCTCAAAATTTTTACATTTTTGCATGCGTTCGAACCAATTCTCGAAACATTTTTTTCTACTCTGAAGTTGGTACCTCAAAAACATGGTTTTGAAAGGATTCAACAGCTTCTTGAGGTGTTGAAAATCACTACGTCATCAATCAATAAATAAATGACTTGTTTGAGCAATTTACTTATTGGAAAATTATTAATAATGAATTTCGGAGCACGTTACAAAAAGATTCTTCTTGAAATCTAGATGTAAACACAACCGGCGACCGCGCTGGCAGCAATATTGTTGGTGTGATAGGGGAAGCATGAGTGATAAAAAAACAGGACCTAAAAGTTTATTTAAGTGTCGCTACTGTATTTTACGTTTACTGTGACGAAAATATGTGTCTATACGGTTTTTTATATAAAGTACAGGTGTTGCAGAGAAATTTCTAAAGCGCTACAGAATCGACTTAAGGCAATACTGCCGGTCGTAGAATTACCGTTCAGAACTCAATGAAACTTGGCATAATGGTAGATTATAATAAGATAATGTACCAGTTAAATTTTTAAAGGGCTACAGAGAATCAGAAAACATTTATTAATATTTAAAATTTTTGTTCTTTAACATTGAACCTTATGAGAAATCATAGATTTTATTTTATTTCACAAAAAGTACCGTTCAGATTACAATAATAATGGTATCAATTGAAACAGAAATTTTTTTTGAACATTATAGTTATTTAAAAATCGATGTTCAGAACATGTGTTAATCGTAATTATAAAATAATTAGAAAAAACTTACGTTTCGTCTCGTTGTTAATTAGATATGGCAACATCGTAAAAGAGGTTAGGACACGCGCGAAATTTAAACATGCATGGAATGGGATATGTTGGTAAGTGAGAATATCAGTAGTATAAAATTTTTTTATTATAAATATGAACAACTTTTTAATACATTTATGTTTATCGAATAAATGAACAAATCCCAAAATAGAATCAAATTAAATATTAACGATTTTTTAGTTATTGTCTTCTTTAGATTCGAAATAATTAAACATTTTTTTAAATATTTCTTTCCTTTTGGTAACTTTAACAGCACCGTTCTCCTCTTGGCCTAAAATTTGGACTATACCAGGATATTTATTTTTTTTTATATGTCTCTTCAAGCATTTTATAAGTCACGTTTGCAGCATCCATTTTTTTCCTCATACTTACAGATACGCAATCGTTTAATAATTTTAATTCTTCAATTGAATTAGGCAAATTTTGCGAAAGCTTTATTTTATTGCAAGCATCGTCCCAACTCAGGAAAGAACCAAGTAAATCATTTCTTGTAATGTTTAATTTCTTTAAAATCTAATTCAACATGACTACGTCATGAAGGACATCATGTGCTTTATCATTATTTATATTTACTGGAGTGTTCACGTCGGTTATACAGTTGGGTGTCACAAACTTGCCATGTTCATCTCTTAATTTATTTACTAATGCAATTTGCTTCAAATTTTTCTCGTATTTTTTTTGTGTAACTCTTTTGCCTTTCCAATGAAATACTTTTTTGTATGATTTAATTTTGACTCCGACATTTTAGTAAACATACGTACATAACCTATAACTTGTTGATGTTTGCGCAAGATCAAGCGCTAGTGTCTCGCGCCAAATTTAAATATTGAATATTTTGAGTGAAACAGAGTTACTCTAAGCATATCTCTATCTCTTTTGCTTTACGCGGCGTTGCCAAATCTAAATACTACGGAAGTCAATTGAGCCAAAGCACACATTTGAACCTTGTGGTATCGACAGTACTACCTTAAATTGTACTCGATGAGAAACGCAGTCCTAGGCGAATCATTCCAAAGAGATATGCTCCATATAAAAGACTGCTGCTTCTTAACAAGCACCGCTCTGGGAGGAATTAAGCGGACTACATCCACTGAACACTTTCCAAGAAAATACTCAAGTCGGCAACTCTCCATCGATATTCCAAGGAATCAAAAATACTGGTAAGTTCTGGATCTCCAATCAGGCGAACAGTTCTCTTTTGAATAGAATCCAAGAAATGCAGTGTACGTTTTGGGGCAGAACCCCAAACATGGGAGCAGTTTTCCATCATTGGTCGAATTTGAGCTTTGTAGGGGATTAACACTTGTAGAGTGTAGAGCTAATTCGAAATAATATTCCCAGCTTTTAGGAAGCTATTTGCTATGCATACAACATGTTCATGTCAAGACTTATTTGTTGTCAAATTAACACCGAACAAATTGAGTGACCATGTTAGAGGACTGGAGTAGCCCGACACAACCATGTCGGGTTCAGCAACGTTAATTTTTTTAGAGAGAACTGCCCCGTGAGTTTATGTACTATTAAATTTTACATTGTTACTGTCACTCAAAGATAGACTTTCTTCCAGGTCTTTGTTAAGTTGAACGACTTCCTGCTATCTGTGGATATTTGGCGAGTAGCCGATGTTCGAGCATTCAAAGTAAACGAAGAAATAAGCGTATTCTTATCTGCAAATCTGCAGATTCTATTCCCGGTCCTTTTCAGAAGATCGTTAACCCTTAAATACCTACCTGGAGTCTATCACACTCTGGCGGAATTTATTTTGGTTATAACTAATCGCATGTGCATCTTTACTGGTCACGTGTCCCTGTACCTTCCGCTTTCTACCCATAGTATCACGTCTGTGCTCGTCGATGATACAGGTGATCCCGCTCGCTCTTGAATGACTATAAAAGTGGAATGTGTGGAACCTGCCACGAAAAATTGTGAGGTCTGAGGCTTACAATTTTATAGAAATTTGACCATTTCGGCTATAATTTTTATAAAAACTTCTTAGTTATTTCCTAAATTTTTATAAATGAATGCAAAAAAGTTCTTAATTTACGTATTTGTTCTTTATTCTTGGTCTCATTGGAGTAACTCGTTAATTTATCGTTTTTCTAAGCTTTAGAACAGTTTTAAGTTTATTTAGTATATACCGTTAATTTTTTTTTTCTATCATAATTATTTTTTTAAATAAAAAGCTTTAAAAAAATACATTTTTTATTTTCATTCATCTTCTTATTTTATAGTTTATATTTTATATAGTTGAGAATAGGGGGTCTGAGAGACTCCAAATAGGTAGTTACGTGACTGGTTTAAGGGGTAGGTACCTAAGGGTTAATGTAAATGAGACAGATACTAGAAGACAGTAGGGAGCCTTACGGCATATGTGCATTGATAGTGCACCCTAAGAAGAAGAAATATTTCGCTAGTACAAGCATTTCAACGAATTATTTTTAAGGAAATCAATAACTAAATTTTTGAAATGTTACGAACATTACTGTAACGGAAATGCATCCATAATATATAATTTACTCAAATATACAGAAAGCAGAGGAAAAAAATATTTATAAATCAAATACATAAAATAAAATTTTATAACCCATTAAAATTAGAAATTTGAAAGTTTTAAAATAATTGGCATGTCGTTGTTTCCGTAAATTATTAAAATGCATTAAACATTTACCTTCGTAACTTAATTTAATTTATATGGCATGTAGTAAATAAATTCAGTTTAATTTAAAAGTCAGGTTCAACGCATTAAATTAGATTTTGCGTTGTGGTAACAAATAAATTAAATTTTAAATTTTACGTAATTAATAGTAATTGTAGCAGCTCCACCACAGTGTGTCTCTAATTTAAGCCACATACATATATTCGTCGCTTTGTACATTTGGAAGCATTCCTCACAATTCTCTATACGGATTACACAACCAGGCTCCGTCTGAGATGGGTCGGCTTCATTCGAATACGAGGGCTACCTTTTAAGTTTTTACAAAAACAATGAAAGAAAAAAATTTGGGTTTTTATTGCTTCTCAAAATATTCGCCTTTAAGTTTTATACATTTTTGAATGTGTTCGAACCAATTCTCGAAACATTTTTTCTACTCTGAAGTTGGTACCTCAAAAACATGGTTTTGGAAGGATTCAACAGCTTCTTGAGGTGATGAAAATCACTACGTCATTAATCAATAAGTAAATGACTCGTTTGCGCAATTTACTTATTGGAAAATTATTAATAATGAATTTCGGAGCACGTTATCAAAAGATTCTTCTTGAAATCCAGATGTAAACACAACTGGCAACCGTACTGGCATCCATATTGTTGGTGTGATAGGGGACGCATGAGTGATAAAAGAAAACAGGTCCTAAATTTTTTTTTTAAGTGTCGCTACTGTGTTTTATGTTTACTGTGATGAAAATATGTGTCTGTACGGTTTTTTATATAAAGTACAGGTGTTGCGGAGAAATTTCTAAAGCGCTACAGAATCGGCTTAAATTGTACTCGATGAGATACACAGTCCAAGGCGAATCATTCCAAAGAGCTGTACTCCATATAAAAGACGGCTGCTTCTTAGCATGCACCGCTCTGTGAGGAATTAAGCGAGCTACATCCACTGAACACTTTCCAAACAAATACTCAAGTCGCCAACTCTCCTTCGATATTCCAAGGAATCAAAAATGCTGGTAAGTTCTGAGTCTCCAATTAGGCGAACAATTATCTTCTAAGTAGAAATGGAGTGTACGTTTTGGAGCAGAGCCCCAAACATGGGAGCAGTATTCCATCATTGATCGAATTTGTGCTTTGTAATGGATTAACACTTGTAGAGTATAGAGCTTTCTAATTCAAAATAATATTCCCAGCTTTTAAGAAGCTCTTTGCTATGCATGCAACATGTTTATGCCAAGACTTATTTGTTGTCAAGTTAACGCCGAGCAAATTGAGTAACGCTGCTAGAGGCCTGGAGTGGCCCGACATAACCATGTCGGATTCAGCAAAGTTAGTTTTTTTTTAGAAAAAACTGCCACCTGGGTTTTTATAGCATTAAATTTTACATGGTTACTGTCGCTCAGAGATAGAATTTCTTACAGGTTTTTGTTAAGTTGAATGACTTCTTACGATCTGTGAATATTTGGTGATTAGCCGATGTTTGAATGTTTAAAGTAAACGAGGAAATAAGCGTATTCCCATTTGCAAATCTGTAGATTGTATTCCCGGTCCTTTTCAGCAGATCGTTAATGTAAATGAGAAAGATAGTAGAAGACAGTAGGGAGCCTTGAAGCATACCTACGTTGATAGTGAAGGTATTAGAAAGAAATCCGTCGACTGTCATTCGTAAAGAACGCTCTCCGAAGAAACACGAGAACCATAAATAAAAGTTTTCCAACATACCATAAGAGCCTAGCTTAGCCAACACTCTGTCGTGCCAAACACAGTCGAATGTCTTGTGCGTTATTTCAAACATGTGTTACATAAGTCAGAAGATCTACAGAAAGCAAACTGTTTGAAAATTTGAATATGAAAATTGCATGAAAATTAGATTATTCGTTCTTGAGCTATACCCGGACGTATTTACTTCAGATAGACACAGATAGATGTTATTTTCGTAACTTTTACTACGAAATGTATGACATTAGTCAGGGATACAATTTGTAACTTACTAGCAAAAATAATAAAACTAGTACTAGCGCAGAATTATCTCGCTCGAACTACTTTGTAAAATAAAGTTATGCCAACAGATGCTTATGAGTCATAATTAAAAATAGTATTGCAAATAGTATTTATACGTTAAATCAACGATTAACTCCTCTGGCCTATTTGGAATGAAAAAAAACTGGCCAAGTGCGACTTGCACAACTAGTGTTCCGTACCGTAATTGCTGAAGTATAAGAATTACCAAGAATGTATAAAAAGCGATACATCTTTGTAGTAAAAATTTAAAACAAATATTTGCTACCTAAATATTTGTTTAATTATAAACAAATGAAATTAAATTATTTTGGCTCGGTACCTATCCGTTGGTCACCAGTCAACATGGAGATATATTTAACTATGATCGGCCAAATGCTTAAAGCAGTAATATACTGAAAAGTATATGACTATATTACTGATTTCACTGAATGCGTATTGATATTTCGTAGCTCGCAGTCCCGTTTAAATTCACAAGTTTTCACAAAAAAACCTCCAATATATTGTCAAAACAAATAGGGTTTTTTTTTTATATCAGACATATTATCAGACATAATGCACTCATAATAATTTTCGTTCAATCTACACTTTATGGAGAATATTCTAGAAATTTTTCAAAATTTTTTGATTAATACTTTTCGAGATAGGGGATTGATCTTTTTTTAAAAATATCAGGTCCGGGAAAAAGTTCGTGGCGTTTTTTTAGTAAAATTCAACTGGTTTTCTTATAATGTGAAAATGAATTTATTTAAACCAAATATACTCCATTATTATCGACAATGTTTCGACATTTTTCGGGTAGAGCCATGATGCCATCGGTGAAGAACTTCTGTCGTTTCTGGTTAAAAAACTGAATCAAATGGTTTTCAAAGGCTTCTTTTGAAAGCAGCTTAATTCCATTGAGAGAGTTCTGCAGAGATCGGAACAAGTGATATTCAGAGAGTGCTATGTCTGGACTATACGGTGGATGCACCAAAACTTCCCAACCAAGTTCTCGCAATTTTTGAGGGATCATCAAAGAAGTGTGTGGTCGGGCGTTGTCATGATGGAAGACAACACCTTTTCTATTAATCAATTCGGGCAGTTTTCTTCCAATTGCCTGGCGTAATCTCTCTAGTCGTCCACAGCAGATTTTGATAAAGTATCTTCACCGTACAAAGCACAAAATTTGCAATTGACGCCATCTATCGGGAAAAACGCCACGAACTTTTTACCAGACCCAATAATATAAAGAAAAGTTTGCGCGAATATTACATTATATGTACTTGTGAACTCGTATTTTTACAAGCTTTTATTTAACATCCCACTCAATGACTTTAGAATTTTTTTTTGACTTCCTCCACAAGCTAACCCCTTAAGTCAAAATTTAACTTTCAAAACTGTACGACTCTGATTGATTCATTAATTCTCTCTATATCAAATTGTCATTGGAGTATAAAATTTACGAAAAATAAAATTAGTTTTATTGTACTAATAAATTTTAACTTAGAATTTTATTTTACAACATTTAAGATGTTATTCAAGGCAATATACGTTAAAAAGCGTTTTGTGTCTAACAACTTTACCGTACATAAAGCATGAAAGCTTTTTAAAATGTTGAAACAATGAAAGAAAAACAAAAGAAGAATGAAAAAGGAAAACATAATAAACCTGAATGGCGAAACCGTGTTTCCTTTCATACTTGGTAGGAAAAACTCACTAAGAACTAGCTCATTGTTTCATTTACACGCTTTTACATAAAAGTGAGATATACTTATCTATTTAAAAGCATGATTCTAGAACACAGGAGAACACTGATTCTTCGGCGTAGGCTTTAGGATTCGTTTTTGGATAATTATAGTCTTCTGAATACGAAAACTATATCAGATCTACCGAATTAACTCTAGTTTTTTAAATTACGAAAACAGAAATATTGAATATATTTGAAAACATTTATTTTCCTCCCACTTTATAAATGACAAATACAATAAAAATAATCATGTAAACAACAAGACATAAAAATAGATTTAAAAAAAAGGTTTTTTATGTGATCGTCTACTGTGTTTTTGGTCAGGAAAATCCCTTTGTAAGGTCCAGCGGTAGTCCGCGTTCATATGGTCTTGAAATCTTCCCTCCATTATCTTGATATCCTGGTGGAACTGCTCGCCTTGTTCTTCACTGTATTCGCCCAGGTTGTTAGGGAATCTATCCAAATGGTTAGGCAAAAAACGTATTTTGATACTCATATTAGCAATAAATGAACCAACTGTACAATTTTTGAAACCAAAACGGTCAAATAAGATGCGATAAGTAAATTTTCAGACAACAATAAATATTTGTTAGAATATACTCAGATAAAAACACGTTAAAGAGAGTAGATTACCAAAATTCTATTATTTTGGCTAGTACGGTTTATCATGAAAACTAGAGTCAATTCAAAGACGTACCTACACGCCGAGTAATTTATAACATTAGTGTATCCTAAATTCACTAGAAAAGCTAATGCCGTACAAAAAAGTATTTTTTTTGGTCCCTGGTGTAACTGAGTGGGATATGAAAAAATCTAACACTGACAAGTACTACTAAGAATTATGGAAGAAATATTCGGTCATTGCTGTTATTGTTGTGATTATTAAATTTTCGCATTATTTCTTTTTAAATTATTAATATATAGTATAAAACGTTGACATTTAGAATGGGACGAAAAGTCCCTAGACTTTTGAAGAAAAAATAAGGTTTCCGCCAAAAATCGATTTTATTCTTCAACATGCTTGAGTTTCCTATTTGAGTTCTTTATTTAAGCCAAATCTTTTTCCTTGCAACCACCTTTTCAAATTTGAAAAGAGTTAATAATCGCTGGGGGTGGGTCTGGTGAATACGGTGGATGTGGAAGCAATTCATAGCCAAGCTAGACCAATTTCACCATCGATTTTATGAAGTTGTGTGCTGATGCATTATCTTGATGAAACAAAACTTTTTTCTTCGTTAAATGACCTTTTTTTTCTTGATTTCACTTCAAACGGTCAAATAAATCAATATAATAGTCTCCGGAGATCTACGCCCCTGCTTAAGATAGTCTATTAGTATTATTCCATGTGCATTCCAAAAAATACTTGCCAAAACCTTTCTAGCTGATGTGTGTTTGGAGACTTCATGTGTTTCCAGCCACTCTACGGAGACCCTGTTGGACTCAGACGTATAGTGGTAGATCCATGTTCCGTCTATTGTTACGAATCGATGCAAAAACTCCTTTTAATTACGGCGAAACAGTACCAAACAGCGTTTTGAATCTTTGACACGTTGCTATTTTTGATCAATCGTGAAAGTGCACGGCACTCATCGGGCACATGGCTTTCTCATATGCATATGCTAATATTCATGCAAAATATGCCTCACGTATTCTGTTGACGTTTTCACGAAGTCAGTTATCTCTTTCACTTTCACTGTCTTATTTTGTCGTCTAGAACGTGGTGCATCAACGGTGTTAATACTACCACAAGTTCACTAAACCCTTGGCACACAGTTGCTTTTGACGAAGCAGATATGCCTTAACACTTTTCAAGCCATTCTTGGATTATGGCTCTATTTTTTCCCATTAAAAAGCAATGTTTAATCAAAACACCAAATTCTTTTTGTTTCATCATATTGCAAAAATCAAAAGTAACATAATTTGACATGAATTGACACTAGGAATGTCTCGGTACTTTTCACTCTACAGTTCTTTACAAGAAAACATATTCTAATATTAACTTTCATAATATCAAAATTTTTAATTATTTTTTTAAATAGAGAAAATAAATTTACACTTTTTGCCTATTTTATAAAGCAATATTTAGAAGACATTTGGAAAAATGCCAAAAATGCTATACCAACTAGCTCTTATGAAGGTAAAACTGCTACAAAGCTATAGCGAAAGTCTAAAAGAAAATAAAGCAATATGGACTCCAGTAATCGATGGCTTGCATTATAAAATAGTTCAGTCATCAATAACACATTCGCTGGAAAAAATGATAATGGCAAGTTGCTGTGGATATGCCTAGATGATATAATAAGGAAAATAAACTTATACACTGATACAGGAACAAAGATATAATCAAAAATATTGATGTCATAAACAGTTGGTAGTGACCAAAGATTAGTTAGACCTAAAGTACATAGGAAGATGTGTTCCTGGTTAACAAGGAAACAAATTCCATTATCTAAAACAGTACAAGGAGCATAGACATATAAAAAACGCTGAAAAGATCCACAACTGGTGACGTAACGCAGAGAATTCTAGAAAAAAAAGGTCCTTAATCTCACGAGATAAATCAAATATTGATGAGTGTGCTTAAGTCAGTAAAACTGCACCGAAGATGTATGAGAGGACCAATCGAAAATTCTTGCAACAAATTACTTTTCCTATTCTTGGAAAATTAGGGAGTCTTACAAGATCCTAACAACCTTAATCTTGACAGGACGTACCAACCCTTCACTGATCCGCTAATATGAAAAGCGTGCGAAAGCAAAATCAATTAGTTTCGTGCTAAATTCCAAAGAACTCTCGGAACAAGAACTGAAGAAACGTTAGCATCACTTATACAACGGCACAGGAGAATCCCAGAAGAATTAAGCCTATAATTTGAAAATCATGTTATTAGTGTTCCGTATGGAATATTTATAAGATGACTTCGGTATCTGTCTGTCTGTCCATCTGTCTGTCTGTCAGTCACATCCGATTTTCTCCGAAACTATTTCTCATAGAAAGTTGAAATTTGGTAATAATATAGGATTTGATGACCTCATCAAAGCCGTGTAGTTTTGAAAGTCAAATTTTGACTTAAGGGATTAGTTTTGGGGGTGAAATCAGATGTGAAAAAAAATTTTTTTAGTAGGTCATCGAGTGTGGTGTCAAATGAAAGCTTGTGAAAACACCAGTAAAATATATATATATATATATATATATATATATATATATATATATATATATATATATATATATATATTATATATACTAGCCAGGCCCGCGGCTCCGCTCGCGTGGACTTGATTCACTGCTATCGTCACTGCTTATTCCTTATGTTACCCAACGTAATAAAATATCTCACCTTATTTCCAATTATCTAGGCTTATCTCGACTTATCTCGCAATATTTCTCCTTATCTCCCATTATTTCTCCTTATCTCCCATAATCTCAACCACCATAACTCCCATTATCTAGACTTATCTCTGCTTATCTCCCATTATTTCTCCTTATCTCCCATTATTTTTATACTTATTTCCCATTATCTCATCTTATCTCCCATTATCGAGGCTTATCTCGACTTACCTCCCATTATTTCTCCTTATCTCCTATTATCTTACCTTATCTCCCATTATCTAGGCTTATATCGAATTATATAGAACATATGAATAAATTTATAAAAACACGTAAATCGGATAAGTGGTTCTCGAGTAATAAGCGCACTAACGGACAGACAGACATACAGACAGAGAGACGTTACATTTTATATCACATTACATCTTCGCTACATGATATTGTTCCATATTTAATGCTTTAGGCAGTGTATTGCAAGAGAACGCGCTAGCGGCAAACTTTTTTCGATTTAATTCACTATTATCGTCACTGCTCATTCCTTATGCTACCTATCGTAATAAAATATAGCCTATAACTTGGCCGAAGAACATATTTATGTTTAAAAAAAAAAAAGTACGAAAATCGGATAAGTGGTTCTCCAGCGATAAGCGCACTAACGGACAGACAGACAGACAGACAGACAGAGATACGTTGCATTTTATATATATTATAGATGTGATAAAATATATATCTATAACCTGGCCAGTGAACATATGTACGAATTTAAAAAATCACGTAAATCGGATAAGTGGTTCTCGAGGAATAAGCGCACTAACGGACAGACAGACAGACAGACAGAGAGACGTTGCATTTTATATATATTATAAATATAGATTATTATTATTATTATTATTATATAATCTGACCAAAGAATATGTATGAATTGAAAAAGACAGGTAAATCGGATAAGTGGTTCTCGCGTGATAAACGCACTAATGGACAGACAGACAGACCGAGAGACATTGCATTTTATATATATTATAGATTATAGATTATAGATATTCTCTGCTACATAATATTGTTCCATATTTAATGGTGTAGGCTGTGTATTGCAAAGGAACGCGCTAGCGGCAAACTTTTTTCCGACTTCATTCACTATTTTACGTCACTGCTCATTCCTTATGCTACCTATCGTAATAAAATATAGCCTATAACCTGGCCAGAGAACATATGTATGTTTTAAAAAAAAAAAGTACATAAATAGGATAAGTGGTTCTCCAGTGATAAGCGCACTAACGGACAGACAGACAGACAGACAGACAGAGAGACGTTGCATTTTATATATATTATAGATATATATATACATATATATATATATATATATATATATATATATATATATATATATATATATAATGTAATACTTGCTCACACTTTTCTTTGTATTACTTTTAAAAAATCGCGAAAAATCGCTGTCCTCCCACCGTATCTCGAAAGGTACTGATCAAAAAATTTTTAAAAAATTCTGGAATATTCTCCAGGAGGTGTAGATTGAACGAAAATTATCACCAGTGCATTACCTTTAATAATTTTTCTGGTATATAAAAAAAAACAAAAATTTCAAGGTCATCAATTTTCAGTAAAAATTAGAAACAAACTTTGTTGAAAACTCATTTGGGGTGTGTTTTATGAACTAACTGATCATTTTATACCACCGTAACAACATTTTTTATTTTAAAAGCAATCAACGTACGAAACACTAATTGTACAAGTGCAACTTGCACTTGACCGGTTATTTTTTATTATTTTCAGCTGGCTAAACATGTACGGAGTTAATGTGATAGGAGAGGGAGTTAGAAGAGTTGCTTCGCATATATTGTGTTGTACATCCAATTCAGGTTTCCTGGAGTCGACGAATCAGAAATATATTATTTTTTCCTTGTTTTCAATTTTAACAGAAATAACATGTAGAAGATGTCAGGTTTTAGTTAAATATATCTGTGAAACTTGTCATTTTAAATATTAATCTGTAGTGTTCTGATTCAGTCATTTTTAATGTGTGAAAGTCGAATCAGAAATATATTATTTTTTCCTTGTTTTCAATTTTAACAGAAATAACATGTAGAAGATGTCAGGTTTTAGTTAAATATGTCTGTGAAACTTGTCATTTTAAATATTATTCTGTAATGTTCTGATTCAGTCATTTTTAGTGTATGAAAGTCAAATCAGTATTTATTTTAGAACTACGTGTTTACAGAAGGGGGTACTGGATAAATCTCTTTACAATTTTTTTTCAATGCTGAAAGGCTTCCACGGCCTTAAGCGGAAAAATATGTTTATTATAAAGTAATAAAATAATAGAGATATTTTGCAACGCTTATTTTGGTAGGCCACGGTCTTTATCTTTATTTAAAGAATGCGCCCACCGTTTGGAGCTTGCGCAGTAGTAAAGGGGAGACATTAAGGACTCAGCTGTTATCATTATTTCAAACATGCGCCCACCATTTGGCGCTTGCGCAGTATTCAAACAAAATAAGAGGAATCTTTATTAAGGATAATGATTTCCCTTATTTAAAAAATTATAAAAGAGGTTATTTGAGGTACGTTATTCTTATCGCTATTATGGTAGGGCCTGTTTTTTTTACTACTTAGGTATACAAACCACTGAGAAAGTACAGTAAATTTGAAATAATAATTTTTTATTGCAAGTAACACTGACAACAGTTAATTAGTGTATTCAGATTAAATTAGGATTTTGCAATCTTTGACACAATAGCATTACAGTGTGGCTAATTTCAAATGAAATTCTATTTATGGCTCATTCGTAATACCTCGGAAATATTGCAGAAAGTGATAGAAACCTGCTAGACATAACTTTAATTTAGAAACTTGTGTTATCACATCAAATCATCATAACCGGTGTGCTTTACCATAAAATAAATGAAAAAAGAAATCCCCTAAATTTACAGAAAATAACCGGAACTAACCTAACCTTACAATTCCTTCGCGTTAATACTGATATAACAATAAGGACAAAGGCATGTGAAAAATAGGTATTGCAAAATCTCTCTATTATGTAAAACATTAACGTTATTTCCCTCTCCCTCCTTGTTTTCTATTCGACCTTCATCAATTGATGTGAATTATACTTGAAACATAATTTAACTCTATTTTCAGCTAGCGTAACTTAGCCGAAACATCTCTAGTTGAAATACGAAGTTTATATTAAGCCATCTTAAATTTTAGGAATGTTCAGAATTTAAAGGGCCTAAACTTTACTTGAATAAAATACAAAATTAATTTAATCATAAGTACTTTGAAAAACTTTCATTATTAGCTTATAAAGATTTTTTTATAGGTATTCTAAAATACTAGATATGAAATTCGAACGACTGCGACTGCTCTTGCAGTGCGTATAAAAACAGCTCCACTTACTACTACTTTATTATATTGTACGATAGTTGTATGATAAGTACCTGGCTTCGGCCAAAGATGGCGCCACTACTGTTTAAAAAATTATATTTTTCGTAAACATAACCTTTCACAAGAATCCTGTCAAATTTCCAAGATGCTATGTGATTTAGTTTGTGAGTGGCAGCGATAAAAGTGGAACTCAGCGAAGTTTATGGGGACCGTGCACCTTTGTTATCGACGATACAATATTGGACAGCTGAATTCAAAGCGGCCGTACAATCCTTTTTAATGAAGAACGTCCAGGTCGTCTAAATGCGGTCACTACATCAGAAATGATTGTAAAAATCCACGACATGTAATAAATGATCGGAGAATGACAGTGCGTAAGACTGCTTAGACTCTGGGCAGCTCAATTAAACGGGTGCAGAACATTTTAACAACTCATTTAAAATGAGAAAGCTTTCCGGAAGATGAATGCTGCGATTGCTCATAATTGAGAATAAACACACACGTGTGTCAACTTCAAAGGAATGTTTGGCGATGTAAAAGTGCAATCGGAATGATTTTTGGCGTCGATTCATAACTGTTGACGAAACATGGATTCATTACAGTACACCAGAGACCAAAAAACAGTTCCAACAGTGGCTTTTCCTTGGCGAATCGCCGCCAAAGAAGGCCAAGGCGACTTCTGTTTTAGGATGCACTCTGCATGATCCATGTCGATTACCTTGAAACGGGCAAAAATTTATTGGATCCTTTTAACCATGCGGTGAAAGAAAAACGTCCGCATTTGACGAAGAAAAAATTCTCTTTGATCAAAACAATGCACGCGTGCACACTTGTGTCATCGCCATGGCAAAATTCCACGAGTTAAGGTATGAATTGTTTTCGCATCCACCATATTCGCCAGATTTAACCCCTAGCAATTATTTCCTATTTTCGAATATGAAAAAATGATTCAGCGGAAAAAAATTTAGCTCAAATGATGAGGTAATTGCTGCAATAAACACCTATTTTGAAGGGTTGGAGAAATCGTATTTTTTTAGGTGGGATACAAAAGATAGAAAAAGTTGGACTAAGTGTGTCGAGCTAAAAGGAGACTAAGTTGAAAAATAAAATAAGTTTTACATATAAAAATGTTTTTTTTCCTTGTCAAGGCCAGGAACTTATCATATAACCCTCGTATGTACAGATATGCATATAGCCCTTGCCGTAGGTAAATTGTAATTTAGCAACCTAACAAAATTTATTATATACTAGTACCATATACGTTTGTTATCTACCGAATTTAAAAGGTCGCCAAATACATTTAATTGTAATTTAAAAAAACAGTTGGACGTGTAATTCGATTTTAATAAAATTAAATTTGGAAACAATAAATTTCCACTATTATTTCACAAGATAATGTAATTTGCGACCGTTTATAATTATAATTTTATGTCCCACAACTTAATTTTAAAACTAATTACCAGCTTTGGTCTCCACAACCGAAAGAAACAAACTCTTCAAAAAACAGCGCTTCCCAACAGGAGCAACTTTGAAACAAAAAGAAGAGAAATACCAAAATAAACTTACACGAAGATTGACAACGGACACACATGCACAAATAAATATAGACGAAATTACAGTTACTCATCGACCAAGAAAATATGTTCGCGAACAAAACTTCATAAAAATCCAAAATCCTAGGATATTAAAACTGCTAGAAGAAAGAAGAAATATAACAGATAAAACATCAGCAAGCTTTAAAGAATTAAATAGCCTAGTGAAGAAGGAGATCTGAAAAGATACAAGAAACTACCATACAAACAACATAAAGGGAATCATAAAATATAACTATAAAAATGAAAGTATTACGTTCACGACTATCTAAAGGGAACACAAAAATTACAAAACAACGAGATGAAAACAATATAATAGTAAATAAAAAGAACTGGAGCTGTTGAAGTCTTCTACACAAGATTATACGCATCCCAGTCAGATAGACGACAAGAAAACATATAAATTTTGAACGTAAAATCTGAATAACTCCCGGCTATCACACAGGAGGAAATACAAGCTGCACTGAAGCAAATGAAAAACAATAGACGCCTTGGAGAAGATCAAATTACTGTAGGAATGCTGTAATTTGACTGTAAATCTCTGAAAGATGCGATTATCGACCTATATCTATTAACCTATATATATATATATATATATATATATATATATATATATATATATATATATATATATATATATATATATATATACATATAAATATATATATATATATATATATATATATATATATATATATATATATATATATATATATATATATATGTATGTATATATATACATATAAATATCTATAATCTATACTATATATAAAATGCAACGTCTCTCTGTCTGTCTGTCCGTTAGTGCGCTTATCACTGGAGAACCACTTATCCGATTTACGTACTTTTTTTAAAAAAAAAATACATATGTTCTCTGGCCAGGTTATAGGCTATATTTTATTACGATAGATAGCATAAGGAATGAGCAGTGACGATAATAGTGAATGAAGTCGGAAAAAAGTTTGCCGCTAGCGCGTTCCCTTGCAATACACAGCCTAAACCATTAAATATGGAGCAATATCTATAATCTATAATATATATAAAATGCAAAATCTCTGTCTGTCTGTCTGTCCATTAGTGCATTTATCACGCGAGAACCACTTATCCGATTTACATGTCTTTTTTTAAATTCATACATATATTCTTTGGCCAGGTTATATAATAATAATAGTAATAATAATAATAATACCAGCAAACCAGCCTCCACACAGCGACAGTGAAAGCAGACAAAAACTACACACCTCTCGACTTAGCCCGGGCAGACCACTCAGCAGACACACACAGTCACACCCAATTACAACAGGAAAAGATGAAAACGTGGTCAGAGAAAACACTCCACGGAAAACACAGATACCACATAGAACAAGACCACGTAAATAAAAAACAATCATACACCTGGTTACGGGATGGGCAGCTATTCCCTGAGACTGAAGGCTTCTTACTTGCCATCCAGGATAAAGTCATATTAACCAGAAACTACCAAAAGCATATCATCAAAGACCCGACTATTGCAGAGGACAGATGTAGGAAATGCCACCAGCAGAAAGAAACGATCGAACACATAACGAGCGGATGTAAAATATTGGCCGGAACGGAGTACACAGCCAGGCATGATTCAGCTGCCAAAGTGGTTCACCAAGCACTAGCCACAACATACAGACTCATAGAAAACACAGATCCCTACTACAAATACACTCCAACATCCATACTTGAAAATGAAGATTACAAGCTCTACTGGGATATCGGTATCCATACAGATAAAACAGTCTCCGCCAATAGACCCGATATTACTTTTCAGTGCAAAAAAGGAAAAGTCACCTATCTGATTGACATAGCTGTCCCCAACGACACAAACATCCAAGCGAAATACACAGAAAAAATTTCCAAATATACAGACCTTGCAACGGAAATAAAAAGGCTATGGAGACAGGAAAAAGTCATCATTGTCCCCCTCATTATATCAGCCACAGGCCTTACACCAATAACATTCACACCACATTTAGTGCAATTGGGACTCAACACGGACATACACAGAAACATTCAGAAGTCAGTGATTTTGAAAACATGTAACATTGTCAGGTCATTCCTTAATACGGAATGGTAATAGCGTTTGTGCTGACTTGGTTTTGGCCCGTCAGCCAAACATGGAACCACATTGATCAAATGTGAGAAAGAAGAACTTTTTGTAGTAAATAATAATATAAGTCACCTATCTAATTGACATAGCTGTCCCCAACGACACAAACATCCAAACGAAATACAAAGAGAAAATTTCCAAATACACAGATCTTGCAACGGAAATAAAAAGGCTATGGAAACAAGAAAAAGTCATCATTGTCCCCCTCATTATATCAGCCACAGGCCTTACACCAACAACATTCACACCACACTTAGTACAATTAGGACTCAACACAAACATACACAAAAACATTCAGAAGTCAGTGATTTTGAAAACATGTAACATTGTCAGGTCATTCCTTAATACACAATAGTAATGCGTTTGTGCTGACTTGGTTTGCGCCCGTCAGCCAAACATGGAACCACATTGACCAAATGTGAGAAAGAAAAACGAGAACAATCATAATAATATATATCTATAATATATACAAAATGCAGCGTCTCTCTGTCTGTCTGCCTTCTGTTAGTGCGTTACGTGTTTTTTTTTAAAACATACATATGTTCTCTGGCCAGGTTATAGGATATATTTTATTGCGTTAGGTATCAAAGAATAAGCACTGACGATAATAGTGAATCAAGTCGGAAAAAAGGCTACCGACTGTCTGTCCGTTAGCGCGCTAATCACTTGAGAACCACTTATCCGATTTACGTGTTTTCATAAATTTATACACATGTTCTATATAATTCGATATAAGCCTGGATAATGGGAGATAAGGTGAGATAATGGGAGATAAGGTGAGATAATGGGAGATAAGTATAAATAATGGGAGATAAGGAGAAATAATGGAGATAAGCAGAGATAAGTCTAGATAATAGGAATTATAGTGAGATAATGGGAGATAAGGAGAAATAATGGGAGAGAAGGAGACATATTGCGAGATAAGTCGAGATAGGCCTAGATAATGGGAGAGAGGGTGAGATAATGGGAGATAAGGAGAAATAATGGGAGATAAGCAGAGATAAGCCTAGATAATGGAAATTATGTAGAGATAATGGGAGATAAGGGGAAATAATGGCAGATATTTTATTACGTTAGGTAACATAAGGAATAAGCAGTGACTACAATAGTGAATCAAGTCCACGAAGGCGGAGCCGCATATATATATATATATATATATATATATATATATATATATATATATATATATATATATATATATATATATATATATATATATATAGTGTATGTGTGTGTGTGTTATGAAAGTCGCTTAATATATTGAAACCATCAAATCACTACATCAAAAGTAACTGCACAAGAATAATTAAGAATATCGCTTCTCAGTAACTAATGAGGAAATGGAAGTTTATATAGTTTTTCAGTAGGTATGCCAATGATTTTATATCAGAAACAAGAGACCGCTATATTGAAAATACTGTCCTGTTACAATGTTGATGTGCTCAAAATATTTTTTAATACCATTTCATGGTATAATTAAATTGCTTAGTAATTAGATAAAAAGGTTTCCATATCCAGTTTAATAAATTCACTATTGAAGAGTGACAAGTACCTAAGATTACAAGAGCCGGTTTCTAAATATTTAGGAATATTGATTATATTTAGTATTTTCATTTTAAACTGTGGTGATTTTAATTAAGTAACATAAGTTTTTATTAAATTAGAGTTGATTTAGAGGTCTCTGATGGATGATGATTGATAAAACATTTTATCAGCATTATTTAAATTTGTAGTATAGTACAAGAATATATTTGAATAATTGAGATAGATTGAAGTTTAATAAAACATAGCAAAGCTTTTGCTGTATTATATAGCTTTATTTTCAAAAATATTTGTTTTGCTTTTTATCCAAAATATGTTAACATTTATCTATAGTACTCATTTGTTAATCATTCCAGCTGACATGCCAGACTTCGTGAATGTAGTTGTATGTTTGTAGTCGGATATATACAAAACCTATTTTCATATTATCGATTTTAATAATTCCTTTTGTATCAGATCAGGTATTTTTTAACTTAGGTCACAGTAAAAAAGTCATTTAAATTGGCGTTGTAGTTCAGAAGCTATCTTTATAAGCGTAAGTAAACGACTTCCGAGTGTAGTCAGTCGGACCATATATATATATATATATATATATATATATATATATATATATATATATATATATATATATATATATATATATATATATATATATATGTATATATATATATATATATATATATATATATATATATATATATATACATATATATATATATATATATATATATATATATATATATATATATATATATATATATATATACATATATATATATATATATATATATATATATATATATATATATATATATATGTATATATTATATATATATATATATATATATATATATATATATATATATATATATATATATCTATATATATATATATATATATATATATATATATATATATATATATATATCTGTATCTATATATATATATAGATATATATAGATATATATAATATATACATATATATATATATATATATATATATATATATATATATATATATATATATATATATATATATACCGCACACAATGGCAAGGGGCGGTGGCCAGTATAATAATATTATGGATTGATATCACCCATAAGACGATTATTGTTCTAAATAAGAAAGTTATCTTTTTTTGTAACCGCAGCACAACTGGAGAATCCCCTAAATCCTACAAAACTGGCACGTGTGAAGATATAGCGATTCACGTTGATCTTGAAAGTCATGTGCAGTCGATTCTAAAGGATTAGGTTTCTCACATTAAAAGAACTGGAAGATACTACAAGTGTTAACAGGCTCAACTTCATAAGGATGTAATGTATATGGGCTAACTACAAGAACCAACTTATTCCAAAAAATCTGATGAGTTGAGGGTCCCCAATCCCGCTCTGTGAGATAGAATTTAATAAATGCGAAGTATGTTTCCCAAGAGAGTCCCGAACATGAGGGCAGTATTATATCGATGTACAAATAGGATTAAAAGCTGTTGTGGAGCCTACAACATTCCAAAGATCATGGTAAACTTCATCATTATCATTACTAGCTTATTCCACCCATAGTTGGATGTAAGCCACCCCAAGTTGTCTCCAATGAGATCTGTTGTTTGCTTTCTGCATCCAATCTTGTCCCGCTAATCTCTTTGTCTCGTCCGTCCATCTTGTTTGTGATCTACCTCTGCATCTTTTATGTTTTCTAGACCTTCATTCAACCATATGGTGTATCCATCTATTATTATTCATCCTTGCGATATGCTCCACCTAATGCCACCTTAATATACGTATTCTTTGTATTACATCTGTCACTTTTGATCTTCTTCGTATCGTGACGTTAAAAATACGATCTTGGAGTCTAATATTTAGCATTCTCCTCTCCATTGCTCTTTGAGTTACTTGCAGTTTATATTTTATACTTTTATTTAAAGCCCACGTTTCAGTGCCATATGTTAATACCGGCAGTAGATATTGATCGAACACTTTGGCTTTTATTGTATTTGGGATGTCCAATTTAAATGGGTTGTAACCTTCCGAACGCGGACCAAGCTAACGAGACTCTTCTATCCTATTTTTTGTCCTAAATATATGAATGCTTGTACCTTTTCTATTCTTTCACCTTCTATATACGAGGCTGGTTTGAAAAGTCCGTGCAAAGTCCGAGAGATGGCACCACCGGCGCGTATCGAGGACATGTTTAGTTAGTAGCATCTCTTGAATGAACGCACACCAAGTTTCAGCCATATTGGTCTATTTCTTTGTGTTTGGCATTCGTGTGAATCAAGGAAGTCGAGTGATTTTCAAGAAATGGACGAAAAAGAATTTCGTGTGGTGATTAAACATTACTTTATGAAAGGCAAAAACGCCTCAGGAGGCTAAAGAGAAGCTTAATAAACATTATGGTGACTCTGCACCTTCGATTAGAATAGTTTATAAGTGGTTTCAAAATTTTCGGACTGGCCATATGGGCACAAGTGACGCTGAACGTTCTGGACGGCCTGTGGAGGTTACAACTCCAGAAATCATTGATCAAATCCATGATATGGTGATGGATGACAGAAGAGTTAAGGTGCGTGAGATTGCTAGTGCTGTGGGCATCTCGACTGAACGGGTATTTTGCATAAACATTTGGACATGAGAAAGCTATCCGCAAGATGGGTGCCGCGATTGCTCACGCTTGACCAAAAACGGAATCGTGTGAAGTGTTGCAGCTGTTCCAGAAGAATCCGGATGACTTTAAGCGTCGTTTCGTCACTGTGGATAAAACATGGATACATTACTATACTCCTGAAACCAAACAACAATCTAAACAATGGGTTACCAAGGGGGAATCTGCACCAAAAAAGGCGAAGACCGTTCCTTTTGCCGGAAAGGTTATGGCGACTGTCTTTTGGGATTCGCAAGGGATAATCCTCATCGACTATCTGGAAAAGGGTAAAACTATTACAGGTGAATATTATTCATCGTTATTGGACCGTTTGAAAACCGAGCTGCAAGAAAAACGCCCGCGATTGGCCCACAAGAAAGTCCTTTTCCATCACGACAACGCACCAGCACACACCTCAGCAGTTGTGGTCGCAAAATTAATGGAAATAGGATTCCAACTCGTTTCACATCCCCCCTATTCTCCAGACTTGGCTCCCTCGGACTACTATTTGTTCCCCAATTTGAAGAAATGGCTGGCGGGACAAAGATTTTATTCTAACGAGGAGGTGATTGCAGACACTAATGGATATTTTGCAGACTTGGACAAATCCTATTATTCGGAAGGGATCAACAAACTAGAACATCGTTGGACGAAGTGTATAAGCCTAAAAGGAGACTATGTCGAAAAATAAAAAAGGTTTACCCCAAACACATAAGTAGTTTTTTTATTTTTGCACGGACTTTTCAAACCAGCCTCGTATCTATACTAGGGATGTTACGGAGGTTTGACTCCGACTCCGAAAAGTCGGAACTTCCGATTGATATTACACCTCCGATTCCGACTTCGGCTCCGATACTTTTAAATCGGAGGTTATAATTAGAGGTCGAAGCACAGCGTCGGCGGCGGCGGCGGCGGCCACGGTCAGCGCGTACGAACAAGTTTATGCTTGTTGCGCGGGGAACCCCCTTCCCACTTGCTTTCTGTCGTTTACTCTTTCACTTGTTTCCCATTTGGGATCGGATCATTTGTTGTGTATCCAAGTTTTTGAGGAGTGACAAATTTATTTGAATTGAACAATGAAGTCAAAAAGAAGTGTTATTTGGAACTACTTCAATGAAGTTTGTGCGAATACGGCAAAGTGTAAACTTTGTGAGAAGATATATTCACGAAAGGGAGGTACGAATACTTCGTTAAAAGGTCATTTAAAGTCTGTACATGCAACTGAATACGAACAATTCATTAAATTAGAAACTGAAAAGAAAAATACAGTACAACCTTTGACTTCAACGCCTTTTCAAGAAGCCAGAAAACAAATTACTCTCAAAGACACTTTGACGAAGAATCAAAAATGGTGTAGTTCCAATCCTAAATCAATGGAAATAGATAGATTGATTTCTGAAATGATTGCTTTGCAAGATCTTTCCTTCAATTTCGTGGAAGGTATTGGATTCCGACGACTTATGCAGTTCATTGCTCCAAATTATCAGGGGAAGACAGTTTTTTACCGACTAAATTTGTGGTGAGTTATATGCAACATTAGCAAAAAAATAAATGATTTGCTGAAACAATTTGAGAAAATCTCATTTCCAACAGACATTTGGAGAGAACTCAGTTCGAACGTATAGTTATTAAGTCTAACAGCGCACGGCATAAATGAAGATTTTAACAGGCTAAAAGTTATTTTAAAATGTCACACATTCGACGGAAGACCTACAGAAAACCTAATCTAAGAAAAAATTAATGAAATGTTGATGGAATGGGGCATAGTAAATAACAAAATTCACTGTTTTATTCGCGATTCTGGATCTAATATGATACGAGGAATGAGACTTGCCGATATACCTGAAATCAATTGCACTGTACATCAATTAGAACTATGTGTGCGAACTATGTTGGATTATGATGAAGAAATCAAAAACTTATTAACGAAATGCAAAAAAATTTCGACGCATTTTAATCATTCCCAAATTGCTCAAACTGAACTGCATAAAATACAAAAGAAACAACTTAACCAAGAAGCTTTAGGCGTGGTAGTGTTGTACGCGGTAACTTTCATCAAAGATTCATCCAGCCACAATAATATTATAAATCCAAAAGAGTGTGTCTGTCTGTTAATCCTGGCGGCCAAACCATTGAATCAATTTTGATAAAACTTGGTTTGGTACATGCACGCGGATTAAATCGCGTGTATTTAGTTAAATTTGATAATTTTTTATTTGTTATTTAAAATTGTGAAAGTTTAAATTAAATTAGAAATTTTTACTGGTAATTCATTTTACTTTTTTACAGGTGGAATAGTACATTTTATATGATGGAACGCATGATTAAAATACAGGATTCACTATGCCTGTACGCAAGTATACATGATATCCCACAAATGTATCCTGAAGAATGGCCGTAGCTCAAAAAACTAGTAACCATACTACATCCCTTTGAAGAGATTACCCGAAATATGAATGACAGTAATA
Organism: Pachyrhynchus sulphureomaculatus; assembly: GCA_019049505.1. NCBI lineage: Eukaryota > Metazoa > Arthropoda > Insecta > Coleoptera > Curculionidae > Pachyrhynchus > Pachyrhynchus sulphureomaculatus. The sequence continues at coordinate 164,481,596 of CM032454.1, read as the reverse complement.
CTATCATCTCATCAGTAATTCCATTAATACATACATTACAAATAGAAGACAGCAAACCAGTCACAAATGAAAGATTTAAAACTATAATAAAATGTACCATTGACCAATTAAATTGAAGATTTGGAGACCTTCTTTTTAACAACTTCTTTGCAATAGCTACATATCTGGATTCTCGTTATAAAACGAAATTTTTCAACGAAGTGATTAAGGAGAAGGTTGAATCCTAATTGATGAGTTTACTTGATGATGGAGATAAATCTGCAAATGAGGCTGAAAACATTGACGTTCCTGCAGAAAAACGGGGAAGGTTGGCATCACCAGCAACTGGTCAACCTAGCAATAATAAAAGTAATATCCAAACGATTTTATCAAATATATTGTTGAGTTTCGATGATGACGATGATAATACCACATCCGACGAACATGCAGTTTTGGACAAATTTCTTATATTGAACGGTTTACTTAATGAGTACAATAGAGAAAAACGTATTCCTATCAGTGTCTATCCCTTATTATGGTGGAAAGTGAATACAAATACAAAATATCAACCCCTGAAATCGATTACTCGCCAATATTTGTCGTGTCCACCAGGCTCAGTAGCAAACGAACAACTTTTTAGTGGTGCTGGCCTAATCTATGACCCGTTGAGAAATAGATTGGACGGAGATAAAGCTGCGAAGCTGTTGTTCATTAAATACAATTTGCTATTTTTGGAGTCACCTCATTTGATTTAATTTATTACTAGTACTGTTTATGCTTTAAGAAAATTTGAGTTATATTTTCGACGCCTAAGTAGGTTTATTATTTTTTTGACTGAATAATGTTTGTATTATGTGGTATATATGTGTTGTTATTTTATGAGACCTGCCCGTAACACATCTCTCTCCTGCCTACGCCTCCGACTCTAATTCCGGTTCCGACTCCGACTCCTATTCCAGTTTCGACTCCGACAAGCCAAATTTAAAAACTCCGACTCCTACTTCGGTTCCGATAAAACCACCTCCGTAACCTCTCTAATCTATACCTATCTGTTATTTTCAGTTTCGTTGTTCAAATATTTGGTTTGAGTGAATGGTAAAGTTACCATGTATTAATGGTGCAAATGAAATATTACAACTGTCAAGATTTAATTATTTTTGATATTGACAGACTGGAGAAAGAATCTAAGATTGCTAATTATTCAGAAGAGTCAAACATGACATTATATTCATGCAAGCAGCAAGGCGAACCCATTGCGATGAAAAATTGCCTGTTAGACATTTAAGAATATGATAAAAAGAGATAAAATATAAGAATAATAAGCCCTAAAAAAGTAATGGACTGAGGTCGTAGATGGTATTACGTTAAGTTAAAGTAAATGAAGTAAAAAATTAAATAACCGTAGGCGTGTCAAGAACAAAAAACATTGAGCAAAGAAAGTATTGCTTAGATAGGTTAAACGGAAACCACGGAAAAATGATGTTATTTATCTTTTTTTCTTTTTTAATTATGGGCAAAGCATACGCCCTGCAGAGAAATTCCTATAGCGATACACGAGCGAGGCGTGTGTAAAAAAAGCGATTCACGTTGATCTTGAATCGCTAGAAATTGTTCTCGGTAGGAAACACAGTCCTGGTCAGATCATTCCAAAAGGGATGAGGTGGAATGTTTACTATTTATTAACTGGGACCCAATTTACATATCTGTATCAGGTAACTAAAATTTATGGGAGGCAATTTACCCATTATTTAGGGTCCAGTTTTACCTCGGGAGGCAATTTACATGTACCCACTTCCTCATTTCTCTCATTTTTAATTGTTATTAAATAATTTCTTGTACAATTTGTAAATATTTTTATTGACGTATTTATTTAATTTCTATTAATTAAAAATTACTATATTTAAAAACATAATTATTCCCTCGTTTTATTTTTATCAATTTTGTTTTTATATTTTAAAAGTAAAGTAACTAGTATTATGTTGCTTTACAACTAGATTTTTTAATGCTATTGCTCTTACTTTACTTATACGTTTAGTTACTCAGCGATATTTATCCAGTCAGCAACGGTGGCCTTAGATATACAACTAGATGTAGTTCTAGTGCTTCTAGTGGAACATTAGCTCGACGTGTATTCCTAGCATGTGCCGTTCTAGGAAAAATTAAGTGGGCTATATCCATCCAACGGTTTCCATAAAAATACTTGTAAAATAGACTTAAGTCAACAACTGTTCTACGATGTTCCAATGAGATCGAACAAATGCAATGTATGTTTGGGGGCAGAGCCCCAAACGTGAGAGCAGTATTCCAGCGTTAGTCGAATTTGAGCTTTATACAGAATTAACAATTGTTGTGGAGTGTAAATCTTTCTAGTTCCCCGTTTTTGACAAGCTCTCTTTGCTATGCAACATATTCATACCGAGACATATTTACTCCTAAATTAACGCCCAGCAAATTAAGTGAAGATGCCAGAGGAATGGAGTGTCCCGACATGACTATGTCGGGTTCAGCAACGGTAAGTTTTTTAGAATAACTGCCGCCTAAATCTTTGTAGCGTTAAATTCTACTTGGTGAGTGCTCCCCAAGATAGAATTTCTTCCAGGTCTTTGTTAAGTTGAAGGCCTTCCAGCGGTATGCGGATATTTGCATGAGTAGCTGATATTCGAGCATTTAAAGTGAGTGAACAGATAAGCGTACTGTCATCTGTAGAGCTGTAAATTGGATTCCTGGTCCCTTCCAGCAGATCGTTCATGTAAATAAGAACGCGAGTAGAAGAAAGTTGCAGCGGGGAGCTTTCTGCTTTCTTTACAAAAAATTTCTCTAGTGAGACAATTTATTTGCTGCATAAATTCTTGATATCAAGTTACTATTATTATTATTTCTCTTTCTTTCTCCTTTCTCACATTTGATTACTGTGGGTGGCTCCGTTTTCGGCTGACGGGCTCATGCCAAGTCAGCTCAAACACTGTTACCCTGATGTATTAAGGAATGACCTGACAATGTTACACGTTTTCAAAATAACTGACTTCTGAATGTTTTTATGTATGTTTGTACTAAGCGTGGTGTGAATGTTATTGGTGTAAGGCCTGTAGCTGATATAATGAATGGGATGATGATGACTTTTTCCTGTTTCCATAGCATTTTTATTTCTGTTGCAAGGTCTGTGTATTTGGAGATTTTGTCTGTGTATTTTGTTTGAATGTTTGTGTCGTTGGGGACAACTATGTCAATTACGTATTTGAATTTTTCTTTTTTGTCTTGGAAGGTAATATCGGGTCTATTGGCGGAGACTGTTTTATCTGTATGGATGCTGATGTCTCAGTAGAGCTTGTAATCTTTATTTTCAAACATGAATGTTGACGTATGTTTGTAGTAGGGATCTACGTTTTCTATGATCTAGTGCTTGGTGAACTACTTTCGTCGCTGAGTCATGTCTCGCTGTGTATTCAGTTGCAGCTATTATTTTACACTCGCTTGTTATATTCAATCATTTCTTTATGCTGGTGGCATTTTCTGCATCTGTCTTTCTGTAATGTCTTTGATGATATGTTTTTGGTAGTTTCTGGTGGATATGACTTTATCCTGGATGGCAAGTAGGAAGCCTTCTGTTTCAGAGAATAGCTGCCCATCCTTTAACCAGGTGTATGATGATGTTTTTTATTTACGTTATCTTGTTCTATGTGGTCTCTGTTTTCCGTGGAGTGTTTTTTGTGACTACGTTTTCATCTTTTCCTGTTGTAATTGGGTTTGACTGTGTGTGTCTGCTGGGTTGTCTGCTTGAGATAAGTCGAGCTTGTGTAGTTTTTGTCTGCTCTCACTGTTGCTGTATGGAGGCTGGTTTGCTTGGTGTGAAAGTGCTTGTATTTGTTTTGTGTGTAATAATCTTATATCTATGATTCCTCTTCCTTCTGCCTTCCTCTCGATGCATACATTGGGGTGTAATTTCCTGTATTTGGTAAATTGCGAACGTATAAGGAAGTGAATGTTTTCTATGTCTATGTGTGATCATTTGATGATACCAAATGAATATATGAGTATAAGTATAGCGAACGTGTTGATGGCTTTAGTGAAATTTTTAGAGTTCAGTTTTGTTTGTTTCGTGAGTCTGTTTTTGAATTCGGTTTTGAGCTCTGTTTTGATGTAACTGTGGTTGACTTTGGTGCTTTGATGGAAGCCTAAAGATTGATATGTTTCTTTGTCGAGCATGTTATCGGATGTTTCATGTGTTAATGGTTTCTATCTCATGGTGGCCTTTCCACTGGCCTTTGTTGACGTGGAACATTTGGCATTTACTTATACCAAATTCCATATTGATATCTAAAGTGAATTTTTCTGTGATTTTGAGAAGTTCTTTCAGCTGTGTTTCTATGGCAGTGTCACGTTTTACGTCATCCATACACAGGAGGTGGTTTATTGGTTGGTTTACCTTTTGGTGTCTGATGTAGAAGCCAAAGTCTGTTCTGTTTAGTGTATTTGAGAGTGTACTGAGACCATAGAGCGCTGAGCGAGTCTCCCTGAAATATATCCCGTCTGATCTACAGCTCTTCTGTTTGGATGCGTTCAGTTTGTGTTTTTAGGTGAATTTTCGTTTTCCATGTTTTCATAACTTGCGCGAGAAATTGCCTGAGGGCCTAGTTGGAGAAAAAGTGAAATCATGAATAAATGAACATCAAGAAAGCTTGACGTAATAAACAATGTCGAGACTTTTTTTAGAAAGACGGAAAATAGACATAAAAACGAAAAGCAGATTTTCGTTAAAAATTTATTATGATCCGAATAAACATAACAACGAATTTGTGACAAACATAATCCACAGAAAGCAACCTGTGGGATTATTCTAAAAATATATATTTATATTTCCCAAAAGTAAAGCAAACAAGTATCTAAACCGCTTACATTGTTGTCGTGGGTAGACAAAACATTTTTATAAAGAAAACAAGAGGGAAATGTATTTATTTAATGATCAAAATAACTTGAACAGCTTTTACTTCCCCTGCTATAAAAAGTAATGTATTCGTGAGAATCTCTCCAAGATTTTAGCATTTCTGCCTTCAGAAAAAGTGATCAGCATTGATCTTGAATGAAAGTTGTTGGTAAGTTCTGTGTCTCCAATCAGGCAAATTGTTGAATAGAATCTAACAGATATAGCATATGTTTGAGAGCAGTATTCCATTGATGGTCGAATTTCAGCTTAAGCTCCCCGCCCCTTGAACCTGACTAAGCCGCTGATGTTTTTTAAAAGACATTTTAATCCACCAAGTGCAGCATTTTTGGAAAAATGGAAAAAATTGAACAACGTGCTGTCATCAAGTACCTGTTTAAAAAAAGATTAACACCAAAGGAGATCCACGATGATATGAGAACAACACTAGGGGAATCTGCTGCCGTCACATACCATTGCGAAAAAATGAGTTGAAAAATTTAAACGTGGACGAGAGAGCATCGAAGACGATCCTCGCTCCGGCCGGCCCACGACGTCTACGACTGAAGAAAACATCGGCAAAGTATGTGATCTCATATTGAGAGACCGTAGATTAACTATCAGGGAGATTGCAAACACTATAGACATCTCGTATGAACGAACACAAAACATCATTGCCAACGAACTCGGATTTTCTAAGATTTCCTTTAGGTGGGTCCTCAGATTGCTTTCAGTTGAACAAAAACGAAATTGACTTACGATTTCTCGCGTCTGTTTGGAGATGTTTGAGGTTGATCCGCAAGATTTTCTTCACAGGTTTGTGACAATGGACGAAACCTGGGTTCACCACTATACCCCAGAGTCAAAACAACAATCCAAGCAGTGGAAAAAATCTGGTGAACCGACTCCAAAGAATGCGAAGGCAATTCTGTTGGCTGGAAAATTGATGGCGTCGTTTTTTTGCTATGATGCTAAAGGTATTATTATGGTGGACTACCTTCCGAAAAGCGCAACAATGAACTAGACTTACTATTGCACCCTTTTGCGTCGTTTACGTCAAGAAATTAAAGAGAAATGCCCAGAATTACTGAAAAAGAAAGTTTTGTTCCATCAGGACAACGCTCTCGTTTGCACATACATACAGGATTCGGCGCTTAAATCCAGACAAATTTAAATATAAATATAATAGTTCCGCTATAGGTCGTTGTTGACATTCGTAAAAGCCACGTGCTTCTAGTGAACAGTCATAACCTCTAAATAACCGACCAATTGCGAACAAGTGCGGAGTACAACCGAAGAGCCGCGATTATAGAAAGTCTTCGCGCTGGACGTTCGGCTGCACGAATTCGCCTCTTCGGGTACTCGACATCAACTATGTACGACATGAGGGGTGTATGTTTATCAACAGGATGATGCACCGGCACACCCAAGCCATTTAGTCAAAAACCGGTTATCGGATAACGTGGACATGTTCTGGTCTAAAGAGTTCTGACCCCCCCAATAGCCCGGATTTGAACCCCCTCGACTATTATATTTAGAGCGTAACGGAAAGAGTTACTAACAAAGCCTGGATAGCCCTGCTTTAAAGAGAGCGTGCTAACGCTTCAGGCCAAGGGTGGTGGCGGTCATTGCGGCTGAGGGAGGTTACATCGAATAATTCCACTCTGGAAAGGCCACAACTGACATGCTAAAGGTTTTTTTTTCATTTTAATTTTTGACGAATAAAATTTTCTTTTAAAAAAATGTTTAATTTGTCCAGATTTACGCGCCGCCTCCTATATATACACACATATATATATATATATATATATATATATATATATATATATATATATATATATATATATATGTATATATATATATATATATATATATATATATATATATATATATATATATATATATATATGTATATATATATATATATATATATATATATATATATATATATATATATATATATATATATATATATATATTGCAATTTATGGTTGAAGAAGAGGTAGACAACTCTGTTTCCTTTTTGAATACTATAGTAACGAGATCAGAAAATAACGTGATTAAGCTGGAGTTCTGGGAGATATATACCCTATCATTCATATAACCCACTTAAACAAAAGATAAACACAGTTATTGCTTTGAGGAATAAAATCACTAGGATATGTCACCCTACATTCAAAGAAAAAAATATTAGTTTGTTACAACAGATTTTAGTAGAGAATAATTACCCCCTGTCAATTGTTAACAAGTTACTCAATGTAAATACACCACCAAGAAACCATCCCAATAATAATAATGGGATTAATCCAGAACTTCATTTTGGAAAACTCCAGTACATTAAGGGTCTCTAACAATCTATTACGGCACTCTTCAGAGACACGAATATAAGAATAGCGAATTATAAGGTAAAAAAGCTTGGTAGCTTTTATTCTATCCTTAGGGATAAAACTAACACTTTGACGAGATCTCATATTATTTATGGGATTAGGTGTAAATGTGACTCTATTTACATAGGACAGACTTCTCACAAACTGTCAAAAAGTCTTGCGTTACATAAAAGTGACTGTAAACATAAACCAAATGCCACCAGCCTGAGTTTACATGTTAACACAAAAAACCATAAAGTCCGGTACAATGACTGTTTTATCCTAGATACTGAAAGTAATTGGTTTAAACGCAGTTTCTTGGAGATGTGTTATATAAAAAACTGTAATAACTGTCTTAACCATAAAAAAGATCTTGAAGGATTGAGTTCCATTTACACTTACTCTTTTTAATAAATAATTTAAATTCTTGACCATCTAAAGTTTAACCAAGACCAAGATATCAATTGGTAACCATGTCTTCTAACAATAAATTTTATCAAAATCCCCAGAAATATCGCTAAACAAATGTCAACCTATTGATAATTACCACGTTTTTTACGACGTTCTTTATGATGTCTTTCCAGTCTAATTATATTGTATTATATTAATTTTAGAGTAGTTAACTTTCAATTATTTTAATATGTGACACCTGAAATTGAGGATTGCTTGTCTTGGAAACGAGAAATGTGTAATAATCTTACTCCGGGAAGAGTAATGCTCTAATATTCTGTAAATACGTTTATTTTCCCTAAATTGCATCTTTTTAATCCAGAATATTTACACATTTTAGTCCATACATGGACGATAGCTAGAAAGTTCGAATAAAAATAGAGTTCCTTAGAGCTACTTAGATCTTTTATTGTTCTCTCTTCAATATATTAGGAGCTATCCCAGCCTTTAAACTATCACTTAGTGTTATCAGTGCTCCCTTACTGTCCTTCTTTTTATATATATATATATATATATATATATATATATATATATATATATATATATATATATATAGGCTTGCTAAATTCATAACCCTCCCTTTTAACTTCGCTAGAGTCAGATAACATAAAAAGCATTATGTGTTAATGGTTAGTGTTACACTTGTACACTTTAATGTAAGTTTCTACCTTTAAAAGCTAAATATGCAGACGCTGATATTTTAAAGACCAGTAAAACGAGGTTTAAGAGGTTTAAAATATTCAGCGTAATATTTAAATAAGGTAAGGTATACGACGGAAGTATAACAAAGTTATAAAGTGATTTTAACAACCTTCTAACAATAATGCTTGTAAAAGTATGAAATATATTAAAAATACGTGTTTTACTTAATAGTGGGTTAATAAGTATTAACTTCGAAGAACGCCGTAATTAGGCAAGAGCAATCTAAAAATCCATGTCGACTGCAATGGAAATAAGTTAAACTGCCAACGTAATTTAAAACCTAGAGACACGAAAATGCTTTTTACAAAAATTCTATATATATTTCCGACGTTACAGTATGTCACCTAAATCAGTTCGCGAATGTCAAAATTACATTACCACAGTCGCTAGGGATTTTGGGCTCTCATTAAATGTTAACAGGATGCATTTTAGCACACAAATAGTTTTTTTGACGTAGAATACGATAAAAAAAAAATTGCTAAAGGTTCATGTACGCTAAGCTCACAAAATCCAATATAAAATGAAAAATTCGGTTTTTCGGTAATATCTCGAAAAATAAAAAAGATATCGAAAACCTAATAGCACCACGTGAAAGAGCGGGAAATTTTATAAACGAATTATATATACAGATTTTTTGAAGTTTTTTTTATTAGTGTGAGAATTTATTAAAAAGTGTATCGCGCCAAACAGGTCAATTTGAAAGTCTATGCGCACCACACTCTTATTCGATATTACTTGTTTTCAGGGTGTAAAAAGAAAATTAAAAGATAGCATTTTGAAGAGAAGATTTTCAACTTTCCGATAATACTAACAGTTTTTATTTTCGTTGCTTTGTAATTTGTAAAACTTAAGACGAAATTTTTGTTTGCATGATTTAAACGGCATACAGTAAATTACAAATATTTAATAAAATGTAGTATTGAAAAAAAAATCCTTGTGCATATATCATTAGTATACCTTAAGTTTCAATATAAGGATAATTAAAAATTATGTAAGAGTTGAGTTTAAAACAGTACGAAATGGTCAAAAAAAGAACAATTTTTTTTAGTTATAGCTATTATAGCTAAAAGTATACTTGACATTAGAAAATCATTAAAAACTCCAGGTACAAAAAAAACAGTTATTGAAAACACAAGAATTCCAAATTACTCGAAGAAATTAAATGGATTACGTACTTTCTGGCCGTCATATTGGATACGCTATCTTGAATTTTTCAAATCTGTCATCGGATTCTTAATCAGTACCCCGAAAAAAAACCCCTTAATAGCCAATTTCAAAATATTTAACGGTATACAGAAACGTTAATTTAATCATAAATGAAGTTGGAAGCGTAATTCCCCCTAACTATGAAGGGGTTAAACCAGCCATTTTATTTTAAATATTTTTTTTTAAATTACGGCAAAACTAAAAAAAATAATCTATATACTATTTTTTGCAAAATTTCTCATTCTTTAATGTAGTGCTATAATTTTTCGATGTTTTTTTTTTTAATTTTTAGAGATATTTGCGAAAAACCGAATTTTTCATTTTATTTTCGATTTTGTAAGCACTTTAGAGTAGCAAACTTTTTTTATCGTATTCTACGTTAAAAAAACTACCTATATACCAAAATGCAATGTGCCTTACTAATACCGAGATGACTACAGGTTATGAAAAAATGAATGTTCAATTATTTGTACTATTACTTCTACTGTTTTGTGGCTGTTTTGAACAAACACTAATAGAATTTTACAGCACTATATAATTTGTGCATATTGCAAAAATAAGCACTACAAAGTCATCACCTTCAATGGTTTACTACGTTATGACATGATAATTGTACGAATGATATATTTAAAATTTATCTCTTAGATCTAATTCAATATTTATATAGAACCAAAATTTTTAGTACCTAGTAATGGTATTGTATTATATACTATAGCTTTATAAACTTGCACGCTGTTAAAAAGTATTAGTACCATTCCATATTAGCTGATCTTTTAGGGAGAAAATCAAAAATGACGCCAAGAAGATGATACTCTGGCAGTCAGCCTTTTTCTTAAGATGTAGAGGGGAAGATGCCCCTCCATTTTCACTACAGCTTCGACATTATATAACATCCAGAAGTGAGAACTATCGACATCATTTAGCATGGGTTTAAAATAAATACAGGCTACAACTTGCGAAATACAAGCTACAACTTGTAACTCACGTGGAAACCACTTTATTGCACTGGATTATGGATCACTGAACAGTTAGATTTAGCATGGGCTCATTCAGATTTGTAATCTCGAAGATTAAAGACACTGATAAGGGAAAAACCATGGTATAATTTTTTTACATTTTCTTTAGATCGCTATCCATACTTAGTTTTGTCATATAAATATCTCTCATAAATAAATAAAATAAACATTCAAATCCATTTGAATACGTACAGGTCAAACTCTTAATATTATTACATTTACGTAAATTATAATTAGTAGCGAAGTCATTTTATAATATAATTTAAAAGCAACTTTATGAGGTTGACTTTCGGACATTGCAAGTGCAAATTCGGATTTAAAGATTACACTGGACGTTCGTAATCCTGCTTATATGGCCATAAAGGGGATAATATTTGCTTCATCCGCCCGACACCATAACCAGCTTCATTATATTAAAGCTTGGAAAAGGCGAAGTTCAGAATATTTTAAAATTAAAAGTAAAATAAGTTTGATAATAATTTTAATTGCATTTTATGTTTCCCATAGTTTAGGCATTTTTTTAAGGCTCTATACCTAAAAAAAATAAAACGAAAGAATAGCTCGTGCAAGTGTTCATTAACATATCTATCTATCTATCTCTTCCAGTAGATGTCCTCGGGTATTACTTTCAAATTTGAAGTGATTTTGCAACTGGTACAATCGATATCCAAATTAATATATATATATATATATATATATATATATATATATATATATATATATATATAAATATATATATATATATATATATATATATATACATATATATATATATATATATATATATATATATATATATATATGTGTGTGTAAAAATTTATCTCGCCTCTTGATCTTCTAGCAGAATGCTAAAGTATATATAAACACATGAAGGTTACAGAAAAATTTTAGCTTAATGGGAACAACGTTTAGAAAGGTCTCCGCTTGGGAACCACTTAATGCCCTTTTCTAATCTTTGAATGGAAAACGACTTATGTTCACCTCGAAATTTTATATGAATAGACGCTTGGGTACTGGATTTAGCGTATTATAAAATTTTTGATTGGTGGAACAATTTAAGGAAAACTGGACAGGGCAAAAATAGACAGAAATGCGACAAGAAGAAAGACCGTTAAACTGTTAAATAGTATTCTATGGGACAAATCTATTAATAAAGTCAACAAAAAGGGGATATATGAAGCCATAGTGAAAAGTGTCACATAAGGAAAAGGAAAAATCATTAGCCACGCTGAGGGCAACGGAAATGGACTTCTGGAGCAGAGCAGCAGGAATATTCAGAAGAGAATGAGTTACTAAGGAACGTATTAAAAAAATCCTGGGAATCAAGCACAGTATTAGAGACGACATTATAACCAAACAATTTACCAGGCTTGGGCACATTCAAAGAATGGACGAAAATCGAATTCCAAAACAAATACTAAAATGGCAACCAGAAGACAAGAAAAAGCGAGATATGCCGAGAACAAGTTGAAGAGATGGGATAGACAGGGAAATTGAGGAAGGAAACCTGAAAGATCTATGGAACGACCGAACAAGGAGATTGGAAGTCGAAAAACGTCGGACAACGTTGTAGTATGTATGTATATATATATATATATATATATATATATATATATATATATATATATATATATATATATATATATATATATATATATACATAGGAACAATTTATACCCTCAAAATTTTATGCGTACTAACCATAATATAACTAAATTAATGAAAATGATTTTTAAATTGCCTTCAATTGATAAAATTATATTTACATGTTGGTCAGTAAAATTAGTCCTGACACTTGACAAAAGTAAATCAGCGCGTTTTCAAATATAAACACGCATACACAAATGTTTGTCATTTAGGGAAAAATCATGAATTTTAATTAAACATGCTGTCCCTACAGTGAATTAAATATATTTTAATATAATGATTTTGATGTTTTGTTTCATTTTTTATATTAACCAAAGTAATTTATGATAAATGCAATAAATAACCACAGACTGCAGAGAAATAAGTATTAATTACCTTCTTGTATTCCTTATTATAATCCATTGCGAAAATAAAATAAAAAGATACCTTACTATGTTATGACGTATTAAACATATATAGAAGATTTTTAAAATTATAAATTATATTCAAGGAAAATTAATAGTTCTGAACAGTAATGAATTTTGTCTATTTTTTTTTACTTGTATACAACTCAACAAAGTTAATAATTTATTACAATATCAAATAACAAACTTCCGAGTCAATTGTTTTTGGGGTGTCGATTGCTACATCCATTGGCGTATATGCTGAAAAAGCATACAATTTTAAATACATTTTTCTCATTAGTTATAAAGCAGTCATTTATCATTATTTTTTAACAATTGTCCTTATTACAAGTATTTACCGGTTTTAATATACCCGATATGTGCGATCTACCTCAAAACTGGGATAATGATGTGGTGGTCTTGCTCTTCAAAAAAGAGATAAGTCTAAATTAACCAACAACCACTCAGCCTACTATCCGTAATGTACTAGTTATTTATGAAAATAATAAATGCGACACTCACGAAGAAATTGGACGCTTACTAACTTAGAAAACAAGAGGGATTTAGAAAAGGTTTAGTACACTGGACTACCTTCAATTAGTAAAAACCGTCAGGTATTTCTTACGAGCAACTGTTAAAAGTAGTTCTGCTTGAAATTTTCAGAAATAATAGATTTTAGCATCATGCATTCACTGCTTCAATATAAAGATGGTTTACCACGTCCTATTGCCATAATTAATTGTAAAAGTTTCAGATATTTAACACGTAAAAGATAGAAATCCATACTTTTTCTTCGATTAAAAGCATGCGTTTTTTACAATTTTTGTTGCCGTATGTGCAAAAAAATATATATAAAAAAATTACTTTGCTTTCATTTGTTAAAATATGAAGGCAGTTTACCTCCTAGTTGTTGCAAAAATATTAGATAGGTAACATATTACTTTTTCATGTATTTTATGAAGTGAATTTTAACTATGGCAACGTAGCTTGAAGAAGACTGTGCGTGCGGATGCAGGCGTCTTTTCAAATTTTGAATCACATATATGCATTGCACTGATCGGACTTTCTTTTAAAAGATACTAGAATAAACGCGTGCCTCACACGCGCAATTATTAATTGATATATTTTTAATAAATAATCCAAAGTATCGTTTAATTAATTATACATATTTTTTGTTATATGTCATGTAAAAGTATCAAGGTTATTATAAATAACATGTGATTGCGTGAGGCGGGAAGCAAACGAGAAACTACTTAGCCGCATTCATTATACCCTGAAAATCAAATTATTTCGCGCCTTTCTCTAACATAATGCTCTCTCTGTCTTCTCGTAAGAAATATCATAATAGAAAAGTCAAACGAGTATAATTTTAAGATTTGAATGACCTTTGTGGATTACGAGAATGCATTTGACTCCCTTGATATCTCGGCTACATTAAATAGTTTAAGTAACTGTAAAACTGATAGTAAATACTCGCAGATTATTCACTATATATATATATATATATATATATATATATATATATATATATATATATATATATATATATAGTAGAACCCCGGTTATCCGAGGTAACGTGGGGGGGCATCCTCCTCGGATAACTGAAAACTCGGATAATCCGGATTTGTTTTTTATTCATTCAAAAAATAAACACGAATACTTTAAACCGATGTATTAACGTTTTTAACATACAAATAGGTACATACATTATAAAACAGTGAAATATGTATCTATGCGCTTCTGTTTCATATCTTCTTTTTTTTCGCTGCAATATTTCTCCGTCTATTAAGAAGAAGCAAATCCGCTGAGGTTGCCTCTGGTTGTTGTTCGATATACCTCAAAGCTTTTTCCAAAGAAGCAAAACCTTCTTGATGAGAGATCTTAGTGAGAGACTGTTCATCCATCACCGCTTCGTCATCGTCATCGTCATCTGATTTTTCGGTTTCCTGAAAGGCATTCGTTATTTCTTCAATATTCATTTCTTCTTCTAAATTATCTGCTGTAATCCATTCAACAACATCTTCTCTTATCACATTTTCGCAACCTTTTAATTTTTGCATTAATTCAAATAAACTTTTTTCTTTTTCTTCTATCTCGCTGTCAAAATCTGAACAGGACATTTCTCCATGGCTTCTCAATTTCAAAGCTAATTCATTTAATGGAGTATCATCTTCACTGTCATTATAGTCCTCAAAATCAATAACTTTTGACCAAGATTTTTGAATACTGGTAGTACGCACAGAATCCCAAGCTTGACTTACCTAGTAAATAACATTTTTCAGTGTAATCTTTGTCATCCCATTGATAATATCCTCCTTTTCTGTGTATTCTAACAGATGTTCAAGATATAAACGCCTATAATTTTT
Organism: Pachyrhynchus sulphureomaculatus; assembly: GCA_019049505.1. Taxonomy (NCBI): domain Eukaryota; kingdom Metazoa; phylum Arthropoda; class Insecta; order Coleoptera; family Curculionidae; genus Pachyrhynchus; species Pachyrhynchus sulphureomaculatus. The sequence continues at coordinate 164,466,563 of CM032454.1, read as the reverse complement.
TTAAATGTTTTCGAGGATGCCTTGATCCATTGGTTGCATTATTACATTTGGAGGAAAAAATTTTACAACAATTTCGCCCACATGAAGTCCTTCTCCAGGGTGAAAGGGGGCATTATCCATTAACAAAATTGCTTTAATAGAAAGACGGTTTCTGTTCAAAAATTTAGTCACAAATGGCACGAACTCTTCTTCAAACCAGTTAGTAAATAAGGTCGCATCCATCCATGCGCTCTTCGGACTTTTGTAATAGACTGGTAGGGCTTTGGGTGAGATGTCTTTTAAAGCTTTTGGACGTGCAGACTTGCCAATCACCATCAGTGGGATTTTGTGCTTGCCAGATGCATTGGAACATACCATTATAGTTAATCTTTCCTTACTTCGTCTGTGTCCAGGAGCTGATTTTTCCTGTCGAGATGCCAATGTTTTTGATTGAAGCATTTTATAATTCAGACATTTCGTCACAGTTGTAAATTTGATCACATGTGTATCCACAATCTTCAATTTGCTTTTTAAAGTTCTGCTTAAACTTCTCAATTGATAGCACATCAGCAGAAAGTTTTTCACCACATACAGTCAGTTGTCGTACACCGTACCGTTTTTTCCAGCGATCAAACCATTCAGAACTGGCGGTAAACTGGTCTATCTCTGGGAATTGCCTACTAATCATTATTGCTTTCTGTTGTAAAATTGATCCTGACAGAGGCACACCTTTTGATCTCTGTTGGTTAAACAATATGAATAAAGCTTCGTTAACCCTTTCATAGTCGCCGGTCATTGATTTTCTTTCTGAAGACGAGGAGGCTTGATTTATACACCACTCTTCTATTTTTGTGCGGTTTCTTTTCCAATCTCCAACTGTTACCTCACCTACTCCATAATCGCGTGCAACAACTTTAAATGTCTCTCCTGCTTCAATTCTTCTGATGGCTTTTAATTTTTCTTCAATAGGAACAACGATTCTTTTACGCTTGTTTTGATCCATTATAATACGACAAACAAAAATTTAAACGAAGCAGTTCGTATTAATTACACTTAACTACCAGAACTCCAACCAAATAAATTACTACGGAGAAATACGAGTATACTCGTACTTCTCCGTAGTAAACGCTATAACGCACTGCATTCACTCAAATTTACATGCTGAAAGAGTCCAAAAACATAAATAGGGAAACCCCTCACACGGGCCAGGGGGATTCCCCGAAGGCCCCGACGATTTTAAATGGAAATATGTACATACATATTTTAGAAGCTCGGTTAATACGCAGGTTCAGGTTCTTAGCTTGGCTCGGTTAATCCGGAGCTCGGATAATCGCGACTCGGTTAATCGAGGTTCTACTGTATATATATATATATATATATATATATATATATATATATATATATATATATATATATATATATATATACATATACATTTATATGAATGCAGCATTTCAGACAGTATTGAAAGAAAACACCAATAAGATAGAAATGACTAGAGGGCTACGTCGAGGGGACACCATCTTTCCGAAACTTTTTAGATTGGTGCTAGAAGATCTTCTCAAACAACTTCCATGGACAAGTAAGGATATAAATATAGAAGAAGAACAACTCAATCATTTGCGATTCGCGGATGATATTGTGCTTATATCTAACAACAAAGAAGAATTGGAAGAAATGCTGAACGAACGTAACAACAGGTCTGAAGATAAACATCGCCAAAACCATGTTCATAACAAATGGCGACTGTGATAAAGAAGCAGTACTGAACATTGAAACCGCGAAAGTCACAAGAACGGATTGATACGTATATCTTTGACAAAAAAATATTAATATCCAAAGAAAACTTCAAAGCGGATTTATCAAGGAGAATATCACTGGCTTAGTCGGCGTTTGCGGAACATCTTTCTTTCCAATGTCCCAAGTACACTAAAAGCGATCACATTTCATCAATGCGTGTTGCCAGTATTGACATACAGAACGGAATCATGGGTTTTGAATCAAGCAATTATAAATCGCCTACAAGTTGCTCAACGAGCGATGGAAAGGAGGATGTAGGAAATATCGTTGAGGGACTGACTTACTAATGAAGAAATTCTAGGGGTGTCCAAAATAACTGAAGTAGCTGAAAGGATAGGCAAGTTAAAGTGGAGCTGGGCGGGTCATATCGCAAGACTCTGTGATAATCGATGGATCCACTGAAGGCCCTAGAATGAGAAAAGAAGTAGAGGACTCTCGCAAACCCGATGGTCTGACGACATCAAGAGTCTAGTGGGACACAACTGGATAAACGAAGCCCAAAACCGAAGAAGATAGACGTACTTAAGGGAGGCTTATTTCTGACGGCCTACTGCATACCTGATGGCGATGAATATTATAACGATTTTTTTAAGAACGCTTATTATGTTTAAGGAGCGAGGGAGACATGAACAAAGGGTATTTCTTTCAGGAAAAAAAAGACACTGAGAAGTGAAGTTGCTTATAGAAGAGGGAGCATCAATCGACATAACATTTTAAATTAAAATTTTGATATTTTTGTGCAACTAGTAGAAAATTATTCGACATTTTATAAAATAATTTTAAAAATCAAGATCAAAATTTATCTTGCCGCTTAAATTAAATTAAATTTAAAAAAAAAAAACTTATATCGAGGGTCCACTACGATTTTAGTACAATGGATTTTTAAGATGGATGATCGCTTGGGAACAACCTATGCTCGTCTCTAAACTTTAGTCGTGAAATCGCTTGTGAACGTATTGAGGTTATCTTAAAATATTTAATAAACGAATGCTGGTAGCTATTTGACCTACTTCAGATATTGGAATGAGTAACCATTTGGAAACAACCTACGACCTATATCTATTATGCTCATCAATCATGTATTATTAGTAGATACAGACGTCACAGATATTACTAGCATTATTTTAAATAAATTTAATGCATTTATCTCTCTACTGTCAGTAAAATAAATTGACATGATGGTCCGTATAATTAGCACAAATATATAACACATATGTATAAATTTGATATCATACATAGAAAAATTTGGGATTTTAATAAATTATGCTGCTCATGGAGCAATGAAAAGAGATAAACAGGCTATTTATGTTATTATTTCGATTTCCTGTTTCTTTTTTTAGCGTAAGATACTCATATTTGTTTTAAGACTTTAACAAAATGATTTTAAAAACATAAACTAAAAATTTGCAAAATAATGGACCACAAACCAAGAAAGAGTATCTGGTATATTCTGGTGTTCCTTGATATAGTGTATTGGGCAAAAAAAAAGAACAAAGGTAATTGCAACTGCTTTTAGGTAGGTCTCCAAGCTGCGTAGTATTGAATATACATTCGGTCAAGTAAGAAATTGTAGCGGTGGTTTATTAAAAAAATATATTTATTTAGATCATTCGACCGTAAAGGATTGCCTTTAAAATGCTAATGACTCAGTAGTTCGTCCAGTCACCATCAAAGTCGATGATCGCCTGACATCTTCGGGGCACACTTTCGACGAGATTTTCCGCGTATTCTTGAGGAAAAGATTTCCAAATTCCTCGAATTTGCCATGACTGCTGCTTCACGGTGTACACCTTTTTACTACGAAGCTTCTGCTTGATTTATGTGATTCATGTGATCTAATGTGACGATACCGGATTCCCTTTTTCACTGGCTACACGTTTTAATCCGATGTTTGGAGACGTTATCCTCTTGAAGAATCCAGTTCTCATTTTTATCGACAAATCACCGTTTTGCAGACGATACTAAGGCCTTCTTGTAAATCTGGAGCATTTTTTCAGCATTCAAATTGTAGGTAAAGATGAAGAGTCTCCCAAAACCTTTTTCCGAAAAACATCCCCAAACATGGAAATTCACAGGGTGTTTCACGGTGCGCTGAACTAATAGATTGGTGGAAATTGACCAGGCTCGTGAGATGACAACATAACCACAAAATGAAGCTTAATCGGAAAAAATTACATTGCCATAGTCTCCATCTACAGTTTGTCAAGTAAAGAACGTGTCCACGATAATTCATTTTTGGTAGATGCGATTCTAGCGATTCAATCGGTAGAGGGAACCTTTGTCTACGACGCATTTTAGCAAAAGTATCAGTCGATTCCAAACTTTCGTCAAAATCACGTAAAATCCAAAATGAGTCACTTGTTTGCGAGTCGGTTCGGGGCAGTCTTTCGTTGTTCCCATCCAAAGGGGCCTAAAATGACATATTGCGTGGCCGCTAAATATATTAAAAAATGCAATGTATGTTTGGGAGCAGAGCCCCAAACATGGAAGCAGTATTCCATAGTTGGTCGAATTTGAGCTTTGTAAAGAATTAACAGTTGTGGAGTGTAAAGCTTTTTGGTTCGAAATAATATTCCCAACTTTTGAGAAGCTCTCCTTGTTATGCCTGCAACATGTTCATGCCAGGACATATTTGCTCACAAATTAACGCCCAACAAATTGAGTGACGATGCTAGGGGAGTGGAATGCCCCGCCATAACTATGTCGGGTTCAGCAACGTTAACTTTTTTAGAAAAAACTGCCGTCTGGGTTTTTGTGACGTTAAATTCCACTTAGTTACTGTCACTCCAAGATAGAACTTCTTTCGGGTCTTTGTTAAGTTGAACGACTTCCCGTTGTCTACGAATATTCGTCTGAGTAGCCGATGTCCGAGTGTTCAAAGTGAATGAAGAGATAAGCGTACTGTCATCTGCAAAGCTGTAGTTTGGATTTACGGTCTTTTCCAGCAGATCGTTAATGTAAATGAGAAAGAGAATAGGAGATATTATGGAGCCTTGGGGCATACCGGGGTTGATAGTGAAGGTGTTAGAAAGAAATCCGTCGACTGCCACTCGTAAAGAACGCTCTCTGAGGAAACATGAGAGCCACAAAAAGAACTTCTCAGATATACCCTAAGAGCGTAGCTTAGCCAACGGTCCATCGTGCCAAATACAGTCGAATGCCTTGGAAATATCAAGAGCAACCGCTCGAGATTCTCTAAAGCGTTCAATTGTGTTATTCCAAACATGTGTTACATAAGTTAGAAGATCTACTGTTGATCTATGTTTACGAAAGCCATATTGGTAATCGCTAATAATGTTGAATCCTTCAAGATATTCCAGAAGATGCTGATTGATAGCCTTTTCCATGACTTTCGATATTATTGAAAGCAGTGCGACTGGTCGGTAGTTATTTGGCAAGGTCTCCTTGTGTTTTTTAGGTATCGGCTGAACTGTGGCACATTTCCAGCAGGAAATATTCCCTTTCTGTAGGATAGGTTAAAAAGTCTACAGAAATCTGGTGTTAGTTCCCTCGCACAGTTTTTGAAAACTATGGCAGATATTGCGTCAGCGCCAGAAACTTTTTTGGTGTCTAGCTTCATTAAAATACGTTTAATGATACGGTTTCTGAAGACAATATCAATATGCTAAAATTTTTGCTTTAGTTTTTGCCCCTTGGCGCAAAATTAATTACGGATTTCGAGGAAATATGTTAATAATCCGTCCTTGTCCGACACTTTTCATCTCGAACCACGTTCTGGTAGATCATCGACATTTTTTAACTGAGAGTATCATTTCAACCACTTGCTAACGAATGCCCACGACTTGCCCATATACTTAGCAACAGCTGCAGACGTCATTTTCGAACCTTTTACATGATTACATGGGAATACAGCCTCGAAGCGCGAAGAATATGCAACACTCATGTTTAATAATGTACTGTCTAACCATAAGTAACCTTAGAAATGAATTCTTTCTCACAAAGTATTGCAAGAGTGCCAACAATAACCTCCAAAAAAAAGGAATTGGTTTTACCGATTACAAGTTACAGGCGAGAAGTACATAAAAGATTTTTTAAGTTAGAGTTAATTAAAAAAATAATCAGAATTTAAATTAAATTTAGGAGCGATTATATTTATTATAAATTTTACTTTTATAGGCCCCCACTTACTATCAAGAGATACTACCATACCATGTTAGCAAATAACCAAAAATTTTGGGAACCTCCGTAACAACAAGAAGATAATGTTATAGATATAATTCCTCTGTATTTAGCATATCTCGATTGAATGAGTGATGCTGACAGTGCCGACTTCTTTTCTAGGATAGAAAAAGAGTAAAATTTGCCAGGTAAGCCCACGATTTTCGATTTTGTGAGAAAAATTCAACACTAAAACACTAAGTGATAGAATGTCACAATCAATATTTTTGAGAAAATTTGATTTGTTTATTTACAATGTGTGATTGAAAAGTTCTGCATAGGTTGATAAAAAAATAATTTTCTCGTATTCCTGGAAATTTAACGAAAATTCCGAAGGATATGAAAACTAAATGCAGTCAACAGTAACATTCTTAAAACTATGTAATTATTCACTGTTGCCAATTTTTTAAATATGTTTTAATGAACGAATGCTGATTTTGCTCTTTTCTACACATGGAAAAATTTTTTTTTTCAAGCAGTAGAAACTCTGAAGGCTATGGATTGTAAAACCGTTTAAACATTTTTGTACTCACTTTTTAGGTTAGCGGAAAACTATTTGGCGCGCTGCGCGTGTAGCAGATATCGCTGAGAAATTTGTGGTAAACATTTTTAATAGGACAAAGAGAATATAGTGTGCTGTTTCATGCTGGTGTTTTGCAAGTACTAAAATGGAAATCTTACAAAGATCTTTTCAAAAGGAATACCGGAACCAGATATATTGTGGGAGTTTAAGGTACGTAGGAAATCCAGGTATTATTTTAAGTTTTGATAGAATTCTTCTTATGCCATCTTAGGAAAATTTGAGAGTCCATCAAAATATTTAAACATCCTAACAACCTTAATCGTGATAATGGTCCTTACTTCTCACCAATCTGATAGCAGATTGTCCATGAAGCCACAGGTCCGTTAATATAAATGACGGGTTCAAGCTAGTTAAATAAATCATTGCTAAAATCTAAGTAAGTCCTTCTCGGAGCAAGTCTCGAAGAATCCAGCAAGATAATCACCAAAACATCAGCATCATTTAGTCAAACGATATAGAAGAACTCCAGAAGAATTATGCTTATAAGCTCTGTAATCTGTTCATGTTTCCTATCAAAATCAACAAGAAGATTCTCTCCCAGGTGGCCTTTCTCTTAAGATGTAGAGATGAAGATGTTGTTCCATTATCACTAGAGATTTACACCACGTAATATCAAGAGGGATCAACCTAATCTATAATCTACAAGCATAGTTTTAATAATGGTAGTATAAACCGATACTTATACTGAGTTAGGGTTCAGTTAACTTCCTAAGGTATAGCTATTTGGCATATTCCTCTAAGTGCTCATTTATTCCCTAATTTAGAAGATGCTTTTTGTGCAATTGTAGTAGAATCGTCGGATATTCGCTTTATTTTGACTCGGACTAGTCTCAAGGATTATGATTTCTCATCCAGTCAAGGCCATGAAAATGACCGACAAAGCTATGTGGCTATCTGTTCTTAGTTGTATCGTATAAATACCAGTGATAAAGATACAAAATAAATATTAAAGTCATTTAGAAAATTTCCGAAAACAACATGATTTACGTACACACTCTAACAACCATTTTTCGAACAAATATGTACTTTTGTTATGATATTATTATATGCATGGAAATTCTAATTAGCAGTGAAGTCGTTTTATTATACAGTTTAAAATCAACTTTATAAAGTCAGCTTTCATACATTTCCAGTGCAAATTTGGATTTAAACAGTACACTAGACGTCAGTAATCTTACTTAAATGGCCATGAAGGGGATAATATTTACTTGCCCGAAGTTGCAGCCAGCTTCATTACATTAAAGCTTTACAAAGACAAAGCTTAGTATATTTTAGTATTTAAAAGAAAGTTTATGTCGCAATTTGAAACAGCAATTTCTGTATGTAAAGGAATTAAACGTTTTTTTAAAGTTCCACCTCTTAAAAAATCAAACGAATGGGATGGTTTTTGCGTCCATCCATTAACCTATCTATCGCTTTAGGTGTCACTTTAAAATTTTAAATATTTGTAGAACCGATATGGCAGATGTGTATATTTTATGAAATATTTTCATATATTTCCGCGACAATTTTTCTTGCCTCTTAATTTTCTAACAAAATTCTGAGGTATTTTTTAATGGGCAGAGCACACGTACTATAGAGAAGTCCCTAAAGTGCTACAGGAGCGACGCGTGTGCGAAAAAAGCGATTCACGTTGGTCTTGAATCGCTGTAAATTCTTTTCTGTGGTAAACACAATCCTAGGCAAATTATTCCAAAGGGATGAGGTTCTCTATATAAAAAACTGCTTGAGAAGGATTGTACGAGGAGGAAAAAGCTGAACTTCAGACGAATGTGACGTATAAAAGCGACGTGAATTAATAACATGCATCGCTCTGGGAGGAATTAAACAGGCTACATCCATCGAATATATCCATGAAAATCCTTAAATATAGAATAGACTCAAGTCGCCAAAGAATCAAGACAGCTGGTCAGTTCTGGGTCTCAATTCAGGCATCAGCTCTCTTCTGTATAGAATCGAACAAATGCAGTGTATATTTGAGAGCAAAGCATGGGAGCAATATTCTATCATTGGTCGAATTTGAACTTTTATAGAATTAACAGTTGTATAGTCTAAAGCTTTCTAGTTTGAAATAATAGTTCCAGCTTTTAAGAAGCTCTCTTTGCTATGCTTGTGAGATGTTCATACCAAGACATATTTGCCTCCAAATTAACGTCCAGCAAATTGAAAGATTATTCCGGTATATGCATCGACATTAGACAGCGAGGAAGAAGAAATTGACCAATTCTACGACTATATAAACAAAGCATTGCTACACCATAAAACAAGACACATTATAACAATCGGCGAATTCAATGCCAAGATAGGGAAACCAGCGAATACAAATTAGTATCGGGAAGTTTGGTTTTGGGTAGGAGGAACAGCAGAGAGGAAATATTATCAAATTTTTTAAACGAAAATAACTTGCACGTTATGAACATATATTTCCAAAAGCCAAACCATAGACGATGGACATGGCAAAGCACAGATGGTATAACAAGAAACGAAATTGATTATGTTTTATCAAATGACAAGAATATTGTAATCGACACAATAGTTCTGAACACAATAAGCATTGGCAGTGACCATCTGATGCTCAAGGCAAAAATAAGAATACATCTGAAGCAGGAGAGACATAGACTGATAACACATACAAAGATAAAGACACCAACAGAAATAATAAAGCAAAACACAGACGAATATCGACAAACACTGGAAAATCATATAAAACACATAAACTACCAAACAGAACTTGATGAACTAAACGCACAAATAAACAACAGCCTACAAAACAAATAGTAACATCGAAAAAAGACAAAACACAAAAATTAAGTAAAGAAACACAAAATCTCATGAAATAGAAAAGACTATTAAGAAATGACCCTACAAATGCAAGAATAGAATTGGCAACAATAGACCAAAAAATAAAGAAAAGTATTAGAGAAGACGTCAGAAAATACAGAAGCTGGAAAATAGAAGAAACTCTGAAAGAGGGAAAAAGTTTGAATGAAAATAAATGAATGAAGGAAGACATCAAATAATAATAACGATAACCAAGAAATTGCACAAATCAAAGAGATAAAGGAAGCTACAGAGAAATATTCTCAGACACTGTATGACACGAAGATAGCGCCACCGTCCGGGAAAGAAGAAGGAAATAGAGTAAGAGTAAGAAATGTGAGATCTGAAGAAATTCCCGATGTAACAATAGATGAAGTAATGAACTACATGTAATGATGTAACATATGCACAACAACAAAGAACCAGGGGAGGATGAAATAATGGGAATGATAAGATATAGAGGAGCATCTTCAAGCTGAACACCTGAAGATTATAGGAAAATAATAACGAGTCTTATGCAAGTTTAGTAGGAACTATTTTTAGGTAGGTAACCATTTAGGAACTCTAAACTTCATATGGGAAATCCCTTATTAACTTATTTCAAAATATTATATAGATAGACAGAGCCAAAAAATTTTAAAGGGATAACAGTTATGATTAGTAGATGCAGGCTTACTGACATTATTCTAAATGAACTAAAGTAATTATTAAATTGTTTCTATGGTAAATTTAAATTTATCACATGGTAGTCCGTATAATTAGTACAAATACACAGAAATACTAAATTACCGCAAGTTTAAATAACATATATAATACATACAAGTTGGTTATCACATATAAAAAATATGAATTTTAATTAATGATGTAGCTCGTGCAGCGTTTAAAATATTTGAAAAGACTACATTTTATGCTTTTATTTAGATGTTTTGTTTCGAGCGGATTTAGTGAAAATGTAAAATAGTCTGAGCAACAGAAGAATATTCGTACTTTGAATGGCTGGGAGAGGTATAAAGATTGTTTTTAATTCATTGATTATATTCCTCCTTGGTTTCGTCGATTATTTTTTTGAATCCATTCGAGGCACTAACAAAGATGTTAGAAGTTCCTTTAAATTTTCAACTTAACCAGGGCTTGAAGTTAGAAGAACATTTTATCGAGAAACAAATGTAACTGTCCATGAGAGTCGAAATTACATCGGATGCCTTATTAACTTAGATGTGTCCTCGGATTTTTGTCATTAACTGATAAAACACTCGATGTCGAAATCAGGCTATGATTTGCAGAATCTGCCGGCGTATTCACGAGAACAGTGGATTGGTGATAACAAATACATCAAGAAAACTAGCGAACTCTCCGTCGAGGTCAGGAATTCGTGCTGGTTCACTGATAATCCAAGTAAGGCCACAACTGATTGAGAAAGATGGCCTTTTTTCTCAACTAATTTTAGTTAGTCTACAGATTTTTCCGGACTTTCTGCTACCGTGTTTATCAAGCTTTACTTCATCTGCTTACGTTTCAGTCCATCACGGTTCATTTCTCACAAACCGCAGGACCTACGAAAGTTGCACATATGAATATAATTGAGGTAATAGTCTAGTGTTGAAAAGACGTTGGGTTCCGAAGAGCTGTTCTACCAACGCTGACAAGAGAACCATATAAGGACTAATAATTTTGTTTTACCTGAAAAATTTCTAATTTATTAAAACAATAACATTAATTTTTATTTAATTAAATAATTGTAATTGTATTTCTGTTTCTGTACGAATCATGTAATTTTCGTATATTAAGATAATAAGCCAGCTAAGAGAAACAATACATTTCTTAGGGGAAGGTTCCAGAACGTTGAAGAATAACTTTGAGTAAGTACAATTAAGCATCTTTTTTTAAATACCTAGAGTTCTCTTTTGAGGTAGAAGTTTAAAAATATATATTATATCTCGTTTATTTTTATGAAAGAACAGCTTTTATATTTTATATTGAAAAGAAGCACTAAGCTTGGTTATAGATTTGAATACTATGTGGAAATAAATCGACGTTTTATGTTATCTGAAATCTGTTCGTTTTATTGCCTAGTTAGTACGATATCTGTCTAGTGTAAAAACATTTATAGAACTTAGTTTATGCTAGGCAAACACAGTTATCATAGGTGGTGCTCAAGTAATAAAAAAGAAGCATACTTAGTAGCGTTGTTGTAGCTGGAATTTACTCTCTTCGATGTATGAGATGACATTTCACATAGATTAGTTTCAACGAAAAAAATTTTAAGTATAATTATTTATAGTCAAATATATACAGGGTTAAGGGATTGATGAAGTTAATTATACTTTCTTTAAACATCCTTAAAGTCGACGAACCTAAAAATTATGTTATTTTCTCTTTATTTTCAATTTCAACAGAGCGCTTTCACTGTTCAACTTTCTAATTAACATCACCATAAAGTTTCTTATTACTTAAGATCGATTTTAATACTTAAAGGTCAAATTCAACATTTATTTTAGAAGTACATGGCTGCGTGGGCAAACTACTTTACCAATTAGTTTCAAGAAAGAAATAAATTTGGTACTTTAAAATGAAAAAAAATATATAAATTTTAGACAGTAATCAATAAACATGAGAAAAAATAAATTTGTTTGATGTATAAAACAGTAATTTTAGCCTGAAAATATAAGAAAATATAAACGCTAATCGGAAAAAATAAACATAGGCATGATTTTAAATTCCTTTTAAGCGTATAAACAATAAATAAATTAAAATAAATTTAAATTTATATTGGAAAATTCAGCAACGCTTCTATTAAAACCTTTGTCTTGCTCATACGGAATTTTGTATGTGCAGATAAACACCTTCTTATCTATTAAGTCATGCACATTTGCACACATGAAACAATCTGCATGTCTTGCAAGGAATTTAAATGTGCTGATTTTTACTGTGAATATGTACCAAAAAACTAATATCGAAGACATTCAATATAAACAGAACATAAGGTATTATGCAAGCAATTTTTATTATTAACAAAAATGTTTAAATTAAGTTAAACTAAATTTTTTTTTTACTTTTAGAGCTTACTAGCTATTTGTGCCTCCCAAGGTGAAGCTTTTTTTGGTAAGTACCAGTTGATTTTTTGCAATATTAAAGGGGTAGTTCCATTAACGAAAGATATTTTAATTTATATTTAAGAAAGCTAACTCTATTAAAAGAGATAGAAGTTGAAATGCATATAGTGACCGCAAAATTAGATCGTTTTTGCAACCTCCATAACTTTGAGACAAGAAAAGCAAACTTAACGGTCTTAAATTAAAGTTAATTAAGAATCTAGAAGGACATACTTTCCAATTTTTTTTTATTTAGGGGTAACTACCCCCTATTTTGAGGTTTTAACAGAAATTAAAAAAATATATTTATGATGTGTAATTCATGAAAACAGGTCACTTTAATTATTTACCTATTCTCTACCCAATACTGTATAGTCAATCAAAAACAACTCTCTAAAAGGGGGTCGCATTTTTGATACAACTTTGTATATTTTTCTAAATGGCTGTTTAACTCCCCATTACAATTTAGCGGTGACAAAAATAGCATGTCTAAAGTGTTTTTTTAAGATAGTTTAAAACATTTTTTTGTGCACCACATTAAGTGTCTCTTCCCCGGATGCCAGAGCAAACAGTCTTCGTGAAACATTCTACCCTTGAGCGAAAAACGGAATAAAATCGATTCAGTAGTATGTAGATTCAGGAATATGTAGCCCGCTTAATTCCTCCCAGAGCGGTGCATGTCAGAAATACACTTCGCGCTAATACTTCACATCCGTATGAGGTTCAGCTTGTTACTCCGCGAACAACGCTTTTCAAGCAGTCTTTTATATGGAGAACATCATCCCTTTGGAATAATTTGCCCAGGGCTGTGTTTCCCACAGAGTACAATTTACAGCTATTCAAGAACAGCCTTTTCCGCACACATGCCGCTCTTTTAGCGCTTTAGAGAGTTCCCTGCAGCACGTATGCTAGACCCATAAAAAAAAAACTAAGAAAACCGAAAATAGACAGACAGACGCGGAGGAGGACTTTGTTTTATACTATGTATTGATACCAAAAATGAGAATAAATTATCTCATAAAAAAATATTTTTAGCATAACCTTCAATGTCTTTTTGGTCAGCCGACCCCTCATTGTGATAATAAGGACTTTTTGGCTTACCCTTTTCTACCTTAAGCTAGCTCTCTTCATGTCTTCCAAGACTAGAAAAACATAAAAAGAAATAATCAAAATACCCTTCTTATTGAAACCCTCTTCTAGAGGGTGGCTTTTAATTTATTATACGGTATTGGGTTGAAAATATTTAAACACTTGAAATTCTTCACCTATTTTCACCAATTACACATCATAAACACTTTTTTTATTTCCTATTAAAAACTTATTTCTTTTCACACTTTTAACCCCAAAAGTAGGGGGTAGTTACTCCTAAATAAAAAAATTGAAAAATATGTCCTAGATTTTTAATTAACTTTAAGACCTTTTACGTTAAGTTTACTTTTTTGTCTCCAAGTTTTGAAGGTTGCAAAAATGAACTAAAAGTCACACTTTTTTTGCGGTTACTCTTTGTTCTTTTGATGATCTGAAAGTAGTAAGACCGATTCTTGATTCTAGTTCAATTAAAAAGTAGATTCACTTCTTGATCTTAAGTTTGGAATGGCATGGCAACTCATTTAAGTTGGCGCCCAGCACAAACTTGATTGACTTATTAATTAATTACTCACATTAATTGGAATTTTTCGCCAGCAGTAGCAACTGCGACGATGCATCGTTACCGAAAATCTTCAGTATTAATGCTGACTCTATTCGTACAGCCTCTAATAGAGAGCGTTAATATACTCTGAGACCGACGACACAACTTGTTTGTATATTATTATTTATTATGTCTCATTGATATGGCGATTGAACGTAGTTCTCTAGTCCCTATAAGCACTAGCTCGTTGTAATAAGTCGAGACGCTAATGCGGAGATGGACTTTAATTATTTTTGGTAATCACGGTGCAAAACAATATTTGTATAAATTACTACAATTTTGTTATATAAAAAAAATTCAGATGTGACTTACCCATTATGAGCATAATTAACGGCAAAACTGATAAACATGCTAGTAGGATTGTAACTATAACTGAAACAAAAAAAAATCAAATAAAATTATCGATAACAAAAGCGTTGCGAGGCTTTTTATATCACATAATCACAAATGAACTAGCATCGACAAATAATTGGTAGAAACACAAAAATTGTAAAGACTTGAAAACCGGTCCGAAAAATAGGCCATATTAATCTCATCTAGAATGACAACGCGCTCTAAAAAATGGTAAAACTGTGATTGCGACTGGCTATTTTTTGTTGACTTTAATTTGAAATACTTTTAAATAACATGCATTGGTAATAATTATTATACATTCATGATATTCATCATAAAAGCATGGTTTTCATTGTGTTGTCACCTATCAGCCAGAAGCCAAACTTAAAAATATTACCTTTTAACTATTGGTACCTTAAACTATAAAAATTCGGGTTATCAAAAGCTTTTTTTGTTTAAATTAATAATAAGAATGATATTCACAATATTGTCCAAGGAATGTCAACTGTTTTGCAGAAAAGCACTAGAGCAGTCATATGAGGGTTATATTATACCATAGATTTAAATATACTTTGATTATTCGACTGCTTAAAGATGTACCCCTTTCGCATGTAATGTCATCTATTATGTAAAAACTGAACACCCTTAGGAGAACTAATCTAAAATATTTTGATGAGTAAAAATATTCTGTACGTACGAGTAGTTTAGAAACTTGGTTAGAACGTAATTTTAACAACGATTTTTTTTTATGGGTCTAGCACACGTGCTACAGGGAAGTCCCTAAAGCGCTCCAGGAGCGGCATGTGTGCGGAAAAAGCGATTTACGTTGTTCTTGAACCGCTGTAAATTGTACTCAGTGGGAAACACAGCCCTGGGCAAATTATTCCAAAGGGATGATGTTCTCCATATACGAGGCTGGTTTGAAAAGTCCGTGCAAAGTCCGAGAGATGGCACCACCGGCGCGTATCGAGGTCATGTTTAGTTAGTAGCATCTATGGAATGAACGCACACCAAGTTTCAACCATATTGGTCTATTTCTTTGTGTTTGGCATTCGTGTGTATCAAGGAAGTCGAGTGATTTTCAAGAAATGGACGAAAAAGAATTTCGTGTGGTGATTAAACATTACTTTATGAAAGGCAAAACGCCTCAGGAGACTAAAGAGAAGCTTGATAAACATTATGGTGACTCTGCACCTTCGATTAGAACAGTTTATAAGTGGTTTCAAAATTTTCGGACTGGCCATATGGGCACAAGTGACGCTGAACGTTCTGGACGGCCTGTGGAGGTTACGACTCCAGAAATCATTGATCAAATCCATAATATGGTGATGGATGACAGAAGAGTTAAGGTGCGTGAGATTGCTAGTGCTATGGGCATCTCGACTGAACGGGTACATAATATTTTGTATAAACATTTGGACATGACAAAGCTATCCGCAAGATGGGTGCCGCGATTGCTCACGCTTGACCAAAAACGGAATCGTGTGAAGTGTTGCAAGGATGGTTTGCAGCTGTTCCAGAAGAATCCGGAGGACTTTAAGCGTCGTTTCGTCACTGTGGATGAAACATGGATACATTACTATACTCTTGAGACCAAACAACAATCTAAACAATGGGTTACCAAGGGGGAATCTGCACCAAAAAAGGCGAAGACCGTTCCTTCGGCCGGAAAGGTTATGGCGACTGTCTTTTGGGATTCGCAAGGGATAATCCTCATCGACTATCTGGAAAAGGGTAAAACTATTACAGGTGAATATTATTCATCGTTATTGGACCGTTTGAAAACCGAGCTGCAAGAAAAACGCCCGCGATTGACCCACAAGAAAGTCCTTTTCCATCACGACAACGCACCAGCACACACCTCAGCAGTTGTGGTCGCAAAATTAATGGAAATAGGATTCCAACTAGTTTCACATCCCCCCTATTCTCCAGACTTGGCTCCCTCGGACTACTATTTGTTCCCTAATTTGAAGAAATGGCTGGCGGGACAAAGATTTTATTCAAACGAGGAGGTGATTGCAGACACTAATGGATATTTTGCAGACTTGGACAAATCTTATTATTCGGAAGGGATCAACAAACTAGAACATCGTTGGACGAAGTGTATAAGCCTAAAAGGAGACTATGTCGAAAAATAAAAAAAGGTTTACCCCAAACACATAAGTAGTTTTT
This sequence comes from Pachyrhynchus sulphureomaculatus, assembly GCA_019049505.1. Classification (NCBI taxonomy): domain Eukaryota; kingdom Metazoa; phylum Arthropoda; class Insecta; order Coleoptera; family Curculionidae; genus Pachyrhynchus; species Pachyrhynchus sulphureomaculatus. The sequence goes on along the minus strand of CM032454.1, from coordinate 164,449,915 downwards.
ATTTTTGCACGGACTTTTCAAACCAGCCTCGTAAAAGACTGCTTGAAAAGCGTTGTACGAGGAGTAACAAGCTGAACCTCATACATATATGAAGTATTAGCGCGACGTGTATTTCTAACATGCACCGCTCTGCGAGGAATTAAGCGAGCCACATCCTTCGAAGAGTTTCCATGAAAATACTTGTAGAACAGACCCAAGTCGCCAACCGTTCTTCGATGTTCCAGCGAATCAAGGCCGCCGGTCAGTCTCCAATCAGACGAACAGCTCTTCTCTGAACAGAATCCAACAAATGCAGTGTGTGTTTGGAAGGGGAGCCCCAAACATGGGAGCAGTATTCCATAGTTGGTTGAATTTGGGCTTTGTAAAGAATTAACAGTTGTTGTGGAGTGTAAAGCTTTCTGGTTCGAAATAATATTCCCAACTTTTGAGAAGCTCTCCTTGCTAGGCCAGCAACATGTTCATGCTAGGACATATTTGCACCCAAATTAACGCCCAACAAATTGAGTAACGATGCTAGGGGAATGGAGTGCCCCGACATAACTATGTCGGATTCAGCAGCGTTAACTTTTTTAGAAAAAATTGTCGCCTGTGTTTTCGTATCCTTAAATTCCACTTGGTTACTGTCACCCCAAGATAGAATTTCTTCCAGATCTTTGTTAAGTTGAACGACCTCCTGCTGTCTGAGTAGCCGATGTCCGAGCGTACACAGCGAATGAAGAGATAAGCGTACTGTCATCTGCAAAGCTGTAGATTGGATTCCCGGTCTTTTCCAGTAGATCGTTAATGTAAATGAGAAAGATAGTAGGACACAGTATGGAGCCTTGAGGCATACCGGCGTTGATAGTAAAGGTGTTAGAAAGAAATCCATCGACCGCCACTCGTAAAGAATGCTCTCTGAGGAAACATGATATGACTTAACATTTAACTTCTCAAGTCGTGCATCATATATCGATAATTTTTGATTAGTTGATTGGAATATTTTACATGAGGCACGCTTAAACAGGGGTTCACCCTCTTAAGACTGACTGAATTTGTGCACTTTGTTTGACGAAGAAGGTTACGCCATCTAAATCGACAGAATGATAGTAAATGGATATGTGGGTTCTAGCTAAGAGTACTTCTTTCCTTGTACAGGTGTTAGGAAGTGTAATCGTTCTAGCTTCGTTTCATATGTCTGTGTATTGCACCACAGTAAATATAGCCCCGCAAGACGAAGCCGACTGGCTACCGCCAAATCGATAAAATTTCTTTCACAGATCCCCAAATAGAAGTTATTATATTATAACATATATAAGAATAATAGAAAAATATGCACGACATCTCTGAAAAACTCGACTAGGCACATTTTAATTATCCAGCGGTAGTCAGGTTCGTTTTGAGGTGACATCTTGTTCCAGGTGTTAATAAAATAGATATATAAATAGACGTTATTTCAAGACAAATTTGCACGTTAAAATATTACAGTAAATTAAATATAAAAAAGCATCACAAGTACTTATAACCGTCGACTAGCCTTTAAGAAGCTTTGCAAATATTTTTGCTAATTTGATATTTATTTACACATAAAAATTTATAAAAAAAAAAACAACTTACCAGTCTTATTAACAATTCTTAGGGCCTTACATACGAAGTCACAAGTACCCGTGGCTTCTAAATTGGCATCTTTCAGTTGATAGGCCACTGATCCATAAGTTGTTAGGCTTATACCTAGTCCTAAACCTTGTCGAGCATCTTCTGAGTATTTTTGATCTGCGCAGAGCCTTCGTTGTTCGTCGCCTGAGACCTGCGAGACCCCCACCTGTTTAATTTAGGTTATTTTTGGAAGGGGAATGTGAATGAAAACTACTTTTGCTACAGCTACAAATCTATGTGTGATCTAATGTGTCTAACCTAAAGAACTATATGGATGATTATTCATTTTCAAGGAAAGAGTTCCAGAAAACATATAAAGTACATATTATACTATACAATACGTTGGGTGGCATAGCAAGGAGGAGAGGCAAGGGGTACATTCCTCCCGCCCTTGTGGATGTAAAAGATGGCGCCCCCAGAAACAGGTATTTTTTTACTTAGGAAAATGGTTTAATTTACAGTTCCAAGTTACGAAAGGGTTCTATTTGTCAAAAATGTCCTAACCCCAATCATTGATTTTTTGAATTGAATTACACAGTTACCGTTCCAGCGAATGAACTGGTGCTTGTTTGTGAAAAATTTCCCCGTCTTCCGTTCATTGTTTTTTTTAAATCGGGTTTAGTTTATTAAAGTTTCACTGCATAAAAAGGGTATATTATTGTGAAAGTCGTCCCTTCCTTGGTTATCGCCTTTTTGAAGTTGGTATTAGGCTATTAAAGTTTGATTGCATCAAAGAGTGGAGAGTCTCTCCTTGCAACCAATTTTAAAATTCGCTTAAAGGAATTAATGTTCCACTGTATGAAAGGATTATTCTTTTCCTCTCCTTTGCCCTCTGATCCTAGCTATACCACATAGTACGTCCACAAAATAACCTATGTCTTTGGTAAAGGAATTTAATTAATAAATATGTAGTATATATTTAAACTGTTGTATATTCAAACAAGTTGTTCCCAAAGCATTAATATTACCCGATAGATTTTCTGTATTTAAAACATTAATAGTTAAAAATACGGAGATTATTGAATTCGTTAAATTTTTCTTTTTCCTTCATTGCACAGGCACTATTGCCTGCTGTTACCTATAATACATTGAATTGGTTATCGCTCCAATATTTTCAGGGTCTAAATTTTAAACAACAAGCTCACATATTAATAATTCATTCGATGTTATGCACTTTGTGCTTGCTGCAAATATTCAAATTTCAAAGTTGTTGCTCCAAAAATATCAATGTTGTACGCAGCATGTGACTTACCGTGAGATTCGATTTTGCATGAACATTTAACAGTGAAAAAGCTCTGTTCCCACTAGATTTCGCATAACTTGACCGAAACTCAAAACAGGCTCGTGTCAATTGGTGTAACGAAAATTCGACAGAGGACATGCAAAATTTGTATATAACATCATAATATCATATATATTCATACGAGCCGGAAACTAAGCAACAATCATCTGTTTGGGTGTTCCAAAATGAACCGAACCCAACAAAAGTGGTTTATTCGCGAAGCACTTCTAAGGAAATGAACGCTCATTTCTTTGATTATACCGGACATGTTGCAACCATTGCTTTAGAAGATCGAAGAACAGTTAATGCTGAATGATATACAACATCCCTTACATCCCTTTTTTGAAGAAAATGCCCTTCCAATGGCAAGCCTTGGTTTGATCGAAAATGCAAAGAAGCTGTTGCTTCTAAACATCTAGCATACCGACAATGGCGCGAAAATCCTAACACCATAAATCGTAACACATTTGTTCGTGCCAGGAACAGATGCAAAGAAATTATCGACGAAACCAAGGAGGTACATAATCAACGGAATAGAAACAAACTTCTCGCCTGTCCCGGCAATTCAAGGTCCTTTTGGTCGGTCGCTAAGGCAGTTAGTCAAAATTTCACCAAATCCACCATACCACCACTCACACGGCCAGATAATTCTATTGCAACGACACCTGTTGAGAAAGCGAACTTGTTGTCTGAACTCTTTGCTTCACATTCTACTGTCGATTTCCAAGGAAAAACACCACCTACTATTCCCATAGTGCAGTCAAGGATGCCCGATGTTGTCTTCAGACAGCGTATCATAAAGCGTATTCTGATGAAGCTAGACACCAAAAAGGCTTCTGGCGCTGACGAAATACCTGCCATAGTTCTTAAAATCTGTGCGAGGGAACTTACACCAGTTTTCTGTAGACTTTTCAACCTATCCTACAAAAAGGGAATATTACCTTCCTGCTGGAAATGTGCTACAGTTCAGCCGATACCTAAAAAAGGCAAGAAGACCTTGCCAAATAACTACCGACCAATCGCACTGCTTTCAATAATATCGAAAGTCATAGAAAAGGCTATCAATCAGAATCTTCTAAAATATTTTGAAGGATTCAACATTATTAGCGATCACCAATATGGCGTTCGTAAAAATAGATCAACAGGAGATCTTCTGACTTATGTAACACATGTTTGGAACAATGCAATTGAACACTTTGGAGAATCTCGAGCGGTTGCTCTTGACATATCCAAGGCATTCGACCGTGTTTGGCACGATGAGATGTTGGCTAAACTACGTTCTTATGGTCTGTCGGAAAAGTTCTGTTTGTGGCTCTCATGTTTCCTCAGAGAGCGTTCTTTACGAGTGGCAGTCGACGGATTTCTTTCTGTCACCTTCACTATGAACGCCGGTGTACCCCAAGGCTCCATACTGTCTCCTACTCTCTTTCTCATTTATATTAACGATCGGCTGGAAAAGACCGAGAATCCAATCTACAGTTTTGCAGATGACAGTACACTTATCTCTTCATTCACTTTGAGCGCTCGGACATCGGCTACAGACGAATATCCGCAGACAGCAGGAAGTCATTCAACTTAACAAAGACCTGGAAGAAATTCTATCTTGGGGTGACAGTAACCAAGTGGAATTTAACGCTACAAAAACCCAGGCGGCAGTTTTTTCTAAAAAAGTTAACGTTGCTGAACCCGACATAGTTACGTCGGGGCACTCCATTCCTCTAACATCGTCACTCAATTTGTTGGGCTTTAATTTGGGAGCAAATATGTCCTGGCATGAACATGTTGCAGGCATAGCAAGGAGATCTTCTCAAAAGTTGGGAATATTATTTCGAACCAGAAAGCTTTACACTCCACAACAACTGTTAATTCTTTACAAAGCTCAAATTCGACCAACTATGGAATACTGCTCCCATGTTTGGAGCTCCGCTCCCAAACATACACTGCATTTGTTGGATTCTATTCAGAGAAGAGCTGTTCGTCTGATTGGAAACCCGGAACTGACCGTCGGCCTTGATTCGCTGGAACATCGAAGAACGGTTGGCGACTTGAGCCTATTCTACAAGTACTTTCATGGAAAGTGTTCGAAGGCCCGCTTAATTTCTCCCAGAGCGGTGCATGTTAGAAGTACACGTCGCGCTAATTCTTCACATCCGTATGAGGTTCAGCTTGTTACTCCTCGTACAATGCTTTTCAAACAGTCTTTTATATGAAGAACATCATCCCTTTGGAATAATTTGCCCAGGACTGTGTTTCTCACCGAGTACAATCTACAGCGATTCAAGAACAACGTGAATCGCTTTCTCCGCACACGTGTCGCTCCTGTAGCGCTTTAGGGACTTCCCTGTAGCACGTGTGCTAGCCCCATAAAAAAAAAAAAAAAAAAAAAAAAAAAAAAAAAAAAAAAAAAACATTTGTTTGCTAGAAATCATCGATGAACTCAGGAAAAACAACCGAAAAACGTCGCATCATTCTCCATCATGACTATGCCTGCTCTCACACAGCATGTCAAATAATTGATTATTTGACGGAGAAACACATCGAATTAATATCTTATTGCCCGTATTCACCTGATTTATTGCCTAACGACTTATTTTTCTTTTTCTGAATGTCAAAAAAAACGCGTAATGAGCGATTTTCATCACCTCAAGAAGCTGTTGAATCTTTCCAAAACCAGAGTAGACAAAATGGTTTAAGAACTGGTTCGAACGCATGCAAAAGTATATAAATCTTAAAGGCGAATATTTTGAGAAATCATAAAACGATTTGTAATAAAAAAAATTTTTCTTTCATTGTTTTTATAAAACTTTAAAAGGTAGCCCTCGTATATGCCGTTATAGGAGTGTATTGCTTTGCCATTTATGCTCTGTATAAACTCTGTAAACAGCAGTAATCATGAAAAGCCCATCCGGATAACAGTTTTACAAATATTGACATTTACGCTAAAGTGCATACAAAGTTCGGCGTATATTTTTAGACCATTGCATGCAGTCGTGTGAAACATGTCGATTGTGAGATTTAAATTTTCTATTATATTTACAAAAAACAACTGTTTTAAAGAATACAATCTATAATATCGTATCTGAGTATATACTTTTCAATGTATTGATCAATTGAGAGGTAATTGAATCTTTTTTATCGGTCACCTCTCCGCCTGACTAGGGATTACCCATTTTGGATGGATATTGGCCATAATATCAGTTAACGGCATCTTTCAGAATACGCGGTAGTGCGGCCTCGGACGTTATTACATTTCTGTAACAACTGCTACCTGTGTATATGCCCAAGCCAAATATACATAAATAAATAAGTGCCGGCAAGATAATTACGGGGTTAGGGCCGCCACAAATGAATAGAAGATAAAGAAGTAAAAAAAATATGCATTGCTGGTACCGCATATACAGTCTGTCTATTAAGAACGTGTTCGCGATGACTCATTTTTGGTAGCTGCGATTCTAGCGGTTCAACAAAAAATCGATAGAGGGAACCTTTGTCTACGACGTATTTTACTAAAGGTATAAGTCAATTCCGAATTTTCATCGAAATCACGTAAAATCCAAAATAAGTCACTTGTTAGCGGGTCGATTCGAGGCAGCCTTTCTTTGCTCCCTTTCAAAGGGACCTAAAATGACACATTCTGCGGCCGCTAAATATATTAAAAAGTCGGTGTCGTTTGTTTACAAGTGGGTAAATCATTTTAACGAAACGAAAAATGTCGACGCACATGCCAAAATGTGGCTCGGTAGGCATAGTCACTTCGAATGTCTTTGTTTTCACGGGATCCGAAATTGACGCTGCCTCAAGAAGCGGCAAAATTAGAAAATCGGGTTTGAATGTGTATGAATTCCGAAGCACGTTAAAGAAACCTTTGCTGGGCAAAAATCGCGTCGTGAAGTGGCTCGCTTGAGTCCACGATAAGATACTAGAATGGCCTTCAGAGTCGTTGGACGCCAATCCTAGTGAAAACGTTTGGTCCCTTGTAACGAAAAAGCTCAGAGGACTTTGACTCAGTAGCCTTGCGAGATTCGAAAAACTTCCAGAGTATGCGGAAAATCTCGTCGATAGCATGCCTCGAAGATGCCAGGCGATTATTGATGCAGGAGGCGATTGGATAACTTACTAAAGTAATTGTACCGTTGTTACCACACCAAAGAATACATTGATGGCAAAAAATGTTCTCCAAACACATTTTTTTGAGCGGTCACATTGTTATTTGATAGACTGTAAGAGAAAACGAAGATGATCTTTAGAGGGTACTTTACCGATAATAGAAAAAAACCGATTTTGGTCGACCTTCACGAAATTCATCGCTGACGGAAGCACGATCATAACGCAATTCTGCAAACCAATTGTAAACAGTCTGATGGTGATTCATTACCAAAAGTTAAACAAAGCGATTCGAGACATTGTTGTTGAGTTAGGCCTACTAAAATCGTACAAATTCATCCAACGAAAACGGTCACGTGAAATTTCCATTTGTTCACAAAACTGTTTTTTTTTAAACGCTCACTGTAAACAAACCACTGGCCAACTTCTGAACTGCTACTGTTTTAACAATAACAAATGTCAAATTTTACAATAATGGTAATATCACATGTCAATAGTACCATCTAATGGTCGTCTGTAAAAACTTAAAAACTCATAAAGAACCTTTTTCTTGGTCGACACATATAATATAAACATACAAGGAACGTCTGACCAAATATGAGCCGAACAGAAAAATGCTTGGTAACAAGATTTAACGGTTGTATTTTTCATTATAATCTCCATCTCAATGCACTTGTGACAGTCTGTATTTCATTTCATTTGATTTCGTCCAAAAAGTAACTTCATAACTGCACTCTCTTTCATCTCTGCACCTGTGACCACCCAAATCTTTTTTCACGCTTCTAAAGAGGTAATTATCACTGGGAGTATGGTCGAAACTGTAGAGGGAATAATTAATTCTTTCAAATCAAACTTCGGTGATTAGATGCTTCGTGACTTGGGCTGTGTAGACAAGGTCTTCGATAACCACAACACCGCTACTAAAATTTCCATACAGTTTATCTTTTAGAGTTTCGTCAACTATGCCAATTAATTCAACATAATAATTGTCTGTCATGGTATTGTTTTTTGAAATAATAATTTCTTTGTACCTCTGAATATGATCTCGATAAGGATTTTCGAAATTCGCGCAACCTTGAATAGCGGAATAGCTTATCCTCCTTTTCTAACCATATACGAGGATTCTACAGCTTCTGCTGCATCTTGCATTTCGACCGCCATGGTTTCCTGTCCCTCCATCATCATTCTCGTGTATAGCTCTGTCTCTCATTACGTCCATTATTCCGCTGATCCATGTTTGCTCTAGTCTTCCTTTTTCCTTCTATTTGACGTAATATATTCAAAAGCTCTTTTTAGCCACCTAATATCGGATATTCTTTTCACGTGTCGGTACCAAACTAACTGTCTGATTTCTATTTTTTTTCTGCTGTTATATATATTCTTCCTGTCCGTCTTCTGAGTTCTTCATTTTGGACGTGCTCCTATCTAGATATTCTATATAATCTTTTTAAACAATCTATTTGTACCGCGTGTATCCTTTGCTTATCTTTTTTTGTCATTTGCCAGTATTCTGATCTATACGTCAATATCGGCTCTACAATTGCCCTGTAGACTGTCGTTTTTGTTTTCATTTTTATCCGGTTTGATCAAAGTAAAGAGTTTAGAATCCCTACGCATTTTTTGCCCTGTTGAGTCTCTCTCTGATGATACTTTGTTGGCAATTATACTTCCCAAGTACTTAAACTCCTCGCATCTTGTTATTTCCCTTAATTTCAAATCTGGTTCTTCTTTCCCATCATCATCCACCCTAAAATACTCTTTATGTTTGTGGTCAAACCTCACGTTTTGTATTCTTCTTTCAGCTTTCTCATCATATAGTCCAGGTCTTCCTCGCAATTTGCCATGAGTATCTGATCATCTGCGAAGAATGGAGTTGTGAGGAACTGGTTACCAATTTATATTCCCATTTTTGTACACTTTCTCCTTCATATTCCTAGTGCCTACTACAAGTACATTTTAAAAAGGGTGAGTGACAGCATCCCTGTTTCAAGCCTTTAGTTACTTTAAACAGTGAAGATATTTCGTTTCTTGTCCTTATCGCGCTTTTGAGATTCCTGTAGATGTTGTGTATTGCTCGAACATATGTACTACTAAGGCCAACTTTCGTTCATACATTAAACAGTTTTTTCAAGGGTACTGAATCGTAGGATTTTTCAAGATATACGAATGTGAGTTACGTCGGTAGATTACGAGCTTTCCGTTTTTCTAATATTTGCTGAAGAGTAAAAGTCCATGCATGAGCTCCCCGTTCCAAAACTATTTTGTTCTTCTATGTCTTCGTACTGCAATTCAATTCTTTTCTTAATTACCTACCATACAACCTCTCCAAGAAGCTAGTGATGCTGATCCCTCTGTAGTTTCCATATATGGGATTCGGTATCATCGTAGTAAAATTAACTATGTGAGGAATGTGGAATCTTGGGCACAATGACACTACTCTGTATATATCACTACTACACTAAACATTTTATTTTTACGCTCAACGCGCGTTTGAACAGGAGCGATAATTAATGATGGTAGTCAATCATCGCTCCTGATGAAGTTACCATGGTTAGCGAAACGCGCGTCGAGTGGAAAAATAAAGTGTTTGGTATGGTATATACTGAGTAGTGTAGTAAAATTAAATCTCATCACATTTTATAATACAATCATAAATTGCATTCAGATTATTCTCAAATAAGGCTTGCGACAAGATTCTACACGTTGGTTGTTGCCAAGAGGTATCTACGTTTTAACATTCATCATGAATACACTTTACTTATCTGCAAATGATGTATTTTTTTTTTTTTCATTTTGGCTTGGGGCAGTTCTGCTATACAGCTAGTCGTTAGACACTTTAAACTGAATTTACAGTGTATCAAAAACCATTCGCAGAGACCTTTCCTTATAGAAATATCGATCAGCTGAAACTTTAAAACACCGTACGGGTAGGTAACATATAAATTTGGGATTAGATGAGGATAATTTCCAAGTTTAATATTGTTTTCGTGTAAATAGGATATGACGATCCTTTGACTTCGATAATTGTTTAACAGTGTGAGTACATGTAGAAAGTTTAACGGTTCTAGTGTACAGGAGTTTTTATTAATTCTGTAGTAATTCTGTAATTAAGTAGCCAACAGTTCCACATAACTTGCATAAGTCGAATTCTATAACGTTAATGTTTTTAATATGCAAGAAGCAGCATATAAATCAGAATCATCATTTGGCCATATGTGACCGAGCGTTGTGATGTTGAAAAATTATTTTGTCGTGTCTTTTGGCATATTGCAGTCGTTTTTTCTTCAGTGGTCCACTTAGTTGTATCAATCGCTATCGGTAACGTTCTCCAGTAATCGTTTTGTTGCGTTGAAGCAGCTCATAATACACTACACCCAGCTGATCCCACCAGACACATAGCATAAGCTTGGAGCCATGAATATTCGGCTTTGGCGAGGATGTTGATGGGTCACCGGGCTTCGTCCATGATTTTTTGTGCTCTGGATTATCGTAGCGTATCCCTTTTTCATTACCAGTTAGGATACGCTTCTATTATGCCATTGAAGCAGTTGTTCATAGATGAAAAATCGCCATTCAACGTATCTAAGTTTCAATTCGTACGACACCCAATTTCCTTGCTTCTGAATCATTTCCAGTAATGTAAGCATTTGGAAATGGTTGTGCGATCAACTTCTAATGATTCTGCAAGTTATTTTTCCATTTGGTCAGGGTTTTCAGCGAGTAATGCCTCCAATTCGTCATCATTAAACTTTTTCGGCTGGCCTAGAGGTTCCTTGTCTTCCGTGCCGAAATCACAACTTTTAAAGCGTCGAAACTAGTATTGTTGTTATCAATGGAATATAATTCTTTATATATTTCTATATAAGCTAGATAAACTGGGTTTCAGCAATAACCTAATTATTTTTTCGAGTCCTATTTGTGTAACCGCTTACAGTACGTCGAAATTCGTGGTCATAGATCCTCAACGTTTAGTGCCACAAGTGGTGCACGACAGGGTAGCAACCTTGCACCATTAATATTTTCACTCTTCATTAACAACATTGATCGTGACATAACTAGTAATTTTCTTTTGTTTGCTCACGACCAAAAGCTTTTCCGCAGCATAAGAGACTCTAGTGATTGCCTTTCATTGCAACATGATATGGAGTTGTTACAGCAATAGTGTGAGCTGAATAGGCTGCCACTGAACGCCAGTAAGTGTTTCCTTTTAACCTACTCTAATAAATTTAGCCCCATTGACTTCCAGTATAGGTTAGATAATGAAGATATTGCACCCTGAAACACCTTCAAGGACCCTGGAATTATTTTTGATCCGAAACTTTTGTTTGCCCATCCTATTAATTGGATCTGCAGTACTGCGATGAGTAAGTTGGGTTTCATAATATGCAATTCTAGTGGTTTTCATAACAGTAAAACACTAAACACAGCTATGTGCTTTTACTACTTGAACATTGTGCAATTGTTTGGAATCCAATACACGCTAAGTATATTAGGCAGATACAGAATGTTCAAAGAAAATTTGCCAAATTTCTTATATTAAAATGTGATGGAGTGTACCCTGATAGGGGTGTCGATGAGGTCATTATAACTGGACGTTTTCAGCTGCCTTTATTAACGAATCGAACAAATTACCAACTGGTCTGTTTTCTTATATTATGAAAATCTCTTGTTGGCTCTCGTGACTTATTGTTTCCAGTAAATTTTCACGTTCCTAATAGATTGATAAGAACCTCTTCTGTTCTTTATTTACCTACTGCATCGACTAATTTTCTCATCAAATTTCAGGCTATGAGCGTTTTCAACAGTATTTGTAACGACATTGACGTCATTTGCACAATTTCTCAAAGGCTAAAAAAAAATAAATTGTTTCATATAAACTCCTGGACAAAATTAACGCAACAATCTGAAAATTAATTTATCTTTTTCTTATGTCAGTTTTAAAGTTTATCGAGTATTTGAATAGTAGGCTATGCATATTTTGTTTCGTTGTTCATGACAGAAATCAAAACAGTTCGTTTAGATTTACAGTTTTAAAGAATTTTTTAGAAGATAAACAATTTTCTGTAATAATGCGATAGATTTTCTTTAAAAGTAGCTTATAAATTGTTTCCTTTTTCAAAGTAATACGTTTTTGTGGTAGACTGTTTTATTTTTGACCCCGAAGAATTAGAAAAATGAATCGAACAAGGAATTTAACTGAACACGAGATAGTACGAGCCTCAGTTTTATTGGACGAGGGATATTGTCAGAGTTATGTTGCCAATTTGTTAGGCAAACATCGTTCCACAATAAGTCGTATGGTAAGACGCTTGAATGAAGTAGGGACTTATTTTAGAAGGCTAGGGCAAGGGCAAGGGCAAGGGGCGAAAACGATGCACTAGCGACCTAGATGAACGTTTTATAAGACAATATGCTTTAAGAAACAGGATTGTCACTAGTTCTATAATAAGAAACGAACTCGCAGCTGTTCGCCATGTCACAATTTCTTGTAAAACAGTTAGAAGACGGTTAAATGAAGCTGGATTAAACAGTAGGAAACCAGCCACTGCGCCCTTGTTTACTAGAGAGAACAGAGTTGCAAGGTTACGTTTTGCTCGAAATCACGAAAACTGGTCTGTGGATGATGGGAAACAAGTTTTCATCACAGATGAAACTAGGTTTAGTCTAAAACATCCAGATGGTCGTGAGCGAGTATGGCGAAGACCAGGAGAGAGGTTTGCTCCTTGCAATATCTCTGCAAGGATTCCATTCAGCGGTGGCTCTGTTATGTTCTGGGGTGGCATCTGCTTTGATGCTCGCACAGAGTTAGTTCCTGTCCGTACGAGATGCATGAATGCTGACTACTATCTTGAGAATTTTGTAATAGAACATGTGATGCCTTTCGGTCATTTTGTGGGGCCTAATTTCCTGTTTATGCAAGACGACGCTCGACCTCACGTGGCTAGGGAGGTACTTGATTATCTTAATCAAGTTGATATACCAATTATGCAATGGCCACCAAAAAGCCCGGATCTGAATCCGATAGAACATGTATGAGATCACCTTAAGAAAAATGTGAAACGTCATATACCTGCACCTAGAAACCTGAGGGAACTTGAAAATGCAGTTATCACAGAATGGGAGCAAATTCCTCAAGATTTAATCCAAAATTTAATTAGAAGCATGCCTAGGTGCATAAACGCTGTCATTCGAAGTAGAGGAAGCAACACACGCTACTAGTGTCCCAGTTACACCATTAATTTTGCTACTAGTGTCCCAGTTTATTTTTTTCATTATTACATAATTTCAACGATTTTGTTATTAGGTCTTAAGAATAATTTTAATTCGAATCTTATAGAGAAATTTATTAGCTAATTCACTTTTAAAGTATCCGAATAAGTTTTTTCTAACTTTTAGTGTAACCAATGTTCATAAAAAATTATTAAAATTAATTCATTATAGAGATTTGTATGACTTAATATATTGTTGCGTTAATTTTGTCCAGGAGTGTATATGGGACTTTAATGTTATTTGTCTCCTTTGTTTTATATTAATACTTTACTTTTCTTTTTTTTTTTTCATCTGTTTATGTTATTTATGCTTAATTGTCTTGTAAATGGTATATCTGTTAGACAATAAAGATTATTAGGAATAAAATTTTAAACTACTGTTTAAGATCACCACTTATGTTTATTAATTATTGCTGACAATTGTTTCGACACACTGTGTCTTCTTCTGGAGCACGATGTAAATTAACTAACAAAGTATGTTACAGAATATATAGTTTACCTAATTACAAGTACTAAATTCATTAACAATATTTACCTTAATACCTAGAACAAGTTCAATAAAGGAGACCCTCCCCCATCTAATTGATCGTTGAGTAATAAACCTGAGGACTTTTTTCTGGTTAATTTCTAACTGTTCTAAACAATTCAGTAATTTTCCTTTGTTTCCATTATGCAAAATTTTGAAATCTTCATTGAACGTATGATTTTCATCTGTTAAATGTTTAACGTAATGAGATTTGTTATTTTTCATTCTATAGCTTTGTTTATGTTTCTTTATTTATTTATAAAAAGATCTGCCCGTTTATCCTATATACGTTTTATTGCAAGTGCCACAACATAATTCGTACACCCCAGTTTTTATTTTCTTTTTAGTGTTCCGTACGGAACACTTATAAGATCACTTCGGTGTCTGTCTGTCTGTCTGTCTGTCTGTCTGTCTGTCTGTCTGTCTGTATGTCTGTATGTCTGTCTGTCACACCCGATTTTCTCCGAAATTATTTGACATAGAAAGTTGAAATTTAGTAATAATATAGGAATTGTTGGCCTCATCAGAGCCATGTAGTTTTGAGAGTTAAATTTTGACTGTGGTGTCAAATGAAAGCTTGTGAAAACATGAGTAAAAAATGTATATATAATGTAATACTGGCGCGCACTTTTCTTGGTATTATTTTTAAAAAATCGCGAAAAATCGCTGTCCCGCGCCTTATCTCGAAAAGTACTTATCAAAAAATTTTGAAAAAATTCCGGAATACTCTGCACGGGGTGTAGATTGAACGAAAATTATCACGAGTGTATTACCTTTAATAATTTTTCTGGTATTTAAAAAAAAAAAATTTTAAGGTCATCAGATTTCAGTAAAGATTGGAAACAAACTTTGTTGAAAACTTATTTGAAGTCACTGATCATTTTGTACATCTGTAACAAATTTTTTTATTTTAAAAGCAATCAACGTACGGAACACTAATTGCGCAAGTTCAACTTGCACTTGACCGGTTATTTTGTTTTACTTTTATTATTTTTAATATGTCGAGCTAATGTGTTATTTGTACGGACAGCGATGTTTACCTTACATGATTTTTATGGAAAAAATTTTGAATTTTATTAGTCAATTTTCCGGTATAAGTGAGTGTATGAAATTTTTCTTTGTTTAGTTCTTTGTACGGGTATACCAGTCCTATTGCTTTTTTAAATAGTTTTTTCATTAAAATATTATCTACGAAATCGCTCCTGTACCCATTGTTTATACTAATTTGTTTTATAATATTTAATTATTAATAATAATCGCTTTCCGTACAAATAACACATTAGCTAGACATATTGTGCTTTGTTGGCTCGTAAGTCGGCATATTCAATACTTAAAAAAATATATTGTTTACATTGCAGTAAAATAACATAAACTAAAAATTAGTATAGCAAAAGTACGCCCTGACGCAATGTAATACAAGTTACAGTATCTTTCAGAAATAACTCAAAATTAATTCACACCTCTTACATATATACATATATATATATATATATATATATATATATATATATATATATATATATATATATATATGTTATATACACTAAAAACTTGGATATCCAAACCACGGACAAGTGTGATCAGAAATAAGAACCTTGTCTTAAAGTTTCTATACACGTACATGTTGTTAGTACTTATTATTTCGTAGTGGTACTGAAATTAAGCTCACAACAAAGTAAAGAAGAGACTTTTCCAATTTTTCTACAAAATTCTTCTTATTAAACTGCTTTTGTGTCTTTTGTAAGTATCAATACTGACCACTAAAATGGGACCCAATGTATATTAACAAAAATATATTACGTCTACGTGGTGTGTCTGAGAAGTAATGAGAATGAATTTTTTACGTTCATTATGGTAACATTGCATCAGGCTGGAGACGACTACATGTGAGTGGAAGGGGTAGGTACGCAACCAGAACAGGTGCAGTCCCCTCAGTGTAGTGTTGGCGGTGTGATCGTTAGTTGTTTACAGTTGCGTTCCAATACTGCGTCACACGAAAAATGCAGGTAAATATCGAGCAGCGATATGCGATTAAATTTTGTGTTAAACTGGAAAGAGCTGCTTCAGAGACACTTCAAATATTAAGAACAGCTTATGGAAATGCTGCTTTGTCTTCAGCATAAGTTTTCAGATGGTACAAGGCTTTCAAAGAGGTCCACGAAAACGTTGGAGATAAACATCGCTCCGAAAGGCCGTCTACATCGAAAACCGATGAAAGCGTGTCAAAGGTACGTTCTGTGTTAGCACGAGATAGACGGTTAACAGTCAGGATGATCGCACATGAAGTAAGCATGAGTAAGGATACTGTTCATCGAATTGTTACAAAGGAGCTAGGCATGAGAAAAATTTGTGCAAAGCTGGTGCCCAAGAACCTGTCTGATAAACAAAAGGAGACTCACTTATCCATTAGCCAAGAACTGTTGGATCCCCAACTTCATGCACAGAGTGATCACAGGTGACGAATCATGGGTATTTGAGTACCATCCTGAAACAAAAGAACAAAGCGCAGAGTGGCACACACCTTCATCACCGCAGCCGAAGAAAGGTCGCATGAGCAAATCGCGAATCAAGTCCATGCTTATCATCTTTTTTGATTGTCATGGAATTTTTCACAAACAATTTATACCGCAGCGCCAGACAATCAATCAAATCTTTTATCGCGAGGTCCTTGAACGTTTGCGGAAAAGGATTTTGCGTGTGCGACCTGACATTGCCAGCTCTTGGATCTTGCATCACGTTAATGCCCCCAGTCATACCTCATTGTCGATTAGAGAATTTTTGGCAAAAAAGAACGTTCCAGTACTCCCACACCCACTCTACGGTCCAGATATGGTTCCATGTGATTATTTTCTTTTTCCAACACTTAAGCGGAAGTTGAAAGGTCACCATTACGGAACAATAGACAACATCCAAAGAGTCACCACGCAGGTTCTAAACAGCCTAACGGAATAAGACTTCCAGAATTGTTATCAGAAATGGCAAAATTGCTGGAGACTCTGTGTGAATTCCTAAGGAGCATACTTTGAAGAGGACAATGTTAAATTGTAAATATATTTAATAAAAAACTTAAAAATAAATCATTGTCATTACTTCTGAAACATAGACACACAATAGTGACATTCAGGATATATGAAGCCAAACACTTTCAAGATAAGCTATTAAGAGTGACTAATGGCATTTTTAGCATAAGTGAATATACATATCTATATAAATTCAAATTATAAAGAATAGTCGCGAGTAACGTTTGTAAAGTAATTTAGTACCATTTATCATTTCAGGAGATTTTTTCCCTTTCGCAATCCATTTTCTTGATTGCATTGCATACAATACGCCGACACATCTACTTTAAAACTTAACTATTTTATTTTTGTGGCGCACTGTAAATTTCACAAAATAATCACAAACCATTTACAATGGTAATTTTCGAGAATTATTTTCGAAACTCCAGAAGTGATTTTACTATTTATGACGCAATTGTATTTATTATGTAAAATTAAGTACAAATAACTCAGTGAACCTAGAAAAAAAGATAAAAAAATATTTTTTACAACCGCGTAACCCTAATCTTCATTTCATTTATTAAAAAACAGGTATTTTTATGTACAAATAATTAAACCGGCCAAGTGCAAGCCGGACTTGCCCAATTAGTGTTCCGTACGGCAGCGTTTCTCAACCTTTCAGTATTTGCGACCCAATTTTCAAACATAATTTTCATCGCGCCTCCCCCCCTCTCATACAATAACAATACATGCAATAATAATGTATTTTCAGTATTTTGATGCTAAAGCTACACTATGACCTTAATTACAAACCTTACAAACTACCAAGAATAAGTAAATTTATTCATATTTGGCAACACATATCTGCTGCGTTGACAAAACTAGAATCGCTGCCTCTCTATTGCTGTCTGTCACGTCCACCATATCGGTAGCAGCCTCACGAGAAGTTCCGAGTTTGTGAGTGAGAGTGTATAAATGCTGCACCTCGTTCAATTATAGCCCGTCTTAGTCGAGTTGATCCTTCTACTGCTATCGGATTTATCGTGAATGTGTATGTTGTAATTTACGTGTTAATTGAAATTCAAGGTATTAAGTATTCAAGGCATTTATACAGAATCATGGATAAATTTTTAAGTGGGAGTAAGCGAGCATTAGATGATAGTAAAGCATCAACAGGTGCACAGACGAGCGTGGTTCCGAAAATAAAATCAAGAAAATATTCTCAAGAATACTTAAATTTAGGATTTACCAGTACTGAAGTAAATGTAGAAGAAAGGCTCCTGTGTGTTATTTGCTCAAAAATCTTGGTAGCAGACAGCATGAAACCAAATAAACTTAAACGATATTTGGAAACGCTTCATAGTGAGTACCTTAACAAACCCCGAGAATTCTTCGAATTAAAATTAAAATCATATGTAAAGCAAAAATCATTTTTTAAAAAAACTTTGTCTGTGAATGACAAAGCTTTACTTGCCTCTTACAAAGTTTCGTATAAAATAGCCAGATGTAAAAAGCCTCACACCATTGATGAAGACCTTGTTTTGCCTGCAGCAATTGAGATTGTAGAAACTATGTTTGGAGATAATTTTGCCAAACAATTGCTATCCATACCTATATCAAATGATACTGTTGCCGTCGAATTGGTGACATAGCTGAAGATGTACAGCATCAGTTTTCGGGAAGTTGCGTGACAAATTGTTTTCAATTCAGCTTGATGAGGCAACAGATAGCAATAAAGATGCTCATTTCATTTCCAATGTTCGACCGGAAGCCGAAAAGTTTCGAGATAGTTTATTTGTGATGAAATTGAGCTACTTGGTCGATATATTTGAGGAACTAAATACCTTAAACCTTCAACTCCAAGGCACAAATACACATATATTCGATACAAGTGATAAAATTAATGCTTTTTGTAGAAAATTGGAATTGTGGAGCAGAAATGTAAAGCAAAAAAATCTAGAAATGTTTGCAAAGGTGGATAAATGTGTTAAAACATATAAGGCTGAAGAACAACACCTGAAAGTTATTTTAGTAATCATTGAAAATCATCAAAATTGACAAAGAATTTTAAAAAGCATTTTCTTACTGACGAGCTCAAAGTGTCTATTTCTAATATTAAACGATCCTTCGGAAATCCGAAGGGAGTCACTAATAATTATTAAACTTGTTTTTAATTTAGTATTGATATGTTAATTATTAGGTAAATACAATGTGCAGTACTAATACAATTCTATTTATAGGTGTATTATATCAGTGTAAATGAATATTTTATTTTTTCTTATGTCAGAATGCATTTTGCTTTCCTTTCGATAAATTATATTAAATGTTTTTAATGAATGTTTTTAATAATAATTTCTTTTCGATGCGCCCCCCCCCCCCAATAGTGTAATCACGCCCCTCTAGTGGGGCGAGCCCCATAGGTTGAGAAACGCTGCCGTACGGTAAAAAAAAATTTGTTACCGTAAATGAGTTTTCAACAAAGTTTGTTTCCGATCTTTGTTGAAAACTGATGACCTTGAAATTCCTGTTTTTTGTATACCAGATAAATTATCAAAAGTAATGCACTCATCATAATTTTCGTTCAATCTACACCTTGTAGAGAATATTGCAAAATTTTTCGATCGTTACTTTCCGAAATAAAAGGAGAACAGCGATTTTCGGTAATTTTTAAATAATACTACAAAGAAAAGTGTGTGCAAGTATTTCATCATATATATTTTTGAACTTGTAGTTTTAAAAGCTAAAAAAATTTTTTTTCACCTCCGATTTCACCCCCCAACACTAAACTTTTAGGTCAAAATTTAACTTTTAAAACTACACGGCTCTAATTAAGCTATCAATTCCTATATTAGTGCCAAATTTCAACTTTCTATGTATAATAGTTTCAGAGAAAATCGAATATGACAGACGGACAGACACCGAAGTGATCTTATAAGTGTTCCGTACTGAACACTAAAAACATCTTAATATCAATATCAGTTGAGAAGATAGTTGTCTTAAGTACTCTTGAAAATAAATCCTCATATAAACCAGTAAATCAGTATTAATTGTCCTAAAGAAGGTTTTTCTTATTTATAGGCTTCCCTTACAAGGGTTTTGGGGTTCGAGAAAAAAGACATTAAAGTGATATAATGCCAAAGTTTTTCTAAAACGCATACGTTGGTATATAAATAATAAATTTCTTAACTTGTTTCCTTCGCACGCTCACGAACTTCTTAACTTTCAGTTAACTAATTTATACATTTGGTTTTATTAAAGTAGGGTTTATTTATGCACAACTCACCTATAAATTAATTACACCGAAAAAAAGTCGGTAAAGTGTCATCTGGTACTTTCCGATAAATACTGAACATAACTCTCTCACGCTAAAGAATAAGTTAATATAAGTACTGTCGGTATTTTAAGTGGTATGTGCTCCCTGCCTCAGAAGAATTTACAACTGAAAACCATTTTTCCCCGACAAAATAAATCAATTTTCGTATTTCTCGAATCTAAGAGCACTAAACGAACATTTAACAGGATATATAGAAAGCAAGCCAGTTAAGCTCCTCACTCACACCTTAGATCTTTATAAATAATGGAAAAAATAGCACAACTTTTAGATTTCTTGACTTTAAGAACCCTAGAAAAGACGTATAATACGACATGTAGGAAAGTATCCGTTTAACCAGTACACCTCCTTATTATATTCGTAACTCCGTAAATAATTGAAACAATAAAGAAACATAATTTTCGGATTCTTCGTCTCTAAGAACTCTAAAAATGTAGTAAAATTTTTTGGTGAGAACCCCTCTAACACCCTTCACCAGCTCTTGAACCTCTTATATGTTTGAATTTAAATATGTTAAAAATGTGTGCCTTATACAACCAGAAAGCAAGAAAACTTTCATGACAATATTAAAAATATAAAAAATGTACCGATGTCAACCTCTTGTAACCCCTTCTCTACAATAATGTCGCTAATAAACTATAGATTTCATTTCTACTTCGAATATTATCATCGTCATCATCATTAGTTTATTCTGTCCATAATCGGATGTAAGCCTCCCCAAATTGTCTCTACTGAGCTCTGTTGTTTGCTTTTTGCATCCAATCGTGTCCCGCTAATCTTTTTATGTCGTCCGTCTATCTCGTCTGTGGTCTACCTCTGCATATTTTATGTTCTCTAGGCCTCCATTCAACCATACGGCGTGTCCATCTGTTATCATTCATCCTTGCGATATGCCCCGCCCAATTCAACCTTAATATACATATTCGTTGTATTACAGCTGTCACGCTTGATCTTCGTATCTCAATGTTAGGAATACGATCTTGGAGTGTAATATTTAGCGTTCTTCTCTTCATTACTCTTTGAGTTACCGGGAGATATTATACTTTTATTTAAAGTCCACGTTTCAGTGCCATATGTTAATACCGGCAGTATATATTGATGGAACATTCTGGCTTTTATTGTATTTGGGATGTCCAATTTAAATGTGGATCGTAACCTTCCGAACGCAGACCAAGCTAACGAGGCTCTTCTGTCAAAGTCAACCTTTAAATTTTTTTTTTTGATATTTCGATTTTTTCTCCTAAATATATGAATGTTTGTACCTTTCCTATTCTTTCACCTTCTATTTATAGTTCCTAGCAATTATCTTCAGTTTCGCTGTTCAAATATTTGGTTTTGGTGAAGTTTGTTTTTAAACCTATTTTTTGAGACTTGTTATTTAATTCCATCCGCATTTCTTGTAATTCTTCTTTTGTGTTGGCTAATATAGTGATGTCGTCTGCGAACCTTAAGTGATTTAATAGTTCACTGTCTATTAGTATTCCTTTATTTTCCCCCTTTAGCGATTTGAACACGTCTTCTAGAGTCAATGTGAACAGCTTTGGGGATATTGAGTCGCCTTGTCTAATTCTTCTTTTTATTTTAATTTTATTTGTTTTTTCTTCATATGTACAAGAAGAGATATATATCTTTCGTCGAATCTACTTAAGGCGGACAGCCCATACCTTTACCGAATCAAATGCTTTTTCCTAGTCAACCATGGCTATCCACAAGGTGATCTTATATTCATTTACTTTTTCCACTAGTAACCTAATCGTTTGAAGATGGTCAAAACGAATATTATATATGACCTAAATTTAAAATCAATATCCTATATACCGACGAAAATAGAGGACTATATTTTTCTTAATCTAAGGTCCCTGAAAAGTGAAGAAATGTAATTATGTCAGAAGGTGAGTATTCAATAAACTTTTTAATTAGCCGCAGCAAACCGCTTTGACTTAACGTCAAAATTGCAGTGATCAAGACTACCTTTTCCGCTCCAAATAAAAGCCGTAATTACAAAGAGAAATGCTAACAATTTCCTTTAATAATGAGCTGCGGGTTTTAGAATCGCGGTGTAATTTATCAAGAAAATACAACTGGCGAATTTCTAAAGCAAGCGTTCAGCGGATGCTGCTTATATTTAAGAATAACATGAACAGTACGTTTCTTGCACTTTGGCAAAATTTAGGAGCGACTTAGAAGTCACATTACTGACGTAAAATTTTCGTAAATTTAAAAATCTATAATGAATTTTCTCAATTTTATTTAATAGTAGTAAGTTTAAATAAACTTTATTGAGCTTATTAAATAAGTACATAAGCAGAAATGTCTAATATTTGCGAACAAGAACTAGTACTACTCTCGTTTTTAGTGTTCCGTACGGAACACTTATAAGATCACTTCGGTGTCTGTCTGTCTGTCTGTCTGTCACACCCGATTTTCTCCGAAACTATTTGACATAGAAAGGTGAAATTTGGTAATAATATAGGAATCGATGGCCTCATCAGAGCCATGTAGTTTTGAGAATTAAATTTTGACTTAAGGGGTTAGTTTTGGGGGGTGAAGTCGGAAATAAAAAAAAAAATTTTATAGGTCATCGAGTATGGTGTCAAATGAAAGCTTGTGAAAACACGAGTAAAAAATATATATATAATATTATACTTGGGCTCACTTTTCTTTGTATTATTTTTAAAAATTCGCGAAAAATCGCTGTCCCGGGCCTTATCTCGAAAAGTACTTATCAAAAAATTTCGAAAAAAATTCTGGAATATTCTCCACGGGGTGTAGATGGAACGAAAATTATCACGAGTGCATTACCTTTAATAATTTATATGGTATATAAAAAAAAACAAATATTTCAAGGTCATCAGATTTCAGTAAAGATTGGAAACAAACTTTGTTGAAAACTCATTTGGGGTGTATTTTGTGAAGTCACTGATCATTGTATACCTCTGTAACAAATTTTTTTTTGTTACAGTTAAAAGCAATCAACGTACGGAACACTAATTGCGCAAGTTTAACTTGCACTTGACCAGTTTTTTTTGTTTAAATTTTAGTCACGTCGTAAACTAAATTTATTTGCGGGACCTGTTAGTGGCACTATGAATGTCACCTACCTTAAATATATAGAGCTGCTCTTTCTTATAATTCTTGTAGATTACCGGAAATAATAAATTAGTATTATGACATAATAACAAATCACTTTTAGAAAAACCATATTATTACGATTATTACACAGATACACAAAAAAATTCTCTGTCTTTTAAGTGAGAGACGTGTTTTCTTAAGTATTTTTTTGGGCTGAATTCTAAAAAAAAACATAAAAAAAGACATCCACGGTAAGGTTTTTTCAGAAAACACACACACAGTTGTCAGGCAACTATTAGATTGAAAAAATTTATTTTAATAAACAGAAATCATAAAAGAAAATCAAACATTCAAATATTCAGTCCTTTGAAGACAAATTTAACAAACCAAAAAAGAAAAGAAAAACTAACTCATTCACTCACTCGCATATCTTCATACTCACTCACTCACCACTTACGAGGCTGGTTTGAAAAGTCCGTGTAAAGTCCGAGAGATGGCACCACCGGCGCGTATCGAGGTCATGTTTAGTTAGTAGCATCTCTTGAATGAACGCACACCAAGTTTCAGCCATATTGGTCTATTTCTTTGTGTTTGGCATTCGTGTGAATCAAGGAAGTCGAGTGATTTTCAAGAAATGGACGAACAAGAATTTCGTGTGGTGATTAAACATTACTTTATGAAAGGCAAAACGCCTCAGGAGACCAAAGAGAAGCTTGATAAACATTATGGTGACTCTGCACCGTCGATTAGAACAGTTTATAAGTGGTTTCAAAATTTTCGGACTGGCCATATGGGCACAAGTGACACTGAACGTTCTAGACGGCCTGTGGAGGTTAACTCCAGAAATCATTGATCAAATCCATGATATGATGATCGTGTGAAGTGTTGCAAGGATTGTTTGCAGCTGTTCCAGAAGAATCCGGAGGACTTTAAGCGTCGTTTCATCACTGTTGATGAAACATGGATACATTACTATACTCCTGAGACCAAACAACAATCTAAACAATGGGTTACCAAGGGGGAATCTGCACCAAAAAAGGCGAAGACCGTTCCTTCGGCTGGAAAGGTTATGGCGACTGTCTTTTGGGATTCGCAAGGGATAATCCTCATCGACTATCTGGAAAAGGGTACAACTATTACAGGTGAATATTATTCATCGTTATTGGACCGTTTGAAAACCGAGCTGCAAGAAAAACGCCCGCGATTGGCCCACAAGAAAGTCCTTTTCCATCACGACAACGCACCAGCACACACCTCAGCAGTTTGTGGTCGCAAAATTAATGGAAATAGGATTCCAACTCGTTTCACATCCCCCCTATTCTCCAGACTTGGCTCCCTCGGACTACTATGTGTTCCCCAATTTGAAGAAATGGCTGGCGGGACAAAGATTTTATTCAAACGAGGAGGTGATTGCAGACACTAATGGATATTTTGCGGACTTGGACAAATCTTATTATTCGGAAGGGATCAACAAACTAGAACATCGTTGGACGAAGTGTATAAGCCTAAAAGGAGACTATGTCGAAAAATAAAAAAGGTTTACCCCAAACACATAAGTAGTTTTTATTTTTGCACGGACTTTTCAAACCAGCCTCGTACTTACCAACTAACACACTCACTCACTCACTCAGTCACTCATTTACTCACACACTCACTCATTCACATACCCCCATACACACTCACATACCCCCATACACACTCACTCACTCACTTTTACACTCACTCACTTACTCGTTCGCTCACTCACTCATTACCTCACTCACATTCCCCCATATTCAATCGATCAATCTATCCACAAAATTAACTTCTAAAACTATCAAGGGATATACATTAGACTGCATTTTGCAATCTTTTGTTCCTAAATAGTAAACATTAATATTAAATTCGAATCTGAAACTTAAAAAACTACTAAAAATGATAGTTTTGTTTAAAAAAAATTCTTGTTCAGCTGTTGCATTTATTTACTTACAAACAAAACTAACCACTCAATTCTACGTTTCTATAAAACTTTGATCGCAAAGAGTAACATTACATAAATTCTAGTAGGCTTATTTTCGAAATTTCGTGAATTCTCGCTAGAGTGCGCGCTGTCCGCCAATTATTATTATTTTTGCAAATGGCTTCCTACAACACTTATTTTAAAAATTTATTTGATTTCTTTAACATTCTTTCGCATTTCTTTTAAAATTATCTTGAACAATTTTGTACAAATATTAATTAATATTGTGGGCAGCCCTTTCAAGTTACACCTGAGTCTTAGACATTAATATTGACGTAGTTAAACGGGTAATAAGTGAGAACACTAGAGTGACTTGTGATCTTTGTGGCTTGTTTGTGCATATTTTGAAAAATGTAAGTAAATTAATGGGAATTGTTTGAAAAAACTTCGATGCAAATAGAAAAAGTCGCAATAAGATAGGTAAATATTCCCGGGCTTAAGAGGTGAGGTTTTTATTTTCTTGATTTAACGAACTGCTGAATATCACACCTAAATAGATTTATTATGATTATGTTGAGGTGTTATTTTTAACTTTTACGTTTTGCGTAGAATATTAAATAAGTATTTAATATAGATTATATTAATCGAATATGTAAGACCTAGAAATTAAATATTTTAATATTAAATTTAGTTGTATCTTTTGTTTCACACAAATTAAATAATTAACCAAATACATAACTCTATTTGATTATATTTTTATTTATTTTAGTTTTAGCATCAATTTAGTACTAAAGAAGTTCATTTGATTAAATTTATTGACTTAATTCTTGAACTCATGCTAACTTGGCTTCGAATGAGTTCTACAGTTATTTTTTGCATTCATAAAAAAAATTTATAAGCAATATTTGGATGCAAAAAGGTAATAGTTTGATGAGGTTACCAACAAACACTACTTTAATTAAGGTCTGTTTCACAGAAATTTTGTTAAGATTAAAAAAGTGGTAAAAGTTGTTTAGCTGTTGCATTTATTTACTTAAAAAAGCATTTTACCAGCCACATAGCACCCTTGTAAGTATTAAAAGCGAGCTTTTTGCTGAAGTTTTATTTTTTGAAATCAAGTCAAGATTAAAAACTACAGAAAATACTGGAAATAATAGTTTTATTTAATATTAATAAAAATTAAAAACAATTTTTTAAATTAACGGTTGCACATATTTATTTTAAACAGCATTTTGCTACGCAGCTTAGTTAAAGATGTTGTATGCATGTCTTTTGTTAAATATGAACACTAAAACCTAATATTTTTAAGTTTTTATGATAAATGTAGATTCAGAACACTTAAAGATGTCCGAGGTAATAGTTTTATCCCATAATTTTGATTATTATACAATTTTACATTATTTATTAAAATGTATTTTTCAATTTAATAGTTTTCTGGTAATTTTAACATAAGTGTGTTTTCTGAAAAAACTCTCAGTGCATGTCTTTTTTTTGTTTTTTTTTTTTGGATTCAGCATGAAAAAATACTTAAGAAAATACGTGTTTCCCTTAACAGACAGAGATTATTTTGTATACCTACGAGTATGTTATCTATTTAAAATTATCAACTACCTTACGTTTATTCTGTCCACTCAAATTTACGTTTCTTTGAACATTACCTAAATTCTAGTAGGCTTATTTTCGAAATTTCGTGAATTCTCGTCAGAGTGCGCGCTGTCTCCCAATTATTATCATTTTTGCAAATGGCTTCCTATAACACTTATTTTAAAAGTTTGTTTGATTTCTTTAACATTTTTTTTTTCCATTTCGTTTAAAATTATCTTGAACAATTTTGTACAAATATTAATATTGTGGGCAACCCTTTCAAGTTACACCTGAGTCTTAGACATTAATATTGACGTAGTTTAAACGGGTAATAAGTGAGAACACTACAGTGACTTGTGATCTTTGTGCCTTGTTTGTGCATATTTTGAAAAATGTAAGTTAATTTAATGGGAATTATTTGAAAAAGCTTCTATGCAAATAGAAAAATTCCTCGGCTTAAGGGATGGGGTTTATGTTTTCTTGATTTAAAGAACTGCTGAATATCACACCTAAATAGATTTATTATGATTATGTTGAGGTATTATTTTTAACTTTTACGTTTTGCCTAGAATATTAAATAAGTATTTAATATAGATTATATTAATCGAACATGTAAGATCTGGTAATTAAATATTTGAATATTAAATTTCGTTGCGTTTCTATTTCACACAAATTAAATAATTAACCAGATTCATAATTCTGTTTGACTATATTTTCATTTATTTTAGTTTTATTATCAAATTAGTACTAAAGAAGTTCATTTGATTAAATTTATTGACTTATTTTTGAACTCACGCTAATTTGGCATTAAATGTAACCGAGTTATACAGTTATTTTTTCTTTCAAAAAATTATAAGCAATATTTGTATAAAAGAAGGTAATAGTTTGATGAGGTTACGAACAAACACTAGTTTAGTTAAGGCCAGAAAGTTTTCTGTTTCACAGAAATTTTGTTAATATTAAAAAAGTGGTAAAAGTTGTTTAGCTATTGTATTTTACCAACCACATAGCACCCTTTAAGTGTTAAAAGCGAGTTTTTTGCTGAAGCTTTATTTTTTCATGTCAAGTCAGGATTAAGAACTACAGAAAACACTGGAAATAATAGTTTTGTTCAATATTAATAAAAATAAAAACAATTTTTTAAATTAGCGGTTGCACATATTGATTTTAAACAGCATTTTGCTACGTAGCTTAGTTAAAGGTGGTGTATGCGTGTTTTTTTTTTTAAACATGAACACTAAAACCTAATATTTTTAAGTTTTTATGATAAATGTATATTCAGATGTCCGAAATAATAGTTTTATTCCTTAAATTTAATGATTATACAGTTTTACATTATTTATTAAAATGAATTTTTTCAGTTAATAGTTTTCTTGGCAACTTTAAGTGTGTTTTCTGAGAAAACCTCACAGTGAATGTCTTTTTTTATGTTTTTTTTTGGATTCAGCATGAAAAAATACTTAACAAAATAAACTTAAAGATACTTAAAAGACAGATAATTTGTTTTTATATACCTGTATTATCTATTTAAAATTATTAACTACCTTACTTTTATTCTGTCCACTCAATTTTACGATTCTGTGGTACTTTGATTCCAAAGAATAAGATTACATAAATTCTGGCTTCCTATAACACTTATTTTAAAAGTTTGTTTGATTTCTTTAACATTTTTTTTGCATTTCTTTTAAAATTATCTTGAACAATTTTGTACAAATATCAACGTTTTGGGCAGCCCTTTCAAGTTACACCTAAGTCTTAGACATTAATACTGACGTAGTTAAACGGGTAATAAGTGAGAACACTACAGTGACTTGTGATCTTTGTGCCTTGTTTGTGCATATTTTGAAAAATGTAAATAAATTAATGGGAATTGTTTGAAAAAACTTCTACGCAAATAGGAAGAGTCGCAATAAGATAGGTAAATATTCCCGGGCTTAAGGGATGGCGTTTATATTTTATTGATTTAAAGAACTGCTGAATATCACACCCAAATAGATACATTATGATTATATTGAGGTATTATTTTTAACTTTTACTTTTTGCCTGGAGTATTAAATAAGTATTTAATATAGAATATATTAATCGAATATATAAGACCTAGAAATTAAATATTTGAATATTAAATTTAGTTGCGTCTCTTGTTTCACACAAATTAAATAATTAACCAGATACATAATTCTGTTTGATTATATTTTTATTTATTTTAGTTTTAGCATCAATTTAGTACTAAAGAAGTTCATTTGATTAAATTTGTTGACTTAATTTTTAAACTCACGCTGTTTTAACTTCAAATGTAATCGAGTTCTACAGTTATTCTTGCTTTCATAAAAAAAAATTATAAACAATATTTCGATACAAAAAGGTAATAGTTTGATGAGGTTACGAATATACACTAGTTTGGTTAAGGCTTTCTGTTTCACAGAAATTTTGTTAATACGAGGCTGGTTTGAAAAGTCCGTGCAAAAATAAAAACTACTTCTGTGATTGGGGTAAACCTTTTTTATTTTTCGACATAGTCTCCTTTTAGGCTTATACACTTCGTCCAACGATGTTCTAGTTTGTTGATACCTTCCGAATAATAGGATTTGTCCAAGTCTGCAAAATATCCATTAGTGTCTGCAATCACCTCCTCGTTTGAATAAAATCTTTGTCCCGCCAGTCATTTCTTCAAATTGGGGAACAAATAGTAGTCCGAGGGAGCCAAGTCTGGAGAATAGGGGGGATGTGAAACAAGTTGGAATCCTATTTCCATTAATTTTGCGACCACAACTGCTGAGGTGTGTGCTGGTGCGTTGTCGTGATGGAAAAGGACTTTCTTGTGGGCCAATCGCGGGCGTTTTTCTTGCAGCTCGATTTTCAGACGGTCCAATAACGATGAATAATATTCACCTGTAATAGTTTTACCCTTTTCCAGATAGTCGATGAGGATTATCCCTTGCGAATCCCAAAAGATAGTCGCCATAACCTTTCCGGCCGAAGGAACGGTCTTCGCCTTTTTTGGTGCAGATTCCCCCTTGGTAACCCATTGTTTAGATTGTTGTTTGGTCTCAGGAGTATAGTAATGTATCCATGTTTCATCTACAGTGACGAAACGACGCTTAAAGTCCTCCGGATTCTTCTGGAACAGTTGCAAACCATCCTTGCAACACTTCACACTGTTCCGTTTTTGGTCAAGCGTGAGCAATCGCGGCACCCATCTTGCGGATAGCTTTCTCATGTCCAAATGTTTATGCAAAATATTATGTACCCGTTCAATCGAGATGCCAACAGCACTAGCAATCTCACGCACCTTAACTCTTCTGTCATCCATCACCATATTATGGATTTGATCAATGATTTCTGGAGTCGTAACCTCCACAGGCCGTCCAGAACGTTCAGCGTCACGAAAATTTTGAAACCGCTTATAAACTGTTCTAATCGAAGGTGCAGAGTCACCATAATGTTTATCAAGATTCTCTTTAGTCTCCTGAGGCGTTTTGCCTTTCATAAAGTAATGTTTAATCACCACACGAAATTCTTTTTCGTCCATTTCTTGAAAATCACTCGACTTCCTTGATTCACACGAATGTCAAACACAAAGAAATAGACCAATATGGCTGAAACTTGGTGTGCGTTCATTCAAGAGATGCTACTAACTAAACATGACCTCGATACGCGCCGGTGGTGCCATCTCTCGGACTTTGCACGGACTTTTCAAACCAGCCTCGTATTAAAAGAGTGGTAAAAGTTGTTTAGCTGTTACATTTATTTACTTAAAAAAGCATTTTAACAACCACATAGCACCCTTGTAAGTGTTAAAAGCGAGTTTTTTCTGAAGCTTTATTTTTTTATGTCAAGTCAGGATTAAGTACTACAGAAAACACTGGAAATAATAGTTTTGTTCAATATTTATAAAAATTTAAAACAATATTTGAAATTAGCGGTTGCACATATTCATTTTAAACAACATTTTTCCACGTAGCTTAGTTAAAGGTGGTGTATGCGTGTTCTTGGTCAAACATGAACACTAAAACCTAATATTTTTAAGTTTTTATGATAAATGTAGATTCAGAACATTTAAAGATATCCGAAATAATAGCTTTATTCCATAATTTTAATGATTTGTATAATCATTTTTTTTACATTATTTATTAAAATGTATTTTTTTTTCAATTTAATGTTTTTCTGGCAACTTTACGTGTGTTGTCTGAAAAAAAACCCACCGTGGATGCTTTTTTTATGATTTATTTGAATTCAGCATGAGAAAATACTTAAGAAAATACGTGTTTCACTTAAAAGACAGAGATTTTTTTATATATATGTACTAGCCATACCCGCGACTCCGCTTGCGTGGACTTGATTCGCTGTTATCGTCACTGCTTATTCCTTATGTTACCTATCCTAATAAAATATATCTTATGACCCGGCCAAAGATTACATGTATTTTATAAAAAAAACACGTAAATCGGAGAAGTGGTTCTTGAGTGCTAAGCGCACTAACGGACAGACAGACAGACAGAGATATGTTGCGTCTTATATATATATTACAGATTTTTTTTATAAATATTAAGTTAAGAATAAAAAAAAACGTAAATCGGATAAGCGGTTCTCGAATGATAAGCACACTAACGGACAGACAGACAGACAGGGAGACGTTGCATTTTATATATATTACACAGAGAACATATATATGAATAAAAAAAAAAAAAAACATGTAAATCGGATCAATGGTTCTCGAGTGATAAGCTCGCTAACGAACAGACAGACAGAGAGATGTTGCATTTTATATATATTATAGATTATAGATTATTATTATTATTATAAAACCTGAAAAGAGAATATATGTATGAATAAAAAAACACGTAAATTGGATAAGTGGTTCTGCAGTGATAAGAGCACTAACGGACAGTCTGACAGAGAGCGTTGCGTTTTATATATATTATAGAAGATTATAGATAACCTGGTGAAAAAACAAATGTATGAATTAAAAAAAAAAAACATGTAAATCAGATAAGTGGTTCTCCAGTGATAAGCGCACTAACGGACAGACAGGCAGAGAGACGTTGCATTTTATATATATACTAGCCGGCCCGCGGCTCCGCTTGCGTGGACTTGATTCACTACTATCGTCACTGCTTATTCCTTATGTTACCCAACGTAATAAAATATCTGCCATTATTTCTCCTTATCTCCCAATATTTCTCCTTATTTCCCATTATCTCTACATAATTTCCATTATCTAGGCTTATCTCTGCTCATCTCCCATTATTTCTCCTTATCTCCCATTATTTCTCCTTATCTCCCATTATCTCACCTTATTTCTCATTATCTAGGCTTATCTCGACTTATCTCCCATTATTTCTTCTTATCTCCCATTATTTCTCCTTATCTTCCATTATCTCACCATAACTCCCATTATCTAGACTTATCTCTGCTTATCTCCTATTATCTCTCCTTGTCTCCCATTATTTATACTTATCTCCCTTTGTTTCTCCTTATCTCCCATTATTTCTCCTTATCTCCCATTATCTCCCCTTATCTCTCATTATCGAGGCTTATCTCGACTTATCTCCCATTATTTCTCCTTATTTCCCATTATCTCACCTTATTTCCCATTATCTCACCTTATCTCCCATTATCTAGGCTTATATCGAATTATATAGAACATATGTATAAATTTATAAAAACACGTAAATCGGATAAGTGGTTCTCGAGTGATAATCGCACTAACGGACAGACAGACAGACAGAGAGACGTTGCATTTTATATATATTGTATTCTTTGCTACATGATATTGTTCCATATTTAATGCTTTAGGGAGTGTATTGCAAGAGAACGCGCTAGCGGCAAACTTTTCTCCGACTTGATTCATTATCGTCACTGCTTATTCCTAATAAAATATATCCTATAACCTGGCCAGAGAACATACGTATGTTTAAAAAAAAGCACGTAAATCGGATAAGTGGTTCTCCAGTAATAAGCACACTAACGGACGGACAGACAGACAGACGGACAGGGAGACATTGCATTTTATATATATTATAGATATTCTCTGCTACATAATATTGTTCCATATTTAATGGTTTGGACTGTGTATTGCAAGAGAACCCGCTAGCGACTTCATTTACTATTATTGTCACTGATAATTTCTTATGCTACCTATCGTAATAAAATATAGCCTATAACCTGGCCGGAGAACATATGTATGTTTTAAAAAAAGAAGTACGAAAATCGGATAAGTGGTTCTCCAGTGATAAGCGCACTAACGGACAGACAGACAGACAGAGATACGTTGCATTTTATATATATTATGGATGTAATAAAATATATACCTATAACCTGGTCAGAGAACATATGTATGAATTTAAAAAATCACGTAAATCGGATAAGTGGTTCTCGAGGGATAAGCGCATTAACGGACAGACAGACAGACAAACATTGCATTTTATATATATATATATATATATATATATATATATATATATATATATATATATATATATATATATATATATATTATAGATATAGATTATTATTATTATTATATAACCTGGCCAAAGAATATATGTATGAATTTAAAAAAGACAGGTAAATCGGATAAGTGGTTCCCGCGTGATAAACGCACTAATGACAGACAGACAGAGAGACATTGCATTTTATATATATTATAGATTATACATTACAGATATTCTTTGCTACATAATATCGTTCCATATTTAATGGTTTAGGCTGTGTATTGCAAAAGCACGCGCTAGCGGCAAACTTATTTCCGACATCATTCACTATTTTACGCCACTGCTCATTCCTTATGCTACCTATCGTAATAAAATATAGCCTATAACCTGGCCAGAGAACATATGTATGCTTTTAAAAAAAAGTACATAAATCGGATATGTGGTTCTTCAGTGATAGGCGCACTAACGGACAGACATATATATTATAGATTATATTCTTTGCTACATGCTATTGTTCCGTATTTAATGGGTTAGGCAGTGTATTGCAAGAGAATGCGCTAGCGGCCAACTTTTTTCCGATTTGATTCACTATTATCGGCACTGCGTATTCTTTATGTTACCTAACGTAATAAAATATATCCTATAACCTGGCCAAAGAACATATGTATGTTTTAAAGAAAAAAGCACATAAATCGGATAAATGGTTCTCGAGTGATAAGCGCACTAACGGACAGACAGACAGAGAGACGTTGCATTTTATATATATTATATATTATAGATTATCTATTTAAAATTATCAACTACCTTACTTTTATTCTGTCCACTCAATTTTACCTTTCTGTGAAATTGATTGCAAAGAATAACATTACATAAATTCTAGTAGGCTTATTTTCGAACTTTCGTGAATTTTCGTCAGAGCGCGCGCTGTCCGCCAGTTATTATTACTTTTGCAAATGGCTTCCTATAACACTTCTTTTAAAAGTTTGATTTCTTGAACATTTTTTTGTATTTCTTTTAAAATTATCTTGAACAATGTTGTACAAATATTAACATTGTGGGTAGCCCTTTCAAGTTACACCTGAGTCTTAGACATTAATAGTGACGTAATTAAACGGGTAATAAGTGAGACCACTACAGTGACTTGTGATCTTTGTGCCTTGTTTGCGCATATTTTGAAAAATGTAAGTAAATTTAGTGGAAATTATTTGAAAACACTTCTATGCAAATAAAAAATGTCGCAAAAAATAGGTAAATATTCCCGGGCTCAAGGGAGGAGGTTTATATTTTATTGATTTAAAGAACTGCTGAATATCACACCTAAATGGATTTATTATGATTATGTTGAGGTATTATTTTTAACTTTTACGTTTTGCCGTATTTAATATAAATCATATTAATCGAATGTGTAAAGACCTAGAAATTCAATATTTGAATATTAAATTTAGTTACGTCTTTTGTTTCACATAAATTAAATAATTAACAAAATACACAATTCTGTTTGATTACATCGTTATTTATTTTAGTTCTAGCATCAATTTAGTACTAAAGAAGTTCATTTGATTAAATCTATTGACTTAATTTTTAAACTAACGCTAATTTGGCTTGAAATGTAACCGAGTTCTATAGTTATTTTTGCTTTCATAAAAAAAAAATTAAATGCAATTTTTGGATACAAGAAGATAATAGTTTGATGAGGTTACGAACAAGCACTAGTTTAGTTAAGGCCAGAAAGTTTTCTGTTTCACATAAATGTTGTTAATACTTAAAAAGTGGTAAAAATTAGAAGTTTGCTAAAATTTTTTCTACTCGATTAAAATTTGACCAAAAAATAACTTCTGTTTATGTAAACTATAACAAGTAAGTCCGCTATGATAGTTTTATTGTAATCAGGAAAAATCTATATTGTAATCAAAGTCATATTGATTCAAAAAGTAGACAAGAGTTTTTAAAGTTTATGTGAGAATAGATTTTTTCTACGAATAAACAATATAAAATAATACTTTCTTATGTTTACTTTACTTGCATTTGGGGGAAAGTCACACTTTGAGATTTTCGCTTCTTTCCACGTTTTATGGTTGCTAGATCACGAAAAATATAGTCACTCATTTCCGTCGGTCTGTTACCACGATAACTGGCGAACGAAATAAAATATCAATTTTAAATTTAGTATGTATATACATGTATAATAGCCAAGGGGATGAAGCCTATACTTTTTCAGCGATATCGCTTCAGGCGAAATGGGTGGTAATTTTTCCTGATTTTTTATTGAGATAATAAACAAATATTTTGTACAAATATTTTAAGTAAAACATCAAAGGGGTGGGGAATGAGATCAAAGGAGTTGTTTGTGTGTATATAGGGTTATATGTCCTTTCCAAGGATTCTGGAGTCAAAGAATTGAAAGGTTAGATTATTCTTTCAGTATTTTCAAATTTAACTCAAAAAGGGGTGAAAGAGGTGAGGATGGTTAAATATTGCATAGTTTTAATAGTATTTTTAGAATTGTTCATGTTTTTGTTTCAACTCTAAGTATATTATTTATAGTAAAATGTATAAAGGATTAATGGGGGGGTGGGGTAGGGTGTTAGAGAGGTTACTTCATGTATATATAATGCTGTATTTCATTTTCACTTTTAAAAGGGGATCGAGTTGGAAGAATCTTTTTAATGGTATATTGTTAGTGACAGTTGTTTCGTCAATTTTAATATGTACAGATGCTTCTTTTTAAATATTCTCTATTATTTTTATATATCTGGAATCTATTCTTGCTCTCGCCAGGGACTTTAGAACGGACCAGATATCAATAGTATAAAATACCTTAAGAAAATCAATGAAGGCCAAATGTATTGGTACCTTATATTTTATACATTTCTCTATTACAGTACGTATTCTAAAGAGGTGGTCGATCCCTTTCTGAAGTTCCCCTGTTCCACAGCTTGACAGAAATATAATTTTGCTGTTAAGGGATTTATTAAGATTTTAGTGAAGAGCTTATATAAGTGTGACAGAAAAGATATGGGCCGATAATTTTAGATATCGGTATTATCACCTATCTTAAAGAGAAGTATAACCTCCGAATTGCACCATTTTGTTGGAATTTTTCCCTCATAGAGACATTTATTTAGTAGGACTTTTAATACATCTTTCACAAATTTACCGTCCAATTTCAAAATTTCTGCACTGATTTGATCTTCTGCAGGGCATCAATTGTATTTCATCTGCTTCAGTACATCTTGTATTTCCTCCTGCGTGATATCTTGAAGTTCTTCAGATCCTACGTACTATAATGTTTATGTTTTCTTGTCGTCTATCTGACGTAGGGTACGGGGTAAATCATTTTATTTTTGAAAGTCCCTCCTAAAAACTAGTCTAACGCTAAAAAAAAAGAAAATTAAATTTGTTGTTAATTTATGAGGTGACTTTATCGTAATAGGTATTGTGTCTACCTTTACGCCGGAGACC
Organism: Pachyrhynchus sulphureomaculatus; assembly: GCA_019049505.1. Taxonomy (NCBI): domain Eukaryota; kingdom Metazoa; phylum Arthropoda; class Insecta; order Coleoptera; family Curculionidae; genus Pachyrhynchus; species Pachyrhynchus sulphureomaculatus. The sequence goes on along the minus strand of CM032454.1, from coordinate 164,413,281 downwards.
CCAGGTCGAATTTCGGCTAAAGAAAAAAACCTTATAACGTGACAGTCGCCTGTCTCGAAAAAGCAATGGCAAACCGCAGTATTATGCATAGTAAAGCCTTCTTACTTTAGCCGCTCACAACCGGCATTAAACTGTAAGTTCCTCTTGTCTGTGGAACACTTAAAAAAAAAGACACTACCACAGGCAAAGGTGAGTAGGTTGCCTACGTCCGTATTGGATATGGCACTTCAAGAAGTATTTTTACTGAAACTTGTACACAATTTGATTTAGGATTCAATGCAAATAAAACAAAATATACGATTATAAGCAAAGAATCTAATATCGAAGATGATGGTATTACAGACCAACGACCACTGGGACCCGACTATAGAAGTCGAATAGAGAAGACCCGAGCCGCATTTATGAAGAACGAAAAAACCTTAACATTACAACCGATTATCGAAACTACAGACGAAAATGGTACGCTGCTATGCCTTTCCGGTTCTCTTGTACGGCATGGAAGCGTGGACGCTAACCGAGCAATCCTTAAACGACTGTAGGCATTCGAGATGTGTGTGCTGGAAATCAGTTGGATGGACAGAATTAGTAACAATAGCGTTCTCACTCATATAGACAAGGACTTGGTGGTTAAGACGCAAATTAGAAATGTTTCTGGCCACATTATGATCCAGAAAAATACAAAATCTTGCATCGTTGAACGGTCGTCATGGTACCCGAAGAAGAAAAAGGTGATTATTATTAGTTTTTTAATTCAATGCACGTATATCAATAAAATCTCAGGGAAATTCTTGTTAAATACACAAACAAAAATTTACTTAAGTAATTTTACAACGCAAGAAAGTTGAAATGGCATTATAAAAATTAAAACTATTTTTTGAAAATACAATAAGGACACAGTTACAAAGAGAAATGCTAACAATTACCTTTATAAATGAGCTGTGGGTTTTTAAATTGGTGTGCTATTTATCAAGCAACAATGTAAATTTCAAGTAGAAGTTCTAGCAACTGCTGCATGCATCTACGACAGTTACTACAAATTGCTTAGGCTTAAAGGAAATTTACTAGTAAAGTTGTGTTGCAATTTATGTTTTTGATTACCTCATGTCAGTAGCGCTACGAATGTAAAGTTTTTTTTTAAATTATTGTATAAATACCAATACAATGTTTTGAAATTGTCAGTAACAAATTTTGTATCATGTTAATGTCAATATAAGAATTATATAACTGTAAAAACTACGATATAAAATATAAACAATTGATAAATCACTTTAATATGAGCCAGGATCAAGGGTCCAGCACTCAGATCTATACAATATCACGGAGAATACATACGCTCTCGCCATTCTCATTCGAAGTTCGAGACTGAGACTTGTGCGATGAACAAACTTATTAATATTTATATATATTGCTCGAGCCTGTCCAATTCGGGAATGTATTTCCTTTCTTGGGTCCCACTTGTCATTTATATTGGTTGGTATATTTAAATGTGGAGACCTGTTTTACGGTGTTTTTTCCCCGATTTCCAAGGATTCTGGTGGTAGATTTTTCTTTTTATTACCATCCACTTGGTTTTTCTTATATTTTTAGTTAATCTAAATCTTTCGCTGGCTATTACAACTCGATCGATCAGTTGCTGGAAATCTTTGATCTTATTTGCGAATAGAACAGTGTCATCAGCATATCGTATTTTGTTCAGTATTTTTCCATTAACTGTTATTTCTTCAATGGATTCATAGATGGCCTTATTAAACACAGAATCAGAATAAAGATTGTACAAAAGTGGTGAAAGAATGCATCCCTGTTTTACATCTTGGGTTATTTTTATGCTTTCGGACATTTCAATTTTAACTTCTGCTGATTGATTCTAGTAAAAATTTTTAATAATAATTAGATCCCTTTTGTCTGTATTTGTTTTTTCTAGAATTTTCATTAATTTTTCGTGCACACAGTATTGTAATCTATAAAACATGCATATATATCTTCATTCATATCTTTACAACGCTTGACCAGTACATTTAATGAGGATAAAGGCTTTCCGTGTACCCATGCTTTTTCGGAATCCGAATTGTGTGTTATCCATTCTTGCTTCACATTTTCTATATATTCTGGTGTGGATGATTCTCAGGAATATCTTGAGAACGTGAGACATTAAGCTTATCAAGCGATAATCGTCACATTTCATTTATTTTGACTTTTTAGGAATTGGGATGAAAGATCTTGTTAAATAATATTACCAGGACACTCATCCAAAAATATTTTGAGGATTTCTCTCTTTATCTCATCTGGACCAACTGCTTTTCCATCCTTCTGTAGTTATACAGCGCGAATAACTTCCCTCCTTGTTATTTCTGGCCATATTTCATTATCTCTGTTTAGCTGAACGTTTTCTGATCTATGTCCATTGAAAAGTTGTTTTACGTATTGCTCCCATGTCTTTATGTTATCGGTAATATCCAGTACAATTTCATTGTTTTCGTTTCTCAGAATTGTTTATTGTTTTTTTCCTCCCAATTCCTTCATCTACTTATGCAAGTTAAATGTGTCATATTTTTCTTGCAGTTCCTCTGTTTCTCGGCATTTCTCGCTTAATCAGTTTTCCTTAGCTTCTCTACATTTTCGACGTATTACTCTGTTTAATTCTTTGTACTTTGAAACATCTTTTGTTTTCTGTAATCATCTTTCGTCCATCAGATTTAGTACTTTTTCTGTCATCCATTCCTGTTTTCTTCTATTCTCTGCTCGACCCATTTCTTCCTCCTATACCGCTATTAATTCATTTTTCTTCTTAACCTATTGAGATTCGACATTTTCGTTTTCTGTTCTTATTTGCTTCTTAAATTTCTCATCCATTCGGTTTGATATTTGTTTTCTAATTTCAGGGTTCTTCAGTTTATTGGTATCTATAGGGTTTATTATTTGTTTTGTGTTAATCCTTTTAAACCTGTGCATTGGAAACTCCATGAGTACCGGATTGTAGTTCGGACTTGCGTCTGCTCCAGGTAGGTTTTTACGGATTTTACAAATTTCTTCATGTTTTTTTTCAAAGAGAATAAAATCTACCTGGTTCCTAATCCTATCGCCAGGTGATTTCCAAGTATACAACCGCCTGGGTGGGAGTTTGAAAAATGTGTTACTAATAAAAAGATCATTCTCGATACAAAATTGAACGAAACTGTCGCCTCGATCATTTTCCAGACCCAAGCCATATTGTCTAACCACTTAACCGTCCACTCCTAAATCCACCTTAGAGTTAAAATCACCAATAATTATAGTTTTTTCGCCTTTTTTCACAAGTTTCACCACCTCTGCCAGTTCACCGTAAAAACGTTCAACTTGTTCATCTGAGTTATCACGTGTTGGAGCATAAACCTATATAATCTTCATTATTCTGCGAGTCGTTTGTAGTTGTACCATCATTATTCTGTCATTATAAGGTAAAAAATTAATCGGCGATCTGTTAATTTCAGGTGATAACACAATAGCAACTCCACAGTGGTGTTATGATCCTCCCGAATAATATATATGTCTCTTTCAATTCTTTGCTGACCACCGCCAGTCCATCTAACCTCACTCAAACCAAGAATATCGATATATTAAGATGTTTCACTTGGAAAGGGTGCCATTCTTCTTAAAGGTTATTGTTCCAACTGCTGGACGCATTCAAGTCATCTTTCAGCAGTTATTTGGGAAATGTGGATGATATCAACAAGTATTTTGTTAACTCTGTTACTCCTAAAGCCCCTGATCCAAATATCCTGAATTATTATTTGCATAACAAAAAACAGAGTGTCAGATCGTTTCAGTTTAGACTTGTCACCAGCGGTGAGGTCCAGTCGGCTCTCTTTTCTATCAGGTCACGGACTGTACAATTGGTATTGGTCTATCTATGATAAGTTTGTGTTGCCCATATATCCTGCCATTTATCTTACACCTAATAAACTCAAGTATCGAAATTCTTACGTTTCCGCAGATATGGAAAAGTTCCTTCTTAATTCCGATACCAAAGGTCCCAATCCCTGCTGAATTAAAAGATCTTCGGCCTATAAACATTCTGTCCACTTTGTGAAAAGTCTTGGAACGGGTCCTGGAGGGGTAGATTCGGTAATATTGTCAGTCCTATAACATACTGCCGACGTATCAGTCTGGCTTTCGTAAGAATTACAGCTGCTCCACCTATCTCTTAAAAGTTACAGATGATATCTTGGAGGCAGCTGACTCTAGTCAGCTTACTGCCTTAAGCCTTCTTGACTATTCCAGGACCTTTGACACACTAAACCATCAACTGCTTCTGGCAATTCTTCAATTCCTTGGCTTCGAGACACAGGCTTGTCAGTTCCTCGGAAGCTATCTCTCTGGAAGAGTCCAATCTGTCAGGAGTAATAACATACTATCGAGTCCACTGGATATCACATGTGGCGTCCCGCAGGAATCCATTCTTGGTCCTCTCTTTTTTACTCTATATACTTCACAACTAGTTAAAATCCACACGCCACAGTGCATTTATATGCGGATGATAGTCGGTTATACTTGTCCTTTAAACCGGAAAAAAATTGCTGAGACTAATAACATGCTTATGAACGGCTGCAGCGGAACTCAGCTGATCATTGTTTAGTCCTTAACCCCAAGAAAAGTAAGGTACTTATTTTTGGACGTAATCATGTTAGGGACCAAGATAGGATTTACTCCACATTAGTCTAAATGGTGAAGCTCAGGTTACTTCGAATGTAGCTAGAAATCTCGGTCTGTTGCTTGACGTTGACTTCAGGTTCTCTGAACACATTAACAGCTGTGTAAGAAGGGTATTTGCTAAAACTAATTTTCAATCAAAGGCACCTTTTGGATGTGAACCTCAAGAAATCGTTATGTGACTGCCTGGTTTTGTCACACTTCCCTTTTTATGACACTTTGTATGGGCCATGCTTGCTGGGACAAGATACAAGGCGCATCCAGTTGATACAAAACTGCTGTGTGCGAATGATATGTGGGATCAGAAAATACGAAAGGGGGGTGAGTGCAAAATTGAAAGATATTGGCTGGTTTAACATGAGGGAAAGAAGAATGTTTCATAGCTTAGTTTTGTATAATAAAATAATGTTTCTAAAATACCCGCCATATTTATATCAAAAAATAAAATTCAGATTTGATGCATCTGCGTTGGATTTGAGGCACAAATTTACTATCACTCCACCTTCCCACATAACAACTCTATATAAAAGATCGTTCGGCTATCAAATTTCGCAAAAAAAGCAATCTGGTCCCGTTGAATTTGAAAAACGTCCTGCCTCAGATTTTTAAAAATTCCATACGTCCTCTAGCACAGCATCTCTCTTCCACCGTGAATAGTACTTAGACTCTCATGGGCAGCAGTGCCGCTTTGTTGAGTCCGTGGAGTCTGATTTCTGATACTAAGTAATTGTTTTACAAATGGTACTGCTTATATATTTTCTCTCTGCAAAATAGAGTTAAGGAAAAACTGTTATCTTAGTCGTAAGTTTAGTTATATTGCATATTATATAAGTAGGTTAAGTGAGGAAGTCTAGCTTCTACTTCGCCTTTTGTGTGTTCAAGTTACTGACTATTATTGTAATTATAATGTGAATGTACAATAAAGACATTATTATTATTATTACAAAAAAGTTCTTCTTTCTCACATTTGGTCAGTGTGGTTCCATGTTTGGCTGACGGGCCAAAACCACGTCAGCACAAACGCTATTACCATTATGTATTAAGGAATGACCTGACAATGTTACATGTTTTCAAAATCACTGACTTCTGAATGTTTTTGTGTATGTTTGTGTTGAGTCCTAATTGTACTAAATGTGGTGTAAATGTTATTGGTGTAAGGCCTGTGGCTGATATAATGGGGGGACAATGATGACTTTTTCTTGTCTCCATAGCCTTTTTATTTCCGTTGCAAGGTCTGTGTATTTGGAAATTTTTTCTGTGTATTTCGTTTGGATGTTTGTGTCGTTGGGGGCAGCTATGTCAATTAGATATGTGACTTTTCCTTTTTTGTACTGAGAAGTAATATCGGGTCTATTGGCGGAGACTTTTTTATCTGTATGGATACCGATGTCCCAATAGAGCTTGTAATCTTCATTTTCAAGTATGGATGTTGGCGTGTATTTGTAGTAGGGATCTGTGTTTTCTATGAGTTTGTATGTTGTGGCTAGTGCTTGGTGAACTACTTTGGCAGCTGAATCATGCCTGGCTGTGTACTCTGTTCCGGCCAATATTTTACATCCGCTCGTTATGTGTTCGATCGTTTCTTTCTGCTGGTGGCATTTCCTACATCTGTCCTTTGCAATAGTCAGGTCATTGATGATATGCTTTTGGTAGTTTCTGGTTAATATGACTTTATCCTGGATGGCAAGTAAGAAGCCTTCTGTTTCAGGGAATAACTGCCCATCCTGTAACCAGGTGTATGATTGTTTTTTATTTACGTGGTCTTGTTCTATGTGGTATCTGTGTTTTCCGTGGAGTGTTTTCTCTGACCACATTTTCATCTTTTCCTGTTGTAGTTGGGTGTGACTGTGTATGTCTGCTGAGTAGTCTGCCCGGGCTAAGTCGAGAGGTGTGTAGTTTTTGTCTGCTTTCACTGTCGCTGTGTGGAGGCTCGTTTGCTTGCTGTGAAAGAATTTCCTAAGTGCTTGTATTTGTTTCATGTGTAATGATCTGATGTCTACAATTCCTCTTCCTCCTGCCTTCCTCTCGATGGTAAGTCTTTCTTTGCATGCGTTGGGGTGTAATGTCCTGTATTTGGTGAATTGAGATCGTATAAGGATGTGAATATTTTCTATGTCTGTTTGTGACCATTTGATGATACCAAATGAATATGTGAGTATAGGTATAGCGAACGTGTTGATGGCTTTAGTGAGATTCTTAGAGTTGAGTTTTGTTTGCAAAAGTTTCGTCAGTCTGTTTTTGAATTCGGTTCTGAGGTCTGTTTTGATGTTGCATTTACTTATACCAAATTCCATATTGACATCTGAGGTGAATATTTCTGTGATTTTGAGGAGTTCTTTCAGCTGTGTTTGTGTGGCAGCGTAGAGTTTTATGTCGTCCATATATAGGAGGTGGTTTATTTTATGTTGATTCACTTTTTGGTGTCTGATATTGAAGCCATGCTCTGTTCTGTTTAGTATATTTGAGTATATAGTATATTATTATTATTATTACAAAAAATTTCTTCTTTCTCACATTTGATTAATGTGCTTCCATGTTTGGCTGACGGTCCAAAGCCAAGTCAGCACAAACGCTATTACCATTATGTATTAAGGAATGACCTGACAATGTTACATGTTTTCAAAATCACTGACTTCTGAATGTTTCTGTGTATGTTTGTGTTAAGTCCTAATTGTACTAAATGTGGTGTGAATGTGATTGGTGTAAGACCTGTGGCTGATATAATGAGGGGGGCAATGATGAGTTTTTCTTTTTTCCATAGCCTTTTCATTTCCGTTGCAAGGTCTGTGTATTTGGAAATTTTTTCTGTGTGTTTCGTTTGGATGTTTGTGTCGTTGGAGACAGCTTAAACTGAAAAGTAATGTCGGGTCTATTGGCGGAGACTGTTTTATCCGTATGGATACTGATGTCCCAGTAGAGCTTGTTATCTTTATTTTCAAGTTTATTATTATTATTATTATATGTGAGCAATGAAAAAGCAATAAAACGTTCGCTTCCTAAATATCTTGAAAGTGCCTAAACAATGTAATATTCTTTATTTTTAAATAAAATGTTAACATTACCTGCAACAATGGAAAATAGTAAACTTGTTAATCCACATCGGATCAAAATTTTACTGCAAAAATTCGTGCCGCGTATCCCAGTTATCAAATTAAATTCGTAAGTATGGAATGGATCACGTGAATTTTATATAAATAGTATATTCGAATGGCTGGAAACATTTTCGGAAAGATATAAAATGAAATTCGGCAGTTTATGAACGTTATAATAATGTGAGGGATAGAATTCATACAGATAAAAGAATAAAGTTCGGTTCATTGTACATTTTCGACTGAGGTAAACGGTTAAACAAATAAAGAAGCCTTCGTAAACAGATTGCCTGCGTTATATAATAGTAGCCGTTTTAAATATTTATTTGTAATTCACCGAAAGGCAGGCTACATTCTCTCTAGAATCGTATATCAGAACCTTCGCAAGATTCGATACAATCTTGGCCGGCGATTCCTGACTTGAAACTGACAGACAGAATAAATTAAGCTTAATGTACGATCGTTGAAGAGATTTCGAAACAAATTTTGCATTTATTTAAAAAAATCGACTATTTGGCATTTTTTTATCTTGGCAACTGCAAGCAATCTCTCTTTAATGCGTAGTCTTAGGAAATTAGTAAAAAACTTGGTTTTGATCGTCTATTTCATTTGGTACTGTATTTAACTTATTAAATCAGATTGGATTTAGGAATGTTTCGGTAAGGATACATATACAACAAAAGTAGCATGTGTTGTTCGAAAGGCATTTGACACCGTGGATTTCGATATCCTATTATTAAAATCAGAGGATATGGAAATGCGTGGAGTAATACTCCAGTGGTTTATTTCATGTTTAAAAGGTTAGAAACAAAGAGCACAATTAGAAATATCGTTGGACAGAAGTTTTATTCAAGTTGTAAAAACTTCAGCCATATTGTCCTTCAGGGATCTATGCTAGGCCCCCTTCCATTCCTTACGTACTGTATTAGAGCTCATCCTTTTAGCTGACAATGTATTTTTTACCAGAACGTCAATCCACGATGTAAATCTCTCAAAAAGTGTATGAAGGTGTGTGGTGTAATTGAAACCATATTAAAATAAACTTAGATGATAGTAAATGTTCCGATCCAAATACAAAACTGTCATTGAGTATATATGTTTTATAATACTTTTTTTTATGGGCCTAGCACACGTGCTGCAAGGAAGTCCCTAAAGCGCTACAGGAACGACACGTGTACGGAAAAAGCGATTCACGTTGTTCTTGAATCGCTGTAAATTGTACTCGGTGGGAAACACAGTCCTGGGCAAATTATTCCAAAGGGATGATGTTCTCCATATAAAAGACTGCTTGAAAAGCGTTGTACGAGGAGTAACAAGCTAAACCTCATACGGATGTGAAGTATTAGCGCGACGTGTATTTCTAACATGCACCGCTCTGGAAGGAATTAAGCAGGCTACATCCTTCGAACACTTTCCATGAAAATACTTGTAGAATAGGCTCAAGTCGCCAACCGTTCTTCTATGTTCCAGCGAATCAAGGCCGCCGTTCAGTTCCGGGTCTCCAGTCAGACAAACAGCTCTTCTCTGAATAGAATCCAACAAATGCAATGTATGTTTGGGAGCGGAGCCCCAAACAAGGGAGCAGTGTTCTATAGTTTTTCGAATTTGAGCTTTGTAAAGAATTAACAGTTGTTGTAGAGTGTAAAGCTTTCTGGTTCGAAATAATATTCCCAACTTTTGAGAAGCTCTCCTTACTATGCCTGCAACATGCTCATGCCAGGACATATTTGCTCCCAAATTAACGCCCAACAAATTGAGTGACGATGTTAGAGGAATAAAGTGCCCCGCCATAACTATGTCGGGTTCAGCAATGTTAACTTTTTTAGAAAAAACTGCCGCTTGAGTTTTTATAGCTTTAAATTCCACTTGGTTGCTGTCACCCCAAGATAGAATTTCTTCCAGGTCTTTGTTAAGTTGAACGATTTCCCACTGTCTGCGGATGTTCGTCTGAGTAGCCAATGTCCGAGCGTTCAAAGTGAATGAAGAGATAAGGATACTGCCATCTGCAAAGCTGTAGATTAGGTTTCCGGTCTTTTCCAGCAGATCGATCGTTAATGTAAATGAGAGAGAGATTAGGAGATAGTATGGAGCCTTGGGGCATACCGGCGTTGATAATGAATGTGTTAGAAAAAAATCCGTCGACCGCCACTCGTAAAGAACGCTCTCTGAGGAAATATGAGAGCCACAAACAGGACTTTTCAGACACCGTGCCAAACACGGTCGAATGCCTTGGATATGTCAATTGCATTGTTCCAAACATGTGTTACGTAAGTCAGAAGCTCTCCTGTTGATCTATGTTTACGAAAGCCATATTGGTAATCGCTAATAATGTTGAATCCTCCAAAATATTTTAGAAGATGCTGATTGATAGCTTTTTCTATGACTTTCGATATTATTGAAAGCAGTGCGACCGGTCGGTAGTTATTTGGTAAGGTTTTCTTGCCTTTTTTAGGTATCGGCTGAACTGCGACACACTTCCAGCAGCAAGGAAATTTTTCCTTTTTGTAGTATAGGTTGAAAAGTCTACAGAAAACTAGTGTTAGTTCCCTCGCACAGTTTTTGAGAATTATGGCAGATATTCCGTCAGCGTCAGAAGCTTTTTCGGTGTCCAGCTTCATTAAAATACGTTTAATGATACGCTGTCTGAAGACAATATCGGGCATCCTTGACTGCACTATAGGGATAGTAGGTGGTGTTTTTCCTTGGAAATCGACAGTAGAATGTGAAGCAAAGAGTTGAGCCAACAAGTTCCCTTTTTCAACAGGTGTCGTTGCAATAGAATTATCTGGCCGTGTGAGTGGTGGTATGGTGGATTTGGTGAAATTTTGACTAACTGCCTTAGCGACTGACCAAAAGGACCGGGAATTGTCGGGACAAGCGAGAAGTTTGTTTCTAATTCGTTGAGTGTTTGCTTTCTTGGTTTGGTCGATAATTTCTTAGCTCAAACCAAGGCTTGCCAACTATTAGGGTAGATGCTCAATAATAATTTGAACAATAAAAAATGTAGTATTCTGTATATATCTAGAATGTAGCTTAGCATTTTTTTAGTGGAACTGTTCATTATATATATCAGGTTTATTTTATAATAATACATGGCTTAAAATGGAATTTGTGGCATTTTAATTAAAAAAAAAAACTCGCGGCGCTACACCCGTTCCTCTTCGACCCTTTTTTTTAAGGAACATTGCGGTGTGCACGATGACTGGGAGCTGGATCATCTGATATCAAAATTTTCAAAGAAATTATTTCAGATCAATCTTGTGTTTGAACGAAGAATTTTTTAAAAAAAAATCATTAAATGACATTGGCATTTTTTCGCTTTTTGTGATGATGCCATTTCATGAATTTTTTTTTAATCCGTCATTCCAAAACAGGATTGATCCTCTGGTAAACTAATTTCTTTGAAAATTTTAATTACAGATAACCCAGCTCCCAATATTCGTGGATACCACAATGCTCCTTAAAAAAAGGATCGCAGGGGAAGGAGCCTAGCGTTGCCATTTATTTTTAAATTAAATAATAATATCTAAATATTTATAGTAAAACATAAGAAACGAAAGGGGTATGGGAAGAGATTAGAAGATTTGATTCGCATATATCATCTAATGTTCTTTTCAAGGCTTTGGAAGTCAAAAAATCTAAAAATTAGGTTGTATTTTCATTGCTTTCAATTCTAACCTAGGAAGAGGCTAAAAGAAACAGGGGTTGTTAATACTGTATAATTTAAACAGCATTCCGAAATATTTACAGATTTTTTTGTAGAAATTTTACGCATATTATTTATATGATGTTGTAGCTCTTTGTCAACGTTTTCGAAGTAGCAGCATCTGAAAATTAATTTATTTTTACACTACTCTTAATTTTAATGGGGAAAGGATGCAAAAGAAGTGGAGTGGTCAAATATGGTATATTTTATTAAGAGATTTTTCGAGGTTTTGGTGATAATGAACAAATTTTAAGCATAATAATTTATTTATTACGAATAATTATGTAACATATAAATGGTGAAGAAGGGAGTTAGAAAGGTGATTTCGTATTTATTCTGTTTTAGGTATTTTTCAAGGATAACTTGAGTCCAGAGGTCGAAAAATTACATTATTTTTTCGTTATATTTAATGCTAACAGAAGAGTGTTAAAGGTGTGAGGATCTGAAATATTATATAGTTTCAATATTATTATGAGAATTTTTCCTGGTTTTTCGTTGGGATATTTTATAGAATTTTAGCTAATTGTGTATAGTAAAAGATATATGAGGTGAAAGAAACGTGGTAGGGATTTAGAAGGGTAATGGTAAGATACAACGAATTGGAGCAAGTACGCACATCCAGTTCTGCATTAGGCTATCACAGCAACCACAAGCTGACAAAGTGGTTGATTAAGTCAACACTTCAACGCAGGTGGTGTGTTTTTCGAGGGATCCCCCTTAGGTATATGTGGTTCAATGTAAAAATACTGAAAACGGACAAAGTCCATATTTCAGCAGTCTACCCAATGTTTAGAAGGGTGATTGCGTATATATCATATTATGATTCTATTTTAGTTTCCTTTTTCATTATTTTCAATTTTTACAGAAATGGTATGTCGAAAATTGAGATCTGCTTACAAAGTAACCTAAAAAAAAGAGGCCAAATGCAACTCTTACTTGCGCAATTAATGTTCCGCTTTTAAAATAAAAAAAAATTGTTACGGAGATATAAAATGATTAATGACTTCACAAAACACACCCCAAATGAGTTTTCAACAAGGTTTTTTTTCCGATCTTTACTGAAATTTTTGTTTTTTTTTTATTGTACCAAATAAACTATTAAAGATAATGCACTCGTGATAATTTTCATTTAATCTACACTCTGTGGAGAAGATTCCAGAATCTTTTCAAAATTTTTTGATCAGTACTTTTCGAGATAAGAGGAGGAGACAGCCATTTTTGCAATTTTTTAAAAATAATACAAAGAAAAGTGTGCGCGAGTATTACATTATATATATTTTTCACTTCCGATTTCACCTATCCAAAACTAACCCCTTAAATCAAAATTTAACTTTCTAAACTACACGGCTCTGGTGAGGCCATCAATTCTTATTTAGTGCCAAATTTCAGCTTTTTATGTCAAATAGTTTCCGAGAACGGACAGACAGAAGTGTTCCATACGGAACACCAAAAATATTAATTTGAATATAGAACAAGGTTTATACATACTAACAGCTAACTTTGGCGAAACTTACTTACCTCTGGAACAATCGGTAAATAATTGTCTCTACTTCCCTTCCTAAAGGGAGATATTGTATTCGAGAAAAAATTACCCTTCACGATTTTTGTTTTTCTTTATGTTTTGGGGTACTTAGATCACGATAAACATATTTTCTCTTCTTCGTTAGCGTGTCTATCTAACGGTCGGCCTATCGGTCTATCGATCTATTGACACCACAGTTCTTAAATAAAATGATATAATACTTGAAACAGAAATGGAATCTATAGTTTTTGAGCGATATCATTTTAGAGGAAGGGAGTGAAAGGGGTGTCGATATACTATAAGGTTTTAATTGTATTAGGGAAATTTACTTTCCCTTCATTTAAAAAAGTCAAATTCGCTGCTTATTGTAGTACTGCATTTTTGCGAGAAAAGTACTGGGTAAATCACTTTACCGATTTATTTAAAACTTTAGTTTGATTTTATATTTAGTTATGTTAGTAAAATTTGAAATGTTAATAGCATATCATTCACCAAAAGACAATTTAATGGAAACACAATTATCAAAAAATTTACAGTTAATTTGTTAATTTTTTTTTCCTTAATTTCAAAACATTAAACAGTTAGCCCTTTATACTCGAGTGTACGATAATTTCTACGTAACCCTGGAGCGTCGTTTATTATAATGTCGCTATCTTGGTTTACTAGACAGGTCTATTTACAACCTCCTGAACACAAACTGAACGTTAAAGGGTGCAAATAAATTAAATCGCATCTGCACATTGTAAATTGCTTTCCGTTGTTTCTTTACAATGCCCCTGTAATTTTCTATTAAAAGAAAACAATATTATAATGAAAAGATGATAAATTGAATTATACTTTTACGTATATTTTATGAAACACGCTGAGATATAAATAGAATTATAAAGCATGACTCAGGCAACATTGAATATCATCTTTTACAAGACCTCAGGTAGAGCAGAGCAGAGGGCTGGGGGATACTCGCGGGCCAAACCTTTCCAGAAGGATCTGGTATCGTTCCAAAGGTGCCTGATTTCCCCAATGGAGGTCTATATTTATTTGTTGCGCCCACATTTGTTGTGTTTTTTTTATGACATTGGAGAACTCAATAATATTTTATTAATATTATAACAACATTTTTTAGAGTGTACTAGAATGGGTTACAAAATTTACGAAATTTGTTCCACACTTGAAAAAGGTATCAGCTGAACACTGTTCCGAAGTCTAAGGTTTTAACATGAGTGCAAATTAATCAGTTTATAACACAGACAGATAACGAAATCCACTCAATGATTAAGGTGAACCTAAATCAAAACAAGGGTTACATTAACACTGTTATTTTTTTAAAGTTGTATGAAAAAATATTTTTAGTGTTCTGTACGACACACTTATGGGATCACTTTGGTATCCATCTGTCTGTCACATTCGATTTTTTCCGAAACTATTTAACATCGAAAATTTGTCGCAAATATAAGAATTGAACTCTGTAGATTTGAAACTTAAATTTTAGCATAAGGGAGGCGAAATCGAAAGTGAAAAAAGAAATTTTTTACAAGGTCATGGAGAGGGGTGTCAAATGAAAGCTTCTGAAAACACGAGTTTAAAAATTATATATATGGTTGTGTTATTTTTAAAAAATGGCCAAAAACCGCTATCCTTATCTTGTTAAGTTCCAAAATTTGGAAAAACTCTGGAATATTCTTCATAAAGTGTAGATTGAGCGAAAAATATCATGAGTACATTGAGTTTGATAATTTATCTGGTAATAAAAAAGCTATGAAAAACTATGAAAGTTATGTGTACTTGACAGTATGGTGGAGGTTTTCTTAATATACTACATTACTGCTCGCGCGTCGCGTTTGTGCCGAGACAAGAGAATTTTATTCTATTTGTTTATAAGTTTTAAGTAGTAAATATTTGTTTTACACTTTTATTACTAGATTCTAGATTGAGCTAGCTGATTTATTAGGTATTAGGTAATAACTATTATATATTATTGACTAAGAAAAAACGTGAAAATACATATTGGATCTTAAGATGTCGAGGACCTAATTAACTGAGCTTAGGTAAGGATTTTATTTTATTTTAAAAGCAGTCGCGGTACAGAACACTAATTCCGCTAGTCCAACGTGCACTTGACCGGTTTTTTGTTCTAACACTGGCATATTATGATAATTTTTAATACTGGTTTTAGTTTGGTCTTTTTATTAGTCATTTTTAATATTAAGTGTATTATTTTAAAATGCGAAGGAACGATTTTACACACAAATAAGTCATTTCAAGCACATATGCCTTTAAAAAGAATTTTTAAAAACTTGACTTTAAAAGCTTGATTGGTTATTAGTCCCAGTTACGTAATAATTAATTATTTTCATTCCCATTTTGTAAACAAATATTTCACTCATTAGTTGCCTCAATAACTGTTATTTGCCCGAATATTGGTGTTCTGAAATATGTAATGTATTAAGCTGTTTTCTCGTACCGTTTTTAATTAACTACCTTTATAAACACTCATCATATAACATAAGTAAATTTCAATGTTTTTTTTTTTTAATTTTATAGATTTTATAGATTCGTGGAATTTTTTGGAAGTTTTCCGTACAGAAATTTTAGGCATGCAACATTTTTTAAGTACAATGTAGATTAGTCTATAAAATGTACATTCTTGTACCTCATAAAATAAAAATTAAACATTCTTTACTATATCATAGTGACATTGTTCCAAACTAAAATACTGCCGGTCCTTTGGTATGCCTAAATTGAATAAAAAAAGCGAGATTCCAATTACTAAAGTGTTAGCTTCCTCGTTAACTTTTTATAATCGACGACTACCTCAATTGAATGCAACTTTAGACAATTAATTTACATTTTTTTTTAATAGAAAACTCCTACAGTCTGTCACGTAAGAACGTGTGCGCGATAATTCATTTTTGGTAGATACGATTCTAGCGATTCAACAATAAATCGTCGAATCTTTGTCTACGACACATTTTAGTAAACTTATCAGTCTATTCCGAACTTTCGCCGTAGAAACCAAAATGAGTCACTTGTTTACGCGTTGGTTCGAGGCAGTCTTTCTTTGTTCCCATCCAAAGGTACCTAAAATGACACCTTTCGCAGCCGCTAAATATATTAAAAAGTCGGTTTTGTTTGTAAACAAGTGGGTAAATCATTTTAACGAGACGAAAAATGTCGAACACTTTCCAAAACGTGGCTCGGTAGGCAAAGTCACTCCGAAAATCGAAAAACGAACCGTATCTTTGTTTTCGCGAGACCCGAAATTATGCTGCGTCAAGAAGCGGCAAAATTAAATGTGTCCCATGAGACCAATCGGACACATCTTCGTGCTCATGATGTCAAATTCTGAAGCACTGAAACCTTTGCTGGGCGAAAATTACGTCGTGAAGCGGCTCACTTGGGCCTACAATAAGATACTGGAGTGGCCCTCACAATCGCCAGACGCCAATCCTATTGAAAATGCTTGGTCCCTTGTAAAGAGAAAGCTCAGAGGAAATACTCTGAGGACTTTGACTCAGTTATCTCTAGAGATTCGAAAAATTTGCACATTATTCAGAAAATCTCGTCAACAGCATGCTTCAAAGATGCCAGGCGATTATTCGTGCAGGGGGCGATTGGATAACTTATTAAGGTAATTGCGCTCTTGTTAGCACACCGAACAATATATTAATACCAAAAAATGTTGTCGGAACATATTTTTTTCAAGAATAGAGCGGTCACGTTCTTACTTGACAGACTGTAAAGTCAACGATGCTGAAACTTCTAGTATTTACTATATGGATTGAAAAGTTCCGAGACTTTTGAAGAAAATAACGATGTTTTTGCCGGAACAGTACACGTATGCCGGCGATCTTCCAATATTTGGCTATCTTTCATATAGTGCGATTTGTCAGGCGCTCTAAAATAAGCTTTAGTTTCTCATTCGACTTACTCTTCTTCTTCTTGTTCTGACCCGTTATCGGATATTGGCGATCATCCTGGCTATTAGGACTTTGTTTACAGCTTTCCGGAATAGTCCTGTTGTTGTTGTTGAGAACTATGTTCGCAGGTTTTTCAGCCACGAAACACGTCTCCTGCCTGGTCCTCTTTGGAGTAGACCATATCTTTCCTCGTTTCTCATGATGTGGCCCAGGTATTCGAGTTTTCTTCTTTAAATCGTATTAACAATTTCCAGGTCTTTATTCAAGAGTTCCAGTACTCTCTTATTGATAGTGTGCTCTGTCCAAGATATTCTAAGCATGAGCCTGTAGGCTCACAACTCGAATGCTTCCAACCTTTTACACGATGCCCTAGTTACAGTCCAAGACTTCGTCCCATACAGTAGCACCGGAAGACGTAACATTTGAGAAGTCTTATTTTGATTTTTAAACCGAGATCATGACTTCTGAACACTTTGGCCATTTTCATATAGGCTGCTCTCGCCTTAACTATTCTGCATTGAATCTCCAGTGAGTGGTCCCATTCTTCATTTTTTGTTGTACCCAAGTACCCAAAGGTATTGACTCTATCAATCTTTTGGTCGCTAATGAAGAATTGTCCCTGTATTGCCGAGTTTTTGCTTATGATCATGTGTTTAGTCTTCTTTGTATTTATATCTATTCCGTATTTTTGACGATATGTTATTCTGTCCATCAGCATTTGTAGGTCCTGTGAATTGTCTACGAATATTATTATCATCAGCAAATGTAATGTTGTTGATTCTTCTTCCATTAATGTTTATTTCTACTTAGATATCGTGAAGTGGTGATAAAATACATCGTTGGCGTACGTCACGTTGGTTTCTATGTTTTCTGATATTTCCCCTTTGACTCTGATATAGGCTATTTGTTTCCATTAGAGATTCTTTATCATACGTAGATCCTTGTTATTTATTCCTATTCTTGTTAATATGTCTATGAGTTTATGGTGTTGGACTCTGTCGAATGCTTTCTGGTAGCCTATAAAGCATGCGTGTATATCACAACTGACGTCTCTACGTCTTTGAAATAGAACCTGTGTGCAGCATATCTCCTCACGGGTACCTGTGACCTTCCTAAATCCAAACTGAGTGTATCCCATGTGTTCTTCACAAACTGTCTTTGGTGTATAGTCTTCAGAAAAGTTTTTAACAGATGACTCATAAGGCTTATTGTTCTAAAGTCGCTGCAGGCTTTAGGAGCTGTTTTCTTGAGCAAAATCTCTTTCCATGGAGCTAACTTTTCAAATTTAGAAAGAAGTAATAATCGCTGGGGGACAAATCTGGTGAATATTGTGGATGAAGAAACAATTCATAGTCCAATTGGTCCAATTTCACCATCGATTTTACGGAGTTGTGAGTTGGTTCATTATCTTGATGAGCCCAAATGAGTTTTCAACAAAGTTTCTTTTCTATCCTTACTGAAAACTGAAATTTTTTGGGTTAGTAAATTATTAAAGGTAATGTACTCATGATAATTTTCGTTCAATCTACACCCCGTGGAGAATATTCTAGAATTTTTTCAAAATTTTTTAATCCGTACTTTTCGAGATAAGGGCGAGACAGCGATTTTTCGAAATTTTTTAAAAATAATACGAAGAAAAGTGTGCGCAAGTATTATATTCTATATATTTTTGAACTCGTGTTTTTACAAGCTTCCATTTGACACCCTTCTCGAACCTGGTAATTTTTTTTTTTATATGGGTCTAGCACACGTGCTGCAGGGAAGTCCCTAAAGCGCTCCAGGAGCGGCATGTGTGTGGAAAAAGCGATTCACGTTATTTTTGAATCGCTGTAAATTGTACTCGGTGGGAAACACAGCGCTGGGCAAATTATTCCAAAGGGATGATGTTCTCCATATAAAGGACTGCTTGAAAAGCGTTGTACGCGGAGTAACAAACTGAACCTCATACGGATGTGAAGCACCAGCGCGACGTGTATTTCTAACATGCACCGCTTTGGGCGGAATTAAGCGGGCTACATCCTTCGAACACTTTCCATGAAAATACTTGTAGAACAGACCCAAGTCGCCAACCGTTCTTCGATGTTCCAGCGAATCAAGGCCGCCGGTCAATTCCGGGTCTCCAATCAGACGGACAGCTCTTCCCTGAACAGAATCCAACAGATGCAGTGTATGTTTGGGAGCGGAGCCCCAAACGTGGGAGCAGTATTCCATAGTTGGTCGAATTTGAGCTTTGTAAAGTATTAACAGTTGTTGTGGGGTGTAAAGCTTTCTAGTTTGAAATAATATTCCTAACTTTTGAGAAGCTCTCCTTGCTATGCTTGCAACATGTTCATGCCAGGACATATTTGCTCCCAAACTAACGCTCAACAAATTGAGCGACGATGCTAGGGGAATGGAGTGCCCCGACATAACTATGTCAGGTTCAGCAACGTTAACTTTTTTAGAAAAAAACTGCCGCCTGGGTTTTTGTAACTTGGCTACTGTCACCCCAAGATAGAATTTCTTCCAGGTCTTTGTTAAGTTGAACGACCTCCTGCTGTCTGCGGATATTCGCCTGAGCAGCCGTTGTCCGAGCGTTCAAGGTGAATGAAGAGACAAGCGTACTGTCATCTGCAAAGCTGTAGATTGGATTGCTGATCTTTTCCAGCAGATCGTTAATGTAAATGAGAAAGAGAGTAGGAGAGAGTATGGAACCTTGGGGCACACCGGCGTTGATAGTGAAGGTGTTAGAAAGAAATCCGTCGACCGCCACTCGTAAAGAACGCTCTCTGAGGAAACATGAGAGCCACAAACAGAACCTTTCAGACATAGCTTAAGAGCGTAACTTAGCCTACAGTTCATCATGCCAAACACGGTCGAATGCCTTGGATATGTCAAGAGCAACCGCTCGAGATTCTCCAAAGTGTTCAATTACGTTATTCCAAACATGTGTTACATAAGTCAGAAGATCTCCTGTTGATCTATGTTTACGAAAACCATATTGGTGATCGCTAATAATATTGAATCGTTCAAGATATTTTAGAAGATGCTCATTGATATCCTTTTCCATGACTTTCGATATTATTGAAAGCAGTGCGACTGGTTGGTAGTTATTTGGCAAGGACTTCTTGCCTCTTTTAGGTATTGGCTGAACCGTGGCACATTTCCAGCAGGACGGAAATATTCCCTTTCTGTAGGATAGCTTAAAAAGTCTACAGAAAACTGGTGTTAGTTCCCTTGCACAGTTTTTGAGAACTATGGCAGGTATTCCGTCAGCACCAGAAGCCTTTTTGGTGTCTAGCTTCATTAAAATACGCGTTATGTCTGAAGACAACATCGGGCATCTTTGACTGCAATATGGGAATAGTAGGTGGTGTTTTTCCATGGAAATCAACAGTAGAATGTGACGCAAAGAGTTCAGCCAACAAGTTCGCTCTCTCACCAGGTGTGGTTGCAGTGGAATTATCTGGCCGTGTGAGTGGTGGTATGGTGGATTTGGTAAAATTTTGACTAACTGCCTTAGCGACTGCCCAAAAGGACCTGGAACTGTTGGGACAAGCGAGAAGTTTGTTTCTAATTCGTGGATTGTGCGCCTCCTTGGTTTCGTCGATAATTCCTTTGCATCTGTTCCGGGTACGAACAAAGGTGTTACGATTTATGGTGTTAAGATTTTCACGCCATTGTCGGTAGGCAATATGTTTAGAAGCAATAGCTTCTTTGCATTTTCGGTCCAACCAAGGCTTGCCGTTGGAAGAGTATTTCTTCGAAAAGGGGATGTAAGTTTCCATACCAGCCAAAATAACATCGGAGACCTCCCTGGCGCAGTCAGATGGGTTATCGGATCGAAGACAAACGTCCATCTAAGGGAAAGTTCGAAAGTATGCCATGAGATCTTCCCATTTAGCAGACTTGTAGTGCCAAATCTTGCGCGGCCTAGGCGCCTCTCTATCACTGATTGGCAGGATACTCGATGTCGAAAGCAGTTTATAGTCAGAAGAACCTAACGGCGGATTTACGGTGACCGTGTAAATCTCCGGATTGGTGGTTAAAAACAGATCAAGAAGACTGGCGAACTCCCCGTCTCGATCAGGGATCCGTGTTGGTTCGTCAATAAGATGAGTTAAGCTACTTTCGATGTTTCCCCAAAACTAACCCTTTAAGTCAAAATTTATCTTTCAAAACTACGGGGCTCTGTTGAGGTCGTCAATTCCTATATTAGTGGGTGTGACAGACGGACAGACACATACCGAAGTAATCTTATAAATGTGTTTCGTAGGGAAACACTAAAAAAAAACATTAAGCATACCTACACTGTGATAGTACTTTCAAGATCGCAGTCTCTTATTTCTGACATAAAATTATTGGCGTACCTCCTGAAAAACCATAAAACCTCAGAGTTCATTTCCTCATTAATTATGGAGAAGCGATATTTTTAATTATTTTTGTGCTGTTGCTTATGATGCAATGATTTGCTGATTTTAATTTATCAAACGATTTTCAAAAATCCTGTATAGTGACACAAGTCTATATAGTTTTTATGCATTAAATACAAAAATTGGAAATGTACTTCAAAGGGCTAAATGTTGGCTTAGAAAATTGGCTGGCAAAACTTAAAATACACAAACAAGGCACATCACTTTTCATATTCTTATTTACCATATCATATACCTATTTGGTTTTAATAAACAACGGAATGTGTTTATTGTCAGTCTGTTTTTTTTTTATTATTTTAGGTCATCGCCTTCAACAACATAAAGAGGGAAAAGCAAATGAACTTGCTAACCGAAAATCAATTAGTTGTGTTTCACAACTAGTTTGTCAAACTCAAAGGGTGTCTGATAGTCTAGACAAGTGGCTTGTGGGCCTTTTTGTGGTTTCATGTATTTCTATATTTTCGCAGCAACCTGCATTGCAAAAAAAATTTATAGGCCTATTTTCAATAGAAGTAGTTTGAAGTAACTATAATATATAAACAATAATTTCCTTTCCTTACACCCGTTGATACCAATTAAAGAAAAATAAATAACTGTACAGGGTGGTCCAAATTGGACACTTTTAAAGGTAAACCCCTTT
This sequence comes from Pachyrhynchus sulphureomaculatus, assembly GCA_019049505.1. Taxonomy (NCBI): domain Eukaryota; kingdom Metazoa; phylum Arthropoda; class Insecta; order Coleoptera; family Curculionidae; genus Pachyrhynchus; species Pachyrhynchus sulphureomaculatus. The sequence continues at coordinate 164,391,309 of CM032454.1, read as the reverse complement.
ATCTAAAGGAGATAGACGAAAACTGACGTCGGTGTCTGAGGCTTAATTTTTATGTTAAACTCAATGGTGAAAACCGCATATCGATATCTGCCAAGGTCCGAACCGTTGGCCGGCAAGGTCACCGGATTTAACACCCATGGACTTCTATCTATGGGGAAGATTGAAAGACCTAATTTTTAAATTGCCGACTAACACCAGGCAAGAGTTGGAAGTCGCTGTGATACAAAGTTTTGCAGCTCTCACTCCTCCTGAACTAATCAACTCGGTAACAAGTGTACAGAAAAGGTGCCATCTATGTGTAAATGAAACTGGTCGACATTTCGAACATCTCTTATAGAAAATTGTTTTATTTTAGTTTGCTCTACTCAGAATAAATTGCTTTATTGTTGTTTTGTTTTTATTTTCTACATAGTTTAAAGTTCTATGGCATTTAGTAAATTTCTTTGTAGTTATGACTCTTAGTGTTACTTCTGGGAATATTTTTTTTACGATTTGACTGGTATCGGTAAACAATTGATATTGCCGCTCCGTCCAAAGCCTACTTCACAAAATGTGCATTTAAAACTTGCGTAAAAACTGAAAACCTTTATATGTTGAAGTAGATTTAAGCAAAATATAAAATGTGCTACATTTTTAGAATGGTAATTTAAAGATCTATTAGGATAAGGAAAAATATATAGGGTATCCCAAAAATATATTTTTGCGTTAATAACCGTTAAGTTGTTAAAAAAATGTAACTTAATTGTTGAAATCCACGTGAAAAAGTGCTTTGAATATGTTTTTACAGAACAGAAATCAAACATTTTCAATAGGAAAAGAATTACAAACATTTTTCCAAAATCCAGATTTTTGAAAAACACCCTGTATATCTGAAACGGTACTAAATATCGATATGCGGTTTTCTCTATTGAGTTTATCATTAAAATTGAGCCTCGGACACCGACATCAGTTTTCGTATCTCCTTTAGATAAAGGGCTTTACCTTTAAAAGTGTCCAATTTGGACCACCCTGTACGCATAGCCACCAAATCCTAAAACGTAATTTAACCTTGGTTTTCCTACATTTCATTTTAATTGAAAGAGCTTACGGTTTGACACTTGCTATTAAACGGTCTTGCCTTTGCCCCAAGAGCTCTAATACTAATAATACTAAAGGTAGTGTTAATCTCTTAATATTAGATTTCATTTCCGAGTCTAAAAATTAATAATCTAATTTAGAAATTTAGAAAACGGTGTGACAATTTATAATATTTCTTTGAACTTAATTGAAAGGGCCAAATATGTAGATGTAGAAGGTAAGGAAGATCTCTTCAGAACACCTAAACATATAGTGTTCTAAAACAAATACTGAATTTGACTTTCTCACAGTAAAATAACTTAATGCAAACATTGCAGCACAACCATTTTGGCGTCGTCGGTGTCGTAGGGATGACCGCCGATGTGTTTATTTAAGTGCAGGGGAAATGGTAGTCACTGGGTGCTAGGTCAGCGCTTTACAAGGGGTGATCAAGTTGTTCCCAGCAATCTTGGGTTCGATGAGCCACGTGTAGACGGGCATTATCGTGAAACAAAACGATCCTTCTACGGAGCATGCTACGCCTTTTGTTTTGGTTTGCACGACGCAGATTTTTTTAAGGTTTCACAGTATGTCTCAGCATTTACTGTGTCATCCTCCCCAAGGCAAAAAATCTACAAGCAACATCCCCTGCCTATCCCAAAACACACTTGGTCCGTCATCGTGAACGTTTATACAGCCATCTTTAAATGCTCTAACCCATTTTCTTACCATTTCTTTGCTCATATCGTCTACACCATATATTTCACTAATCTGACGATGAATTTCGGCCGATTTCACGTCTTTTGCATTTAAGAAACGAATTACAGCGCATATTTCACAATCCACGGAATTTTCAATGGTCTGAAGAATTTTAAACTTGCACAAATAAAAGTGAACTCGCGCGAATGCATCCGTAATAACATGTGTAGTTTGAAAATAGATGCAGGTACACAGCGCGCATGCGCGGACTGACGACCGTTTGTTTTGTCTCGCCAAGATATCATTAATGCTTATTGGTTGCTGGTAAACCGGCAGTTCGAAACCTGTCAACCTCCGTCCGCCGTCTTACTGGCACTAGTAATATGTCTTTGCCAAACATTCAAGAGGTTTTCCCGAATTAATTTCAAAAAAAGTGCTATCGACCTAGCCTTGATTTGATACCGATGGATTTTTATTGTAAAAATATCTTAAATAATCCTCGCGCACAATTAAAAGATCAATTATTTCAACGCTCGTTTAAAGGAACGCCGGTAATGGAACATTTCACATGTTGGTAATATTATTTTTAATATTCATTTTGTTCATTTAAAATTTCATTTTCATACTCTAAATACTTTAAAATTAAACATTCTTTGTGATACCTCGTATATTGTATAGCTGTTATTAAGGAGAATAATTTTAAATAAACACCAATTTACTACGAAATCTTAACATTTGAGCTTGGATTCACTTTAATACTGTTCAGTGTTGTGTGCCATGCACATGTAATTTTCCGAGATGCATATTGGTAAATATTATTCAGCTTTATCGCTTTTCTGACTTACATAACTGCTGGCATTTTGAGACACGTTTTTCTTGAAATGGTTCTTACTATATTCCAGGTTTATATTCGTTCTAGATATTAGGTATTATATAAAATAAATGCTAATTTTATTACAGCACTTTAAACAACAGTTAAATTTAATACACATATATATCGCAGTAATGTGTTTTGCATACGTAATTCTTCAACATGCATAATATTGACAAACATACGGTTTCCCGTCTCACCTGACTGACAGAACTGCTAGCTCTCCGGGATCCGCTGCTCTCGAAACCGCTGTTTCCACTGTAACCCACGTTTATGTTCCCTCTGGACGATCTACGATATGATGGTGATGAATTTCTCCCTCGTGAACCTGAAATTTACATTAGTATGTCACTTTTAATGGATAACGTGTACTGGATTATTAGTCTCTTTTAAAAAATAAAAAGCGGTTAATGTAGAAACCTAATTGTGTTGGGTGTTAAAAACATATACATTTTTTCCTACTATACATCAATATTTCTGAACTGAAATTTTATAGATACAGTAATAAAAATCACTTAATAAATAGCAACTTGAGATATATATATATATATATATATATATATATATATATATATATATATATATATATATATATATATGCGTCATTCTTTCTTTGAACCCAAACTTTCTCCAAAATTAGAAAAGGCATCTAAAATTGCAGATGGTTTCAAATTTATGCATGCATGCGGCGAGGAACGGCATTGATAGTTTGTAAAATTCACTTAAAAATTTTATGTATTCACAAACATGATATTATTTCTTAGCAGGATTTTCTGTAAAAGCGATTCGATCGTGATACCCTTACGTATTTTTCGACGCTAAAAATGAGGTCATAATTATCCAAGCTCATCAGGATTCGTCCCTAACCTCAAAATGACGAAAATCTCTTTAAATTGGCGAAGTAAACATGAAAACTACTTCATATACCCATGTTTTTGTGACTCTGAATCCGAATCCGATTTCAGAATAACCACATCAGGGCAGGATTCATTCCTAACCTCAAAAGACACCCCAAAAATAGCCATAATCTCTTTAAAATAGCAAAGTAAAGACGAAAACTTTGTTTACCTTTACTTTAAATGTAATAAATTAAGCATATAGTAATAAGGATAGGAAATAATATAAAATATTAATTTTCAAATGTAGAATATTAATTTTTAAATGTAAAGAATTAATTTTCAATACGTAATATTGGTTTCCAAACTTAAGATTTCTATTTCACGAAGTGTAAATGTAACATTACCTAACCTAAGATAATCTAACGTACGTAGGATAGAAAAAAATCTAATATGTTATTTCCAAAATTAAAGTTTCCACAAGACAAACTTCAAACTTGACGGAACTTATCATAGCCTAATGAAGAAAGGAAAGAATTCAATATATTTTTCCACAAAAATTTTTTTTGGATAATAAATTTTGCTAACTGAGAGCTGCAGTGGACCAAGTAATAATAGGCAGAATGATTGTCAACATTCGAACCCGATAGGCACTTTAAGAAAAAGAAGACTTTTATCTTAAAGAAATCAAATATTTAAATTATAAATTATCATTTTTACGGTGTGTTTGGTATTATACAATACGGTGAACCGAGTAAAAAAATAAACATCATTAAGAAATTATTTTCATTACTTATGGCATATGATTTTGTTCTCAGGATTACAATGTCAAAAAATTAATTTTCGGCTAACAGCATTGTCTTTTAACCGACAAAACCTGTGATTTTCTTAAATTTAATGCTATTTTTAAGTTGAATGAACATGAAGGTAATTAAAAAGTTTAAATTTATATAGTATTTTCGAAAATTTTTAAATAATATTTTTAACAAACGAAACGCGCGTCGAGCACAAAAATAAAGTATTTGGTGTAGTGGTGATATATACTGAGTAATGTCATTGTGCCAGAGATTCCACCAGATCAAAACATTTATTTAATTAACATTTTTTTAACTAATACACACATAAATAATTTTTTATCTGATAATACAGTAAATAAATAAATACACTTTATTGATCCAGGAGCATAGCATAGGACAAGTTAGGCACTATTTTAAATGAATGAGAAGAACTATTATAAATGAATTTATATAAATGTAATAAAGCAAACAAAAGTTAGCAACTTAACATTAGTAACCTCTATCTGTTAAAAAATCGTTTATATTATAGTAACATTTTTCCAAAAAAAAAAATCAATTATTTTTTTATATATTTTTATATTATCAATATTTCGAAAACTTGGGGGCAATTTATTAAAAAAGTGAATACCAATATAATGGGGATTGTTTTCCGTTGTGGACAAACTATAGATTGGTACCTTGTATTATAATCGTGATAATAATTGTTAGTAACGAAATTTTGTGGTTTTTACTTCACAAATAACAAAATTTCAACTATGAAAATACAAGGCACTGTGAGAATCCTTAAATTCCTAAAAATCAGTCCACAGGATGCACTTCTCTAAACGTTAACTATCGCTCTCATAGCTCTCTTTTGTGGCCGAAAAACCCTGAGACTATAAGAAGAACAACCCCAAAAATTTATGCCAGACTTAATTCTTGAATAGAAATGCGCATAGTAATAAGACAACAGAACATTTCTATTAGTCAAATCTTTCAATTTATATAATGCAAAACACGACGATGATAAAGTCCTGCAAGGAGCATCAACATGGCTTTCCCAACTTAAACTATTTTCCAAATGTATTCCTAAAAATTTTACTTCATCTACTTGTTGGATACTTTTCCCTTAAATTTTTAATAGATAACTTTCAGATATTGCTTTAGATCGAGAAGTAAAATCAATGAATGCAGCCTTTTATGTATTTATACACAATTTATTTGCATTAAACCATTTTAAAAATTTATCTAAAATATCTTGTGCACAGCCTAGCACTTCTTTACTTTTGTGAGAGCAAACATAACTATTATCATCGACAAACATGATGAGATTATGTTGCTCTGCTATATTAGGAAGATCGCTCACGAAAAGCATAAACAACAGAGGTCCTAAGACGGATCCCTGGGGTATACCTATATTTATCGGTAATATGTCCGATTTTGCTGTATTTACATGTACGAGTTCTCCCAATTAAGTAACTCCTAAATAGTTCATTAATTTTTCCCCTCCATATGCATTCAACTTATCCAGCAGAAGATCGTGATTTACGAGGTCAAACGGCTTACTTAAGTCCATAAATAGGCCTAATGTTTTCATTTTTAGATCTAGATTTATGTAAAGTTTATTAATAAATGCGTAAATTGCCGATACTGTGGATTTGCCCTTGAGAAATCCATTTTGTGCCTCATGCAAGATGCCGTACTTTATTACAAATACTAATATTTTATTAACCATTGCAATGCATTGCAATTTTTGATAATATAGAGAGCAGCGCGATAGGCTGGTAACTTTCAATACAATCTTTTTTACTCTTTTTATACACCGGATTAATTTTTGCAATTTTCAACGCCTCAGGAAACACACCCTAGGATAGTATCATATTTATCAAAAATGTTAATGGACCTGCTATAAGATGAACACAAGTTTTTAGCATTTTAGTATGAACTTCATCAACTCCAACGGAATTAGAATTTTTTAGGTTATTTATAACATCCACCACATCCTGCTGTTTTATTGGTGTCAGGAACATGGTATGAAGCTCCTGATAGTAGAGCAGTGAACAGCTGGGTTTAACATTGGGTAATGTCTCGTTCAATTTATTAAAGCAAATTGCTTTCAGAAAGATTTTCAACAAATACATCATTACTAACAATTTTAGTAATTCTATTGTTTTTTCCTTTTTTGTTTCGTATATTGCCATTGATGATTTACCAGATTTATTATCTGATTCAAAAATATGTTTTAATGTTATATATATAGTCTTTTTGCTTTAGAAATAACATTTCAATATATTTTCTTGTAGCTTTTATAATAGCTTAAGATAACTGCATTATGATTACTGTCTGTTAATATTTTGTACCAACATTTCAGATTTTGTGATGATGTACTAATTCCTCTTTTAATCCAAGATTTTTTTGTAACTGTTTTTAACATGAACACTTTATTTTTACTGGAAATGCCAAAGAAATTCCTTTAACTTGAGAAACAGTTTCGACTCGCTTGTTTAATTTTCTTCGAATTTTGTCATGGTAAGTTTTATTGAAAAAAATAAACCATTTTATTAAAGTGATTCTTTGCCTACGCAAAAATGACTTCAGGGGTTTAAAAGAGCCTCTGTCGGCTTTGACAGGAGACAGCATATGCCCCCTTTATGGGAAGTTGCAATAATATGCGATTCCGCATCTACACCGAAATCTTCTTTATGATGAAAAAATAGAAAAGTGGTCCCAGTCAAATTGACGAAAAATGTAGTATGCTGTAACTCGGGTAATCTTGAAAAGTCCCAGTGGGCAGATTTCGCGAAAATCAATAGGCCTCATTTTGTACCATCTGAAGAGAGCGTACTGCACACACACACACGCATACCCACACGCACACCCACATGCACACCAGCCGTCTGACCGAGCGACCGACCGGACGACCGGGATTGTTAGTCTAGAATACTCTCCTAAAAATATCAGACTTATATTTTAATTAGTGAATAATCCTCATATAATGTGTTTATTGTTACCATCATGATCAATGGCAACATAATGGATAGAAAAGCACTTAATTATATAATCAAGTATGAACAACAGACAGGAATTTCCCGATTATTTACTTAAATCTCTTTAAATTTTCTTCTAATACAATACTTTACTTATTTCTGTAAATATCTAGGTCAAGAAAAGATATGTTTTACATAAAACCACATTTTACAATAACATTTTATGCCAACTTCGTGTCACCACTCAAAATGATGTAGGTGTTAAAATCGTACTCACGTAGACTCATATATCTTATTGAGTTGACGGCATGTAACTCTAAACCTTTCATAATTCTAAAGTAAAACATCTCATTGCAGACTGAGTGGAGTCGGCAAATAGCACGTTCCTTATGTTTCCGTCATATAATCTAAATTATTAGGAAGAAGTGTCACGATACATGTTGGTATGATAAACCGATTTATTATGTTTCAGGACTTAGAGATTCTGCTCGTTATGCAGATGGAATAATTTGTTCAGTAAGATATACGAATAACATTATACCGAGTAACTTTGCTCACTTATTTTAACATTATGAATAAAGCGTCTATATACTAAATCCAATATGCTGCATATTCCTGGTTTGATTGTGCTTACGGTAAGCTAAATTTATATTTAAACTGAGACAAAAATGAAAGGAGTCATAACAAAATCTCACTTGTTGGACCATCCTGTATAATACAATATAGAATAAAATAAAATCAAATTTTAAAAGTGACATAATTTGTCATATCATTTTTGAACTAATTATATAGAAAGTTAATATATTTTATTTTTAATATCTTTAGTTAGTTTACATGTAAACAGATATTTAATTATTGGAAAATAAGATAGAAACCTGTACCCTGTTTTTATTTAAAAATAAACTGTTTAGGTTCTACTTCTTTCTGTTCGACAAAATAATCTTCAATCTAATTCAGTATTTATTCTTTTCTATTTCTGATTTTTCTTTCAAATTATATATCTTTTTAGAAATCAAGAATCGGTTTAAGAGATTACAACATAACTGATTATGATATATATATATATATATATATATATATATATATATATATATATATATATATATATATATATATAATATATATATATATATATTATATATATATATATATATATATATATATATATATATATATACATATATATATATATATATATATATATATATATATATATATATATATATATATATATATATATATATATATATATATATATATATATATATATATATATATATATATATATATATATATATATATGTATATATATTATATATATATATATAATATATATATATATATATATATATATATATGTATATATGAATGAACGCACACCAAGTTTCAGCCATATTGGTCTATTTCTTTGTGATTGGCATTCGTGTGAATCAAGGAAGTCGATTGATTTTCAAGAAATGGACGAAAAAGAATTTCGTGTGGTGATTAAACATTACTTTATGAAAGGCAAAACGCCTCAGGAGACTAAAGAGAAGCTTGATAAACATTTATGGTGACTCTACACCTTCGATTAGAACAGTTTATAAGTGGTTTCAAAATTTTCGGACTGGCCATATGGGCACAAGTGACGCTGAACGTTCTGGACGGCCTGTGGAGGTTACGACTCCAGAAATCATTGATCAAATCCATGATATGGTGATGGATGACAGAAGAGTTAAGGTGCGTGAGATTGCTAGTGCTGTGGGCATCTCGACTGAACGGGTACATAATATTTTGCATAAACATTTGGACATGAGAAAGCTATCCGCAAGATGGGTGCCGCGATTGCTCACGCTTGACCAAAAACGGAATCGTGTGAAGTGTTGCAAGGATGGTTTGCAGCTGTTCCAGAAGAATCCGGAGGACTTTAAGCGTCGTTTCGTCACTGTGGATGAAACATGGGTACATTACTATACTCCTGAGACCAGACAACAATCTAAACAATGGGTTACCAAGGGGGAATCTGCACCAAAAAAGGCGAAAACCGTTCCTTCGGCCGGAAAGGTTATGGCGACTGTCTTTTAGGATTCGCAAGGGATAATCCTCATCGACTATCTGGAAAAGGGTAAAACTATTACAGGTGAATATTATTCATCGTTATTGTACCGTTTGAAAACCGAGCTGCAAGAAAAACGCCCGCGATTGGCCACAGGAAAGTCCTTTTCCATCACGACAACGCACCAGCACACACCTCAGCAGTTGTGGTCGCAAAATTAATGGAAATAGGATTCCAACTCGTTTCACATCCCCTCTATTTTCCAGACTTGGCTCCCTCGGACTACTATTTGTTCCTCAATTTGAAGAAATGGCTGGCGGGACAAAGATTTTATTCAAACGAGGAGGTGATTGCAGACACTAATGGATATTTTGCAGACTTGGACAGATCCTATTATTCGGAAGGGATCAACAAACTAGAACATCGTTGGACGAAGTGTATAAGCCTAAAGGGAGACTATGTCGAAAAATAAAAAAGGTTTACCCCAAACACATAAGTAGTTTTTATTTTTGCACGGACTTTTCAAACCAGCCTCGTATATATATATATATATATATATATATATATATATATATATATATATATATATATATATGTGTGTGTGTGTGTGTGTGTGTGTGTATGTGTGTTTATTATTCTTATTATCTTATTATTTGTGTATTATTGATCGTCGATTTAATATAAAACTACTCACCAAATTATTCACATATAGAAAAATATATAGTAAAAGCTTTTAAGTAAACGAATTAGTTCAGATTTCTTGTCAATAACTTATTCAGTTTTAAAAGTTTTAAAAATGACATAATTTTTCATATCATTTTTGAACTAATTATATAGAAAGTTAATATATTATCTTTAGTTAGTTTACATGTAAACAGATATTTAATTATTGGAAAATAAGATAGAAACCTGTACCCTGTTTTATTCAAAAATAAACTGTTTAGGTTCTACTTCTTTCTGTTCGACATAATAATCTTCAATCTAATTCAGTATTTATTATTTTCTATTTCTGATTTTTCTTTCAAATTATATATCTTTTTAGAAACCAAGAATCGGTTTAAGAGATTACAACATAACTGATTATGATATATAGATATATATATATATATATATATATATATATATATATATATATATATATATATATATATATGTATATATATATATATTATATATATATATATATATATATATATATATATATATATATATATATATATATATATATATATATTATATATATATATATATATATATATATATATATTATATATATATATATATATATATATGTGTGTGTGTGTGTGTGTGTATGTGTGTGTGTATGTGTGTTTATTATTCTTATTATCTTATTATTTGTGTATTATTGATCGTCGATTTAATATAAACTACTCACCAAATTATTCACATATAGAAAATATATATTAAAAGCTTTTAAGTAAACGAAATAGTTCAGATTTCTTGTCAATAACTTATTCAGTCTGTCAAGTAAGAACATGACCGCTCGTATTCTTGAAAAAATGTGTTTCGAGAACATTTTTGCCATCAATATATTCTTTGGGGTGCTAACAACATTACCTTAGTAAGTTGTCCAATCGCCTCCTTCATTAATAATCACCTAGCACCTGCGAGGCATGCTGACAAGATTTTCTGCATGCTCTGCAATTTTTCTAATCTCGCGAGACAACTGAAATAAAGTTCTTAGAGACTTTTCTCTGAACTTTCTCTTTACAAGTGATCAGACATTTTCAATTGGGTTGGCGTCCAGCGATTGTGGGCCCAAGCGAGCCGCTTCGCGACATAATTTTCGCCCAGCAAAAGTTTCTTCAACTTGTCTCCGAATTTACTTTATGAGCACGAAGATGTTGTCGAATGTTCTCATGGGACACGTTTAAACCCGATTTTCTTAATTTTGCCGCTCGTTGGCGCAGCGTTAATTTCGAGTCCCGTGAAAACAAAGACACGATTCCTTTTTCGACTTTCGGAATGACTTTGCCTACCGAGCCACATTTTGGCAAGTTATCGACATTTTTCGTCTCGTTAAAATGATTTACCCACTTCCTCACAAACTTCACTTTTTAATATATTTTTTTAAATATATTTAGATGGAGCAGAATATATTATTTTAGACTGCTTTGGATCAGAACAAAGAAAGACTGTCTCGAACCGACGCGCAAACAAGTGACTCATTTTGGATTTTCCGTGATTTCGACGAAAGTTCAGAATCGACTGATACACCAAAATCCGTCGGAGACCAAGGTTCCCTCTAACGATATTTTGTTAAATTACTAGACTCGCATTTACCAAAAATGAATTATCGCGAACACGTTCTTACTTAACAGACTGTATCTATTAAGTTATGCGCATTTGTACACTGTTTATACTGAATGTGTACCAGAAAACTGGTACACATTCAGTATAAACAGAACATGATGTAGTATGCATGCAATTTTCATTATTAACATAAATGTTTAAATCAAGTTAAACCAAATTTACTTTTTACTTTTATAACCGAAATATTTCTGCTTCCCAAGGTGATGCTTTTTTTGGTAAATACCAGTTGATCTTTGTAATATTACAGGAATAGTTCCATTGACAGAAGGAGTTTTAATGTATATCTACGGAAGATAGCTCTATTTGATATATGATTGAGAGAACGTCAGTAGGAGTAAAGAGATAGACGTTGAAATGCAAATTTGTTCTCTTGATGATCTGAAAGTCGTAAGACCGATTTTTGATTCTGGTTAAAAAAGTAGATTCACTTCTTTATATTATACATAAACTATAAACATTCGTAAATTTTGACTTTTTAAACTGATTCTTATTCTACATTTTCAGTAATATATATTAGTATTTTAAATGCAATAATCTTCTTAATTTTACATTGCTTCATTGACATATTTATTTGTCAATGCTTTTATTTATTTGTAAATTAATTTATGTAGTTTACTTTTAAATACAACATGCACTAAACCATAAAATACATAATGGAGGGTATTTAAGTATCTCATTTACTTTTGACAGATTTGTTTATTTTCGCAAAAAGTTCGGCACCTTAATCGAGGTTTTGAAACTAGAAAGAAAAATAAATTGTGCAATTTGTCAGTTATGTCCTGTGAAAACCGATAATCCTCTAAAATATATAATGAACAAATTATTGTGGATTTTGATTTTTTTTTGAATATCAATTAAAGAAATTTTTTGTGTACATTGATGGTTTTATGCGGTGAATTGTTATAGTCTACATAGCTCTGGGATAAGGTTGCAAGATTTTATCACTAAAGATCGTATGCAGGGAGTGACATAACGACTATTATTTTTACTAAACAAATGCTAAAAATTCCGTCAGCTACTGAGCGATATAGAATAAAGTAGTTACTAAAACGAGTATTTATATTAATTATACACAGGGTGACTCATAATATTGGACTGTAATTAATGATTTCAAAAATTTCTTCATCATCAAAAAACTGTTTCTTACATAAATGAAATAAGGTAGTGTAAATACTATAACTACTTACTATATACAAAAATAAATACTTATTTTTAAGTAATAGATTTGAAAATTCTATCATTAAATGAAATATTTTACTTATAATAACCATAGAAATTAGTAAAGATTCTAAAGCTCAATGCCACCCAAATATACCAGTTATTTTACTGAACAAATTTGAAAAATGAACTTTTATTTATGACTAATATAGAAAAGCATAGTAATTAAAGCTATTACTCAAAATAACAGATATGCTAAAAGGATTTTTGATATATTCTTCATTAACTTTGTCATCAAATTGTTACTTATATAAACGATATTAAGCAAGATAGGTACTGGAACTGCTAATCGTATATAAATTATACAAGGTAAGTCCCTATAACGGATCATTATTTTTTCAGAACTGAACCATTATAATTTATAATATATATGATGAGCAGATTCTACCGCATCTTGCATTTCGACCGCCATGCTTTCCGGTCTTTCCAATCCTCGGATATAGCTCTGTCTCTCATTATGTCCATTAATCCAGTAATCCATGTTTGTGCTTGTCTTCCTTTCTTTTTTCTATTTGATGGAATATATTCTTTTTGATCTAGTATTAGGCATTCCTTTGACGTATCCGTACCAAATTAACTGTCTGGTTTCTATTCTTTCTGCTGTTGTATGTATTATTCCTGTCCATCTTCTGATTTCTTCATTCTGGACGTGCTCCTGTATAAATATTCTACCAGATCTTCTTAAACAATCCATTTCTACCTTCTTTGCTTATATTTTCTTGTCATTTGCTAGCATTCGGCTCATTACGTCAATATCGGCTCTACTATTCCCCTGAAGATTGTCAGTTTTGTTTTAAGTGTTATCCGGTTTGACCAACGTAAAACGTTTAGAATTCCTACACATTTTTTGGCGTGTTGAGTCCTGTACTTTATATCGCTGTATTATGATCCTTTATGGGAAATTACACTTCCCAAGTATTTAGAGTCTTCACATCTTGTTATTTCCCTTAATTTCAAATCTGTTTTTCACCATCTTTACTCAGATACTCTATCTTCTACATATTTATGTTCAAACATTATAAGTTACAAGAAAAAACATGTTTTATTTATAAAAGTGAAACAAGACACTTGATATTGTCGCAAAACCCCTAAATGGATTCTAAAATTTTCTTCTAAAACCAGAAAAATACTTCAGGAATTTATATTACGTCAATCAAATATTAGCGGCTATAACTTCTATTCTATTGTTTTATTATAACACAAATAGCTACTGTCAATCATATAGCTACGAGTTTGAAATCAGACATAATGGGAGCAGCAAAATATGTTAACACGATAAAATTTTATAAATTATAATACAGAAAATACATATCATTGTGAGCGAAGCCGCAAGTACAAGTAATTAATAAATTTTTAAAAACTTTTTTTTTTCTTAATTATCAATTCAACTTTTAAAATAAACTGTGAATATTTTAGGAATCATGAAATTATAAATTTCTAATATCCAATTTAGATTAATCACTATTAAATTATCAAAAACTATTTAAACGCCATTCTCCATGTTTATCGACTTTTTTCTAAATATTTTACAGTTTTCAGAGGCTTTCCGTTCTCAAAATAATTTTAAGTTCCCCTAAATTAATTAAGAAAAATAATTGTAAGTTTTTATCAAAATGATTGTCATTTGCGAGCTTCAAGACTATTTTATTTGATTTTAATTGCTACAAAAATGTGTGTTTATTGTTGGCACATGTTTAATAAATAGTAATGAGAAATTAACATTGCTGCATTTTCATATGGATACTGATTTGTTTGTGGAACAAATGCTAAACTATATATACATTCATTGAAAAAGTAAAAAATGTATTTTATATGTTGAAACAATAGGTTATACGACGATGGATTGAAGAGTCTTATAAAAGATAAATAACACTGTTTTGCAAAAGCAAACATTTATTTCGCAATATAATCTCCATTGAACTCAATACATTTGGTCCAACTAGATTCCAATTTTTTATTTCCTCAGAAAAAAAAAATCTTTGGAACCATGCATAAAATTTGTTTGCAGCACAGATAGTCTCTTCTTTAGACGAATATTTCTGCCTCTAAGCCAATTTTTGAGGTTAGGAAACGAAAAAAAACTCACTTGGGGCGAAAATCTGGGGAATAAGGTGGGTGGGGAACTACTTTCAAACCCAGGTCTTGCACCTTTGCCATTTCAACGGACGATGTGTGAGCAGGCGCATTGTCGTGGTAGAGGAACACTTTTGTTGTACGCTAACCTTGGTCCCTTCCACTTCAACTCACCAGGCAAATGGTTCAATAACGTTGAATAATAAGAGCCAGCTACAGTTTTACCCTTTTCCAAATAGGCGATTAAAATGATACCGTGTTAGTCTCAAGAAACAGTTGCCATCACTTTCCCCACCGATAAAACTGTTTTCATTTTTTTTTTCGGTCCACTTTTATCTTCGCCAACCTACTATTTTGATTACTGTTTTGCTTCCAAATGTAATACTGGATCCCAGTTTTGTCACGAAACGTGCTTCAGATTACGCTGCCACTTTTCCAAATTCGATTTTGAATTGTCCTTCCTCGTGCGTTTCTGGCCTCGAGTCAACAAAAACAAAAATGTGGCACCTATCGCGCACTGAACTTTCTCATTTTTAGAACTTCATGCAAAATATTATGTACCCGGTTATATGAGATGCCTACCATCTCAGCAATCTCACGCTGCTTAATGTGACGATTTTCCATTACGATAACATGAATTTTATAGACCATTTCTCCAGAAGAAACCTCAATCTGGCGTCTTGATCGTGCAGCAACTGCAGTGCTCGAACGGCCACGTTTAACTTCATTTACCTACTCAGTATATATCACCACTACACCAAACACTTTATTTTTGCACTCGACGCGCGTTTCACTAACCATGTTAGCTTCATCAACGCGCGTCGAGTGCAAAAAATAAAGTGTTTGGTGTAGTGGTGATATATACCGAGTAGTGTCATTGTGCCAAAGATTCCACATTCCCAACTTAGTTCATTTACCTAATAATAAATGGTGTTAAGTGCTGGTGTAGAGCCTCATGAACTTCCTTCATATCAGTTTCTATCTAGACCGCAGTCCACTTTCTTAAATAAAAATGTCTTATCACTGCACGTTACTTGGCTTTATTTTTACGAAACGTGTAACTTCGATCACTTACGATAGCTGCCAACAAACAACTGTGGGTTTCATCTGTTTGAACACAACCGTTACAAGAATCGCACTTACCAAGAGTCATACCGCTTAACAAAATTGCCCGCTATTTATTAAAAAATTTTCAGACTTATCAATCCATTCTCATAGATGGATAGAACATAATCTAGCTAAATAAAACTCAAAAATAAAACTGTTTGCCAGAAACCTTGCACCATTGAAATTAATAAAAAGCCAAATTTTATAGCTATATGCTCCGAATAGTAGCAAAAATTTTAATATTTTTTATATACGTACAAGTTAAACAAGTGCAATTTAGAAAGTCGAGAAATTTGCACATGCAAAATGACCAACAAAGATCCCATGAATGCTATATTCCTTGCCTTTCCTCCTACGACTATAGTTTCTGAGCCTATACTTTTCATCAGGTGGGCTTAAGGCAATGGTATCAATCATGAAGATCCGAGTACCGTTGAGAGTCAAGTTAGAATGACTCTCGCTAGCTTATAGCAATTATGGTACCTTAAATAAACGAGATACTACTCGTTGGGCAAGATACGGACCCTTGCGCCATTTGTTGAGATTTTCGAACTTCGAAAAACTGCTCAACTATATAAAACCTAACATTGTTAGGAAGGATAAACTAAATCGATATTCCGAAATAAAATTTCGGACTATGGTTTGTTACTTGTTGAGCAGTTTTTCGAAGTTCGAAAATCTCAACAGATGGTACAAGGGTCTGTATTTTGCCCAACGAGTAGTATCTCGTTTATTTAAGGTACCATGATTGCTATAAGCCAGCGAGAGTCATTCCAACTTGACTCTCCACGGTACT
The DNA here is from genome assembly GCA_019049505.1 of Pachyrhynchus sulphureomaculatus. Classification (NCBI taxonomy): domain Eukaryota; kingdom Metazoa; phylum Arthropoda; class Insecta; order Coleoptera; family Curculionidae; genus Pachyrhynchus; species Pachyrhynchus sulphureomaculatus. The sequence goes on along the minus strand of CM032454.1, from coordinate 164,374,521 downwards.
CGGATCTTCACGATCGATACCGTTACCTTAAGCCTACCTGATGAAGAGTCTAGGCTCAGAAACTATAGTCGTAGGAGGAAAGGCTTGGAATATAGCATTCATGAGATCTTTGTTGGTCATTTGTATGTGCAAATTTCTAGACTTTCTGTTGTAGTGAACAATCAAGTAACAAACTATATTCCGAAATTTTATTTCGGAATATCGATTTAGTTTAAGTGCAATTTAACAATTCGACAATAATTTCTCTCCTATTTTCTAAAAATAAAAACGAATGTTGATATATAATATTAAAAATATACCAAAATAAATTCTTCATTCCTTAATTGTACTCAAGTTACGTTCCTTTTCTCCTTCTTCGGGTGTCACGTGCTGTTCTGTACATAGTCAATCACTTATTCGTTCTAGTTTTTGTCATCACAAAATATACTTATGGTTCCCTTCTCTACCCATATGAATACGATTGCGATGCTTATTATATTGCAGAACTACAAATCTTGTATTCCACCTGGCCATATCGGTGCCTTGGAATATAAATTTTGGCAACTCTCAATATATGTTCTACACCGACTCTTCGTAAAACTTTATTACGCCAGATGTAAGCATTCTAGAGAATACATTGAAGTCTAAGAAATGTCCAAATTTCAAGAGCCTCGATTAGGTTAGCATTCTAGCTTAATTGACTTCGTGTCGACATCATATAGTTTGATCATACGCAGTATTTAATTACTCGTAATCGAGTTGCCAGTAGCAGATTTCTATGAAGATGAGGGTTTCAAAAGGCAGTTTTTGTTTACTCACCTCCTCGACATAGTTTCAAGTTTCGTTAAGAGAAGGACTGAGGTCTTTGAACTCTTACAATTCCTTTGTTGATATTGGGTGGCATTTTGTCATGTTGGGGCCATCATTTCTGTTTTGACAATATGAATAGGTAGTTGTTGTCGCTCACTACATGCCTTAAGCTTGTTTCCAATTGACTGAAGGCCTTTCAGGTTGTAAGCTACAATTGCGTTATCACCTGCATAACTAATACTATCTATGTCATTGACTTGGGACTTTCATTTTATCCTCTAACGTTAACTAAGGTATTATATAAGTTACATTACGACATTTAAATAAGGTTTTCCATCACATTACAAAAATTTAATAAACCCACCCAGTATAGTTTCACACAAAGCGGAGAGGTAGTGGATCTTTGCTGTATAGTTTCCTGACAAACAAGTTATTGTGTCTGTTGATCCCAAAATGTTAAACTAGAGGCAACTTTACGAAAGTTTCGGCAAAATTACGAAGTTTCTTAACCAGTCTTAATCAGTGGCGTAGGCATCTTCAAGGTACAGGGTGGTGGCATGGAATATAAAAAGCGTTTCTTAATACAAAAAACCAGAACATTAAAACCGAAGCTGGTTATAGGAGGGATACCATTTGACAAATGGTGGGAAGGGAAGTGGAGAAGACTGCCAAAAGGCGAAGCCTCTAACTAAAAAAAGTCGTTTTGCACTGAAACTCCAAAAACAGGCTTGACTCAACGCACACTTAAAATCTATAACAGAGGACTGGAGACTTTTCATAAAAAAACATATATATATATATATATATATATATATATATATATATATATATATATACATATATATATATATATATATATATATATATATATATATATATATATATATATATATATTATATATATATATATATATATATATATATATATATATATATATCTATGTATATATATATATATATATATATATATATATATATATATATATATATATATATATGGTAATGATTTTTTCTTGGCTTTAAGGTTATGTGAATTAAAATTTCAATTTACATGTATGTTTACGTTTCGATCAACCTAGTAATCTTTTTCAAAACATTTAATTTCATTAATACAACCAGTACCAATGTCCATATGTATCGGGTACCTTAAAAAACCAAACCATGATTACTTATGCAATAACAATGTTATAATTTGGCTTACCTTAGGATGTAGACTTTGAAAGATTTTTATTTTCTTGTCAATAATCAAAACTTTACAAGAGTCATATACACAACACACTTTTTACATTTTAAAACTCTACACACATTTAAAAATTATTAAAACGGTGTTACTTTATCATTATACTTTAAAGAATTGAAAATATATTCGATTCAGATTGTTAATTTCTTTTTTGTCGTTTATGGCATTTTGGTTTTTGTGGATAAGGATGGATTCTAAGATTTCTCTTTTTTTAGTATGATTTTCGGAACTTAAGATTTTTGTGCTTTCGTAATTAAATGTGTATTTTTTTTTTCCTTTTCATATTTATTTAATGAAGTTACGTTATTTTTATCGTACTTGTGGCTTTTGATACGGTTTTTCCAAATATTGACTGGTTTGTCCAATATATATTCCACTACAATCATTACATGGGATTTCGTAAGCAATGTTACTTTTTTTGTTTTTTTGTGTTGGTGCTTTTAAAGTTGTTATCCAGGAGGTTATAGGCTTTATGAGCGATGTTGAAATTGTATCTTTTGAAAAGTTTTTCAATTTGATGTGAAAATTCATTTAGAAAACAATATATTTTTTAGTGTCCTTTTGTTTGTGGTTTGCTGTTTTGGTAGAATTGTAAAATTTGTGAATACACTTTTTAAAAATCTTTTTGATTAGAGGTAACGGGTATTTGTTTAAAATTAAAGCGTTTTTGGCTTTGTTTATTGCATCTTCTCGATATTCTGGTTCTGATAAGGAGATTGCACGGTCTGCGAATCCTATTACGACAGATTTCCTATGTTTTTTAACGGATGGTTAGAATTATAATTTAAGTATCTTGATGACCACGGTTTTTTTGTATACTAAGATGTTTTTATGTTTTCATTTATGTGTAATAACTCTAAATCGAGATAATTTATTTTATTGTTCTGTTCTGCTTCTACTGTGAATTGTATTCTTTGGTGATAATTATTAAATTTTTTTAGGAAATAATTTACTTGGTCTTTTGGAATGGCTGTTGTGCAATCATCAACATACCTGACGAAAAATGGAATTTCAAATTTTAGACTTGAGATAATTTCAGATTCTAGGTCTTCCATTTGTGCAATGGCGCTAGATATAGAGTAACCCATTGCGCAACCGTTTATTTGACGGAATAATTTATCTTCGTATTGAAAGTATGTTGAATTCAGAACCAGTTCGACTGCCTCAACAAAAACATTTATTGGTATATCAGTAAATAATTTGATCTCGTTCCATTTTTTTTTGATGATATTGCTTGCTAGGTTCAATGGTATACTAGTATACAGTGATACTGCATCCAGTGATATTAGTATGTAATCATCTGGGAGTTCCACATTTATTATTTTTTCTTTGAATTGGAATGAGTCTTTAATATAGTAATTATTTTTGTAAATCACATTAGTAATAATGTTTTTAAGATATTTGGATAAACTATTAAATGGGTATTGGACACACGAAATTATTGGTCTTAGGGGTTTATTTTCTTTATGTAGTTTTGGGAGGCCATAAATTTTTGGGGGAATAGCATTTCTGATTTTTAATGGTTTGGCTATTTCAGGTGAAATATATTGCCTTTTTTTCCCATTTGTCTATTAATTGATTGTTTTGTTTTTGAAATACATTGGTTGGATCTCTTTTAATTGGTTTATATGTTTCATTGTCATTAAGTAGATCATTCATTTTTTTTGGTATATTCTGCAGCGTTCATTATAACAGTCTTGTTAGTTTTGTCTGCTTTGAGTATATATCGGGATTTTTTTAGGAATTTCTTTGTTTTGAATATTTTTTTTTGGAAACTGAGTATTTTGTGAATTGTTTTTAATTTTATTTTTGTAATTAGTGAGAATATTACATGTTTTGGATCTGAGTTCGTCTTTTTCTTTAAGAGTAAGGTTTTGAATACCATTTTCTATCTTGCTAATTATATTGTGTGTGGGCAATTGTGATTCTTTAGTTATTTTCACTGCAAAATTCGGTCCTAAACTTAAAATATCACTGGCATGTTAGGGTATTGGTTTTTCAGTGAGATTTTCAATCCAGTCAATATTTTCTTCCATAGTAGTTTGGTTTATTTTGCCTTTTATAACCTTAAAGCCAAGAAAAAATCATTACCATATAAATATAAAAAGAGGGTTAAAGAAAAAATTATTTTAAAAAAAAAAGAATAAAAAATCTTTTAATTTGTAGGTAATCCAAATATAAAAATAAAATTTGATAAAGCCAATTTACTGGCGAAACCTCATTCGTATATGTATATATATATATATATATATATATATATATATATATATATATATATATATATATATATATACACATGTATATATATATATATTGTCGAAGACAATAATCATTAGTAATGATGGTATTTACTTTACAGTAAAATTTTTATTACCTGAGTAGACCGAAAGAATGTTGATCTTATTTAAAACATAAAGTATCGGTCTCTGTAGAATGTATTCTCGTTGCCACAAATACAAACCCTTCAGCATGCGGAGTAAATTTACTTACTACAGTGGTGCTTACAGTTGCAGAAGTTTGCCGCAGATCCACTTTAATTTTATATAACGCGAACTGATGGCTAACATCGTGAATTTTGGAGTATGATTGCAACACTGGTTTGTTATAATAATGTAACAGTTATTAAATATTATTAAGTTAGTAAGATAACAGATATTTACATGCCTTTAAAGATGTTATACAATACAGAAAAAAAATCACGAGATACTAAGGAAAATAGTATGTGGAAACTTTTTTCAGTAAAATAGATTAAAAATGTATTATGCAGATTTAATGTAGTAATAAAGTTTTGTTATGAACGTCCAAACTTTTGAAATTTCTTTATAGAGTAAGCAATTCCACTTTTAAAATCAGGCTCTTTTTTACAAAAATAAGAGAATTTGAACTTAGTTTTCCTGCTTTTAAAATTATGTAGCTATAACTTTTATGCAGATATATTTAATTAATCAGTAAGAGTAGCATCCTCTAAAAGAAATAACCGGCCAAGTGCAAGTCGGACTTGCGCAATTGATGTTTCGTACGTTGATTGCTTTTGAAATAAAAATTTTTGTCACGGAGGTATAAAATGGTGAATGACTTCACAAAACACACCTCAAATGAGTTTTCAACAAGGTTTTTTTACCTATGATGACCTTGGAATTTTTGGGGTTTTTTTATAAACCAGATAAATTATTAAAATTAACGCGATAATTTTCATTCAGTCTACACCCTGTGTAAAATATTCCAAAATTTTTTCAAAATTTTTTGATCAGTACTTTTCGAGATAAAGTAGGACCGCGATTTTTTGGCAATTTTTTAAAAATGATACAGAGAAAAGTGTGCGCATTATAGTTTTGAACTCGTGTTTTCACAAGCTTTCATTTGACACTCCACTCGATGACTTGGCAAAAAACCAACACTTCCGATTTTACCCCCCAAAACTAACCCTTTAAGTCAAAATTTAACTTTCAAAACTACACGGCTCTGATGGGGCCAGCAATTTCTATATTAGTACCAAATTTTAACTTTCTATGTCAAATAGTTTCAGAGAAAATTGGGTGTGACAGACAGACGGACAGACACCGGAGTGATATTATAAGTTTTCCGTACGGAACACAAATATGTTGATGGCATTCGTACGAATTTTGAATAACGAAAAAAATTTCTTACTTGATATGAACTTCTCGGGAAACTGTGCTATCACTAAATTATTCTGTATTTATTCTATCAGTCGATAATTTCTTTCTTCAATTTTATTCTGTCAGTAAACATCTTGACATTGTCGGTAGTTACAATTAGATGTGCAATCATGCTGAAAAAATAAGTTATTCCATTAGATTGCTTTATTTTTAAAATTTAGATTTTTAGAATTGCTTTTTCTTCTTTAAGTGCCTTCTCCTCACTAGAGGTTGACGACCATCAACTGGAATTCTTCTCTATCTTGAGCAAAACAGGTAAGTGTACAAGACTACACAATATCAAATCACTGGCGCAAATTCATTCTTTCAAGGAAAAATCATCGGTAACATGGTTCATGCTTTTAATGTCCCTCCCTCAAGTCTATATAACAGTGTAGACAATACATAGCATTCGATGACCCACCTTCGAGTAGTTAGACCTATGTCCCGGTTGCATAATATTATTTTCACTTTCTCACTGCTCAAAACACAAAGTAAATTTGTCGACTGGCCCCTTTCGATTCATTGATGTGACAGTCCTTGGGTTCTAGATCGCCATCTAGCTTGGTTTGTTGAATTAGTCATTCATTCATAAAAATTAAAAATAGAGACCACCAATATAAACTGTGCAAATACCGAACGAAGATGAAGATATTTTATGTCACTCCCATTCCATTTGTGTATATTCACACCTGCGCATGAGATGCATAATTTTGACATTTGGAACTATCTCAAAAAATCTAAAGAAAATAATACACATAATATAACTAAATTGTCAAATTTTTATAGTCATTAATAAATAAAATTAAATGTGATAACAGTTCTATTGTTAAATGGTAGGGGTTTTAAAAAAAGAGTCTTTCGTCCATATTTTAAATATTTTTTTACTAAAAACTCAACTCCACTCACATGGCAAGGTAATACTACTTCAGCACCTGTTCAGAAAGCCGACTTATTAGCTGAACTCTTTATTTCTCATTCTACTGTCGATTTTCAAGGAAAAATACCTTCTACTATTCTCAATGTGCAGTCACTGATACCAGATATTGTCCTCTGTCAAACTGTCATAATACTTATTTTAGCGAAGCTAGGTACCGAAAAAGCTTCTGGTGCTGATGGAATACCTGCCATAGTACTCAAAAAGTGCGCGAGCAGCTAACACCAGTTTTTTTCTAGATCTTTCAACCTAAACTACAGAAATGAAATATTTCCTTCCTGCAGGTTCCGCCGATACCCAGAAAAGGCAAGTAGACCTTGCTAACAAACTACCGACCAATCGCACTGCATTCAATAATATCAAAAGTTATGGAAAAGACTATCAATCAGCATTTTCTAAAATATCTAGAAGGATGTAATATTATTAGAGACCATCAATACACTGAACATTTTGGGGAATCTCTAGGGGTTGTACTTGATATATTCAAAGCATTCGACCGTGACTGACATGACTGATTGTTGGCTTAGTTACGCTCTTATGATATGTCTGAACCGTTTTGTTTATAACTCTCGCGTTTCCCCAAAGAATATTTTTTACGAGTGACTGTCGGACGGATTTCTTACTACTACCTGCACTATCAATGCCATTGTGTTCCAAGGCTGCCTTCTACTCTCTTTCTCATTTACATAAACGATCTGCTGGAAATGATCAGGAATGCAATCGGCAGCTTTGCAGATGACGGTATGCTTATTTCTTCATTCGTTTTCAAAGCCCGAACGTCGGCGCCTCATGCAAATATCCGCAGACAAAGGGAAGTTGTTCAATTCAACAAAAACCTGGAAGAAACTCTATCTTGGGGTAACAGTCACCACGTAAAATTGAACGCAATAAAAACCTAGGCAGCAGTTATTTCCAAAAAAGTCTTGGCTTGAACATGTTGCCTTCACAGTAAAGAGAGCTTCCCAAAAGCTGGAAATATCATCATCATCATCAAGCTTTACAACTGAGAATTCTGAACTTTCTGTCTTCTTTATATTGACTTTTAAACCCCAATCTTTGTATTCGTCAAATATTTTTCTCGTCATATAGTTCAGGTCGTGGCAATCTTGGGCCATTACCATTTGGTCATTCGCGAGCATAGCATGTACAAGATGGTGTTAATTTATGGTATCCACATTAGTCTACATTTCTGCTTCCATCTCTTTGGTACACTTTCCAGATATATCTTAAAAAAAGTTGGTGATAAACAACATTCTCGCTTCAGACCTTTTGACGTAATAAATCCTGGTGTTATTCGTGTTCCTGTTTTAATTTTTGTTATGGGTTGGTCGTGTGTTTTGACAGATTTAATTTTCTCAGTAGTTTATATTGACAAACGTAGTTTACTTTTTACTGTACACACTTCATGCAAAAGTCTGGTAATCATGTTTTAACCTGTACAATAACTGTAAAAAATATATTTAAAAAAATATCATTTCATCATGCCCCACTCTTTCCTGTAGTAAACGATATGGAAACAAAAATTACTCTAGTTTACGTCTTTTACTTTTCACTAGCGTCTTTCGTACACTTTCTGTGCAAGGATATTTTTAACTTTAGATATAAAAAGCTATACAAAACATATATAATTTTGTAGCAATGCGACTGTAGATTCTACTTAGACATAAGGCATATAAGTTCATAGTTTTACCCTAGTTCTATTTAATGTTCTTCTCTAGTTTATATAAACCATAAATACAACTGTGCTGTCGTATTTCGTATTTTTGTTATCATGTAAATTTACGACTTAATATTGCGTGCTTTTAGCATATATACCTGCAGAGAATCACTAATTTATTTTATAGTAATGTATACTTAATTAAGCATAATAATAGGAATAATATTAAAAATGATGCGATTTTTGTCCTCTTTGGAAAGTGGATCGATAAGTTCACGAAATGAAATATGAACACTCAAATGTAGTAAAGATTTAGCAAAACATTAATTATTCTCATTTTAAAGCGTAAATACCCATAGAGGTATTACGTACGATCATGGTAAAGATCTTCAATTTCGTTTAAACCCAAGCACCAGTTTTCTGTAAAGTTTGCAACCTACCCGACAGAAAAGGAATATTTATCGCTGGAAATGCATTACAGTTCAGTCAGTACTCACAAAAGGCAAGACGATTTTGCCAAGCAATTACCAAAAAGTCTTACTATTTTCCATAAGTTATGATAGTTATGCAAAAAGGCTATCTTTTAAAATATCTAGAAGGATTTAGAGCTATTAGCGGCAATCCATATGACAAAGCAAGGATCAACACCAGAATTTCTAACTTATATCACACATGTTTGGAACAACTCAACTGTACATTCTGGAGGATCTCGAGCGCTTGCACTTGATATATCCAAGGAATTTGACCGTGTTTAGAATGACAAATTATCGGCTAGCTGCTCTCTATAATATGTTTGAAAGTCTTAACTCTCGTGTTTCCTCAGAGAGTTCTTTACAAATGTAGTTTGCATTTTTTTTCTCTTCCTCTGCATTAACGATCTGGTGGCAATGAACAGAAATTCAATCTATAGCTTTTTAGTAGCCACAAATTAACTAAAGTAGCAGTAGTACCATATTCGATAACACTATTACTCTTTTTAATTCTTTGGTTTCTTTCCCTTTTTTCTTCTTTTTGGGTTCGAGTAGTTAAATCATTTTATATATATATATATATATATATATATATATATATATATATATATATATATATATATATGTATATATATATATATATATATATATATATATATATATATATATATATATATATATATGATGTGGAGTTTAAATCCGGACAAATTAAAGATTTTTTAAAAGAAAATTTTACTCGTCAAAAACTTAAAATGAAAAAAAATTCCTTTGCATGTCAGTTGTGTGACCTATCCAGAGTGGAATTATTCGATTTGACTTCCCTCGGCCACAATGGTCGCCTAATATGAAGCGCTCGCACGCTCTCTCTAACGCAGGGCTATCAATATTGGCAAATGCTGCTTCGATAGCGGTGCGTAAAGATACCATATTAGGGTGTTTAGACTTGTTAGTAACTTATTCGATTACGCTGCAAACATAGTCATCGAGGGTCTATTGGGGGGCCAAAACGCTTTAGACCAGAACATGTCCACGTTATGCGATAACCAGTTTTGGACTAAATGGCTCGTGTGTGCCGGTGCGCCATCCTGTTGATATACATATCGTCTCCGCGAAGCCACAGTTCCCATCCACGATTTTACCACAGTTGATCTCAGGTACCCAAAGAAGCGAATTATTTCAGTCGCCGAACGTCCAGCACGCAGACTTTCAATAATCGCGGCTCTTTGGTTGTACTCCGCACTTGTTCGCAACGGCTCGATCATTTCGAGGAACTAGAAGTATGTGGCTTCCACGAACGTCAACAACGACCTATAATGGAATTACTATATGGCGGAAAATTCAAATTTGAATTTGTCCGGACTTAACCACCGGACCCTGTATATATATATATATATATATATATATATATATATATATATATATATATATATATATATATATATATATATATATATATATATATATATACATAACATTAAAGTCTTTATTATTTAAATTTAAATATGATTGTCGCGAATACCCTATGACTGCCATCTTCATCTACAACTAAATGATGATTTTCGGGTGGAGCGAAACTCGTTATATATTATATTGGTAATTAGTATCGGCCTGGACAAGTATACTGTCTTAGACTTTACGTAGTTTTAAAGTTAAAACAAAATCTACTGAAAATCTCCGTGCACTACGCCATTATACCCAAATTTCCTTCATTGCTGACACGGTTTATGTGTTTTATTTTTAATAATAGACATTATTTAGAAGGATCTTAAAACTACAATTTATCCTCACAAGATTTATAACATTTAATTCGTGTTTTCTTTTATACGCTATTAAACTTCCCTATCTAGCAAATAAACTATAGATGTTTTTTATAACTTCAATATTAAGTATTTTCTAAATTCTCTTCAGATCTTGAATCAGAAGAACTGTTTCTGACCTATTTCGATACTTCGCAAACAATATATAATGTTTAAACTTTCACTTTATGAAACCTATCAATTTTAAATAATTTTTCATGGGGGAGTTTTATCTTTAATAGTAACCTGCTGAGTTCCAGTTTTCTAAATTGGAAATTGTTATTATTTTTATGTAAAAAAATTCCTTTATAAGCACAAAGAAAATTAACATATTTCACCAATAAAGATTTTAATATTATATCTTTAAGTTTGTTTATTTTAACTCCCACGTAAAATATTTTAAGCTCGTAAAAAATTCAATTTAATGAAATTCCATCAAACAAATTTGCAAATTAAATGTGGTTTATTATTAAAAGCCTCAAAAAGATTTTGTTTTAATTAACTTGAACAAAATTAGACGGTTCATTTAAATTGGAATGTTTTGTTTTCAAACTCTTATTTAAGGCTTCTTGAGTAAAATGTGTGTCGTATTCAATTAAATGATGTGAAAGTGTTTTGCTGTATATAAATCAGGTTATTTATTTATTTATGCATTCAATTCGAACAGGCCAAGGCCCAATTATAGAAATAACGTTTATACTAATGAGCTACATATAAAAGAAGAACATGATACAATTCAAATAATAACCAGAGTATACAAGTAAGAACATGTAACAGTTTGAACAATCTCCAAATTAGAAAAAAAATAAAAATAGTAATAATAAAAAACTACAAATTTGAGCAACCTCTAGACACTGAGCAGAGTACCAATAAGTACCGACAGCCTACTGCAGTGGAAATCACCGGAGTTTCCAATGAGATTGCCGTTCTTCCACATTATATAAATAGGGCTGTGGAATAATATATTTGACCTAGCCCGGCCGAGGCTAAAAATAGGTGAGGTGCCTATGCTCCAAGGCGTGGTACATTGCTTAATAAGAAAGGGGAATCAATATGGTGATTTAACAGCTTATATAAGAATTTGATGGAGTGAAAGTCCCTTCTCTTTGTAAGGGGCAACTCAAGATTAGTCCGTGATCAACACCGCGGTCCGGATAGACACCATCCCTCTTGAAAATAAGATATTTAATGAAGCGCCTCTGTATCGATTTGATTGAGTTGTTATGGCAATTAAATATTGAATACCAAACAAGAGAAGCATAGTCAAACTTAGACCTAACAAAGGAATAAAAGAGAAGTTTGATTACAGATATGTTAGTAAAGTCTCTACAATTTCTAATCAGGAATCCCAGCATCCTTGATGCACCAGCAACCATTTGTTCAATATGGGCAGCAAAAGAGAATTTCTCGTCAAAGATGATACCCATATCTCTAACTGAACGAAGATTCTGTAGAACAGTATCAGCTACGGAATAATTGAAAAATATAGGGCTGTTACCATAGGAATATCGGACGACATTACATTTGGAAACGTTTAAGGTGAGCCTGTTAGTAGAGCACCCGTTGGTGAGAGCATTAATGCTACTCTGTAATTCGTGGCAATCAGAAACCGAGTCTATGCGTTTAAAAATCTTAATGTTAGCGGCATAAGCGAGATTCCGGCAACCTATTTCACTCAACAAGTCGTCAACAAACATATTGAAAAGAAGAGGTCCCTGATTGAAACCCTGGGGAACACCTGAAGTGGGAATATGGCGAGGCGATCTAACCCCATTGATTTCTACAAAGAACCTGCGATCCAGAAGGTATGAATTCAAAAGATCAATCAGGTTATTTGAAAGCCCGAAACGAGATCCGACCTTATCCAACAGTAAGTAGTGATCAAGTCGATCAAAGGCTTTGAGAAAATCCGTATAGACCACGTCGATCTGGCTGCCATCATTGACACCGTCGCACACAAACTGCGAGAATGAGGCAAGATTTGTGGTGGTGGATTTGCCAAGCATAAAACCGTGTTGGTCAATAGAAAGCGGATTTCTTACTTTTGAGAAAATTAATTTATGCAGAATAATTTCAAGAATTTTAGAGAAATTACATAAAATAGATATAGGTAGATAATTATCAACGACACCTGGATCCTCAGACTTTAAGATAGGTCGGACACCTTCCAAGTAGCAGGAAATGTATGAGTCGTCAACAGTAGATTAAAGACATGGAGTAAAGGACCGAATAAAACGTATACACAATCCTTGATAACAAAACTGGGAATGCCGTCGAAACCAGAGGTCAGTTTATTCTTGAAAGACCTAACCGCAACCACAATATCCCTCTCGGAAATTTCGGGAACGTCAACAAAGAAAGGGGGATCTCCCCAATAACTATACTTCTCAGACCTAGACGACTTAATAAATACGCTGTGAAAGCAATCACCAAAGGCAGTGACTATGCTAGGTGGGTCGTTATAGACACGATCATTATTTCTCATGTTATTAGGAATGCCAGATCAAGAGCGTTTACTCTGAATAAACGCCCAGAAGCTGGAGGGATCGTTAGAGATGCTATTCTCAGTACTGCGGATGTTTTCTTTATAGGCAACACTAGATTGCTGCTTGATTAACCTACGAAGAGAAGTGCATTTCTGATAGTAAAATGTGAGTTTGAACAACCTAAAATTACGATAAGCATTTTCTTTTTTACAAATGTTATCTATGATTTCCTTGGTGTACCAAAGAGGGAAGTGTCTTCTACGTTGTGACTTTTGAGGCACGCTTGCCACGTTATATTTACGTATATGTCTAATTCTCTGTTAATTAAATTCACCTATAATAATGCAACAGCAAGTGTAAGACCGAGTGGAACGTGGAATCAGACAAGGTGATACGATCTCTCCTAAACTTTTTGCGGTGGTGTTAGAATATGCTTTTAACGGACTTAACTGGGATGGAAAAGGCATAAACATCGATTGCGAATACCAAAATTACTTGCGCTTCGCTGATGATATTGTCATAATAGCCGACAATCTAGGTGATGCCCAACATTTGCAAATAATATCAGCAAATATTGATCTAAATGTTAACTTTCAGAAAACGGAAAAAGTTTATAACTAATCTAGTTACGAACAGTAATATGAAATATATCGAAAGCGAGGTGGAGTACGTCCAAAATTACAAGTATTTGGGTCATGAATTACAAATTGATAAAGATAACCAAACCCGTAAGATACACCGTCGTGTGGGTTTCAGATGGACAGCTTTTGGGAAGCTGAGATATACGCTGCAAGGTAAGTTGCCAATGTACTTAAAAAATAAAGTTTATAAACAATATGTTCAGCCAGTAATCATATATGGCGCCGAGACACTCACATTAACAAAACAGCAAACAAACTGAGAGTACCGCAAGGAAAGGTAGCAAGCATAACTATCAGACAACGAACAAAATAATAGATATTATCTAAAAAATTACACCATCTAAATGCAGATGGGCAGGCCATATAGCCCGAAGGGGCTACAACCGATGGTGTAGAGGACTAATAGAATGGAGGCCCAAACAAAACAAAAGGAACAGAGGTAGACCACCAACAAGATGGAGCGATGACATCAAGAGAGTGGCAGAAAATTGGGTTAACATCACTCAGGACAGAGATCAGTGGAAGTTCTTAGGGGAGACCTGTATCCAGCACTGGATAAGGACGACTGATGGATAATGATAGTTCTCGTGTAAATTACTAATATTAATAAAAAATATATAAGACAGAGAAGTAGCATTTCGACCTTTTCATAAATAATAGTACATGAACAATTTTTATTTTAGAAAATTTATTCTCCTAATTACATTATGAAAAGAAAATTAAAAATAAAAAAGTCTGATAGATCCGTTTTTTAACGAGCAGTATTGTCAATTTTTATCTCTCTTCGGACTATTCTACTAAAAATCTGTCTTAGAATGCTAGGGGCGTACTTTGGTTAATAGGATTATAAGGTATTTTATAGAACAATAAAAATAAATCTTATAATTTCACCATTCTACAGAACAGTTTTAATGATTATAATTTAAATGAATGGACTTTTATTTTCAGCTCTTGAAAAGAACTCGTTTAATTCGTTAAATACTGTGGAAACACGTTTTACTTTATTTCTAAGTATGTGTAGAAGCTGACTCGTTTGGTTATATATTTAACATACAGTACAGTATGTTGTTTCTTTATGCTAAAACACAAGTTTCTTTAAATTAAATATCTGGTATATTATTTAATTTTTGAATCGCTCAGAAAATTAATATTTAATAATAATTTAGAAAATTAACATACATTGACATCGGAAAGTTGCAATTTTCGAAAATTGACCTGCTACAGCACTTTAGCAATACAACAAAATATCCTGCATTTTGATTTGGACACACTTAGACTTTAAGTCTGGTAAAAATATTTCGGATAAGATACGATACGCGTTTTATTGAACTTAAAAAAGCTGCATTTTGGGCCAAACATCCTATGTAGAAGTTAAAATTGTTTTAAAATCATGAAACAGTGAAGACAGAAGTCATTATCTGACAGTTCTAGTCTCGTGACTACTTCGAACTTACTGTGCGCATAGTTCGGGACAAGTAAATGGGACTAGGTCATATACCACGTCATGCTGCCACGCATCTTGTCCTACGTTTATTATGATTTATTTTCTGAAATAAAACCTTACCAAAAGAGTTTCTATGCTAAACAAAAATTGTTTCGACCAAGGGACAATATATAATGTGTGATAATTTGTTAGGGTCGCATACTGTAAACAAAATTAACATCCTAATAAGAAATACAAATCCACATTCACACAAGCATACAGAATAATTACAGGAATTGGATAGATTTGGCTCTTACTTGATGAAAATGCATTTTTAGGAAATTAAAAAAGGAACTATATATTCACTATATTTTATTTATCAAAGAGAAATAAATAAAATAATACAACTTAAATCAGCCGTGACATGTTTCAGTACACAGTACCTTTCTCAAAAGGTAGTGGTTTGTCCTCTCTAACAAAATAGTAGAAGTTCAACTATCGTTTGAGAAAGGTACTGTGTACCGAAACATGTCAAGGCTGACTTAAGTTGTACTATTTTACGAATATTTTATTTACAGTAGGACCTCCGTTATCCGGGGTAATGACGGGGATGAGGGTCCACGGATAATCGAAAACCCCGGATAAACGAATCACAATTTTTTTATTGTTTAAATATGTTAGGTAACAATGATAATGAAGAAAAAAACTGGGTAGAAGATATTTTTTTTAATAAGAAACAAACGTTTTTACATTATTATTAATTTTCAATTTATATACAAATGTTCATAATACATATGCAATAAATTTTTCATTAGAGAAAAAGTCGGTAATTTCACTTTGTTTTTTATTAAAGATTTCTTTTCTAATATCTGTTCTCATGGCCCGTAACGCGATAATTCTGCTATAATCGGTGTTCTTCGGTTCAACAGAAGTTCCGTCGCCTCTAACGCTTGGTTGCATTTAATTTTCTTCTTTTCCATCACTCTCATTTCCATGGTCAATCTGCGAAGAGGTCGATGGCCCGTCTTTTCTGTGGAGATCTCTATTTTGGTTTCCGTCAGTTTTTCGAAACCCTCTTCGTTCATGTCACTTTCCAGCCAATTTATAATATCATTCCTGTGGATGAAATGCGGGAGAGCTTTAGCGATGTCGAGATATGAGTTAGTTTCAATAACTTCTGAGGTTTGCTGGATTAAATCTTCTTGTTCTAATATTTTCGCCCATAAAAATTTTATTGTTGTCGGGGGTAAATTTACCCAGACATCACATACAGCAAAAATAGCGTCTTTTATTGTCCACTTCTTTAGGATTTCTTTTATTGAATCCGTGCTACTATTTTCGTCGAATAGAAATCGAAGGAATATTTTTTTGTATCTTCGTTTTAAACTTGTTATTACCCCTTGATCCATCGGCTGGATTAGTGACGTTACGTTCGCTGGAAGATAATGAACGAAAATTTGTCCATTTTCGGTGACCAAGATTGATTCAGCTGGATGGGACGGAGCATTATCGAGCAATAAAACAGCTCTAAGGGGTAGATCTTTTTCTTTTAAGTGTTGACGTACTGAAGGTACAAATTTGTCTTTAAACCACGACGTTAAAATTGCTTGATTCATCCAAGCTTTTGGATGATTATAATAATCCCAAGGAAGACTTCTAATTTCGGTTCCTTCAAACGATCGAGGTTTTTTTGCCTTCCCTATAACAATTAATTTTAACTTGTATTCTCCTGAAGCATTAGAACAAGTCATAATTGTGAGTCTTTCTTTGCTGGATTTGTGACCAGAAGCAGATTTTTCAGACTGAGCTGCTAAGGTTTTTGAAGGAAGTATTTTCTAAAACAATCCTGATTCGTCCGTATTATAAATCTGATCAGGTTTTATATTAAATTTTGTAATCAAAAGGTTAAAATTTTCAATAAATAATGTGGCTGTAATATAATCACCGCTAAGACTCTCACCTTGAATGTCAAACTGTCTAATATTGTGTCTTTTTTTAAACTTATTAAGCCATACATGGGAAGCGGAAAATGGCTTCTGAATTTTTAAATTTTCATACCATAACGCTTTTTCACTCACCATTGGCCCGGAAATAGGAACTCCCTCCACGCGTTTTTGCATGAACCATTGATACACCGCTTGATCGACGTCTTTTAATGCAGAGGTCTTTATCGTTTTCCGAGGAGGGCACGTCGTTTGGGCCGACGACGACACGAAGTAGGAAATGACTTTTTTCTTCCTCACCATATCGCGAACGGTTTGCTCGCCAACTCCGGATTCAGCGGCAATTTTTTATAGTTTCACCTTTGTCAACTTGGTTTATTATAACTAATTTTTGTTCAATTTTTAACACGACACGTTTTCTTTTTTGCGACATTTTGGTTATTTTAGGATGGGGAGCAAAGCACAACTGAGTAAATAATTTTCTTCAGCAGACAAACAGCCCAGGGGAAGTTTCATAGAAACGACTTTAATATTACCATTCTTGAAATATGAATTGAACCGTGGTGGTTTCTCGAAACATCTCATTCTCCCGATACGAGACTTGCCATGTTTTTCCCATTCTTTATTGTATTTTTTTTTAAATAAAAATGATACATATATATTTTTAAATACATAATACTAATAAGTGTTAATAATAATCTAAATATGTAAAATGAATTTTATACATTTTTTAATAAAAATAATACATAATTAAAGCAAAATAGTGTCAAAAACACCTTAAAAAATCGACTATTCGGGACCCCGGTTGATTGGAACCCCGGATAATGGAGGTCCCACTGTATTTTTTTATGGGTCTAGCACACATGCTGCAGGGAAATCCCTAAAGCGCTACAGGAGAGACACGTGTGCGAAAAGCGATTCACGTTGTTCTTGAATCGCTGTAAATTGTACTCGGTGAGAAACAGATTATTCCAATTGGATGATGTTCTCCATATAAAAGACTGCTTGAAAAGCGTTGTACGAGGAGTAACAAGCTGAACCTCATACGGATGTGAAGTATCAGCGCGACGTGTATTTCTAACATGCGCCGCTCTGGGAGGCATTAAACGGGCTACATCCTTCAAACACTTACCATGAAAATACTTGTAGAATAGCATCAAGTCGCCAACCGTTTTTTCGATGTTCCAACGAATCAACGCCGCCGGTCAGTTCCGGGTCTACAATCAGACGAACAGCTCTTCTCTGAATAGAATCTAACAAATGCAGTATATGTTTGGGAGCGGAGCCCCAAACATGGGAGCAGTATTCCATAGTTGGTCGGATTTGAGCTTTGTAAAGAATTAACAGTTGTTGTAGAGTGTTGTTGTGGATTATTTTATTTATTTCACTTTGATAAATAAAATATAGCAAAAATCTCAACAACAGTTCGTCTTTTAATTTCCTAAAGTAAGTACAGAATTTAAAAAGAGATAAAGAACAAAGAATACTTTGAATGTGTAGACAACCTATTTAAAACAAATTTCTATAAAAAGGTAATTAAAATTCTATTGCCTAAAATAACAGCAGAAGTTAGAAACTACTTGAAAAAATTCAAGAACATTATCATCGACTCGCTAAAATTTAAATTCAACTTAAGAAATCTGAGCATACTAAAATTGTGTCCCAGGTATTTAATTTTTAAATTAGTAGACAAAAGAGTTGAAAAATTTACCTTAAAAAAATACCTTTTCAAGGAAAAACTCTTTAAAATTTATTAACCGAACGAAAGACCTACAATTTGAGTACTTTCCAAGATTGTGGTATAGATATGTGGATGATGTCTTCGCGATTCCCTATACAAAAAAAATTAAATGTAGATGAGTTTGATTTTATTAGTATTTCGTACGGAACACTTATGGGATGACTTCGATGTCCGTCTGGCCGTCTGGCCGTCTGTCCGTCTGTCCGTCTGTCCGTCTGTCCGTTTGTCCGTCTGTCTATCTATCACACCCGATTTTCTTCGGAATTATTTGACATATAAAGTTAAAATTTGGCACAAATATAGAAATTGATGACGCAATCAGAGCCGTGTAGTTTTGAAAGTTAAATTTTGGCTTAAGGAATTAGTTTTGGAGTGTAATCAACAGTAAAAAAAATTTTTTACCAGGTGGGATGTCAAATGAAAGCTTGTGAAAGCACAAGTTCAAAAATATATATGATGTAATACTTGCACACACTTTTCTTTGTACCATTTTAAAAAGAATGGCCACAAACCCCTGCCCATCAACCCAAGAAAATTTGAAAAAATTCTGGAATAGTGTAGGTTGAGCGAAAATTATCACGAGTATATTACGTTTGATAATTTATCTGGTATAAAAAAAAATGGTGAAACTTTATTTCGTCGAAAGTTGTGAATTTAACCGGACTAGCGCGTTAGGCATTGGTTATTAGGTAGCTAAGATGCTATAACTAATATACATTATTGACTAAGAACAAACTTGAAAATGCTTATTGGATATTAAAATATATACATATAACATAGAACTTTTTGTCTTATTCTGGTTCTGTTTAGCCTGCTTTGTCAGTATCTGACTAGACCTTTATGAAATCTGGACTCTTAATTCTGTTATTGAAAACTCATTTGGGGAGTGTTTATACATTTTATACTTCCCTAACAGAAATTTTTATTTTAAAGGCAATCACAGTACAGAACACTAACTGAGCAAGTCTAACTTGCAACTTAACCGTTATTGTTTTTAAATTAAATAATTTTCGCATAGCATTAGGTTCGCTTGCTAAATTGAGAACAACGAATAATTACCATTAGTGGATATTTTAGTTCGTCGGTGGCGAAAATAAAGGGTTGGGTGTAGGGGTATTAATTGATATGTATTGTCATTGTGCTAAAGATTCCATAATCCCAACGTAATTTTACCCAGAGGTAAAATGGTTATTTATCTGCCTACAAGCCTTTCCAATAATATTATAACACAGAAGTTATTATGTAGTATGTTGCTAGCTGGATTTGGTACAATAAATTTAATTTATATTTAAAAAGTTACCTTAAACTTTTTCTACAGGGATTTGTTAAATATAAGTTAAACGCAAATAAAGAATGAGCTGAAGAAAGTTTTTGGAATCAATTTATGCCAGGCTGATTTATATTGTTAGTAAACTTATATTACTTAACTTAGAAAGAAGGGCAAACGTTTTATCGTCCAAATGCCGTTTAGATTAAGTATATAGTTCAATGTTCCAAATAACCTACTTTTGTAAAATTCAGTTCTTTTTGGGCTTATTTGTGCCCTAATAAATTGTTCTACTAGTTGCGACAGTTAATATGGCACTTTCAGTAGACAATAACCTGCAATAAAATAACAAAGAATTGGCTCACTTTATCCAGAAATAAATCTTTTAAAAATTATTATAATTATATGTACATATATAGAGGTGCTCTTCTGTATTTAGGGTGTAGTCCAACGATGTCACGAAACGAACTGTGACATATACGCATGTTCTATAGATTATCAAAAGACATTCGATAATGTAAGATACTTATTGAAATCTTAACGGCATTGGAATGGATAAGACAGATCTGAAGCTCATCAAAAATCTTTACTGGAACCAGAGTGTAACAATTAGTGTAGAGGATAGTTGTTCGGAGGAGATACTCATTGAGCGAGTGGTCCGACAGGGATGCATTTTGTCACCCCTGCTAGGCTCTCGAGAATGGACGTGCTGCACCGGACCGGAAAATATACCAGATTTCAACCGATCATAATAAAATATCAATGCGAATAAGTAGTTAAAACTGTTTGACTATAAAGCTGCTTTGAGACGAGTTCACTGTGATGCGAAAAATAGTTGAAAAGTTAACAGTACAATCTCTCGAGTGGTTTCTGAGTTCCGGTTTTCCTGGAAACAGTTGAAATGGTTTTAAAAACGTTTCCGAGAATTGTAGGATCAACAATCTATTATGATGTATGATTTTTAAACGTGTTTTGTAAGAGAAGGCTTTTGGTGCTTATTTTCATAAAGAACTAACACTTCTAAAAAAACATAATTATATCTGGTATAATGGACTGAAGTATTCGTCAGTTGGCTTTTACTAGTAATTATAAGACTTTTGATAATTTTTGGAGAGAATCAGGAAAGCAGCGATAAAAATATAAAATTTAGTAGTTGTAAAAACATTAATTCATGTATTTTTATTAAGACGAACCTATATATAATTCGAACAAAATAGTGATTTTTTATGATTTTTTGAATTTTAGGATAGTATGTACATATATATATATATACATATATATATATATATATATATATATATATATATATATATATATCTTTCAGAAAGAGGCATAAGCAACTGCACGGGAAAACAAATTGACTTTAAATCTGGCAAACCTTTAGTATATAATCGCTTCAGATTTTCGGAAGATGGGAGTAGAAAGTTTACATTTATCTTAAGTAACTTTTAATCTGACAAACAATAAAAGGGGAAGACTGGAGAATGCAGAAATAACATCAGCTATGCAAACGATACTATAATTTTCGCAAACCCATTGGAAGGTCTACAGCAATTCTTAAATAATATGACGACCAGCAGTCAAGAATACGGACTTCGGCAGAATGAAAAAAAAACGATATATATGGTAATTAACGAGAGCAACGTTAACCCTGGCCAACTACTCTTAGGATTCACAAAATTAGAACTAAAAAAGTTCAGTTGTTAGCGATCAGTGGGACCACATAGAAATCAAAGCCTGTATGTAGGCTTTCCAGAAACTAAGCCCGT
Organism: Pachyrhynchus sulphureomaculatus; assembly: GCA_019049505.1. Lineage (NCBI taxonomy): Eukaryota > Metazoa > Arthropoda > Insecta > Coleoptera > Curculionidae > Pachyrhynchus > Pachyrhynchus sulphureomaculatus. The sequence continues at coordinate 164,352,706 of CM032454.1, read as the reverse complement.
CTCAAATTAAAGACAAAAATTAGACTCCTTCGTTATTAAGTATTCACAGTACTACTATACGGGGTACAAAGTTGGACAGTAACTGAAGCAGCCAGCAAAAGGATTAATGCTTTTGAGATATGGACGTATAGACGAATATTGCGAATATCTTGGGTAGATCATGTTACAAATGAACAAATATATAATAAAAGACTGTTTTTAGTCAATTTCCACGGGTTTATTTATAAATGTTTGATGTCGCGTTTCGCTGTCGATGCAGCTTCGTCAAATCTACATTTGCATTTGCAGTGTTAACTGTAGATCCGACGTAGCTGCATTGACAGCGAATCGCGTCATCAAAAATTTATAAATAAACCAGTGGAAATTAACTAAAAACAGTCTTATTATATATTTATAACGAATTTTCGAAATTTGAAACGAATGAACAAGTATTACAAAGGATGAAAAAAGAAACAGAAATCGTAACGAACATCCAAATACGTACGTAGAATATCTCGAGTATATTATGCGTAACCAACAAAGATATGGATTGCTTCAGTTAGTATTATAGGGGAAAGTCGTTGGAAAGAGGAGTATCGGCAGAAGGAGAATTTCATTGCTTCAAAATTTGAGAACTTAGTTTTCCATATTAAGAACAGGTCTGTCAGTGGCAGATTGAAGACAGCGCTGAAGATTGCCAACATCCTGTACGGATATGCACTCGAAGACGAAGATGTATATGATCCGAGCTTTATGATTTTGATTAATTGACGTCTGTGTAATTAATATGAATTTGAGCTTGATACTAGATATGAATTGAACATGGAATAAACAAATTTTAAAAAACTTTAATAAAGCAAAAATGTGTCTCATGAGATGGAGGAGCTTATTTGGGAAAACCTGACGCCTTAAACGAAAGATGGTGCTTTGGCTATATGTAACGATTATTAGACCCGTGGTTACGTACGGAGTGCAGTATGGTGGACGAAAACATAGAGAACGACAATCATGGAGCTAAATCGGCTGCAGAGGTTGGCCTGCTTATGTTCCACCAGAGGTATAAGTAGCACTCTCATCACAGCTGGCCACAGACGCTCTCAGTAGAGCCTATCAAATGAGAAGAAATGAGGTATGGTAACAACAGCCTGTACAATTTGGCCACTCAAAAGCTATGGCGACGATAAACTTTAAGATATGCAATCTGATTATATGACTTCGTCCTATAATTTCGAAAGACCATATAGAATTATGTGCGATCTAAATCTGTGGATGGAGGTGGAGACTCCAACGAAGACAATGAATGTGGTCTACTCCACAGCGGGACCAAAATCTTCGGCAGGATTAGATACTGGCTTATATTCAGAAAAGCCGAAATAGAGCTTTAGCATTCCACTGTAAGTAAAATAATATTTCAGGCAAAAATTCATGCAATACAAGCATGTGTTCATGAGAATATTAGATGGGACAAACGCAACCAAGAAATATATATTCTTTCAAATTCACAAGCTGCTCCAAAGGCTTTAGAAGCCTATCAGGGGTCCAGAACCAGCGTTTGGTATACCAAAACAAGTGGTAAAAACGACAATCAATAGATGGTTATATCGGCAACATCTAGATCGTTGGCTCGCAACATGCGGCCACAGTTATGCGGAAGCCGTAATTGGTGGCCCTTTGAAGAATTCAAAAACCTAACGTTTTACCTTTACGTGTTTAACAATGGCCCGGACCACACTAGTGATGGGACTTATTACCGGCCACTGTAACTTAAGAGATCTATATCGTGGCGATAAGTTACCATATGAAGCACAATGAACACAAGAGGCTGTAGTGCACAAAAAAAGCACAATCGCCTACCCTGCCTAAAATTAATCAACCACTCAGCCAGCCAGTTAATATGAAGTTACCAGGTTACCAAAAAATTCGTACGGTTCGATCTAAATTCTTATAAATTAATTTTATTCATCAAAATATTAATCATTGGATTCAATTACTTTCTCCCAACGGCTTACAGGCTTATAAATTCCAATTTTGGGTAACTCCTTTTCTCTAGAGTAAAAAATTGTGTAATCGCCTTGGCAGCTTCTTTCCTGTTTCGGCGCTGTCGATTTTTTAGGCAGGTCTCTATAGTCAAAAATATATGAAAGTTCTTACAATCTCACAGAAAGTAAGGAGGGGACGATTTTTTATTATTGCGTTGTGAATTTTTCCTTTCTAAAAATACAAAATATGTTTTAATTAGCTTTAGGAATTTATTAAAAGCAGGAAAATATAAACGTGACAAACATGAAATTATTTCTTTATCTTTGCCACGTTTTATTTTTATATCTTTACAGGCATTTATTTTATGAAATATTATTATTAATTTTAATTTTGTGGTGTTGAAGCTTTTAATCTGGTAATAAATTTTTTCCTAATTGTTCTAACAAAAATTTATGAGGACAAACTGAGTATACCCTGAATATCATGGGATTCATAAATACTTTTTTAGCATTATTGGGCAGAATACAGTACAAGCATATACATTACCGTCAAAGTATTTGCCTACCTAGAGATTTCAATGTAACTGCCAAAATTTAATACCTAATTAAACCTTTTTATTACATTAGGTAAATTTAATTGTTCTTAACAAGTGTCCATCAAAAAATTCTTCAGATAAGCTTTTTTTTGTGAAATTACAAATTAAAAACCAATTAGAATAGATTTCCGAGTTTTGCATGATAATCGTTTTGAGGCGATTTCTGAGAATTCCAGTTGAAGTAAGAACTCATTTCAAGTTTCTAGGGATTATAGAAATTTCTAGTGACATTTTATGATAAAAACTATGCTGTAAATACCATTGCCCTTTTGGAAATTAACCATTCGCAAACAGTACTTTGTCATTGATACAGGTTAAATTGTTTTGTGAAAATGTCAAAAACGAAAGAAGTTTCCGTTGAAAATCGGGCGCTGATTATTGTGAGACATCAAAATGGTCACTCGAGTCGAAAAATCGCGAGTGATATGCTGATGCCAAGGAGAACGGTGGACTACATCGTAAAAAAATTTATGGCATGGAATTATAACCAAAAACGTTCAGGAAGGCCTCGAAAAACGACTCCTGCTGATGACAGAGCTATAACAATGTCCAGCAGATGTAATCGCCGCCTAACCGCACCAGAAATCATGGCTCAAGTAAACCTGGACCGGCCCATCTCCATCAGCGTGACAACCGTGAAGAGCAGGTTAGTAGAAGGTGGACTACACGGGAGAGCGCAGGCAAGTGAATAAACGTAAACGATTAGAATGAACATGAATCTAAATGCAAAATTTTCAGTTCAAATCCACGAGTTTACGTATGGCGGTCAGCTGGAAAGAGGATGTTGGAAGCCTACAGCAAACATAGTGGAGGTTCAGTAATGGTTTGGGGTTGTTTTGGCAAGGGTAAAGTTGGAAAAATTTTTAGGATAGAAGGAATCATGCGAAAAAAACAGTATCAAGATATTTTTCAGGGGAAATTTACACAACGTCCCTAAACATTCTGCTAAACAAATTAGAGAACTTTTGGACCAATGGAAATCCGATGACGTCCTGAATAGTCACAATCACCCGACTTGAACCCCATCGAATTGCTGTGGGACAATTTGAACAGGTGTATTCGAAAACTGAATCGAACATCAGAAAATTACTTGTGGGAACTTTTACAAGCAGAATAGGTTAAAATATCCGAAGAAACCACTGGACAGAATGCCGAGATTCTGTAAATCGGTAATTAAAAATAATGGAGGCCACATAGATAAGAAAAATCTTGGAAAATCATGAATATTGTTTTGATTTTCTAGACTGTAAATAAGGTGAAAACAAATAATAATTCATTAAAATTTAAAAAAATATTATTATCTGTGTTTTTGTTGTCTTAGGACTGAAATAACTAGGTGGGCAAATACTTCCTGACGGGAGTGTAAGTATCTGGGCTGCTGGGTGAACGAAAAATGGGACTTATTCCAAGAAATAAGAAGCAGAATAGTGCGAGCGAAAACATCATTTATGAAAATACAAAAAGTTTTAACCAATAGAGCTCTAAGAGTCCACTTAAGAATACGTTTATTAGGTTGCTATGTCTTCAGCATTATATTTTATAGAATGGAGGCATGGACCCTCACTGAAACAATGACAATAGGATTAAGGCCTTCGAAATCTAGACTTATCGCAGAATGTTGAGGATATCGTGGATAAACAGAGCGACCAATGAAGCAGTTGCACAACGAATAAATAAGGAAAGAGACGTTCGATATCATAAAGTTGAAGAACTTTGCCCACGTAATGAGAAATAAAAGTATGTATTCTTCCATATAATTACTCAGGGGAAAATAGACGGAAAGCCTGGTCTTAGCCGCCGGAGAACATCCTAGCTTAAAAATCTTAAGAGTGGTATGAAGTAAGCACCACGGCACTTTTTAGGTCCGCTGCGGATAAAGTGAGGATCATGCGACTAATTGCCAATATTCTGGGAGGACAAGACACTTGAAGAAGAAGATTGGTAAGAACTTTTTTTCAATCCGAAGTAGTTAAACTGCTCGTAAAACAAAATATAGCTTATTTTTAGTATATTGTAAATGGGCTTGGTTTCAATTAAACTTAACTAATTTTGATGTATTTTTCACAGTTTTAAGGACTCTGTACATGGTGGTCCAAATTGGACACTTTTAAAGGTAAACCCCTTTATCTAACGGAGATAGACGAAAACTGAGGTCGATGTCTGAGGCTCAATTTTTATGATAAACGCAATGGTGAAAGGCGCATTTAGTACCATTTTAGATATACAGGGTGTTTTTTTCAAAAATCTGCATTTTTGAAATATGTTTGTAATTATTTTCCTGTTGAAAATTTTTGATATCTGTAAAAACGTTCTCAAAGCACTTTTTCACGTGAATTTCAACAGTGTAAGTTGCATTTTTTTACAACTAATATTTTAATAGTTATTAACGCAAAAATATATTTTTTAAATGGGATACCCTATATATTTTTCCTTACTAAAAATATAGCACACTTTATATTTTGCTTAAATCTACTTAAACATATAAAGGTTTTTCAGTTTTTATGCGAGTTTTAAATGTACATTTTGTGAAGTAGGCTTTGGACGGAGCAGCCGTATGATTTAATTCAATTGTTTATTCGTAGTTGTCAAATTTTACTTCAGGATCAGTTATTGAATTGTCAAATAAATCGCAATGAAGTTTGAAAATTACGAAAAATGGGATGTGATATTGTGTTTTATACAAACCGGAGAAAATTTGGAAGCGTCAAGTAATTCGTACCACGAACGGTATCCAGAGACGCGGCAGCCCTTCAAGGATATAATCGCTCGATTGCGACATAACCTAGTTAATAGTGGCCAGTTTGAAAAGAAACGACCCAAAAATTATGCATCAAACAGGGATAAGGAGTTAGAAGAAATAGTAGTTTTAGGAACTATCGGAAATAATCCCAACACCTCAACCCGACAGGTAAAAGAATCCACTGGACTACCAAGAACTAACGTAAGTCGTACTTTGAAGAAGCACAAATTCAGGCCATATAGGACAAGAAAAGTTCATCACCTTAGAGACGGAGATTTTCAACGACGTATGGATTTTTGCTAATGGTTTCTGGAGAATTGTAACCATGGTCCGAATTTTTCATTAAATTGCATTTGGACAGACGAAGCTTATGTAAGCAATGCAGGTATCTTTAACCGTTACAATTCTTATACGTGGGCACAAAAAAATCCTTATTTAGTTGTGGAGCAAAGAAATCGAGGCAGATTTGGATTTAATATGTGAGCAGGAATTTGTTAGAGGCAGGGTTATAGGTCCATTTATTTACGAAGGAACACTCACAGAGATATTAGAAATTTGTTTATGAACTGCCGTTAATGGACCTAAGAAATATATTTTTTTCAACACGATGGGGCACCCCCTTATAACGCTGCAGTTATTAGTAATTTTTTATCTGCCAATTTCGACAATAACTGGATAGCCAACCAAGGTCCGAACCGTTGGCCGGTAAGGTCACCGGATTTAACACCCATGGACTTCTATCTCTGGGGAAGATTGAAATACCTAATTTTTAAATTGCCGACAAACACCGGGCAAGAGTTAGAAATCGAAGTGATACAAAGTTTTGTAGCCCTCACTCCTCTTGAACTAATCAACTCGGTAAGAAGTGTCCAGAAAAGGTGCCGCCTATGTGTAAATGAAACTGATCGACATTTCGAACATAACTTATAGAAAATTGTTTTGTGTTAGTTTGCTCTACTCGGAATAAATTGTTTTATTGTTGTTTTGTTTTATTTTCTACTTAGTTTAAAGTACTATAACGTTTCGTAAATTTCATTGTAGTTATGACTCTTAGAGTTACTTATGGGAATTTTTTTTACGATTTGACTGCTATCGGTAAACAATTGATATTGCCGCTCCGTCCAAAGCCTACTTCACAAAATGTGCATTTAAAATTCTCGTAAAAACTGAGAACCTTTATATTTTGAAGTAGATTTAAGCGAAATATAAAGTGTGCTATATTTTTAGAATGGTAATTTAAAGCTCTATTCGAATAAGGAAAAATATACAGGGTATATTTTATATCAGTTACCAGCTAATTTTGGGGACACTTGGTATAAAAGTTGCGTTGAATATAACTAGCGGGTCATCAATGTTTGATACTTTGACCATTGGCTTTTTGGACTTATTATCCAATCTATACGTTTTTCTCCTTTGTGTGTATTTTCAGTTTATTTTTTTATGTTTTTTTTTTGTTGGGAGCATTTAATAAGAAAGATATTGGCCCAGATGAATAGACCCATCTAAAATGTATACTACCCAAAGTTTTTTTTAAGAAGGAAACAGGCATCTGTAGAAATTTAGGAAAATTATAGTTCACGAGCAGAAATGTTCATTAAAATCGGTTTTTCGTTTCGGAACAACAAACACAAACACGTATTCTTTTTTTAAAGAGCAGTTTATATGCAATTTTCAAATAGCGTTAACACAAAAGAAGAAGAAAATTAAAATATCGTGTGTTATTAGTAAATGATTTCATATCAAAAAATTTGGATCATTAATTTAAAATATGGCTGAATCAATGGGGTTTAGCTTGAATTAAGTTTTAAATTTACTTCTCTTCAGTATGGGGTGTTAAGGTAAATGCTTCGAGGTTGTATTTGTAACCAATAGATTATCTCCGTAGGAGGACTGCTTTGTGTAATCGAATATGATACAAAGAGTTAAGTTTTGTGGTACTTTGAAGTTATGCCCAACGTGACCATAACCATATCGTCTATCTTCTAAAAAAACGGTTGCTTTCCAATATGATGTAAACGTAATATTAAAATATAATCATAAACTTATATGACCTTTATGACAAAGTAGTTTCAAATATTTGTTTTTATTTTGTTTAATAGTAAAACCGTAATTTTTATTTTAATATAAATAGAAACTTTAAAGGTTTATATTTGTGATATTTTATAACAGCTAAACAAATGATTTTTTACAAAGGTAAAAATTCAAACAAAGCATTTGATACAAAGGACTTAAATGAAATAGCCAATTTGTGTACCCATTTATTAAGGATTTCCTAACAAAGCCCAATGTTTTTCTTTTATCTCGGTACATAGAGTAAAAACATCAACTTTTCTTTAAACACTGAAAGAACTCAAAATGATTCGTTATTTTCTTAGGTCTTTGTATTTTCTTTTAAAAGGGAAATTATGTGTTGAGTATCAAATACAAATAATGGCAAAATTGGGGCTAAATATGTATTAAAACGAATTGGGGATTAAGTATAGATAATATATTTGAAGATAAGATTACATATATATATATATATATATATATATATATATATATATATATATATATATATATATATATATATATATATATATATATATAATAATGAGAGATCTGAATGGGAGAACCGGAAGGAAAACAATGGACAATACCGTAGGACTATTAGACTATTAGTAGCAAATATAAAAGTACCGTGGTACAAGACAATAAAACAGACAGGAACAACAGATGAAGAAAATAGAAATATTAATGAGATAACATAAAAAGCAGACAAGAAATAAAATACAAAATACACTTACTACAAGACGAAACGATAGGAGACCTATATAGACGACGATTAGATCAAAAGTTAAATGAATTTAACTACGACAACCTTTAACAGATGTATGATCACATAAAAGAATGCATCAAACAGGCGGCCCTAGAGCATTAGGTAAAGAAGACAACAAGAATAAGAAACATGAAATTAGAATCTGTGAAAAAACCAAAGAAGGAGAAAAAAAGACTATACGAAAAATAGCTGAATACAAAATCAGAAGAAGATATACAGAAATATAAAGAGAAAAATGCAGAAATGAGAAGAATGATAAACAAAGGAAAGAACGAGAGATGGGAAAAGGCGTGCGTACATGTAGAACAGTACATAGGAGGAACTAGAAGCACAGAGTCATGAAGAATAATTAAAGCATTAAGGATCAACAATAGAGAGAAGACGTTTATAGAGTATATCTCAGAAAGCGAGTGGGAAGAATATTATAAAAAACTGCTAACAGAAGACAGACAAGAATTCCAATAAGAGAACCCTGAATAAGAACAGAATAAGAAAAAAAAGAGATAGAACTAAGCTATGAAGAAGTAAAGAAGACAATAAAAATACTCAAAAATAATAAATCTGCAGGGCTTGGAGGTGTGGTAAACGAAATGCTTATGTACGGGTCTAATAAATTACATCGAATGCTGAGAAACATGTTCCACGGAGCGATAAATGGAAAAAAATACCAGAGGAATGGTCAAAAGCCTATATAGTATCTATATTTAAAAAGGAAGACCGCAGAAAATGCACAAACTATAGAGGCCTAAGCATAATGTCGAGTATGGGGCGTTTGTATGGAAAAATTATTAAAAATATCATAGAGGAAAATATAAAAGGAAAAATTGGAGAAGACCAAGCAGGCTTTACGGCCAGAAAATTACCTATAGACCACATATACACTATAAAACAAACAATGGAAAAAAAAAACTGGCAAAAAATAGAGAAGT
>CM032454.1:164216165-164338665 GCA_019049505.1 Pachyrhynchus sulphureomaculatus | reverse complement strand
TAAAATGAAGATCATGTGGTCATGTGGCTAGATCATCAGGAGATAGCTGGGTGTATATGATCACGGATTGGACACCCAAAGAAACAGGAAGAGGCCTTGGACCTACACAGAAACGATGGGTCGAAGATATAAGAGTAGTACCGGGCAAGCAGTAGTTAAAGGTAGCAAAAGAGAGGGAAGCAAAAAAGAAACCTAGGTTCAGGAGTGGATAGACTTAAGTTGAGAAGAAGAAGAAAAAAGAGAAGATTTGAAAAGTGACCAAACTTGTTATTTTACTTTGTTGTTGCGTGCGTACTATGTAATAATATTTGCGTGAAATTTTTGGAAGAAAGTAACATTCTCGTAGAAGATATTCTAATTTCTAGTAAAGAAATATTTTCATAATCAGTATTTACTGACACAATATTATTGAACATTAGTGCCTTAAAATTCTTGCTCTTAAATAAAATTATTTATATTTTACTTCTTTGGAGGACCTACGGATATGATACCATATTAAAATTTAAAATAGACAAGAAATATAAAATAAGTCCTAACAAGGCAAATATATTAAATTTTTATTATAATAGAATTATCACAAAATGTTGCTTTTGTTACAAGTTAAAAAAAAAAGGTTAATGTACTGTTACTTACTTGACGGATTGTCCGCACTTGATCTTCTTTCACTTATCGGAGGTTCTTGAAATGTTAATGTTAGACTACCCCTTGAACTTCTTACATCAGAAGCTAGGTTCGCCCTTGTGGCAATGCTACCTCTAGGGCTCCTATTGGGATCGCATCCATTTTCTATGACACCTATACTACCTCTTGGACTGCGTTGTTCTTGACCATAATCCCCTGAAGAAGAGAAAATAATTTAAATAATTTGCACTAGTAATTGATTTTCTATGGCTAAGAACGCCCAAATAATCTTCAAATGCAAGCATCTCTTTTTTTGTCGTAATTCTAGTGATCATCAGATTTATTTTACATTTCTTAATCTTATACATAGAAATACACTTAAACTCTATCAATAATAGCCCAGTCGTTAGAGGCAAATTTTGACAAAAAGCTTTCGTTAAATGTTAACAGGCTGCATTTTGGCATGCAGGTAGTCTTTTGGACGTAGAATACGATAAAAAAAAGTTCGCTGTTCTAAAATGTACGCTAAGCCTACCACTTCTAAAATAAAATGAAAAAAATCGGTTTTTTTTTTCGCAAATATATCGAAAAAAAAATAAAAAATAATCGAAAAACTAATAACCCCACATGAAAGAACGGGAAGTTTTACAAAAAAGTAGTATATAGATTATTATTTTTTAGTTTTACTGTAGTGGAATGAGAGTCCCAACACGAGACGATTATTTATATACTCTAAGTTTCGCAGACGACCAAGTAATCATAGCGCAAGATGAGGAAGACCTCAGTTATATGGTAAGAAAACTGAAAGAAGAATACACTAAAGCAGGATTAGCAATACACTTTGATAAAACGAAATATCTAACAACAAAGGAGGGAAATGTGGAGAATCTAGAAGTCTATAACGAAACAATAATCAAAGGATCCGATAGATTTAAATATTTAGGAACCATCATTTCAAAAAACGCTACATCAGAAGAAGAGATCAAAGCTAGATTAGGACAACGCGTACATGCATAAAACAATACAATTCGATCCTGGGGGACAAACACATTACAAAGAGAAACAAAACACGCATATACAAATCAATAATACAAAACATACGGGTCAAAAAGAAATAAATCTAAAATTAACGCGGTAAAGATGGAGTATTGGAGAAGATGCTGTAGAGTGATACGTATGGAGAGAATACCAAATGAAGAAATAAAAAGCAGAATGAACATCAAAGAGAACGCAATAAACACCATTCAGGAAAAACGACTAAAATGGTATGGACACAGGACGGAGCGAAGATAATAGGTGGATAAAGAAAATAACGGAGTAGAGCCCTATATGGAGAAGAAAAAGATGAAGATCCAGACGATAGTGGAGAGACGATGTGGACGAGGCTATGGAGGACAGAGATCTAACAGATGGAGACTGAGAAGATAGAAACGGATGGAATCAAAGGCTGAGAGAAGGAAGACAGCGTTAACTGTAGAAAATCCTTGATATATATATATATATATATATATATATATATATATATATATATATATATATATATATATATATATATATATATATATATATATATATATATATATATATATATATATATATATATATATATATATATATATATATACATATATATATATATATATATATATATATATATATATATATATATATATATATATATATATAGTTTTACTATAATTTGAAAAAATATATAAAATGGATGGTTTAACCCGTTCAGTTGTAGTGACAATCATGCTTCCAACTTCTTTTATGATTAAATTAACGTTTCTGCAGACCGCTAAATATTTTGAAATTGGTAATTAAAGGGTTTCTCAGGGTGCCAATTAGGAATCCGATGACAGATTTGAAAAATTCACACGGATCCAATATGACGGCAAAAGACTACGTAATTCATTTAATTTCTTGGAGTAATTTGTATTGGATGTTTAAATAAAATATTATTATTAAATAGTATACTTAAAGCTTAAATTTTTAACTTTCATTTCCCCCTTTAAATGTTTTTTTATTTTAAGTCGTATAAGCAAAAAATACGTTTATCATGAGTACTTTTTATGAGTAAATTTACAAAAAAAAAGAGAAAGTATTTTTAAACTTCTAATAATTTTCTAATATCAAGTATACTGTTAACTAAAAAAAAATGGCCCGACATTTTTTGACCATTTTCTAATGCTTTGAATGTAAAATTGTCAACGGCGCATTACAACAGGCAAATTTTCATATATTAAAACTCCAATTTTAAATAACAAAGATAATGTGGGTATTTTCAGTTATTCTTATATTGAAACTTAAGGTATAATAATGATATATGCACAAGGATTTTTTTTTTCAATATTATATTTTATTAAATATTTGTAATTTACTGTACGCCTGTTAAAATTATTCGTTTTACAAATATTAAAGCAACAAAAATAAAATTATTAGTAACATCGAAAAGCTGAAAGTCTCCTCTTCAAAAAGTTATCTTTAATTTTTTATTATACTCTGAAAACAAGAAATATCGATTAACCTTCGAGTGGTGCCCGTAGACTTTCAAATTAATCTGGCGCGCCACACTTTTTGAATCACCTATCCGAATTTTTAATAAATTCTCACACTAATAAAAAAATCTGTAAAAAATGTATATACTATTTTTTTGTAAAATTTTCCGCTCTTTCACGTGGTGCTCTTAATTTTGCGATATCTGTTTTATTTTTCGAGATATTACGGAAAAATATAATTTTTTATTTTCTTTTGGATTTTGTGGGCTTAGCGTACATTAAACTTCAGAAAACTTTTTTTTATCGTATTCTACGCCCAAAAAACTACCTGTGTACCAAAATGCAGCCTGTTAACATTTAATGAAAGCTCACAACCCCTGGCAACTAGGCTATAAATGAATAACTTCTTCATAACGACTAGAAGGCTAAGAATGTAAACTCAAAAGAAATCACATGCTTTTACTGAGCTCAACAGTATCTCCAAGGGCTAGATGAATCATGTCTTATAAAATCCTAGTCCTTCTTGCAAATTTTAACACCCTCTATTAAAACCATTTCTAATCAATGAGCGTTGAACTAGCGAAAATCAAATTAAGTGAGAAAAAGTAAGGAACTGGTTTTATTTTTGGATATTGTAGTAGCATTCTGCATTTTTAGATGAGCTAAGGTTCAAGAGTTTCTAGTCTAAACATGTTAAAACAAATTTAAACAGGTCGAACTCCGTCAAGCCTCTATTTTATGTTCTATTGCATTGCAGTTATAATTGTTATCATCAGTAGCATTTCAGGTATAGTTTCGTTGCGGGATATTTTAAAATGATCTATGATACGATAATTAAATTTTTGACGAAAAAAAGCGGAGCCTTCGTAGTAATTAATGAGGTTTAGATGGTATGGAAATAAACACCATTATCGTCTAAACAGACAGACAGACTGATGGACTGACTGACTATGTTTTTCGTGACTACAATATTTTCGTTTATGAAGTGAAGTAAAAACTATATCAAAGCAATTGTTCCAGTAACTTATACTACAAAATCGTCAAATGTTACTGACGCCTAAGTCTCCAAAATACCACTTTTAAATATACCTTTTTGGCAATTTAGTAGAAAAAATTTTGATTAATATAGGTCATGATATTATAGGTGTGGCAAAGATGCAATTTACTATAAAGCAGTTTTCATTATAAATATTACTTCTAATAAATATTTACTATAATTTACACTATAAACTGTAAATATCTATAAGAGCACGTCCACATTCTCATAATAAATATGTAGCGTTACATTTAGCTTTTATTTTGATAAGAATAAAATTAAGTTTTTTATTCTGCAATATTCTTTAAAAACGTAAATCAGAGTTGTCATATTTGTATTTATTCTAGTTTTTACTGGGAGTATTGAAAAAATGGATTTGATAAAATTTATATCGCAAACTCTTGCGTCAATTTTGTATGAAACGTCACAAAACATTAACATTTTAATGTTCATTAACTTTTTTAAGAAAGGTCATAATAACACCACAGTTTTTAATTTACCGAGTTTGTTAGTTATGAAAATTATACCTGTTTTACCTAAAATAAATTTTACCTACCTGAAATACTTCCTCTAGGACTGGTCCGGTGTGACATTACCTCTGGTGCTATACTGCCTCTAGGACTTCTATTCGTTTCTGGAATTATACTATGTCTTGGACTACGATTAACTGAAAAAATATAAGTGGGATTAACTGCTTTTTTTGACAAATAGAAAACTATTTTTTTATATGATACTTTAATTTCAAAAGTGTCTCGAAAGAACATACTAATTTCCACCCCCTAACCGATCATAATTAAAACTAGTGTACACACCTTTTATGATATTGCGCGACATATCACAGATTTATGGTAGAAAAAGCTGGGAATACTACACCACAGAAAATATAGCTATCGTTGCAGAAATAATGCAACGTCGCCGCTACAGTCGGTAGGTTAAAATGTACCTCGTCGAGTCTCAGAGATGACGCGCAAGTACAAGTTGAATAATACGGAACAATAATAGGGAAAAATATGTGACACCTCCGAAAAACTTGAAGAGGCACATTTTAACGAGCCGGTAGGTAGCCGGCTTCGTTTTGAGGCGACTTTTTTTTCCATGTGTTTATCTTAACGATAGCTATATTTTCTGTGACGAAATTCAATATATTGAATAGGAATACTTTTTTACTCCTTAACTACACGTACTTCTGGCAGAATATTGCTTAGAAAAGACAACTTAGTTATTGTATATTTAATTTTTGCATATATTTTAAAACCGGATCGATCTTTTTAGTGTTCCGCATGGAACACTTATGGGATCGCTTCGGTGTCTGTCTGTCCGTCTGTCACGCCCGATTTTCTCCGAAATTATTTGACATAGAAAGTTGAAATTTGGCCCAAATATAGGAATTGATAGCCCTATCAGATCCGTATAGTTTTGAAAGTTAAATTTTGACTCAAGTGGTTAGTTTTGGAGGATCAAATCGGAAGTGAAAAAAAAATTACCAGGTCATCCAGTGGAGTGTCAAATGCAAGCTTGTGAGTTCAGAACACACACTTTTCTTTGTATTATTATAAAAAAATCTGTCCATCCATCCTACAACTACCATAGCCCGATCTCGAAAAGTACTGATCAAACAATTTTTAAAAAAATCTGGAATAGTCTCCGAAAAGTGTAGATTTAGCGAATATTATCACGAATGCATTACGTTTGATAAATTATCTGCTATAAAAACAAACTATTTGATTGGCAAAATGGTGAAGGTTTGTTTTGTCGAAAGTTGTGAGTTGAACCGGACGTAATAACTACTGCTTTAATTAAGCATTAGGTACCGAGACAAAACGATTTTAGTTTATTTATTTATAATTAAACAAATATTTAGGTAGTTAATATTGTTTAATTATAAACATTTACCACTAGATTCTATATTGAGTTAAATTGATTATTGACTATTAGGTAGCTAAGGTCTTATAACTATTATACATTATTGGCTAAGAAAAAAATGTGAAAATACTTATTAGATCTTAAGATAACTACATGTCAGGAACTTTTTATCTTATTCTGGTTGGTCTGATTAGCTTGCTGAGTCAGCATCTGACTAGATATGTTTGTAATCTGGGTTCTTAATTCTTTTATTGAAAACTAGTTTGGGGTGTGTTTTACGAAGTCACTGATCATTCTATACCTCCGTAACAAAAGGAAATTACATTACGGAACACTCATTGCGCAAGTCCAACTTGCACTTGACCGGTTTTATTTAATTTACTTATTGAAAAGATGTTATAAATATGGCAATTTTCTGTCTTTCTTTTTCAGAGTTTAAACAAGCAACCCATAATTGACTAACTAACATACAAACCACATTCGCCAAGTTATTCTGTCACATTTTCCTTTCTTTTTTTTTTGTAGCTATTTCCCTTATTTTTATTTTATAAATCGAAAAAACTGAAAACTAAACATGAAAAAAATATGATAAAAGGCAAAATTTACGATGGTCGAGTTTTCAAGCTATATTTTGTTATTTTTCGTGCTCCGTTTTCAATAAAGGGAAATTTATTTAGCTAATATACTTCCTAAAACGTTTATATTGCAGCAAATGTGTGTGTAAACGAAAATAAAATAAAATATTATGAACTTTAGGTCAAATAGAATAGATGAAAGTTTTTTTTTTCGGTATCTTCCAAGTAACAATATAGGATTATGTACAATATTATTTAAATATTAACCTAAATATTAAGTTAAATAAAGACGTTCTCTTCCAGTACCAAGGCAGAAGGGAAAAATCGATTCCTCTAATATAAATAATTTCATATGTGCTTTATAAGGCATTTCTGCGTTTAAAACACAAAGAAAGTGAACCTGTGAATATAAAACGAAATATCGATAAAGGAAATTTCGGATTCTTCTGGATTTCTCCGGCGTCGACTGAAATAGGGATTCCAATGTTTCGCCGATTATCCTGCCGGCTTCCTCAGAGCTTGTTTTAAGAAATGACTTCTTCGAAATTTTCAGTTTGACTCAAAGAATTTGGCACTAGATATAAGGTCTCAAAACAAGCTCTGAAGAAGCCGGCAGGATAATGGGCTAGACATCAGCATCCCTTATTCAATCGACACAGGAGAAATTTAGAAAAATTAAACCTATAAGCTCAGTAGCCTGTGGAAGTTTCGTGTCCAAAATAATAAATTCATTTTCTCGAAATGGGATGGTAAATGGTATAAAACTAGAAAGTTTATCGCTATATTTCGATGTTAGTTTTCTTCTAGAAGAGCATATAGCTCCTGGTTTGAAACGAATTATGGTTTTATTGAAGGTTTGTAACAAAGATTGTAAGGATGTCAGGGCAAATTTGCACAAGAAAACTTTGACTAAAAGATGTTAATAAAAAATTTTCGTCATGTAAGACTTTATAAAATTTAACATGGCAGAACTCTAATTTTTTCGATCTATGCAATATACAATATAAATTTGAACCCACATTAGATTGTTGTTTCAAGTTAAAAAAAATGCAGATTTAAATTAAAACTTTTCAGATATGAATCAACGATAAACACTAGCAAATTTTTAATTAAACAGTTATAAACAAATGGTTTTTCTTTGGTGACGTATTTTATTCTTGTTATAGTCTTCGTTTGGCAAGCCAGTGACAACAAACCTAATATTTTCTCAATCTAGCTTGCGATCTTTTCCGTTTGGTATGCTATTTGATGCTCCACCACCATGAGGGCTGTTTAAAGTATTGATATTTTTCATTACAGATGGCGTCACATAAAAAAAAGCAGGTCAGAAATCAGTATGTGGTGACTCGTGGCTCCGTCGCATAGTAACTTGCTTGCTGTGCAGAAAGTCTCGGGTTCCAATCGCGGCAGGTCGGTATACTTTATTTATTAATTTATTCAAGTATATTTCACCTGGCTACGTACACAAGTAGTAATTGTCTGCAGAAGTGGAATAACGTCCGTGGCAGCACTACTGCGTTGTCTAAAAGGTGCTGTGAAATATAGAAAATGTATGTTTCCGCACTTGGACAACGTTGATAGGTGTTATGACATACTTGCCGATATCTCGTAAGGTATAAAAAGAGGGCAAGATCCCTACTCAGGCGGGGAGGTAAACAATAAAAAAAACATTTATTATTATCCTAATTACTTTGATAGTTTAAAGGGCTCAACTGAACATTTTCTAATTTTTTTCAGATCCTTTTTTTGCAAATAGGTACTTGTATTTGCAAAATACAATTTACTATTAATATATTATTCTGTTCTTCTAGTTTAAACACATTTATAAGAGCCAAAAAACTACAAAAATATTAATAATTTATTGCAGTTTGAAAATTGTGGACACTGTGAAGCACTTTTTCCAGATATAAAAGTAAATCGATCAGGAACTGTAATTAAACACAATTTCCAAGTTTTAAACTATTTTTTGTTATCCTTTAGTTCAAAGAAAATTATGCTGGAAGCCATATATTACTCTCTTTACAAAAGTTTCAGAGCGCCAGTTTGATAGGAGGGGGATATAAAGTGCGGAATATATCCTCGGTTCATTCTGTTTGAGGTGAAAGATTTCACCAGCTTAATTACATTCATGTTTTATTCCTCCTCTATCCGTCATCTTACGTAAGAACGTGGTGACATTATGATATTTGTGCCACTATTATAGCCCTTGTTTCTTTGTCTTGGGCTGGACGTGATGCTTCCAAGAATATGAGGTCAGTTGTTTTAATATGGTCCGACCACCGAGTGGGAGACCATCCTCTCGGTTTTATGCTTTCGACATTGCCTTCCACAATCAATCGCTCTACTATGTCAGTCCCTCGTGCTATGTGATCGAAGTATCTCAGGATGGAAGCATTTGTGCGGAGCGCTGTCTAGGGTATCCGGAGCATCCTTCTATAGACCCACGTCTCAAATGCGCTGATTTGTTTCTTGTCATTTTTTAATGGTATAGGTCTCGGCTGTGTATGTAGCAATATTCATGTATTGATGAGTTGTAATTTGCTATTCTTCGTGTCATGTTTTCTACTGTACAGGGTGAATCGACAATAGAGTGAAGTTCATTATCTTATTTGTTTCGGGAATGACAAAAAAATGTTAAATACAACAGTTTTAGGGAATATTAATGTGCACAGTTTAAAATTATTTTTCAATATACAGGGTACTTAAAAAAGTGTGGCGGATATAATGTATGTTTTTTTAAATGGAACATCCTAATTTCTAATATATTATTAAATTCTGCGTAAAATTATATTCAGTTTTTACCCTTGTTTTTAATACCCTTACGCTATTGTGAAAACATAAACAAATAGTTAGTAATAATTTGAATATAGTTTAACTTATCTAATTATTAATTATTATGACGTAATAAATGTTCAAAAATATGTCCGTCTACTTGAATACACATGTTTAGTCGTTTTACTATATTTTCCTTCACTTTCCTTTGCATAAAGGGCGTTATTGTTCTGCACGCATCCCGTATCCTATTTTCCATATCTACTGGGGTTGTAGGGGATTCACATAAACACGATCTTTAATGTACCCCCATAAAAAGAAGTCAAAGGGTGTTAAGTCACATGATCGAGGGGGCCACTGAATGAATCCATCCCTACCCATCCATTTTTGTAGGTAACGATCGTTTAAAAATTCCCGAACATCCCGGTGGTAATGAGGAGGAGCTCCATCTTGTTGAATTCACATTTGTTCCCTTTCAAAGTTATCAACTTCTTCAAGAAACCGGGGTAATTTGTTTTGTAAAAAATTTAGATATCTAGGCCCGTTAAGCGGTTCGCAGAAAAAATATGGACCAATAATTCGAAAATTTAATATTCCATACCATATATTAAACTACCAATAGTTTTGGTTTTGAACTTCCCGGACCCAAAATGGATTAACTGTTGAATAATAATGCATGTTATGGCTGTTAACTGCTCCATTATTGCGAAAAGTAGCTTCGTCAGGAAACATTATTTTGGATAAAAAATTTGGATAGGCCTCTATTGCTCCATTCATGGTGGTGCAAAAGTTTACTCGTCATTCAAAATCACGGTCTTGAAGTTCTTGGTGTAGTTCAAGATGAAAAGGATGATACTTGTATTTTCTCGTGGTGCGATTAGACGTAGATTGGGATGTGTCAGATAAGTCGGCTGTTGATGGCTGCTGACCTGGGGATTCAACATGAAGTAAAATCTCCATTTCTTTTTCCTCATTGGTAGCATTCTGGTTTACTACTTTCCGTTTCGTATACTCAACGCTACCCCTGCCATCAAACCGTTCCATAAAGCACTGAAAAGATTTTCTAGATGATATACGTCTATTAGGGTACTTCGCTCTGTAAAGCCTTACTGCCAAAAGACAATTTTTGCCCGCCTCGCCCAGTATACAAACCATATCAATTAATTCATTTTTCGGAAAATCCATAACTATTACCTTTATGCGTCACTTACCACAACAAATTAAACTATTTTTACTTGCTTAATAGACATGTCAAAATTTGAAAATGCCTACATTTTTGTTTTGTCTTGGCAACTATGATGTTCTAGCGGAAATGTATTAAAAACAAGGGTAAAAATTGAAAAATTCAAAAACTATTAGAAATAAGTATATAACATACTTAATAAAAGTTTGGAGGGTTTTGAAAAATCTATCAGAAAAAATAATAATATACAGGGTGTGCCACTTAAAAAATTTGAGATTTTTCCACTTAAAATAGTCGAAATGTATAAATTTATTTTAAACACCCTGTAGCATTTAACTCAAATTTCTTTACATATATCTTTTTTTTCATCTCTATAGAACGCCCGTACCAATTATGAGTGTTCCACTTTCAGAAACAATGATGCTACTGGCAATTTTTTACGAAACTGAAAACTAGTATTTTTTTTATAAAAATTGTAATATTAGAAAAACTACTAGGTTTAGGTATACAACATTATTAATAAAAAGGTTATAAAGTTTTACGCAGCATTTAAAAATAAATTAGAAAATAGGATGTTCCATTTAAAAAAAAACATATGTTATATCTGTCACACTTTTTTTGAAGTACCCTGTATACTCACAAATAATTTTAAACTGTGCATCTTAACATTCCCTAAAACTATTGTATTTAACATTTTTTCGTCATTCCCGAAACAAATGAGATAATGAACTTTACTCTATCATTGACTCACCCTGTATATACAAGTAAAAATTGAGTGACATTAGAATGACTCTATATAGAAGTAGATATTTTTAAAGGTATATGAAATTATGATTGTTCAGTAAGTCCATTATCTTATAAATAGTTTATTGCTCGCTTTCAAAATGCTTTAAATTACTGACGATCGATGTCATGACTATGATCAATAAGAGAACTTAATGAGAGAAAATATATTATTGTTATTGTGTGGAATCAGGCTTATTTACAAAACGTTATAGATGTTAGGAGCATTATTGTAATGTCTTACAACACGAACATTCATTACATTAGGATAGGGTAAATCTTTTAGGCTATTTTCGAGTTAGAATGTTTTAAGTTTTATCTTGCAAATCCAGTCGAATACCCAGTATGTACAAAAGTGTGTTTGTGTGTTTCGAAGCCTAATATTTTAGTCCAGCGCAATTAGGTTTATACCTCGGAACCCAGCTAAAGTGAATGGATTTGAATATTTCAGGATTTTAAAAATTCTTTATACTAAAAAGTAAAAAGTTTACCCTTTGAAAGTTTCTACTAATGATTTTTTTGTTTTTTTTTAAGAATACTCCCATGAAAATAACGTTACTTCTAGTATAGTAAATTCTTTGTACAGGGTGAGTCTAAGATAAAGTTCATTATCTCATTGGTTTCGGGAATGACGAAAAAATGTTAAATACAATAGTTTTAGTGAATGTTAAGATGCACAGTTTAAGATTATTTTTGAATATACAGGGTACTTCAAAAAAATGTAGCCGATATAATATGTTTTTTTTTTAATGGAACATCCTATTTTCTAATTTATTTTTAAATTCTGCCTAAAATTTTTTAACTTTTTTATTAATTATGTTATATACCTAAACCTAGTAGTTTTTCTAATATTTCCATTTTTTGTACAAAATACTAGTTTTCAGTTTTGTAAAAAATTGCCAGTAGCGCCATTGTTTCTGAATGTGGAATACTCATAATTGGTACGAGCGTTCTATAGAGATGAAAAAAAAGATATATGTAAAGAAATTTGAGTTAGATGCTACAAGGTGTTCAAAATAAATTTATGCATTTCGACTATTTTAAATTGAAAAATCTCAAATTTTTTAAGCGGTACACCCTGTATATTATTATTTTTTCTAATAGATTTTACGAAACTCTTCAAGTTTTATTAAGTATGTCATATACCTATTTCTAACAGTTTTTCAATTTTTACCTTTGTTTTAAATACACTTACGCTAGTATGAAAACATAAACAAATAGTTAATAATAATTTTAATGTAGTTTAACTTATCTAATGATTAATTATTATGACGTAATAAATATTCAAAAATATGCCCGTCTACTTGAATACACATGTTTAGTCGTTTTACTATATTTTCTTTCACTTTCTTTAGCATAAAGGGCGTTATTCTCCGGCACGCATCCCGTATCCTATTTTCCATATCTACTGATGTTGTAGAGGGATTCACATAAACACGATCTTTAATGTAGCCCCACAAAAAGAAGTCTAAAGGTGTTAGGTCACATGATCGAGAGGGCCACTGAATGAATCCATCCCTAGCGATCCATTTTTGTGGGTAAAAGTCGTTTAAAAATTCCCGAACTTCCCGGTGGTAATGAGCAGGAGCTCCGTCTTGTTGAATCCACATTTGTTCCCTTTCAAAGATATCAACTTCTTCAGGAAGCTGGGGTAATTCGTTTTGCAAAAAATTTAGATATCTAGGCCCGTTAAGCGGTTCGCGGAAAAAATATGGACCAATAATTCGAAAATTTAATATTCCACACCATACATTAAGCTACCAATGGTTTTCGTTTTGAACTTTCCGGACCCAAAATGGATTAACTATTGTATAATAATGCATGGTATGGCTGTTAACTGCTCCATTACTGAGAAACGTAACTTCATCAGAAAACATTATTTTGGATAAAAAATTTGGATAGGCCTTAATTGCTCCACTCATTTTGGTACAAAAATTTATTCATCGTTCAAAATCTCGGTCTTGAAGTGAAAGGGATGATACTTGTATTTTCTCATGGTACGATTAGCCGTAGATTGGAATGTGTCAGATGAGTCAGCTAGTTGACGGCTGCTACCCTGGGGATCTTGAACATGAAGTAAAATCTCCATTTCTTTTTCCTCATTGGTAGTATTCTGGTTTACTACTTTCCGTTTCGCATACTCAACGCTACCACTACCATCAAACCGTTCCATTAGGTACTGGAAAGATTTTCTAGATGGTATACGTCTATTAGGGTACTTCGTTCTGTAAAGCCTTACTGCCAAAGAACAATTTTTTCCCGCCTCGCCCAATATATAAACCATATCAATTAATTCATTTTTAGGAAAATCCTTAACAATTACCTTTATACGTCACTGACTACAACATATTAACCTATTTTTACTTGCTTAATAGACATGTCAAAATTTGACAGTACCTACATTTTTGTTTTATCTTGGCAACTATGATGATATAGCGTAAGTGTATTAAAAACAAGGGTAAAAATTGAAAAATTCAAAATAAACCGAAAACTATTAGAAATAGGTATATGACATACTTAATAAAAGTTGGAGGGTTTTGTAGAATCTATCAGAAAAAATAAAAATAATATACAGGGTGTGCCATTTAAAAAATTTGAGATTTTTCAACTTAAAATAGTCGAAATGCATAAATTTATTTTACATATATCTTTTTTTCATCTCTATAGAACGCTTTGACATAGACAGTTGAAATTTGGCACTAATATAGGAATTGTTGGCCACATCCGAGCCGTGTAGTTTTGTAAGTTAAATTTTGACTTAGTTTTGGGGGGTTAAATCGGAAGTGACATTTTTTTTTTGCCAGGTCATCGAGTGGGGTCTCAAATGAAAGCTGTGAAAACACGAGTTCAAAAATCTATATAATGTAATACTTGTGCACATCTTTCTTATCTCAAAAATTATCACGAATTCATTAATTTTAATAATTTATCTGGTATATAAAGGTCATTAGTTTTCAGTAAAGGCTGGAAAAAACTTAATGATGAAAAATAAGATAATTTTCAGATTCCTCGACCTAAAATACGATATATTCAAAGCAACCTCTCTAACAAGGTGGTAAAAAAATCCTTTTACTTTCAATTTCACCCCCCACCCCCCAAAACTAACCCTTTAATTCAAAATTTGACTTTCAAAACTACACGGCTCTGATGAGACCATCAATTCTTATATTAGTGCTAAATTTAAACTTTCTATGTCAAATAGTTTCGGAGAAAATCTGATGTGACAGATGGAAAGACAGACAGAAGGGCAAACACCGAAGTGATCTTATAAGTGTTCCGTACGGAACGCTAAAAATGTCATACCAGTGAAATATTTACAACTAAGCTTAAAAAAAAAATAATTACCGTTCACTTCTTCCATATTCCACGTAGTTGACTCAGATGGAGTTAATATTTGTCTAGGCGTCCTCGATCCATCCGGTAAAAGACTATTTCTAGGACTACGATTATATTCACTTATATTTAGCCTGGATCCATACGCATTGGAATCAGGAGTAAGACTATGTCTAGGTGTTCGATTTTGGTCAGGAACAAGGCTATTTCTTGGACTCCTAAAATAAGAACATAAAGTAAATTTTACAGTCTAATAACAAAAAAGTACCACCTTCTTTTTGAAAAATTTATTGACACATGATATACTTTTTTATTCAAAAGTACATCGAAACCTACGTACCTGAATACAAAGAAAATTATTGACCTTACTCTACTAGTAGAAATTTAAAATTATTTTTAAGTAGCATAATTAAAACACTTTATGGATCTTGTCTTTTTGAAAATTTTTCCGTACTGAAATGGAATATAATTCGTCATGTGTGGAACTACACAGCTTGAAGTTGATTCTGGGTGAAAAATTGTGAAAATTTTGAATATATACGTTTTACTTTCCTCGCTATAGGAAAATATTGTATTCGTGAAAAAATCACTATCCAAGATTTTTGCTTTTCTACACGTTTTCGGATTCCCAGATCACGAAAAGCATAGCCACTCATTTCCGTCGGCCTATCTATCTATCGGTTTGTTAGCACCATAACTCTCGAACGAAATAAGATATCAATTTCAAGCTTGGCATATATATAATACTTAATGAGGTGATATGTATATATATATATATATATATATATATATATATATATATATATATATATATATATATATATATATATATATTGATATATATATATATATATATATATATATATATATATATATATATACATACACACATCTGTCTTCCTTCTCTCAGCCTTTGATTCCATCCGTTTCTATCTTTCCAGTCTCCATCTGTTAGATCTCTGTCCTCCATAGCCTCGTCCACATCGTGTCTCCACGATCGTCTGGGTCTTCCTCGTTTTCTTCTCCCTATAGGGCTCCACTCCGTTATTTTCTTTATCCACCTATTATCTTCGCTCCGTCTTATGTGTTCATACCATTTTAATCGTTTTTCTTCATTGGTGTTTATTGCGTTCTTTTTGATGTTCATTCTACTTCTTATTTCTTCATTTGTTATTCTCTCCATACGTGTCACTCTACAACATCTTCTCCAATACTCCATCTCTACCGCGTTAATTTTAGATTTATTTCTTTAGTTGATCGTCCATGTTTCTGACCCGTATGTCATTATTCTTTGTATTATTGATTTGTATATGCGTGTTTTGTTTCTCTTTGTAATGTGTTTGTCCCACAGGATCGAATTTAATTGTCTTATGCATGTCCGCATTTGTCCTAATCTAGCTTTAATCTCTTCTTCTGATGTTGCGTTTTTTGAAATGATGGTTCCTAAATATTTAAATCTATCGGTTCCTTTGATTATTGTTTCGTTATCGACTTCTAGATTCTCCACGTTTCCCTCCTTTGTTGTTAGATATTCCGTTTTATCAAAGTTTATTGCTAATCCTGCTTTAGTGTATTCTTCTTGCAGTTTTCTTACCATATAACTGAGGTCTTCCTCATCTTGCGCTATGATTACTTGGTCGTCTGCGAAACTTAGAGTATAAGTAATCTTCTCGTATTGGGACTCCCATTCCACTACATTCTTGCTTCCATTTTTTTAATGTTTGTTCGAGGTATATTTTGAATAGTGTTGCGGATGTAAGGCATCCTTGTAATATGCCTTTTGATGTTTGGAGTCTCTTCCCTATTTTATGTCCTATTTTTATGTTCACTGTGTTGTTTTCGTAGAGAGCTTTTACTGCGTATATTAGTTCTTTGTCAGTGCCTATTTCTTTCATTGCGTTCCATAATCTTTGTCTTGGTACTGAGTCAGAGGCGTTTCTTATGTCTATGAAGGCTAGATGAACTTCTCTATTCTTTGCCAGTTTTTTTTTTCCATTGTTTGTTTTATAATGTATATGTGGTCTATACATGATTTTCCGACCGTAAAGCCTGCTTGGTCTTCTCCAATTTTTCCTTTTATATTTTCCTCTACGATATTTTTTAATAATTTTTCCATACAAACGTCCCATACTCGATATTATGCTTAGGCCTCTATAGTTTGTGCATTTTCTGCTGTCTCCCTTTTTGAATATAGATACTATATAGGCTTTTGACCATTCCTCTGGTATTTTTTTCTGCATTTATCGCTCTGTGGAAGATGTTTCTCAGCATTCAATGTAATTTATTAGACCCGTACTTAATCGTTTCACTTACCACACCTCCAGGCCCTGCAGATTTATTATTTTTGAGTGTTTTTATTGTCTTCTTTACTTCTACTATCTCTTTTTTTTCCTTATTCTGTTCTTCTTCAGGGTTCTCTTCTTGGAATTCTTGTCTGTCTTCTGTTAGCAACTTCTTATAATATTCCTCCCATTCGCTTTCTGGGATATACTATATATACGTCTTCTCTCTATTGTTGGTCCCTAATGCTTTAATTATTCTCCATAACTCTGTGCTTCTAGCAATTGTATATACTGTTCTACATATTCGCACGATTTTTCCCATCTCTCGTTCTTTTCTTTGTTTATCATCCTCCTCGTTTCTGCATTTTTCTTTTTATATTTCTCTACATTTTCTTCTGATTTTGTATTCAGCCATTTTTCGTATAGTCTTTTTTTCTCCTTCATAGATTCTTTGGTTTTTCACAGATTCTAGTTTTATGTTTCTTATTCTCGTTGTCTTCTTTACCTAATGCTTCTAGGGCCGCCTGTTTGATGCATTCTTTTATATGGTCATACATCTGTTGGAGGTTGTCGTAGTTAAATTCTTTTAATTTTTGATCTAATCGGCGTCTATACAGAACTCATCTTTCGTCTTGCAGTAAGTGTATTTTGTATTTTATTTCTTTGTCTGCTTTTTCTGTTATCTCATTAGTATTTCTGTTTTCTTTATCTATTGTTCCTGTTTGTTTTATTGTCTTGTACTACGGTATATTTGCTACTAATAGTCTATGGTCTGTTCCACATTCTGCCCCTCTCTTTACTCTTACGTCTTTTATTTTGATAGTGGTATCGTTTTTAATTATAAAGTAGTCTATTATTGATTTTAAGTTACATATATATATATATATATATATATATATATATATATATATATATATATATATATATATATATATATATATATATATATATATTATATATATATATATATATATATATATATATATATATATATATAATATATATATATATATATATATATATATATATATATATATATATATATATATATATATATAGCCTGAGTTTTTGAAAGGGGGGACTGTAAATTTTGTATGGCTGTAATAGTAAAATGGAAATTTTTCCTGGTTAGGTTGAAATAATAAACAAATATTTTGCATGAATATTTATAATAAAACATGAAAGGGGTGGAAGAGGAGATTACAAGGGTTGTTCTGTATATATAACGTAATATGTCGTTTTTAATATTTTTGTACTCGAGGAATTCAAAAATTGGGTAATTTTTTTCATTTTTTTCAATTTGAACCCAAGAAGGGAGTTGGGGTGGTGAAATATTATGTAATTTCCATAGTTTTTTAAAGAATTTTTCCAAATTTTTTAGGTGATGTAACTAACAACTTTTAAATTTAATACTTATAGAAAAATATACAAGGGTTTAATAGGATGAGGTAGGGCTTAGAGGGATTTCTTCATATATATCGAGCGATATGCCCTTCTCAGGGTTCATGGACTGTAGGAATATGAAAATGGGGTTATTTTTTCAATACTATTAATTTTAATAGAGGAAGTGGGTGGAGGAGATTGGAGAATTTTGTACCGTTTCAATAGTGTTATGAGAATTTTTCTGGATTTTTGGATACGAGAATGGATCGATTTGAATCATAATCATTTATAATAAAACATAAAAGGTGCCAAAGGCGTAGAAAAAAAGGTTCAACAAAGTTTGTTTCCGATCTTAGCAGAAAACTGATAACCTTGAAATTTTTATTTTTTTTTATATACCAGATGAAATATTAAAGGTAATACACTCGTAATAATTTTCGTTCAATCTGGGTGGAGAATATTCCAGAATTTTTTCAAAATATTTTGAACAGCTCTTTTCGATATCAGAGGGGGGCAGAGATTTTTGACAATTTTTTAAAATAATACAAAGAAAAGTGTATGCAAATAATACGGTATATATATGTATATATATATATATATATATATATATATATATATATATATATATATATATATATATATATATATATATATATATACATATATATACATATATATATATATATATATATATATATATATATATATATATATATATATATATATATATATATATATAAATATATATATTTATATATATATATATATATATATATATATATATATATATATATATATATATATGTTTGTACTCGTGTTTTCACAAGCTTCCATTTGATACTCCTTTCGATGACTTGTTTTTTTTTCACTTCCGATTTCACCCCCAAAACTAACCCTGTCAAAATTACAAGGCTCTGATATTAATGCCAAATTTCAACTTTCTATGTCAGCTAGGAGAAAATCGGGTGACAGAAGAATAGGCAGACGGACACCGAAGTGATCTTATAAGTGTTCCGTACGGAACACTAAAAAGAGGATTGTAGTTTGTTAATTAACTTTTTTTGATTTTTTAAACAAGGTAAATTTCTCGTTCTTATTATTAATATTTTACCAGAGAGTACACTGTATTAATTTATTCTTTTGTATGAGATATATATCTTACCTATTGTATTGGTCGGGTATCAAACTATTCCTAGGCGATAGCGCTGAGTCAGGAACTAAACTATTTCTTGGACTTCTTAAATCGTTAGGTATTAAACTATGTCTTGGTGATCGCTGACAGTCTGGAATTAAGCTATTTCGAGGACTCAGAACACTGTCGGGTACTAAAGAATGTCGAGGCGACCTGAAAAAATAAAAAATTCAAAATAGATGTATCCGTCATAAAAGTAGTTCCTTTATCTTTCAATACTATCTCCTGGTTTGGGTTCAGGTTACCTACTTAATAGCTGAGCATAATGTAAAAACAAAACATTGTAACTGATATTTTTCGCACCACCTACCCGTAAGAAATAAAGAATACGCTTTCCTATTGATTCTTTAAATGTATATGGAATATATTTTCCATACAAAACGAAAAAAACTTTACACATTTTTCACTGTTTTTCCGGACAGCCTTGGAATATATCTGAAATGTTTTTTTTTTACAATCAAGACATTATTAGACAATGTGACATCACTATTTTATTTTAACCATGCGAGTGATTCAAGTGATTTCAAAAATTCGATTTTTTAAGAAAATTCCATTCCATTACAAAGTTATAGCATTAAATGTGACCTGGCGTCGGATTGGGACCGCTACCTGTCTTCAGACAGATTATTTAGTCAATTTTTAATATTTTTTAACTTTTTAATAATTACTTTTTCTACAAAATGTCGAGAGGTTTTTTTTAATGTACAGGGAGAATCAACGATGTTTTAACATTTTTTCCTGGGAATTGAATGGACCTATTCGATTTTGGGCTCAACGCTCTGTTGGAACTCTATGAGTCCCAAAATGGAAAATTTAAATGGAAACCCAATACTTTTAATATCAGACATATTTGAATTCAGCGAGAATTTTACAGATAAAATGGAATAGTTTGCATCTACACTGGGCGAACGAGATTTCCGCGGTTTCTTAATTGCCATCTTTCTCTTCTACGATATCGCTTTCGTTGTATGAATTTGTTGACAAAATGTTCACTCATCCCACTGAGGTTTGTTCGACTTTCCCTCGCTTTGACGTAGACAGAATATTGCGCACTATTCTCGTTGCACATGTCATTAATTTAAAACAGTTCGTATAATTTATCTACAAAATTAGTTCTTTTCGCAATTACAAATATAGAAAGAATATTCTGTTTCTTATAAGATGAATATTCCGAATATATTTTTTCAATTTTCGGGATGATCTTTTTTATCTCTGACAGGTAGTCCAAAATATGTCCAAATTTTTTCCGTTTTTCAGTGATTCCACCAACCAAAAATCAGTAATCTTTTTCTTGTTTACGTTACGGCTTTTATAGTTTCTCATCTCCATTTTAAATCACGGAAGCAAAGGTTACTTAAACACCGATAATTATTATGTTTTCAAAATATGTTTGGAACGACGTAAAATATTGGCTTGTCACTCGATTTTTTAACTTAGTTATTAGCTTTTAACACGGATATAATAATAGTAAATGTCGCATTTTATTGCAGTTCCAATGAGGCCCAATCGCGCCCAAAAAAAAATTCAATGTTTACTTTTTTAGTAAATTTCTCGCTGAATTCAAACATATATTAAAGGTATTGGGTTTCCATTCAAATTTTCAATTTTAGGACTCGAGCTTCTAGCAGAGTGTTGGGCCCAAACTCTAATAGGCCCATTCAATTCCCGGGAAAAAAATGCTAAAACTTTTGTCTGAAACATTTTTTCTGAAGTTGCCTTCCTGTCGAGTTTTTTTAGTTATGTCAAAGTTTTTTCCAAAAAAGCGCTTCGTTCTCGCTGTCTTTGTCCAATATTATCCATGCGCCATGACAATTTCTTAAAGATCTGTGCAATATCTATGATTTTGCATCATAGAACTTGATCTGCAATGCTTTCCGTAACTTTTGCTGAACTTTCTTGAAAAGAAAACGCATTTTTTCACCCTTAATGTGCACTTAACATCAGCACTGCGGAAAACTGGACGATTTTAGGGAGAAATACCTTCATAATCCTTAAATTTAAATCAGAAGTCTAACGGGAGGCTATTGAAGGAGAAAAAACGTTTGAGAAGAAAAAATATATTTTCATTCGATGGATGCGACCTCTAAATATTAATATTTTTTTCTAAAAATTTAGGGGCCCTCTTTTTTCATAGGATAGGAGGATATTTTGCGGGGGTAGGACCAAAGAAAATAAAAAAAAAAATTTTTGCTTGTCACTCTACTATCCACCTTATTTCGAAAAGTACAGATGAAAAAATTCTGGAATAGTCTTCGTAGAGTGTAGATTGAGCGAAAATTATCAGTGCATTACGTTTGATAACACAGGCCAACGATGAAAAAAGTTTTTTAAAAATTTTACCTGATTCCTATGTTTTTTGGTGTGCTGAATAATAATAAAAAAGTTGTATCACCCACCAATTTTTCACATTTTAATATTCAAAATGTGAAAAGCTTATTTGTTATCATTCGAATGTTATTAGGTTGGCAATAAAATCAAAATTTTATAAGTTTGGTAGCAAAATCAAATGTTATTAGGTTGGCAGTTCCGATAAATGCCACAGCTGTTTGTTTTCTTCCAATTAATATAACCTCGCATTGCGGTGTTTAACACATGTGCTTTAATTCACACTCAAAGTATGGCTAATCATGATTGTAAAAACTCTCCCAACACTTTTTGTTATATATGTGGTGAGTTTGTAGTTAACAAACATCAAGGAAACATTACTGACTTTTTTTTTTGGATGGTTGTAGCTTCTACTTGATGGAAATTCATTATAAATATATAATAAAAGACTGTTTTTAGTCAATTTCCACCGGTTTATTTAAATTGCGATGACGCGTTTCGCTGTCGATGCAGCTTCTTCAGATCTACATTTTACACTGTCAAGTTAGGTTTAATATTCACAGTTTTATATAATTTCTTAATTATAATATTACACATAATTAAATTACATTGATAGTATTGGGAAATCCACACAGATTTGGAGTTAGGAAAATAAATTCAATAATGGGGAATTGCTTAAATCTACCTGGTCGTTGAGTAAGGTACCTGTAGTCCTTAATCGATTTATTTGCATTGTCTCTAAAAGGTTTAGTTTTAAACCTTTTTGTTGGGTGTGTACAATTTTGAAATTCTTGTTAAATGTGTGATTTTCTGTTAAAAGATGATTAGCATATGTTGAATTAGATTTTCTATGGATGAAACTTTTTTCGTGTTCTGTAATTCTTTGTCTAAATGTACGTCCAGTTTGTCCGATGTATGTTTTAGGACATGACCCACATGTTAATTGATAAACCCCCGATTTATTGTCTTTATTGATTTGTGGTTTGTAGTTTTTAAGATATTTCCCTATAGTATTGTTAGTCTTGTAAGCTATGTTGATATTTTTTTGATTTAAAAATTTCCCCAGTTTTTCCGTTGGTTTGCCGAAATAGGTTAAGCATTTAAAAGTGGTATTTCTGTCCTTAAAACGTGGGTATATTTCTGAGATTGCCTTGTTTCTAAGTTTTTTCCTAACGATACTATTGATTAAAGTAACCGAATAACCGTTGTTAACGGCTACTTGTTTTATGTAGTTTAATTTTTAGTAGACTTAAGGACAATAAAAACAATTCAGAGTAAAGCAAAACAAAATGATGTAATCTTTACCAAAACAGACAAAGGTAACACAGTAATAGCAATAGACAAAATCGACTATATTAATAAAACGATAGATTTTTTGAAAACAGGAAAGTACGAAATTTTAAATAAAGATCCAACAAATATTTTTCAAAAAGAAATAAAACAACAAATTGAACAGGCTAAAAGTATCATTCACGATAAAGATAAAATTAAATTGATAAATATGAATCCCCAAATCCCACAACTTTATTCACTCATAAAACTAAACAAACTTGACCATCCAATCAGACCAGTTGTTTCCTACATGTCTGCTCCAGCATATAAGACGTCATCCTTTTTAATTGATTTAATCAAACATCATACCAAATTTGAACCTAAATATAGTATCAAAAACTCATACGAACTCGTGAATAAAGTTAAGAATATAACAATACCAGATAATTCTAAATTAGTCTCTTTCGATGTCAAAAACTTATTTCCAAGTGTTCCCCCAGACTAAACAATAATTTTAATAGAGAACCTATCAAAAAAAACAAAGTAAATGAAGTTATAAAAATGGACATAATTAATTTATTAAGAACTTGCCTAAGACAAAATTATTTTTCATTTAATAATACATTCTACAATAGTAAGGAAGGGTTAATTATGGGGAGTCCATTAAGTCCATTACTTGCCGAAATTTTCATGGACAGTATTGAAACAATGATATTTAACAACCATAATAACAATAGTAATAATTGTCTATACTGGTATCGATACGTAGACGATATAATTGTATGCTTTACAGGTACGGACAGACAATTAACTCACTTTTTACAGTATATTAATTCTTTACATAGAAATATCAGTTTTATAATGGAAGAAGAAGTCGAAGGGAAAATTAATTTCCTAGACTTAACAATCAGTAAAGCCATGAAAAAACATGAATTTGCAATATATCACGAACCTTGTCATACAGATACCACAATTCACAATAGTTCTCACCACCCTAACCATCATAAACTTGCAGCTTATAGTTTTATACATAGACTAACTAATATCCCCTTATCAGAAGAAAATTTTACCAAAGAATTAAACTACATAAAACAAGTAGCCGTTAACAACGGTTATTCGGTTACTTTAATCAATAGTATCGTTAGGAAAAAACTTAGAAACAAGGCAATCTCAGAAATATACCCACGTTTTAAGGACAGAAATACCATTTTTAAATGCTTAACCTATTTCGGCAAACCAACGGAAAAACTGGGGAAATTTTTAAATCAAAAAAATATCAACATAGCTTACAAGACTAACAATACTATAGGGAAATATCTTAAAAACTACAAACCACAAATCAATAAAGACAATAAATCGGGGGTTTATCAATTAACATGTGGGTCATGTCCTAAAACAAACATCGGACAAACTGGACGTACATTTAGACAAAGAATTACAGAACACGAAAAAAGTTTCATCCATAGAAAATCGAATTCAACATATGCTAATCATCTTTTAACAGAAAATCACACATTTAACAAGAATTTCACACACACCCAACAAAAAGGTTTAAAACTAAACCTTTTAGAGACAATGCAAATAAATCGATTAAGGACTACAGGTACCTTACTCAACGACCAGGTAGATTTAAGCAATTCACCATTATTGAATTTATTCTCCTAACTCCAAATCTGTGTGGATTTCCCAATACTATCAATGTAATTTAATTATGTGTAATATTATAATTAAGAAATTATATAAAACTGTGAATATTAAACCTAACTTGACAGTGTAAAATGTAGATCTGAAGAAGCTGCATCGACAGCGAAACGCGTCATCGCAATTTAAATAAACCGGTGGAAATTGACTAAAAACAGTCTTTTATTATATATTTATTACTGACTTTGTAAAAAAAAAAGTATACTTTGCATATTTTGGTGTCGAAATCGGTAATCAAGAAAACTGTTGGGCTCCTCACAAAGTATGTTAGGTTTATGTCGAGGATCTTAGGAAATGGTATAAGAAAGAAAAGAAAGCTTTTAGATTTACAGTACCCATGGTATGGAGAGAGCAAGAAAATCATTCAATTTGCTCAGTTTTTCAAGCAGGAAGAGGATTGGGTTTACTGCCATGATCTTGGTAGTCTAATGAACAAATTTGGCATTGAGTACAAGAAGCAAGATTGGAGGCTTTTTATAGACTCATCAAAAACTAGTTTAAAAGGTGTTCTGTTACACAACGGAAATACTTATTCTTCAATGCCTGTTGCTCATTCATATGAAAAAAAAAATCTTAACATGATTTTACTGAAAGTTAACTATCCAGCCCACGATTTTATGCTATGTGGAGATTTAAAAGTTGTCTCCATGATCCTTGGTCAACAAAAGGGATTTACATAGTTTCCATGTTTTATATGTGCGTGGGACAGCAAAGCAAGGGATCAACATTAGTCCAAAAAACAATGGCCCGTAAGAAAAACTTTAACA
The DNA here is from genome assembly GCA_019049505.1 of Pachyrhynchus sulphureomaculatus. Classification (NCBI taxonomy): domain Eukaryota; kingdom Metazoa; phylum Arthropoda; class Insecta; order Coleoptera; family Curculionidae; genus Pachyrhynchus; species Pachyrhynchus sulphureomaculatus. The sequence goes on along the minus strand of CM032454.1, from coordinate 164,313,079 downwards.
CCTGGCGAGAGGATTATGCATAAAACTTTAGTAGACTCAAAAAAGATTCTTCTACTACCACTACACATCAAGTTAGGCTTAATGAAACAGTTTGTGAGAGCCTTGCCTAAAGATGATAATTGTTTTAAATATTTGTGTAAAAGATTTCCTCATCTATCAGTAGCCAAACTGAAAGAAGAGGTTTTCATTGGGCCTGATGTTCGATTCCAACTTTGAAGCAAGGATGATTACAAAGTTGTGACTAAGTTTTTGGGCAATGTGAAAGACCCTAACTATGAATTTATCGTAGCTAATATAATAGACAAGTTCAAAAATCTGTGTGGTCTGATGAGCCTTAAAGTCCACTTCTTACACAACCATCTTGACTTCTTTCCTAAAAACTAGGCGATGGAAGTGAAGAGCAGAGGGAACGGTTCCATCAGGATATAAAGGAGATGGAGAAACGGTACCAGGGACGGTGGAATATCAACATGATGGGTAATTACTGTTGGTCACTTCGTAGAGAACAACAAATGCATCACATCGGAGAAAAAGCTATACAAGAAACTTCACAGAGAAAAGGGAAAGGAAATACAAAAAAAAATAGGCATCTAAAATATTTGCATTGAAGTGAAATATGTAATCGTACAAATTGTAGCCTAATCAAATAAAAGTACGGTTTAAGTTTTTATTTTTTTGTCCACTTTCATAGGCATAACTAAATATTACATTTTTTACTTCCATAATTTTCGTGAGCCAACCCAAAAAAAAGGTACTCTCTGACCCTTGAAGATCTTTATAATAAATAAAACAAACTTAGAAAACGCTATTTCTTAATTGCCATCTTTCTCTTCTGCGATAACGCTTTCGTCGTGACGAAATGTTCACTCATCCCACTGAAGTTTCTTTGACTTTCACTCGCTTTCGCATAGACAGAATATGGCGCACTATTCTCATTGCACATGTCATTAATTTCAAACAATTCGTATAATTTGTCTACAAAATTAGTTCTTTTCACAATTACAAAAATAGAATGAATATTCTTCTGTTTCTTATGAGATGAATATTCCGAATATATTTTTTGAATCTTCGGGATAATATTTCTTTTATCTTTGACAGGTAATCCAAAATATGTCCAAATTTTTTCAGTTTTTCAGTGATTCCACCAACCAAAAATCAATAATCTTTTTCTTGTTCACGTTACGGCTTTTATGATTTCTGCGCATGCTTAACATAATGATAAGGACAAAGGCATGTGAAAAATAAGCGTTGCAAAAACTCTCTAATAATTGAAACAAGCCGTTCATACAATTTTATTTATATGTGTAGATACGATCTTTTGTATTTTATACTTCGTATAAACTGTCGACTTTCATAGGGATAACTAAATATTATATTTTTTACTTCCATAATTTTCCTGAGCCAACCCCAAAAACAGGTACTCTCTGACCCTTAAAGATCTTTGTAATAAATAAAACAAACTTAGAAAACGCGGTTTCTTAATTGCCATCTTTCTCTTCTGCGATATCGCTTTCGTTGTATGAATTTGTTGACGAAATGTCACTCATCCCACTGAAGTTTCTTTGACTTTCACTCGCTTTCGCATAGACAGAATATTGCGCACTATTCTCATTGCACATGTCATTAATTTCAAACAGTTCGTATAATTTGTCTACAAAATTAGTTCTTTTCGCAATTACAAAAATAGAATGAATATTCTTCTGTTTCTTATTAGATGAATATTCCGAATATATTTTTTGAATCTTCGGGATAATATTTCTTTTATCTTTGACAGGTAATCCAAAATATGTCCAAATTTTTTCATTTTTTCAGTGATTCCACCAACCAAAAATCAATTTCTTGTTCACATTACGGCTTTTATGATTTCTGCGCATCCTTAACATAACGATACGGACAAAGGCATGTGAAAAATAAGCGTTGCAAAAACTCTCTAATAATTGAAACAAGCCGTTTATACAGTTTTATTTATATGTGTAGATACGATCTTTTGTATTTTATACTTCGTATAAACTGTCGGCTTTCATAGGGATAACTAAATATTATATTTTTTACTTCTATAATTTTCCTGAGCCAACCTCAAAAACAGGTACTCTCTGACCCTTAAAGATCTTTATAATAAATAAAACAAACTTAGAAAACCGAAAAACAAAATTTATCTTACAATTTTTACCTTAAAAGAGGACGTCCCAAATAAAATTTTTACCCTTTAAAATTGGCTTGACCCATACTTGGTAGATGGCCAGAAAAGTTTCGTCTTTAATCTTCGTATATCGTTTAACCTATTCTTTAGTCATAACTGAATTGTTTTAGCTTTCTTACTCAAGTGTTAAATTTATGCAGTATTGTAACTTGAAATGCTGAAGTTTTATGTAAGCTAAAATAAAAAACACGCCTTATTTATTGTTTAGTCTCTCAGTTTTATCTGATACTAGCCGGGCCCGCGGCTCCCCTCGAGTGGACTTGATTCACTCCTATCGTCACTGCTTATTCCTTATGTTACCTAACGTAATAAAATATCTCCCATTATTTCCCCTTATCTCCCAATATTTCTCCTTATCTCCCATTATCTCTACATAATTTCCATTATCTAGGCTTATCTCTGCTCATCTCCCATTATTTCTCCTTATCTCCATTATTTCTCCTTATCTGCCATTATCTCACCTTATTTCCCATTATCTTCGCTTATCTCGACTTATCTCGCAATATTTCTGCTTATCTCCCATTATCTCACCATAACTCCCATTATCTAGATTTATCTCTGCTTATCTCCAATTATTTCTCCCTGTCTCCCATTATTTATACTTATTTCCCCATTATCTCACCTTATCTCCCATTATCGAGGCTTATCTCGACTTATCTCCCATTATTTCTCCTTATCTCCAATTATCTCACCTAATCTCCCATTATCTAGGCTTATATCGAATTATATAGAACATATGTATAAATTCATAAAAATACGTAAATCGGATAAGTGGTTCTCGAGTGATAAGCGCACTAACGGACAGACAGACAGAGAGACGTTACATTTTATATATATTATATTCTTTGCTACATGATATTGTTCCATATTTAATGCTTTAGGCAGTGTATTTCAAGAGAACGCGCTAGCGGCAAACTTTTCTACGACTTGATTCACTATTATCGTCACTGCTTATTCCTGATATATATTATAGATATAGATTATTATTATATAACCTGGCCAAAGAATATATGTATGAATTTAAAAAAAGACACGTAAATCGAATAAGTGGTTCTCGCGTGATAAACGCACTAATGGTCAGACAGAGAGACATTGCATTTTATATATATTATAGATTATAGATATTCTCTGCTACATAATATTGTTCCATATTTAATGGTTTAGACTGTGCATTGCAAGAGAACGCGCTAACGGCAAACTTTTCTCCGATTTCAATCACTATTATCGTCACTGCTCATTCCTTATGCTACCTATCGTAATAAAATATAGCCTATAACCTGGCCGGACATAATACATATGTATGTTTTAAAAAAAAAAGTACGAAAATCGGATATGTGGTTCTCCAGTGATAAGCGCACTAACGGACAGACAGACAGACAGACAGAGAGACGTTGCATTTTATATATATATTATAGATGACTGACGCATGACGTATGAACATTCTAATTTACTTTTAAATTTTATAGCTGAAAATTGGTAATAAATTTGTAGTACGTCTTAAGCAAATATTTATACTAAGGTTCGTTCTTCTTTATAAGCCACCGCTTCTCCACTGCAGGAGATAGACCTCTTCAAGTTTCTTCCAATTATCTCTATCCAGATGGAGCCATCTACTTCCTTCTATCGACCTGATATAATCAGCCCATCTTTTCATTGGTCTTCCGACACTTCATCTGCTCTCCCAAGGTCTCCATTTAAGTAATTTTGTTGTCCCTCTACCATCATTCATTCTACCCAAATGCCCCGCCCATTGCCAACTTAATTTTGCCTTTCACTGTTATCTGTAATTCTTGTTGTACGTTCGCTATCCTCGCCTTTAATGTGTTTTTTTTTTTTCTTATTAATTAACGGGCAATGCCCAATTTTAAAACAATACAATAAAATATCTTAAGACGACAATGAAGAAAAAATTTTAGAATAAGAATGAGGGAAAGAGAAAAAAGAAAATTATAATAATAATAATAAAAATAGAAAAGGAAATAATGACTGTAACAATAAGTAACAAAATGCACATTATACTCCACACAACTGTATATAAAACACAGATCTTCCAACGAAAAAGTCCAGACTGAATTGCTCATTGGCAAGGCGACATGACCTAGATACAAAATTATTGCATCCGTAGTTGGTTCTGTGGGATGGCACAAAAAAGTGTGCCTCGAACGGGTCACCCTGGAAGGTACATGCAGACCAATTCTATGCAGCAGAAAGGGACAATGGTAATTACTATGGAGAATATTTTAAAGCATTTTCATATCGATAGCAACTCTGCGATCTTGTCAAATTTGAATGTGAAGCTCAGATTCTATCGGAGGGTAGGTAAGCTCAGGTCTATTGATCTTAAAGGCAATGTGTCTTAGAAATTTGTGCTGCACTCTCTCAATGCATTGAACGTGAGTACCATAGCAAGGACTCCATACACTGGAGGAATACTCTAAACGAGCTCTAGTCAGTGAGCAGTACAGCTGCTTGATTGCAGCTATACTATTAAAGCCCAGTGTAATACGCTTAATAAATTTCAAAAGGTATAAAAGTTAATTTTGAGTCAATAATAAGCCCTAGATCTTTGACTTAAGTTGTTCTCGTCAATTAACACCTAACATCTACCTTTCCATTGTCCGTTGAGTACGTTAAAGTCGACAAAGACTATTTTTTGTAAGGGTCATGATTTCCAGCCTATACGTGTGTGTGTGTGTGTACCATAGCTGCATACTGGAAGTATGCAGTTATAGTACACTTTTCTTTTTAAGGTCATAGGGATATGTCCCAGTTTTTGAAATGCAGTCCAGCTGAGACAAATTCGCATTGGTATTTCCGCTGTTTGATTGTACTTATCCAGTCTAATCTTATATCCCAAGTATATATACTCCTCCACTCTCTCGATCTCTTCCGTGCCGTTCTTAATTTTTTGTATTTTGTGGGCTTAGAAGTTTTGTTTTCTTGATGATCATCTCGAGTCCAACTTTCTGTGATGCTTGATTAAGTTATTCTGTCATGATTTTGACTTCTTCTAGATCTGCACTGATTAGTACTACACATGCGAATGGCAAGTGGTGTAAATGTATACCATCGATTTTAATTCCCTTTTGTTCCCACTCAAGACTTTTAAACACATCCTCCAAGGCCAGGGTAGTGTAAACAATTTTGGTAAAATTGTATCGCCTTGCCTAACACCTTTCTTGATCTTTATTGGTTCTGTTTTTCGATATTCATCTAATTTAATCGACAATGCCGGGTTTTCATATATGAATTTTAGAAAATATCTTGAGTCTATTCCGGCATGAGTTAAGGACTGCATAATTGCCCAATGTTCCAGTAAGTCGAAGGTTCGTTAAGGTGTGTCAGCAACTTTATCACTTGAAAATTACATGAAAATATGCTTGTCATCAACCTTCAAGGCAACTTTACTGCTTACCATACATGCCCTGAACATATAAAAATTTTATTTTTTTAGAATATGTCCTAAGCAAAAAAAAAATTCAATATTTGGCTCCCATCAATTTGTAGGGCTTATAGTCTATTGAGATTAAAACAATAAATATTTATTCGTTGAAAACTATGGATGAAAGATAGGACTAAAGAAAACTTTAAATAAATTTCTTTCTGTTTTCAAAAACTTGTGATTTATAGTTTTAACTTTAGTAAACTGACTATGAAACCCACAAATTCGTGGGAGCCTAATTTTGAAATTGAAAAAAATATATAATTTTCATACAATCAGGACGTGCAATCGGTATAGTCACTTTAAGTATTTCGCTACGTGTATTAGGCCCAAGGCTCCGCTTTTTTACATCGAAACACGATCCAACATTAACAGTGGACTCAAGAAAGGGCGACTGGAACCGCTGAGTTACCATCGGGTTGAATGTAAGTGTTTTTAAAATTTAAAATATTTACCGGCCTACCGGCTTTCGCTATATTATTAAATGTCTAATCTAATGAAGTAAAACTATCGTGAATAGTCTAAGCTAATGTAAAGGAGAAAGTAAATAACATTATATTTATAAGAGATAGCTGAATATTTTATAAACCTGTATTTTAATAAGTCGTAAGTTATCAAAATGAACAAAGAGGCAACACCGGTACATATGGCAACACCGGTACAAGATTACAACTTGCGATATTTTTAGCGCCGGACAGACGTGGAATACGATAATTTTTTAGTGTTCCGTAACACTTATAAGATCACTTCTGTGTCTGTCCGTCTGTCTGTCCGTCTGTCTACCCTTCTGTCTGTCCGTCTGTCTGTCCGTCTGTCACATCCGATTTTCTTCGAAACTATTTGACATAAAAAGTTGAAGTTTAGCACTAATATAGGAATTGATGGCCTCATCAGAGCCGTGTAATTTTGATAGTTAAATTTTGACTTAAAAGGTTAGTTTTGGGGGGTGAAATCAGAAGTGAAAAAAAAATTTACCAACCTCGAAAAGTACTGATCAAAAAATTTTGAACAAATTCTGGAATATTCTCCACAGGGTGTAGATTAATTAATAATTTATTTGGTATATAAAACAAAAATTTCGAGGTCATCAGTTTTCAGTAAAGATCGGGAAAAAACCTTGTTGAAAAAGCACTTGGGGTGTGTTTTGTGAAGTTATTGATCCTTTTATACCTCCGTAACAATTTTTTTTTTATTTTAAAAGCAATCAACCTACTGACTGCGCAAGTCCGATTTACACTTGACCATTTTTTTTTTGTACAAGGCGTAGTTGAAATTTTATAGTGTTTTCTGTTTGTTTTTACCGCACCCATTGCTGTTTCTATCGTATTTGTCCGGAAACGATGTTGTGAATAACTTACTCTGTCTATTTCTTTTTTTATCTGGGATTAGGCCGTCTTTAGATGCTTCCAACATTGTTCAATTAATTCTTATTTCTTTTGAGTAGATTATTCTCTGGATGCTGTTGATTAAAAGCAGGAGATATAACTTAATAGGCCAGGCAAATTCCTTCTCATTCATTATCTAAATTCGACATGTTTGTTTAATTACGAATACTGTCTGACATGAATAACTTTATGTTCAGTGAAATAATTTTGAGATTTTAATAATTCTAGAAGTTTTTTTAATCGCGATCCTTTTTGGATTTTTTAAAAATGTTCGCAACCCCACTTTCTCATCCGCCATACTGGACCAATAAAACAAAAAATAAAAGATTTAAAAAATATATATTTTAGGATTTAACAGTGATATTTTTTATAAAGTATTAATTGTTAAGTATTAATGATTAATGTAATGATTGAGTTTACATCTGCTTAACAAGTATTCAATTCTTGGTTGAGTTTTTACCAAGACCAAACTCAGGTCATCTTGAAGATCCAGCTTATTCCTGGTTTTTGTCTTGATCTGCAGAAGAATTGAAAATCCACTTTCGCAGAGGTAAGTAGAAGCAAATGACACTAATATTCGATAAGAAAGCATGAAAACTTTAGGATACGAATAACGCCGACCACACCAAAATTGAGGTAACGATTTTTCCTGAAATAAATCATGCGCTGAGGAGTCATTTTGCAGCTCCAAAAATTGATCCTGCACATCATCGAGAATGTCGGTAACATCCAAAGATACATGAAATGGATTTCGTACTAATGCAGCTTCTTGTTCAGAGAACTCCGGGATTTAACGTTGTATTTCAGATTCAAGAGCTTGAAGGTGGTTACTAATTTTTTTCTTAGATTATCTACAATTCCCGTCTCCGATTTTTTATTCTTGGTGCAAAGGTGTTCAAACATGGTAAGGTTTCCAAGATTTGCTTTACGGCGCCAGTTTTGCAGCTTTAATACGAGCGCCTGGATATTATCTTTGAAGTGAATAATGTGCATTTCCTTACTCTGCAGTTTCAAATTTAGCTTGTTTAGCTGATCTAAGATATCAGATAAATAAGTCGGATTTCGCCAGGCATAAGGAGAAGTGCGTGCGCCAGCCGTCCACTGATTACGTCGCATATCTCGTGCGTTGCCAAGCATAAATAAAATATATATATATATATATATATATATATATATATATATATATATATATATATATATATATATGTATATGTATATGTATATGTATATGTATATGTATATGTATATATATATATATATATATATATATATATATATATATATATATATATATATATATATATCTGGTTCTATAACGTCCTACGCCTTCCGGTTTCTAGTTTCCATCCCCTCTGGTCTTCCCAATCTCCTGGTCTTAAGTTTCTTTCTGACATGGCTTTTCCATTGGGCTGCATCTGTGGATTAGTTTCGGGATTCGATGTGCTGCCATTCTTTCCACATGTCCATACCAGGTAAGTTGTTTCTATTGGATTTCTTCAATAATTGTGGATTCCAATTTTATCATTTCCGGTGTTTGTTCATTCCTAACGCTGTCCGTTCTAGATATTCTTGCTGATCTTCGGAAGTAGTCCATTTCCAAAGGGAGAAGCTTTTGTTTTAACCGTCTGGTCAATTGCCATGTCTCACATCCGTATAGTACGATGCTTTTAAAAATTGAGTCAAAGATATGTCGTTTCTTCTCTAGGGATACGTTCCCTGACCAAAGGATAGAGTTCAGGTGTCCTATCACCGCTTTTTCCTTATTGATTCTGTCTTCTATTTCTTGTTCTGTTCTGCCGTTCTTTTCCATTTTTGTCCCCGGATAGGTCTAATTCTCGCACGTCTCAATTACTTCGCCAGAGTTTAAAGTAAGGTTGTCTTCTTCTCCTCCTATGCTCAGATATTTGGTTTTTTTGTAATTCACCGTCAGGCCCCAGTTTTTATATTCTTCAAACAATCTTCTCGTTATAAACTCAAGGTCTTCTTTGTCCTGTGCTATAACAACCTGGTCGTCAGCGAAGTGCATAGTGTAAAGTGTCTGTGAGCTGTTTTCGCATTCTCCTACATGCTCTTCTGCATCTTTTCAGTGTCTCATTTAGATATATTCTGAAAGGCGTTGGGGATAAACAGCAGCCTTGTCTGAGACCCTTGGTCACGAGGAAGTTATTCGAGAACGAGGTGGCTAGTTTTATTTTGGAGTACGACCGATCATAAAGTTGTTTTATTGCAGTAATTGCTGTACTGTTAATTGAAGATACCTCTAATACTTGCCATAGTATTTTTTATTGGGACCGTATCGTACGCTTTCGTCAAATCCACAGACAATAAATGAACCTCTCTATTACTGAGGTCTTTTTCTCAATTAGTTGAGTAAGGGCAAATATATTATCCTAACATGACCTACCAGCTCTAAACCCCGACTGTTCTTCTATTTCGCAAGGCCCATACTCTGAGGATTTTGCCATATACTCTACTGAAGGTACGTTGACAAATATACATCTATAGTTATGGCAGTAAGTTCTGCTTCCCTTCTTGTGGATTGACGTTATCCATGCTTCCTCCCAGATCTGGGGAATTATTTCTCAATTTACATATTTTCCTCATATGTGTGTCAGCATTTTTATTAGCTTCTGTAGCGTTTTTCAGTAATTCTGCCGAAATTCCCTCTGGTCTAGCGGCTTTCCTACTCTTCATGAATTTAACTGCTTTCCATACCATTTTTTCTGTCACTTGTATTTGTTGTCCTTAAACTTGATATTTAGTGGGTGATTGTGTGATATTTTTTCTATGTTTTCAGCAAGCTGCCGAGAGTAGTGTTATTACCATTCCTTTAGTTGTATGGGATTTATATTTTTCTTATTTGCATTTTCCGTTCGTACCGATTTAATAAATTTCCATGCTTGTGATGATCTTGTTCCCCCCAGGTATGTATCTATTTCTTTGCATCTTCTCTCCCAGGTTTCTTTTTGTTTTGGGTAACCATTTTCTTAAATTCTTGCTGTTCTAGTCGGTATATAGCTCTGTCATTTTCGTTCTTTATGTTCATCTATTTATTGTATGCTTGCTTTTTTTTCTGTTTTTGGTTTTTTATCTCATCGTTCCAGGTAAGCTGAGTATTTTGTGGTGTATTGGTTTGTTGTTTTCTTAGGGCTTCCTGAGCTACTGAGTGTATTGATTTAAGTATATATTTATAGGCCTTATTAGCTTCGAGTGTCAAATAATATTATTCATTGAGTTTTTCATCGAGTCGTTTTTGGTAGAGTGTTCTAATGCTATGCTGATATAATCCGTTTAAATTGTATCTCGCTTATTCTGATTTTGTTCCTTGTGATGTTGGTTCGTTTGTGCATTCATCTTTCGTCTTTAAAGGAATGTTAATACGTGATTTCACCAGGTAGTGGTCGGAACGGCATTCTGTTCCTCTGTAGGCCCTTGTATCTTGTACATGACATTTAGAATCTTGCTTTATTATGATGTAGTCGATATAAGATTTAAAGCCTACTGACGCCAAGTATACGAGGCTGGTTTGAAAAGTCCGTGCAAAAATAAAAACTACTTATGTGTTTGGGGTAAACCTTTTTTATTTTTCGACATAGTCTCCTTTTAGGCTTATACACTTCGTCCAACGATGTTCTAGTTTGTTGATCCCTTCCGAATAATAGGATTTGTCCAAGTCTGCAAAATATCCATTAGTGTCTGCAATCACCTCCTCGTTTGAATAAAATCTTTGTCCCGCCAGCCATTTCTTCAAATTGGGGAACAAATGGTAATCCGAGGGAGCCAAGTCTGGAGAATAAGGGGGATGTGAAACGAGTTGGAATCCTATTTCCATTAATTTTACGACCACAACTGCTGAGGTGTGTGCTGGTGCGTTGTCGTGATGTAAAAGGACTTTCTTGTGGGCCAATCGCGGGCGTTTTTCTTGCAGCTCGGTTTTTTCAAACGGTCCAATAACGATGAATAATATTCACCTGTAATAGTTTTACCCTTTTCCAGATAGTCGATGAGGATTATCCCTTGCGAATCCCAAAAGACAGTCGCCATAACCTTTCCGGCCGAAGGAACGGTCTTCGCCTTTTTTGGTGCAGATTCCCCCCCCTTGGTAACCACATATAAACTGTTCTAATCGAAGGTGCAGAGTCACCATAATGTTTATCAAGCTTCTCTTTAGTCTCCTGAGGCGTTTTGCCTTTCATAAAGTAATGTTTAATCACCACACGAAATTCTTTTTCGTCCATTTCTTCAAAATCATTCGACTTCCTTGATTCACACGAATGCCAAACACAAAGAAATAGACCAATATGGCTGAAACTTGGTGTGCGTTCATTCAAGAGATGCTACTAACTAAACATGACCTCGATACGCGCCGGTGGTGCCATCTCTCGGACTTAGCACGGACTTTTCAAACCAGCCTCGTATTTATGAATATTGTTGTGTGAGTAAAATCCATTTAGGATACACAAGTCATGTTGGGCACATAATTGTATAAGTCTCTGACCATCGTTTAGAACATCTTCTCCGTGGCCCCCAAGAGCTTTATCATTTACCCTTTTCCCAGTTCTTGCGTTGAAGGCTCCCAGTAGAATAGTTTCTCGTTGTTCACCAATTCTTATAAGTACTTCCTCCAGTTGTTCGTTAAAGTCGTCTTTCTGTAAAATAGTAGCATCTTCGTTTGGGGCATATACACCGATAATTGTTGTCCTGTGTGTAGGGTTAGGTTGGCAGTAACTATTCTTTCTATTATTATTATTGATACCCCTTTACTCGCTTTGCTGCTTTTAGCACCTTTACATTATTAACATTTTAATTACCTCTAAATTCTAAAATTTAGTTTTGATTGTTTTTAAACATCCATTCATTTCGTTTTTAAATTCTGCCGAGGCTTCGACACAATTTTTTATATAAGACATTGTTGCTTTTGGCACTTTGACAAGCTCTAATTTATAGATAATACAAAGAGCAAAATACTGCCCATATTTCATTTTTAATTTTTCATTATATACGTGTAAATATCAACTTCGGATCCACTTCCGTTAACATATGAAACATGCAGAATTTCAAACTTCCGGTGAAACCAAAATTTAATAATGCTGCAGACCATGATTTAGAACTGACATTTTAATTCTGATGTTTAAGGGCCTTAGAACTATGTGGGTCAATGCATTTTTTTTCTTTTATTATCAATTATCTTTGCTGTGTACTTAACATACCATTAATTAAAAGCAGGAGATATGGCTTAAATAAGCCAGGCAAATTGCTTTTAATAATAATAATAATAGCTTTATCACTCAACAGTTTCCCATTAATAGGGTAAATATTTAGACATTTACACATTCAATGACAGTCTGTAGTAATTGCTTCTTAGTACAACACTATATGTCACAAACATTACAAATATGATTAAAACTAGTACACATTACATGAATAGGTGAATTCAATAACAAATTAGTATTAGGTCTGTTACATCTAAAAAATATATTTGATCGTGAGTGTATCCGTGGCACATTGATGTTAATACGAGACAGTATATTCCTGCAATCAATCATATTGTGCAATACTCTATATAGGAATAATATTGAGGCACAAACTCTCCTGATTCTCAGACTAAGAATATTTGTCTGTTCACACAAATAATCGCTGCTGATTCCCCGTTTAGGATACATTCCATTAATCTTAAACAACAGAAATTTCAGAAATCTCCTCTGCACTTTTTCAAGTGAAACTTTATGCACCTCGTACATTGGACTCCAGACGATACTTGCATATTCTAGTTTCGAGCGAACAAAGCAGAAATACAAAACCTTCAGTGATGCAATATTAGTGAAACCCCTACAATTCCTAAGACTTCATTGCTTCAGAAACTTTCAATGTTATATGCTGAGCAAATGTTAGTTTTGCATCAAAAACAATTCCCAAATCCTACTTAAATTATGGTGTTGAATTCTATATTGAAACTCTATTGACGCTACCCTCCTAGTATTTGTTAGAACTTTGCATTTTTGAGCATTTAGATGTAGTTTGTTGTCACAACACCAAGAATGTACGAAATTTAACTGGCTCTGTAGATAGGAACAATCCTCAGTTTTCTCTATTGGCATAAAGATTTTTAGATCATCAGCATAAATTAGTCTGTTACATTTTAAATCCTCGTAAAGGTCATTTAGGAACATAATGAAGAGCAAGGGTCCCAAATTTGAACCTTGTGGAACGCCTGAGGTAGCCACAAATCTTTCTGATTTCAATCCGTTCTAGGCTACAGACTGAGTTCGATTAAACAAGTAAGAACTTTTAAGAACCCTCGCACCATCAATGAAACCAAAGAAAGACAACTTATTGATGAGAACATGATGCTCAATCCTATCAAAGGCCTTCGAGAAATCTGTATAAATAACATCAACCTGCCCACCATCATCTAATATTTCCGAAATAAACTGTGTCTTAACAGTTAGATTTGTTACCGTAGATCTCTTACTAACAAATCCGTGCTGATAAGGAGAAATTTGATTTTTAACTTGGCTAGAGATACGTGCATACAAGACTGACTCAAAGACCTTTGACAAGTTACAAAGTAGAACGACACCCCTGTAATTTTGAACATTTCCCCTGTCTCCATTCTTAAAAATAGGACTTAATCTACCTTCTTTCCATCGTTTCGGATAAACACCCTGTTTAATTGATAAATTAAAAATATACTTTAAAGGTCTTACAAGGACAGTCGCACAGTCCCTAATGAGAAACGAGGGAATATTATCAGGGCCAGAGGTCATCTTATTTTTTAATTTTTTCGTAGCCATCAGTATTTCATCCTCAGTAATGGGCGAAAATTCCACAATTGTCAACGACGTACTAAGCCAATGACAAGTCGCTGCTGGTTCCGACAGGGTGAAGACACTTTTGAAAAAATCTGCAAACGCGTTAACAATGCCCGACGGAGACTTCAGAATGTCATTTCTATACATCATCACACTGAGAATCCTAGAAGAATTACTTTTGGAATGAACATAACTCCAAAAGCGTTGAGGATCCCGTGCCAGAGAAGCTTGTGCATCCTCCATGTATTTAACATATGACGCTTTAATTTGCTGCTTAGAAATTGATCTTAACCATCTAAATTCTAGATAATCATTGTAATTACCATATATCTTGAATTGTTTTGCATGCCTTTTTTATATTTTTAATAATATCAGCAGAAAATCATGGAGGATACTGATGAGCAAAATTTTCGTATGCCGGAACATGTTCATCAAACAAATGAAAAACACTATCATTCAATTGCTCTAGTGCAAGATCAACATCACAACAACCCTCAAGAGACGTCCAGTCAATTGCTGATAGGGCTCTGTATAATCCAGGAAAATTGGCTTTTCTAAAGTTATAAATCTTAGCCGGGGAATTAGTAGAGAATTTTTTTTTGTCTTATATTTATTTTTGGAATGGAGAACATAAGCGCCGGATGGTGTGTATCCTCCGGCACCATTGGGGTATCATCTCTCCTGACAATACACTCTGATCCAGAGATAATCAAATCAAGTAGTCTATTATTCGAGTTAGTTATGCTGTTCCATTGCTTGCACTGATTTAGTTCAAGAAAGTTGTTGATAACTAAAATCTTGCAATCAGAAACGTTGCCGTCAACAAAATATGAAGCATTAAAATCACTTATTATGAATACATTGTCTCGACTCAAATAATCAATCTTTTCAGTAAATTCTAAAAAATGATCATATACATCAATACTTAATCTATCAGGTATATGTAATACTACTACATACAAAATTTTTTCATTAATACTACATTTTACCATCAACAAATCAATATCCGAAAACTGTAAATCAAATAAAGTCACATCCATAGACTCTGAGTTTATATAATTCTTAAACACCACCTGTTCTATCAAATTTTCTATCCTTTCTGTAAACCGTATATTCACTCGGAAACAATTCCGAGCTATAAACATCTTCGAGAAGCCAGGTTTCACTTAAAGCTAACAAATCAAACTTACAATCACAAACTGAGGAATAAAAGTCAACAGTTTTTGAATTTAGACCCCTTACATTCTGATAATAACATACTAGATTTATTTCATCACTTGCTGAAACACTTACGACATTTAGTTTTTTAATTCACAGACTTTCCTTTAACATATTTAATACCAACATTTTCACCATTAGATCTTCTTTTTCTTTCCTGTTTCATTTTCTGCAAGTTGACAATTTGTAACAGAGTTAAGTCGTTACTTATGTAATTTCCTTGTCTTAAGAGAATCCTTATTAGCTCTCATCACTTTATTGACGTCATCGGCGCTGGATAATATAATTTTCACGATTCCCATTCTTATTCCTCTTTCCAATACGAATGGTTTTTTTTTTACAACAATTTGTTCATTAGAGTTTCAATAATTTCTGTTGCTTTGTTGATGTCCGACTCGTTTCCCTCAGGCATATTAAAAATCATGATGTTATTTATTCTCTTCTGCCTTTCGTAGAGTTCATCTTTAGTTGTCTCATCCGTTTGCACTACATCCCCAACATTTACATTTCCGAGTTCGGACTTCACTGCTTTGACCTCACGTTGAACCTCATCTATCCTCATTATCAGCTTTCCAGAATTTATTTAATTACAAACATTATTTAACATGAATAACTTCATATTCAGTGAACTACTTTTAATGTTTGAATAATTCTAAAGCAATACCAATACAGCTGTCTTCTACAACTGTTCATCAATTTTCTTTATTTTTTTTTTTAATTTTAAAACCACCCATGTTAAGGATTGTTATCCTTCACTCCCAGCTGCTGTTAAACATCCAATAGGACTTCATTTGGTTTTTGAATTCTACCGAGGCTTCATCACGATTTTTTATATTAAACATTGTGTAGCATAACTCAGTCGGCTTTAAAATATTGCTACTTTTTGGCATTTTGACAAGCTCTGATGGGTTCCGCTGCAGCGTACGATCTACTAAAAAATTTGATATCTACCCTGCTATAACATTGCTATACAATAAAATATGATACGACGAACAATTTGTTGTTAATAATGATTTTATTACGAATATATTTACAAGTAATATCAATAAACAGAAGCAATATCCTTTAAAAAGATTACAAATTGGTCGTCTTTATTCTTCCTTAATATCTTCCAGGATAAATGATCCAGATGTGATTGAAAATGGTTTAATGATACTTCCCCTAATTTTATTTAAGATGCAAAATTTTGGCATCTAGCCACGACCCTTCAACTCGTTGTGTTTGAGCTCCTGTGAGTGGATCATCAAGAGTTTGATGGTCGAAGCCTCGCCGATTCCTATACGCTGGCCACTCGTCTGAATTAATAACAGATCGAAATTGGCCATCTCTTTCTATAATTGGCATTAATGTGTTTTCGTCTCTTCTTTCCACAATAAAATATCGAACTTCTCGTTTTGATTTCAAACCCACGGTTGATCTGTTCGTCTACCATGGTTTCGATCGTTTTGCACCAGTGCATCGCTATCTTCAGATTCAGGTTGTTAGTCACCTTTTAAGAGTCTTCTCCTGTTATATTTTCGGCGACCCGTGAATCGCGCTTCATTAATTTGTATAGTATCGTCGTTGCTGTCAATTAATTGTCCTCTGCGATTGACTGACACAATTGAGGGACACACTTCGCGGCACATGATATACCAATCACTTATCGTATGTGACGACCTTCCAGTCAGTTTTTCACTTGTTGTACTCGTGCACAAACATAAACACCAATTCCAAAATATGTCATAAGCTTAAATTACAACGTAACTTGCCGTTCAAATCCGTATAATGGAAAAATTCATTTCCGCTTCTAAACGATTTTGTTGTTTGACAGCCTTTTCTAGGACAACATAAGACTAGATGAAACGTGCCTTCACGATCGCCTTTCGTTTTTCTTTGCATTTGCGCACCAGATCTATCACAGAAGTTATTTTCATCATTCTGCATAAGTTTGCAAAAAAGTCACGGTTGCATCTTCGTTAAAAGCGATACTAAAATAAAAATCTCGCAAAAACATGGTCTCTTTTGAAATATACGTATTAGCAACTTGTCATTGTCATTAATAACACAGACCTATAAAAAAAAAGTTCATTGCCACGAACCAAAATACATGAATCTAATGTATTTTTCGACGCTGAATTCGAACCGGTAGTTAAAAAAAGATTTATCGAGTCATTTTTTTTACCAAAAAACCTCCCTTGAAAAGAGCTAAAACTATAGTAATAATGTAATAACTCTTCATGTAGTGATGTTTTATAGTCTAGAGAAGAGAATATGCATTCAAACCACAGCAACCTATTTCTATTAATTAAACCAAAATCCACCCTTATAGGTGGTGAAAAGTACCTTTAAACCTCAAATAACGCCTATGAGTATAAATAATATATACAATGGACAAATTCTCGTAGCTCTTAGGACAAAATGTCAGAGGGTTAAGACTCACACTTGAGGGTTAAGACTCACCCCTATAGGGTATAAAAACCACCCTCGCCTATCTCGCAAGTTTCAGTAACGACGATAAAAGTTCAGGCTTTTGTAATTTTAGGCAGAGTAAACAAATATGGAGGAGATTTATTTGAGCCACCGATACACGACTATAAACTACCCTTAGAGGGTGGTAGAAACTACCCCTATGCTCTAATGATGTACATGGATGCTATTTAAATTCGGAAAGGGTCATGTACTTTTACCTCATTGTGCCAAACATTTAAGACAACTATATCATGTTCCTAATAAAGTCGAAAATCATCCCTAGGAGGGGGCAACTACCCCCTGGGACTGATGGATCTTAGAAGTGCTAGCATCTGAGAAAAAAATACAGGCTGTATTTGTCTATTCTGCCTGAGACTACGCCCCCCTACCCTATGAGAATGGATTTTGGTTTAATTAACAGAAATAGCTTGCTGTGGTTTGAATGCATATTCTCATCTCTAGACTAACATCTACCATTTTTCACACTTCATTAAAAGTCATTGCATTATTATTGTAGTTTTAGCCAATTTCAAGGGATGTTTTTAGCCAAAAAAAATGACACCATTAATTTTGTTTTTTTAAATACTAATTCGAATTCAGCGTCGAAAAATACACTAGATCCATGTATTTTAATTCGTGGTAATGAACTTTTTTTTTGAGTGGCTGTGTAACAAAACTTACCCTATTATTTTATTACTTTGCTTAGAAATGTATTATTCAGGAAGACCGCACACTACAGTGGCACCCTCTAATGTGTAGGTAATTCAAAAAGTAAATGCTGTGCATATTCCAATTTTAATTTTTCATTATTTACCTGTAAATACACTCCTGGACAAAATTAACGCAACAATATATTAAATCATACAAATCTCTATAATGAATTAATTTTAATAATTTTTTATGAACATTGGTTACACTAAAAGTTAGAAAAAACTTATTCGGATACTTTAAAAGTGAATTAGCTACCAAATTTCTCTATAAGATTCGAATTAAAATTATTCTTAAGACCTAATAACAAAATCGTTGAAACTATGTAATAATGAAAAAAATAAACTGAGACACTAGTAGCAAAATTAATGGTGTAACTGGGACGCTAGTAGCATGTGTTGCATCCTCTACTTCGGATGACAGCGTTTATGCGCTTAGGCATGCTTCTAATTAAATTTTGGATAAAATCTTGAGGAATTTGCTCCCATTCTGTGATAACTGCATTTTCAAGTTCCCTCAGGTTTCTAGGTGCAGGTATATTACGTTTCACATTTTTCTTAAGGTGATCCCATACATGTTCTCTCGGATTCAGATCCGGGCTTTTTGGTGGCCATTGCATAATCGGTATATCAACTCGATTAAGATAATCGAGTACCTCCCTAGCCACGTGAGGTCGAGCGTTGTCTTGCATAAACAGGAAATTGGGCCCCACAAAATGACCGAAAGGCATCACATGTTCTATTACAGTATTCTCAAGATAGTAGTCAGCATGGATGTTTTAGACTAACCCTAGTTTCATCTGTGAAGAAAACTTGTTTCCAATCATCCACAGACCAGTTTTCGTGATTTCGAGCAAAACGTAACCTGGCAACTCTCTTCTCTCTAGTAAGCAAGGGCGCAGTGGCTGGTCTCCTACTGTTTAATCCTGCTTCATTTAACCGTCTTCTAACTGTTTTAGAAGAAATTGTGACATTGCGAACAGCTTCGAGTTCGTTTCTTATTATAGAACTAGTGACAGTCCTGTTTCTTAAAGCATATTGTCTTATAAAACGTTCATCTAGGTCTCTAATGCATCGTTTTCGCCCTAGCCTTCTAGAATAAGTTCCTACTTCATTCAAGCGTTTTACCATACGACTTATTGTGGAACGATGTTTGCCTAACAAATTGGCAACATAACTCTGACAATATCCCTCGTCCAATAAAACTGAGGCTCGCACTACCTCGTGTGCTGTTAAATTCCTTCTTCGATTCATTTTTCTAATTCTTCGGAGTCAAAAATAAAACAGTCTACCACAAAAACGTATTACTTTGAAAAAGGGAACAATTTACTTTTATAGAAAATCTATCGCATTATAACAGAAAATTGTTTAGCTTCTAAAAAATTCTTTAAAACTGTAAATCTAAACGAATTGTTTTGATTTCTGTCATGAACAACGAAACAAAATATGCATAGCCTACTATTCAAATACTCGATAAACTTTAAAACTGACATAAGAAAAAGATAAATTAATTTTCAGATTGTTGCGTTAATTTTGTCCAGGAGTTTATCAACTTCGGATCCACTTCCGTTAACACATGAAATATGGACAATTACAAACCTTCTGTTAAACTGAAATTTAATAATGCAGACCTTGATTTAGAACTGACATTTTAATTCCAATGAACTATGTAGGTCAATGCATTTTTCCTTTTTTTTTTATCAATTATCTTCGCTGTGTATTTGACACACCACTGATTAAATGCTTGGTTGCTTGTTGATCGTCGAGTCTAAAAGTCTCGGGCAACTTTGAAAACAATTTGATTTATATAGTATCAAGTGGGCGAGGTTAATTATAAAGTTTGCAGCTTCCATTGTTCTAAAAAAGTTGTTCCTCGAATCACTTTACTCCATTATCCAGTAAAAAGTTGTTTAAAATCTTAATGAGGCAATGTTTATCTTTTTATAATCATCAATTTAATTTTATCATTGCTCAGTGGTATTTAGCTGTAACTGTCACTAGTAACTACCAAATTAACATAAACTAACATTCATAGAAATGAATAAATATGCATAATGCCCTACTCGCATAACAAACAGTCCATTGCTAGTTGTTTCCATTTTACGAGCAGTCTCAAGACGGAGCTGTGTTATGTCACGTTATTTAATTTAATGTTATTACTGTGCATACGTGCTGTAGTGACTACAAAGTGCTAAAGGTAACCGTGGCTTAAGTTTTCTCCTTTTAAGGATATTTGGGAGGTACAGGGTGAGTCAACAATAGAGTAAAGTTCATTATCTCATTTGTTTCGAGAATGATGAAAAAATGTTAAATACAATAATTTTAGGGAATGTTAAGATGCATAGTTTAAAATTATTTTTGAGTATACAAGGGTACTTCAAAAAAGTGTGGCCGATATAACATATGTTTGTTTTTTTAATGGAACATCTTATTTTCTAATTCCTTTTTAAATTCTGAGTAAAATTTTATAACTTTTTATTGATAATGTTATATACCTAAACCTAGTAGTTTTTCTAATATTTCAGTTTTTTTTAAAAAAAAATACTAGTTTTCAGTTATGTAAAAAAATTGCCAGTAACGCCATTGTTTCTGAAGGTGAAGTATTCATAATTGGTACGAGCGTTCTATAGAGATGAAAAAAACGAAATATGTAAAGAAATCTGAGTTAGATGCTATAGAGTGTTCAAAATAAATGTATGCACTTCGACTATTTCAAATTGAAAAATCTCAAATTTTTTAAATGGCACACCCTGTATATTATCATTATTATAGTTTTCGATTTATTTTGAATTTTTCAATTTTTACCCTTATTTCTAATATATTTACACTATAACAACATAGTTGCCAAGACAAAACAAAAATGTAGGTATTGTCAAATTTTGACATGTCTATTAAGCAAGTAAAAATAGGTTAATTTGTTGTAGTAAGTGATGTATAAAGGTAATAGTTATGAATTTTCCTAAAAATGAATTAATTGACATGGTTTATATACTGGGCGAGGCGGGACAAAATTGTCTTTTGGCAGTAAGGCTTTACGGAGCGAAGTACCCTAATAGACGTATACCACCTAGAAAATGCATAGTTTAAAATTATTTTTGAGTATACAAGGGTACTTCAAAAAAGTGTGGCCGATATAACATATGTTTCTTTTTAATGGAACATCTTATTTTCTAATTCTTTTTAAATTCTGCGTAAAATTTTATAACTTTTTATTAATAACGTTATATACCTAAACCTAGTGGTTTTTATAATATTTCAGTTTTTTTTTTTTAAATACTAGTTTTCAGTTATGTAAAAAATTGCAGTAACGCCATTGTTTCTGAAGGTGGAATACTCATAATTTGTACGAGCGTTCTATAGAGATGAAAAAAAAAGATATATGTAAAGAAATCTGAGTTAGATGCTACAGGGTGTTCAAAATAAATTTATACATTTCGACTATCTTAAATTGAAAAATCTCAAATTTTTTAAATGGCACACCCTGTACATTATTATTTTTTCTGATAGATTTTATACAACCCTCGAACTTTTATTAAGTATGTCATATACCTATTTCTAATAGTTTTCGATTTATTTTGAATTTTTCAGTTTTTACCCTTGCTTTTAATACACTTACGCTATTGTAAAAACATAAAAAAATAGTTAATAATAATTTTAATATAGTTTAACTTATCTAATGATTAATTATTATGAAATAATAAATGTTCAAAAATATGCCCGTCTACTTCAATATACATGTTTAGTCGTTTTACTATTTTTTGCTTCACTTTCCTTAGCATAAAGGACGTTATTTCCTGCACGCATCCCGTATCCTATTTTCCATATCTACTGGTGTTGTAAGGGGATTCACATAAACACGATCTTTAATGTAGCCCCACAAAAAGATGTCTAAAGGTGTTAAGTCACACGATCGAGGGAGCCACCGAATGAATCCATCCCTACCGATCCATTTTTGTGTGTAAGGATCGTTTAAAAATTCCCGAACTTCCCGGTGGTAATGAGCAGGAGCTCCGTCTTATTGAATCCACATTTGTTCCCTTTCAAAGTTATCGACTTCTTCAAGAAGCTGTGGTAATTCGTTTTGCAAAAAAATAAATTCGAAAATTTAATATTCCACACCATACACTAAGCGACCACTAGTTTTGGTTTTGAACTTCCCGGACCAAAAATGGATTAACTGTTGAATAATAATGTATGTTATGGCTGTTAACTGCTCCATTACTGCGAAAAGTAGCTTTATCAGAAAACATTACTTTGGATAAAAAATTTGGATCGGCCTCTATTACTCCATTCATGGTGGTACAAAAGTTTACTCGTCGTTCAAAATCACGGTCTTGAAGTTCTTGGTGTAATTCCATATGAAAGTGATGATATTTGTATTTTCTCGTGGTGCTATTAGCCGTAGATTGGGATGTGTCAGATAAGTCAGCTTATTGACGGCTGCTGGCCTGGGGATTATCTTCAACATGAAGTAAAATCTCCATTTGGTTTTCCGCATTGGTAGCATTCTGGTTTACTACTTTCCGTTTCGTATACTCAACGCTAGCACTACCATCTAACCGTTCCATTTAGCACTAAAAAGGTTTTCTAGGTGGTATACGTCTATTAGGATACTTCGCTCCGTAAAGCCTTACTGCCAAAAGACAATTAATTCATTTTTAGGAAAATCCATAACTATTAACTTTATACATCACTTACTACAGTTATAGTATAAGTGTATTAGAAACGAGGGTAAAAATTGAAAAATTCAAAATAAATCGAAAATTATAATAATAATAATATACAGGGTGTGCCATTTAAAAAATTTGAGATTTTTCAATTTGAAATAGTCGAAATGCATACATTTATTTTGAACACTCTGTAGCATCTGACTCAAATTTCTTTACATATATCTTTTTTTCATCTCTATAGAACGCTCGTACCAATTATGAGTATTCTACCTTCAGAAACAAGGGCGCTAGTGGCAATTTTTTACAAAACTGAAAGCTAGTATTTTTTTTTAAATTGAAATATTGGGAAAACTACTAGATTTAGGTATATAACATTATTAATAAAAAACTTATAAAATTTTACGCAGACTTTAAAAATAAATTAGAAAATAGGATGTTCCATTTAAAAATGTTATATTTGCCACACTTTTTTGAAGTACCCTGTATGCTCAAAAATAATTTTCAGCTGTGTACCTTAACATTCGCTAAAATTATTGAACTTAACATTTTTTCGTCATTCCCGAAACAAATGAGGTAATGAACTTTACTCTATCGTTGACTCACCCTGTACAATCCGAGACAAAAGTATGTGAAATTTTAATTTATTGTTCTGGCATTAAAATAAACAAACTTATAGTCATTGTTTTATTTTTTAATCAATTTTATTACACAAATATGAACATTTTTGTTTTTAATTAATTTTAATTAAAATTTTTGTTATTTTTAATTATTACTGCAAAACTTTTGGCAGTGAAAATGCATTGAATCTAACTTCAAATAATAAAATGTATTATTTTCAGTGTTCAGTACGGAACACTTATAAGATCACTTCGGTGTCTGTCTGTCCGTCTGTCACTCGATTTTCTCCGAAACTATTTGACATAGAAAGTTGAAATTTGACACTAATATAGGCATTGATGGAGCTAGTTTTTGGGAGGTGAAATCGGAAGTGAAAAAAAAAAATTTACCAGGTCATCGAATGAGGTGTGAAATAAAAGCTTTATTAAATTTAAAAGATTTAGAAAAATTGCTGTCGCCCCCTTATCTCAAAAAGTACTGATCAAAAAATTTTGAAAAAATTCTGAAATATTCTCCACAGAGTAGATTGTACGGAATTATCACGAGTGCTATAACTTTAATAATTAATCTGGTATATAAAAAACAAAAATTTTAAGGTCAGCACTTTTCAGTAAAGATCGGAAAAAACCTTGTTGAAAACTCATTTGAGATGTGTTTTGTGAAGTCACTAATCATTTTATACTTCCGTATTTTTTTTTATTATTTTAAAAGCATTCAACATACAGAACACCAATTGCGCAACTCCCACTTGCACTTGGCGGATTTTTTTATTGAGGGATGTTCGGCAGGTACAATTCGAGACAAAAGTATGTGAAATGTTAATTTAACTAATATCTTTGTTATTCTGGTATTAAAATAAAAAAACGTATAGTAATAATTTTATTTTTTATGTAATGTTATTAAACAAATATGAATGTTTTTGTTTTTAATTAATTTTAATTTAAAATTTTTTATATTTTTAATTATTACCAAAAAACTTTTGGCGGTGAAAATGCCTTGATTCTAGATTCAAATAATAAAATATATTATTTTTTTTATTATTTATGGATGTTTGGGAGGTACAATCCGAGACAAAAGTATATGAAATTTTAATTTAATTAATATCTTTGTTATTCTGAGAACTTATGGTCATAATTTTATTTATTATGTAATTTTATTATACACATATAAATTTTTTGTTTTTAATTAATTTTAATTTAAAATTTTTTATATTTTTTAATTATTACTGAAAAATTTTTGGCAGTGAAAATCCCTCGAACCTAACTTCAAATAATAAAATATATTAGTTTTTTGTTTGTTTATTAGATAAGTGATAAAGGGTATTTCAAGTTACTTAAATTAGAACAAAAATATATACCCTAATAACGGGAAATTTTATTTTGGAAAAAATTAATTAAATAAAATAAGTCTCACTTTTATTTATTGAAACGTGACGAAACTGTAACTTGTTAGTAGTTGCTCCTTTCCTGCATCTTTACAAACTAAAGCATGCGTACCCGCATTGTGCATTGATCTTAGTGTATATAATATTGATACAGTTTGAGGTAATTATTTGGAGTTTTATCACGGACATAGAGGATGGACTGAATGGTCTATATCCCGCTGTGAAGTCAATGTGGACGCAAAAGTGTGAGAGAGACAAAGCAAATGAGCGGCCAGTAGCTGTCTCTTTCTGGAATGCCGTTAAGCTAAGACACTCTTGAAAATAATATTTCTAAGTGTTCTATTTAAACTAAAAGCGGGTGGGGGCTTTTCTCGCCTTGAATTCCGTCTCGGGGTATTGCGCCTTGTTTATTACAGGCCTACCGAAAAGAAACAGGTATTAGCCGCACAGTTGCTTTATCTCTTTCTGGAGAGTGGTAAATTTTGTGAGATTAATGCTCAGTCCATTCTCTATGTCTATGGAGGTTTATTATGTACGTTTAGTTTTTATTGAATATAATGCCGAAACTGTTATCGATGGAAAGGGGAAATAGTGACTCAGAAGGTTTATTTTAAAGATTAGAACAACAACTTGGCTTGAAACGAAGAAAATTTTGACCGCTTATCCCCAATGGGAAATACCGTGAATTTGTCCATCTGACAAAAATTAGCAAAATCTGGAATTACAATGGGTATTTTGAAGAGCAAGCATGACAATTTAGATGATAAAAGGCTGGAAGTATATCTTACAGAAAAAAATAAAAATAAAGAATTACAATCATTGCAAAAACCCAATATTAAAAAAATTGTATAGTGGTTTAGTAAGTTATTTGTAATTAAAAAATAATAAAATAAACAAAAACTATTTATTTTTATATTAATATTTTAACATTTTTTTATAATTAATAAATATTACTTTAATGTGCAGTTTCAAAGACTATGTCGGCAGCAGTGTTGTAATTTGTATTTTTAATATATTAAATCAAGAGGGCGATCCTAAATTATGACCTGTCAACTGACCGTCTGCCTGTTCATTTTATGGGGCGAGTCGAATAAAAGCCTTTAACGTTGATTTTGCGGTCCCCGTGTCCTGGAATGCCCAACAGACGCTATTATAGTTTCTACATAAAATCTTAAAGTATTTACTTAAAACTAAGTATTTTCTAAATTGTTCAAGCGTTTATCGAAATTTTAAACACTTACTAAATTTTTCAAACGTTTTAATCGAAATTTCAAATATTTACTTGATTTTTCAAGCATTAATTTACTTGATTTTTTTGAATTTATACTAGAATTTAAAAGCATTTTATTTGAAATTTCTAGTAAACGCTTCAAAAATCTAGCAAATACTTAATTTTAAGTAAATACTTTAAAATTCTTCTAAAGTTTTTTTAAACAGCGTAAACCTAATAATAATAATTTCAGTCACCCGGTACGAATTTTATGTAGAACCTATAATAGCTTCTATGCTATCAGAATTTCGATTTTTTTTTGAACTCTGAAAATGCCTTGGCTTGTTCAAGTACAACCGAGGCATTTTATATTTTGTGATATTTTACTAATTAAAGCCTAAATCTTCTAGAAATAATTTGGGCAGACGCGTAGGGCACAAAACTTGAGACTTGCGGTCTTATTTATGCAAAAACCCGAAAAAGAGCCGTTTTCGGCTTGACAAAGGGGGTCCAGCTTCGTCCTTCAGTATTGGCGGCGTCTGCCTTTTGCAGGTTCTCTCTTATTCTATCAAGAACAAACTAAATTTATTGATGTTATATGGTTAAATGACTGCCCATTATTTTATTGGCGTTTTTTTGGTCCTTAAAGCTGGTCCGGTCTCGCCGGCGGCTGCCCTTTGGGGCGACTTTTTTAGTGTCAACAAATGTTATGATACTCGATTCAAGTGGTTAAACGACAGTCCATTTGTGGATGTAGCATTTTGGACCAGCTTTAGGGCAAGGGGGCCGCAAAAATCAACGTTAAAAGCTTTTAGTCGACTGGCCCGATAAAATGAACAACTAGGCAGACACAGGTTAAAATTTCGGGTCGCCCTCTTGGTCTATATTGTTTATATATCATTGGTTTATGAATCTATAATAAATAAATTTAAGGTTTACTGCAAACTTTTCAAAGTGACTTACGATGTTGCCACTGCAAATGACATACTGAGTTCTCATTAATTATTTTTTTTTTGCATTAACAATTTTGTAAGTACTTAATATTATTAATTAATTTGCTTTTTAAATACTTAATCTACTACTTTAGACATGTTAACGATTCGTATTATTTTTTCGTTACTATTTTTCTACTTAAATCCCCGTGATAGTATGTTTTACGTTGAACTACTAGTAAATTTGATATAAATAAAAATTGCTGTAACTTTTGAATGATTTAGTGAACTGATTTCAAATTTCTTGAGGAGTTTCCAGAAACTATATTTTTTTTTATGAAATACTGGCTATTTTGAGTATATCAAAGAAGCTGTTGCTTCTAAACATCTTGCATACCGACAATGGAGTGAAAATCCTAACACCATAAACCGTAACACCTTTATTCGTACCAGGAAGAGATGCAAAGAAATTATCGACGAAACCAAAGAGGCATACAATCAACGGATTATAAACAAACTTTTCGCTTGTCCCAACAATTGCAGGTCCTTTTGGTCAGTCGCTAAGGCAGTTAGTCAAAATTTCCAAATCCACCATACCACCACTCACACGGCCAGATAATTCTATTACCACGACACCTGTTAAGAAAGCGAACTTGTTGGCTGAACTCTTTGCTTCGCATTCTACTGTCGATTTCCAAGGAAAAACACCGCCTACTACTCCTATATTGCAGTCAAAGATGCCCGATGTTGTCTTCAGACAGCGTATCATAAACCGTATTTTAATCAAGCTAGACACCTAAAAGGCTTCTAGCGCTGACGGAATACCTACCATAGTTCTCAAAAACTGTGCGAGGAAACTAACACCAGTTTTCTGTAGACTTTTCAACACGCAAAGGGAATATTTCCTTCCTGCTGGAAATGTGCCACAGTTCAGCCGATACCTAAAAAAGGCAAGAAGACCTTGCCAAATAACTACCGACCAATCGCACTGCTTTCAATAATATCGAAAGTCATGGAAAAGGCTATCAATCAGCATCTTCTAAAATATCTTGAAGAATTCAACATTATTAGCGATCACCAATATGGCTTTCGTAAAAATAGATCAACAGGAGATCTTCTGACTTATATAACACATGCTTGGAACAACGCAATTGAACACTTTGGAGAATCTCGAGCGGTTGCTCTTGACATATCCAAGGCAATCGACTGTGTTTGGTACGATGGGCTGTTGGCTGAGCTACGTTCTTATAGTATGTCTGAAAAGTTCTGTTTGAGGCTCTCACGTTTCCTCAGAGAGCGTTCTTTAAGAGTGGCAGTCGATGGATTCCTTTCTAACACCTTCACTGTCAACGTCGGTGTACCCCAGGGCTCCATACTGTCTCCTGGTCTCTTTCTCATTTATATTAACGATCTGCTAGAAAAGACTGAGAATCCAATCTACAGCTTTGCAGATGACAGTACACCTATCTCTTCATTCACTTTGAACGCTCGGACATCGGCTACTCAGTCAAATATCCGCAGACAGCAGGAAGTCATTCAACTTAACAAAGACCTGGAAGAAATTCTATCTTGGGGTGAAAGTAACCAAGTAGAATTTAACGCTACAAAAACCAAGCGGTAGTTTTTTGCTAAAAAAGTTAACGATGCTGAACCCGACATAGTTATGTCGGGGCACTCCATTCCTCTAACATCATCACTCAATTTGTTGGGCGTTAATTTGAGAGCAAATATGTCCTGGCATGAACATGTTGCAGGCATAGCAAGGAGAGCTTCTCAAAAATTGGGAATATTATTTCGAACCAGAAAGCTTTACACTCCACAACAACTGTTAATTCTTTACAAAGCTCACATTCGACCAACTATGGAATACCGCTCCGATGTTTGGAGCTCTGCTCCCAAACATACACTACATTTGTTGGTTTCTATTCAGAGAAGAGCCGTTCGTCTGATTGGAGACCCGGAACTGACCGGCGGCCTTGATTCGCTGGAACATCGAAGAACGGTTGGCGACTTGAGCCTATTCTACAAGTATTTTCATGGAAGGTGTTCGAAGGATGTGGCCCGCTTAATTCCTCCCAGAACGGTGCATGTTAGAAGTACACGTCGCGCTAATACTTCACATCCGTATGAGGTGCAGCTTGTTACTTCTCGTACAACGCTTTTCAAGCAATCTTTTACATGGAGAACATCATCCCTTTGGAATAGTTTGCCCAGGACTGTGTTTCCCTCCAAGTACAATTTACAGCGATTCAAGAACAACGCGAATCGCCTTCGCCGCACACGTGTTGCTCCTGTAGCACTTTAGGGATTTCCCTGTAGCACGTGTGCTGAACCCATAAAAAAAAATATCTCCCAAACATCCTTAAAATCAGCTTCTAAATCCTTTCTCTGTATAATTTAACCTCCGAATTACGAGAAGAAAATTAAAATTTTGAAAGAATGTGCGACTAGTTTCTGTTAAAAAATGAAAGAAGGTCAGTAATTAAATAGCAGATTTTTCCATTCCTGCTGTTTTCTTCTTTGATTCCTGTAAGTTAGTTGCAACTGAAAAATTAAATTTTTCTTTTAAAACGAGCAAGATGTGATTTGCGGTTTAGAATTTGAATGACTTTACTCGAAAGAAAAAGTTGGTTTTATTTCTAAGAAAGATGACAATTTCGTTTTTGATTCAAGTTAAAAATAAGTTAACTTTAATAAATCTTACTCTCCCTAAAAAAGCCGAAACAACCAAAGTAAAATTGCGACTGTTTTGAAATATAAAACCAGGATTATTTAAAGGCGGAAATTAAATATTATTAATTCCTTTAATAAGGTATTATTTCACTGGAAGAGATTCAAAAAAAAAACAGCGTCGTTTTTAGTGTTCCGTACGGAACAATTATAAGATCACTTCGGTGTCTATCTGTCTGTCTGTCCGTCTGTCACACCCGATTTTCTCCGAAACTATTTGTCACAAAAAGTTGAAATTTGGTAATAATATAGGAATTGGTGGCCTCATCAGAGCGATGTAGTTTTGATACTTAAATTTTGAGTTAAGGGGTTAGTTTTTGGAGGATGAAATCGGAAGTAAAAAAAAAAAATTTTACTTGATCATCGAGTGTGGTGTCAAATGAAAGCTTGTAAAAATACGAGTAATATATATATATATATATATATATATATATATATATATATATATATATATATATATATATATATATATATATATATATATATATATATATAATGTAATACTTGCGCACACCTTTCTTTGTATTATTTTTAAAAAATCGCGAAAAATCGCTATCTCCCCATTATCTCGAAAAGTACTCTGACCAAAAAATTTTGAAAAAATTCGGGAATATTCTCCATGGGGTGTAGACTGGACGAAAATTGTCACAAGTGCATTACCTTTAATAATTTATTTTTTATATAAAAAAAAAACAAAAAGTTCAAGGTCATTAGTTTTCAGTAAAGATTGGAAACAACTCATTTGGAGTGTGTTTTGTAAATTCACTGAGCATTTTATACCTCCATAACAAAAAATTTTATTTTAAAAGCAATCAAAGTACGGAACACTAATTGCGCAAGTTCAACTTGCACTTGACCGGTTTTTTAAATTTAAAATACCAACGTATGTCAGCCAACAGCTGGATTGGTATGTGAGACAACACCAAAGGAGATCCACGATGATATGAAAACAACACTAGGGGAATCTGCTCCGTCATATACCACCGTGAAAAAATGGGTTGCAAAATTTAAACGTGGATGAGAGAGCTTCGAAGATGACCCTCGCTCCGGCCGGCCCACGACGCGTACGACTGAAAAAAAAATCGGCAAAGTGTGTGATCTCAAATTGAAAGACCGTAGATTAACTATCAGGTAGATTGCAGACATTATAGGCATCTCGTATGAACGAACACAAAACATCATTGCCAACAAACTAGGATTTTCTAAGGTTTTCGCTAGGTGGGTCCCCAGATTGCTTTCAGTTGAACAAAAGCGAATTCGACTCACGATTTCTCGCGATTGTTTGGAGATGTTTGAGGCTGCTCCGCAAGATTTTCTTAACAGGTTTGCGACAATGAACGAAACCTGAGTTCACCACCATACTCCGAAGTCAAAACAACAACACAAGCAGTGGAAAAAATCTGGTGAACCGACCCTAAAGAAAGCGAAGACAATTCTGTCGGCTGGAAAAGTGATGGCGTCAATTTTTTGGGTTGCTTAAGATGAACTACCTTCCGAAAAGCAAAACCATAAACTCGATTTACTATTGCACTCTTTTGCATCGTTTAGATCAAGAAATTGAAGAGAAACGCCTAGGATTACTGAGAAAGAAAGTTTTGTTCCATCAGGACAACGCTCGCGTTCACACGTCTGTTGAGTCTATGTCTCAAATTCGTGATTGTGGTTTCGATTTGCTGCCCCGGCTTATTCTCCTGATTTGGCACCTTCGGACTTTCATCTGTTCCAAAACCTCAGTGGCCAGAAATGTTCATTAAATAAAGAAGTCGAAGCTGCAGTTAACCAGTATTTTGAAGACCTTGAGGAATCTTTTTTTGACACAGATGTGGAAGCTTTGGAAACATATGGAAGAAGTGCATAGAGCCAGGTGGAGATTACGTTGAAAAATAAAAATATTTTTGTACGTATTTTATTTTGTTTTCTTAACTAGGCCGCGAATTAATCCATCCCCGTAACATTTTTGGAGCAGCGGGGTAATTGTTTTTTTTCACTTTTAGGGGTAAAATTTACCACAAACGTAACAAAACAAACTAGGCAAATTGACACAGACGCGTGGTATTTTATACATTTAGCGCTAATCTGAATGTTTTGATCACATTTATACACGAAAAAGTAATATTTTTAGGACTAACCTCAAACAAGTGATACGAGGAGTAAATAAAACAAATTACTAGTTTTCTAGGTTATGAGATGTGATGTCGACCTAAAACCTTTTTTTGTATACTAGATGTACCTATCATAGATGTCGGTGAATTTTTTAGGGTTGCATAGTGTTTTTCATCCTAGCTTCCTTCCGTTAAGTGATGAAGTTCTGTAATAGTATCTTCTTTTTATTTTATCTTTATTATTAATTCCTTTAGCTCCTAACTGGAGCATACGGCTTCTGCGAAGAGTCCAATATATTCTGTTGGCTCCTATTGTCTTTACCTCTGCCCATGTAGTGTTAGCTCTTCTCAGTTCTTCCATGATAGGTCTTCTCCACGTTTGTCTTGGGCGTCCACATCTTCTGTGTTCTTGTGGATTCCACTCTAGGAAGCTTTTTGCTATATTGGACGAAGATCGCCTTTAATAACTTCTCTTCCCACTTTAAATTGACAACATTTTTTTTATATTTTTCCAATTATTTGATCATCGTAATTTTCTACTACGACTGATGATTTTATTATATAAAGCCACCTTTAAAAGCTCCTTTCCAGCCGTCATATCGATTATAATGTAATATCTCCAACGGCGATAGAATGAGTTTTTCTGCGATAGTATGAGGCTTCGTACGTTTTGCCATCCATGTGTCATCTTGTAAGATCCTGCAAAGTTTGCTTGGCATTGATACCTTCTAATGAAAACTATGGTTTTGTTGATGTCCTGTCAGAATGACCGCCTGTAATAAACTTCTCTTCCGTTAAATCTTTTGCATTATTCTAAAAATTTGCGCTTGTGTTAAAATTAGCTAAAATATCAGTTAAAGCAAAAAAAATCGTTTAAAGAGAAGGTGTATAAACCAAGAGGGCGACCCAAAATTTTGAGCTGTCGACCTAACTGTTGCCTGCCTAGTTGGTCATTCTATCGGGCGAGTCAAATAAAAGCCTTTAACATTGATTTTGCGCCCCCCGCGCCCTAGAATGCACAGATAAGGCTCAAAATGCTACTACAGTTGTTTAACCACTTGAATCAAGTACTAGTACAAACATTGGTGGACACTAGAGAAGTTTAGCGCCGATCCAAAAATGGACTGTCATTTAACCGTATAAACTGCAACCTGCAACAGACAGACGCCGCTAATACGACCGTTTTTAGCTGGAAAAAGTGGGTACAGCTTTGTCTTCCGGTATTGACGGCGTCTGCGTTTTGCAGGTTCCCTCTTATTTTATGAAGAACAAACCAAATTTATTGATTTTATATGATTTTATAAGGTTAAATGATCCCGTTTTTTGAGCCCTAAAGCTGAGCCCGGTCTCGGCGGCGTCTGCCCCTTGGGTGGTTAAACGACAGTCCATTTTTGGATGTAACATAGCATTTTAAACCTTTTCTGAGCATTCCAGGGCACAGGGCCGCAATATCAACTTTAAAGGCTTTTATTCGACTCGCTCGATAGAATGAACAACTAGACAGAGGGATAGTCGACAGGTCAAAGTTTCGGGTCGCCCTCTTGGTCTAGTAGACTGAAAAACGAAACCACGTTTTGAGTGTCGGTAAACGTAGACTGAAATATAACTACCAAGTTTAAAATTTGCATATAATATGTACATTTAGATCGTACTCGTACTAATTATAGAGCAATTATGGATTTTCCTTTTAGCTGTTACGAGACAGAATAGCCAAAACAACTGTAAAGAGTAGAGTATAGTCCACACATAATCTTTCATCTTTGGTGTACATAAAACTCTGCTTTAATTAAATGTTGGGCTGTTTTATAGCTCGACGTATGTAATTAAAATTAAGCGAAAATTAGTTTTTGCTCATTAAAAAGACTGATTTTACAACAGAAGTAGTGCGACAGCATTATATTGTTTAATCTTATCGTTGCGAACGGTTAACGCTTTTTGTAAGAGCAGGTGGGTCCCCAGAGTTCGAGTAACGATCGCGAGCATTGCATTGTCTCGCATGGAACAAAAAAAAACTAGGACGGTTTTTTGTTATTGAGAATTCTAGGACAAATTAGAAAACTAGCGAAACAAGTTTCTAATCCCAAACTGCAAGCCAAACCTAATTTTAAAGCTAAAAGGGAAACCACAAGTAGAATAGCACTCTGTTTCAACCGACTGCTCATGGGAGATTAAGAGATTCGACACGAGAACTAAAGTTAAAAAAAAATTAAGCTCGTAGACATTAACTCGAACAATGTAATTATACCTTAATTTAAAATAAATCCGGACAATAACGGCATATCCAAAATTACTAAAAATAAAACATTGGAAAGGGAAATATCAATACGAAAATATACCTATCAACGACGTTGCTCCAAAACTAAATTACAAGAAAAAAAAAACAATAAAATCTATAAATTTTTACACACTATATATATATATATATATATATATATATATATATATATATATATATATATATATATATATATATATCGATATTAACATTACCTTTTCAGAGTGAAAATTCAATTTATAAATAAGCTGCTTTAATATTTAAAAATCCTACATTCGCTGGAAAAGTTTAAAAAGATCATGATAGAGAAAAATAATACAAATGAAACTAGAAACGTAAAAGCATTGTTATTAGTATGCCGTACGGAGCACTTATAATATCACTTCGGTATCCGTCCGTCCATCCATCTGTCTGTCTCTCTATATGTTTGTCACACCCGATTTTCTCCGAGACAATTTGACATAAAAAGTTGAAATTTGGCACTAATATAGGAATTGATGGCCTTATCAGAGCAGTGTAATTTTGAAAGTTATTTTTTTTTATAAGTCTAGCACACGTGCTGCAGAGAAGTCCATAAAGCGCTACAGGAGCGGCACGCGTGCGGAAAAGCGATTCACGCTGTTCTTGAATCGCTGTAAATTGTACCCGGTGGGAACAGTCCTGGGCAAATCATTCCAAAGGGATGATGTTCTCCATATAAAAGACTGCTTGAAAAGCGTTGTACGAGGAATAACAAGCTGAACCTCATGCGGATGTGAAGTATTAGCACGACGTGTATTTCTAACATGCACCGCTCTGGGAGGAGTTAAGCGGGCTACATCTTTCGAACACTTCCCGTGAAAATACTTGTAGAATAGGCTCAAGTCGCCAACCGTTCTTCGATGTTCCAGTGAATCAAGGCCGCAGGTCAATTCCGGGTCTCCAATCAGACGAACAGCTCCTCTCTGAACAGAATCCAACAAATGCAGTATATGTTTAGGAGCGGAGCCCCAAACATGGGAATAGTACTCCATATTTGGTCGATATTGAGCTTTGTAAAGAATTAACAGTTGTTGTGGAGTGTAAAGCTTTCTGATTGGAAATAATATTCCCAACTTTTGAGAAGCTCTCCTTGCTATCCCTGCAACATGTTCATGCCAGGGCATATTTGTTCCCAAATTAACGCCCAACAAATTGAGTGACGATGTTAGAAGAATGGAATGCCCCGCCATAACTATGTCGGGTTCAGCAACGTTAACTTTTTTAGAAAAAACTGCCACCTGCCTTTGGTAGCGTTAAATTCCACTTGGTTACTATCACCCCAAGATAGAATTTCTCTCAGGTCTTTGTTAAGTTGAACGACTTCCCGCTGTCTGCGGATATTCGTCTAAGTAGCCGATGTCCGAGCGTTCAAAGTGAATGAAGAGATAAGCGTACTGTCATCTGCAAAGCTATGGATTGGGTTGCCGGTCTTTTCCAGCAGATCGTTAATATAAATGAGAAAGAGAGTAGGAGATAGTATGGAGCCTTGGGGCACACCGGCATTAATAGTGAAGGTGTTAGAAAGAAATCCGTCGACTGCCACTCTTAAAGAACGCTCTCTGAGGAAACATGAGAGCCACGAACAGAACTTTTCAGACATACCATAAGAGCGTAGCTTAGCTAACAGTCCATTGTGCCAAGCACGGTCGAATGCCTTGGATATGTCAAGAGTAACCGCCCGAGACTCTCCAAAGCGTTCAATTGCGTTATTCCAAACATGTGTTATGTAAGTCAGAGGATCTCCTGTTGATCCATGTTTACGAAAGCCCTATTGGTGATATTTTAGAAGATGCTGATTGATAGCCTTTTCCATGACTTTCGATATTATTGAAAGCAGTGCGACTGGTCGGTAGTTATTTGGCAAGGTCTTCTTGCCTTTTTTAGGTATCGGCTGAACTGTGGCGCATTTCCAGCAGGAAGGAAATATTCCTTTTCTGTAGGATAGGTTGAAAAGTCTACAGAAAACTGGCTTAGCGACTGACCAAAAGGACCTCGAATTGTTGGGACGAGCGAGAAGTTTGTTTTTAAGTCGTTGATTGTGTGCATCTGTTCCGTGCACGAACAAAGGTGTTACGATTTATGGTGTTAGGATTTAAACGTCATTGTCGGTAAGCAAGATGTTTAGAAGCAACAGCTTCTTTGCATTTTCGGTCAAACCGAGGCTTGCCGTTGGAAGGGCATTTTTTCGAAAAAGAATGTGAGCTTCCATATCAGCCAAAATAACATCGGAAATCTCCATGGCTCAATCAGATGGGTCGTCAGATCGAAAACAAACGTCTAACCAAGGGAAAGTTCGAAAGTTAAATTTGACTTAAGAGGTTAGTTTTGAGGAATAAAATTGGAAGTGAAAAATAAAAATTACCATGTCATCGAACGTGGTGTCAAATGAAAGCTAGTAAAAAGACGAGTTCAAAAATATATATAACGTAATACTTGCACACACTTCTCTTTGTATTTTTTTTAAAAAGTGCAAAAAATCACTGTCCCCCCTTATCTCGAAAAGTACTGATCAAAAAATTTTGAAAAAATTCTGGAATATTCTCTTTAAGGTATAGATTGAACAAAAATTATCACGAGTGCATTACCAGTAAAGATCGGAAAAAAAACTTTGTTGAAAATCCATTTGAGATGTGTTTTGTGAAGTCACTGATCATTTTATACGTCCGTATTTTTTTTTGTTTTAAAAGCAATCAACATACGGAACACTAATTGCGCAAGTCCCACTTGCACTTGACCGGTTATTTTTAAATATACTTATAGAGATAATGCTGTTCTGAAACTTTTAGTTTCATTTTTAAGACTTATTACGGTTAGCAGATGTTACTAATAGTAAATCTTACTAGAAAATACTATTCGAGATCTCTTTGTACAATCTGCTTAAATTTTTACTAAAAGAACAACGTATAGTTTGACAGACAGTCTTTATTAAATATACAACTATAACGTGGTATACTGAGAAGAGGAGCCAAGAATAAAAATATATTAAAATATAAAATAACCGTGTAGCAACATGCTTAGTCTGTCCAATGGATTATAATTAAAGTTGACGAGTAATTAAATAACAGACTTTCCAGTTCACATTCCTGTAATTTATTTTACAAAGGAAAAATTAAATTTTACTTATTAAAATGAGTCGAGTGTGATCTGAGATATAAAAGATGTATTAACGACGATTTTGACTAAAAGAATATTTTATAAAATAAATTTGGAAGTTATTAAGGGCATGGAACCGAAAAAAAGCGTTTATTACGATTTTTTTTAGCGAAACTATTCATTATATAAATCAGGTTTCTATTTTATATAATAATACAGAGCTTAAAATACAATTTAATTTAAAAAAAAATCTAGTTTCGACCGTTCAGTACATTGTGTATGAGCTCCTGTGAGCGGATCAACATAATTTTGCTGGTGATTAATAGTTTGATAGTCGATGCCTCGCCTGCCAAGATTCCTATACGCTAACCACACATTTGAATGAATAACAGATTGAAATTGAACTTCTCTTTATATAATTGGCGTTAATGTGTTTTCATCTCTCTTTTCCTACTCATTTTGTTTTCAAACCAATAACCCACGGTCCATCGGTTTTTTTTTTTTTTTTTTTTTTTTTGTTCGTCTACCATGGTTTCGATTGTTTTGCACCGGTGCACCACTATCTTCAGATTCAGGTTGTTGATCACCTTGTAAGAGCCTTCCCCTGTCATATTTTCGGCGATCCGCGAATCGCATTTCATCAATTTGCATAGGATCGTCGTTGCTTCCAATTAATCGTCCTCTGCGATTGACTGACACTTCGCGGCACATGTTATACTAATCACTTATGGTATGTGACGACCTTCCAGTCTGTTTTTCACATGTTGTACTCGGAATGTCGTTCCCGAACATAAACACCAATTTCAAAATTTGTCATAAACTTAAATTACAATGTAACTTGCTGTTTAAATCCGTATAATGGAAGAATTCATTTCCGGTTCTAAACAATTTTGTTGTTTGATAGCCTTTTCTCGGACAACATAAGACTGGATGAAGCGCTCCTTCACATCGCGTTTCTTTTTTCTTTGCATTTCCGCACCACACCCATCACAGATGTTATTTTCATCATTCTGCATAAGTAGATTATGCGTTTGCAGAAATGTGCATCTTCGTTAAAAGTGATATTAATATAAAAATCTCGCAACATGGCTTCTTTTGAAATATACGTTGTTGTAAACCAACTATTTTTATTAATATATTATTATATTGTTTTGCCCTATGAATTTAATTCAAGTTATAGTTTAACAATAATCAATTCTCAATAAAAGATATACCATGTACACTTACTAATAGCTCAATTAATCATTTTCTTTGTAAACTTCTTGATGGCGCCGAGAAGTTGCCAAAATATGTAGTCATTAGCAAGAAGGGCAAATATTTGTTAGCTAAACTGAAAAGTCCGCCTGTAGTATATTTTTGAGAGTTAATACACAAAATACCAGGCATTCAGCTAGAGAGGACATTAAGACTTTACATTATTACAGTAACATTCTTATTTATTAATTAATTAACAAAGTACCAAGTATAAAATATTAATTATTATTATAAGCAACGATATTATTATATTCATATTAAAATAAGCACCAAGTTTCCTTAATAAAAAGTTAGAAGTATTATTTTTGATCGACTTACTAAACCAGAAAAGCAACGCAACGGTCGGTTACAACAACGTGTTAACAACTTGTCATTGTAACTAATGCCGAAACATACCATGTTTTATTGCTTTGCTTAGAAATATATTTATTGCAGGTAGACCGCACGCAACAATTAAAATTTTTGTAAGTAGACCGCACACAAAATTGTTACAAAAACGCTTTTTTCGGCTCTATGACGAGGTATGTGCCCTTAAGCCAAGTAACATTAAAAGTGTATATAATTATAGTACAATTAGCTGAAACTGAAAATATTTTGACTTCCGGGCAAACTGGATATAATTCCACATTAAATATTCTTGAGTAGTTGACATACACTGCTTAGAAGCTAGAGTCAGAACAAAGTTTAAATCAGTAATACTAATTTTTGGCTCTTTTGTACGTTTAAGCATAAAATAAACGAAAAGTTATTCAGTTTTAATACGTTCAACTCTACCTTGTATTTTATGATTCTATTAAATAATTTATCATTAGTCATGTTTTTCATAAGCCACAGCAATTTTGATCTCAAGTGCAGGGCTGTAGCCATCGGGCAGAGGAACCGTAACCACCTCTACAAATTAAATTACCATTCTATTGTTTACATTTTTCATAAAAAATTTTTATCTGTAGAGCTTGTTGTTATTAAATAATTATAATTTCCAAAAATTAAACTGCTTATTAGGTAATTTAAGTCTATAAAAAAATTGTATAGTGATTTACTAGGTACATATAAAATTTATCGGGTAGACCAAGGCCGTGAAAGGGGTGGACCCTTTCACCCTCTTGGTCTGTTCATTATCCCAGCCAAAAACCTGGAAAAATTCCTATAATATTATTTAAAACTGCCAAAATGACACCCTCGCATATTCAAAATAAAAATAATGTAAAAATAACTTAACTTTCCCATTCCTCGACTCAAAAAACCCTAAAATAGACCTGTACTCCATATATAAAAAGCAACCCTTTTTACCCCTACCCCACCACTCTTATCCCTTACATATTTTAATGTGCTTAAAATTTGTACAAAAAAAAAAGAGTAGGGTCATGTCGGCAACAGTGGCTCATTATTTTTTGGCAGGTTCTAGCACCTAGATAATAATTAACAGAAACTTTGGCACAGTCATACAAGAAACTCCATTTGTTGGGCTATCTTTTGGCATTGACAAATTTTCAGTAACCACCACCAAAAACAAACTAGTCATATTTTTTAAAAAAATGAGAATTGAGTCACTGTGCACCGGTATGTGGGGACAGTGATTCATTCCTACAGTACACTGTGGCTCTAAGAGTACATAGTGACCCAGATCGAATATATTGCCAAAATCTTTTATATTATATTAAATTCTTGCAAAGCTAAGTGGCATTATGTCATTAACATCAATAACCAGGACAATCAACATTCAAATAACTTCTGAAAACAAGACATCTCTCTTCTTCTCGAAACATCCTTGTAGTTTTAAATCAGGTATCTCTAAACAGACATCAATAATATTAAAATAAACTAAGTCAAAATAACAAATTAATAGGCAGGTAACGATTAGGAACTCTCTGGCTTATTCTTGAGATACAAAATGTTATTTAAAGGGACTCTATATTCTCACATCAAGTGGCTTCAATGTGGCTGATGTATAAGGGTGGTGAGGATATAAACACCGGCATTATTTGCCAAATCTAATGCTGAGTGGGACTCATGGTTGCCCTTTACTAAAATACATGGATTATCTTTAGATGCATTAGAATGTTTTATGAAGTGATTTATCACTTCTGGGAATATGGTGGAGTTCATCCAGCCGGACGGTGATGCCAATCCAAGCATCCCTGTTGGTGTATTTTTAATCATGTGGTCTTTAAAAATTTTTCGGGGAAATGCCACTTGCACCGATTATAATGTAACACGTTGTTATCAACGTTCTCCTATCTCCGCTTTCTTGCAAGCAAAAACTTTTTAACGTTTATGTATTTTTATAGTGGAGGTCTCATCTAAATTGATTATCCGAATTCCATCCGCAAATACAGAGTTGCGATTGATCAAATCTCCCAGATTGTCATAAAACTTGTCCACATTGTTCCGGTTAAAGGCTGTAGCCTTTTCGAGACTGCAGAGCTCTGAACGCCTCAAACACAAACTATGTCTACGCCTAAATGGACCAAAAAAAAAAGCACAATATCTGCAATATTATTTTTTCGTGCTATCTATTAGGATTGTATGAGAACCGTAGCTCCTAAAAAATTTTAGCCAAAAAATCTGAAAATTAGAATCTTAAAGCTTCAAAATGCTTTTTTTAAAGTCTCAATACGACCATTTTTCATCGAAATACAGCCTGTCAAAAATCACCGAAAAATTTGGAATTTTTTTTGCTCCCTCAATTTTTTTGAGTAGTGTATTATCTGCCTACATTAATATGTAAAGCCAAGCCAACATTTTTGTTCTTTACTATCGAAACCAGATAAATTTTCATGGACCCCCACTTACAACTTGTGAACCCCCATTTTTTTTCACGCCAACGTAGACCCCCGTCGAGTCTCCCGTGGACCCCTGGGGATCCACCTGAACCACTTTGGAAATCACTAGTCTACACTAATACTATACACTTAATCCAGCGTTTATCAAATTGTTTCATTCCATCTACCATATAAAAAAATATTTCTATGCATCTCAAAGAATTCGCGGAACAAAATATATCGTTCTAACTTGCCCAAAGATGGTCTTACGAAATTTTTAAATAATGACATATTTTTTGCAAATTTTGACCCCAGCTAAAATGTCAACCCCGCGACGGACTTGCAGGTAGAATTTCTTCAAAAATTAATAAAAACGATCTTAATACGAGCAACGAAGAAAATATTGAAAATTCGTTCTCAAATGGGAGAGGAAGGGGACAAAACAGATCTCAGACTAGCAGGCGGCAGCAGAGTGGTGCTGCTTAGTTATTTAAAGCATTGAATGTATTTTCTCAGATCGCGGATTCGATTCCCACCGGCACCGAAAACTGTTTTAATTCTCTTTTAAATCACATATTTTCTTGTTTAAATCACTTTTATATAACAGCAAGGAAATTTGGCTATTTTCCAAATTCAAATATATTTTATTAACAACAGGTTGAATTTTGTCACAAAGCCACACTGTTACAGTATACATTTTTTCATAAACCACCTGATCCTATTAAGCATTTTGTTTTGTTGGAAATTAATATTTTTTATCTTCCACTTTGTAATTCTCGTTTTAATATAAATTTTCTAAAAAAAGTAAAAATATTTAAAAAACAAAATAAATGAAATAAAATATATTTTACCAAAACGGAATTTCTGGCAATTATACTTATTTTATGTTAAAACAACCCGTTATTGTATATTATTCTCTATTTAATGAAGATAGATTTAACAATTTTGAAATCTCAATTAGAATCAAGATTCACCAAATTATAATTTGTTTTGCGAAATCGTTTTTAATGAAAATTAAATAGAATTAGCATAAACATTTATGTTTAAGAAAATGTGTTCAATTTATTTTTGAAAATCTATACGAGTATTATATTTAACTTGAAAACACCCTTAAACCCAAAACCAACTAAATTAATTATAGAAACTATAATGTGTAACTCGAAACTTTATAATGAATATATTGGATTATGTTTGAAACTTTTCTAGTTAAAATAATGGAAAATAAAATAGCGCATATTAGAAAATTTTGATACAGTATGTGTTATACCTGTTGGTTTGTATACAAAGTAACGGTAAATCTATACTGTGGAAAATGCAATTTTCTATAATTATTAGTATTCCGTACAAAACACTTATAAGAGCACTTCGGTCTGTCCGTCTGTCACACCCAATTTCCCCCGAAACTATTTGACATAGAAAGTTGAAATTTGGCACTAATATATATCAGAGCCGTGTAGTTTTGAAAGTTACATTTTGAGTTAAGGGGTTAGTTTTGGGGGGTGAAATCGGAAGTGAAAAAAATTTTTTTTTACTGGGTCATCGAGTGGGATGTCAAATGAAAGCTTGTAAAAAGACGAGGTAAAAAATATATATAATCTAATGTAATACTTGCGCACTCTTTTCTGTGCATTATTTTTAAAAAATTGCGAAAAATCGCTGTCCTAATTTTGAAAAGCACTGTTCAAAAAATTTTGAAAAAATCCTGGGATATTCTCCACAGGGTTTAAATTGAACGAAAATTATCACAAGTGCATAATCTTTAATAATTTATCTGGTATATAAAAAAAATAAAAATTTCCAGGTCATCAGTTTTCAGTAAAGATCAGGAAAAAAACTGTATTGTGTGTTTTGTGACGTCACTGATCATTTTAAAAGCAATTAACGTACGGAACACTCATTGTGCAAGTCCAACTTGCACTCGGGCGGTTATATTAAATATAAAATAGAAGAATTTAATTTCATTTTTACAAAATCTATATATATATATATATATATATATATCTATATATATATATATATATATATATATATATATATATATATATATATATATATGTATATATATATATATATATATATATATATATATATATATATATATATATGTATATATATATATATATATATATATATATATATATATATATATATATATATATATATATATATATGTATATACATATATATATATATATATATATATATATATATTCGTTCATATTTATGTTTTTGATTGGTTAAAGAGTATCTTTTATATTCAAGAACATGAATAAGTTATTTTTACTCTTATCATTTTCTAATAGTACCCGTTGATTGCGATTAAATTTTGGACAAAAACTTTTCTAGGTATAAAATTACTTTATATCTTGATAATGATTGGAGAGGTTAAGGTATTATCAGGTTTAGGGTGAGGTTAACTCCAAAGAGAAGTAACGTGGTTTGAGGAATAAAATTAAAAAATTTCAACTATGATTCTAGATCGATTTAATGAACCTAGATGTAAATTTGTAGTCTGCTATTTTATTTTTTAAAACGTTAGTAAAAGAATAGCCTCAGTTTACTTTCGAAATTAACTAGCCGAAATATCCCAAAAACATTTTATTGGTTGATATATTACTCTCAGGGCGCTAGTACTCGTATAAGTAGCATATATACAAAAAAGGCGCAACATTTAAAAAAAATTGTAATACTAAAATTATCAAAAGTAAATTCTCAAGCAGCGTAAATATGTACATATTAAATAATTAAGCTTTTTTTTACCTGTTACACACTGGCTCTTCCATATCGTGATTACCCATCCTATCTTCCCTAGTTTCCATTAACGCTATATCAGGAATAATACTATGTCTTGGACTTCGATTCATTTCCGGGATTCCTAAAGCAGTCCTGTTACCATCTATTGGAGATACTGCGATACTAGCTCTTCGTCCTTCAATAAAAGAAATCGATTGAAAATCTTTAATTAAAATATTTTTGAATGAGTAAATGAATACACACTGCCACTATGTGCTGATATCTGCATTTTCAGACCATATATATAAACTATTTTTGGATTTCGTATCTCATTGTGATTAACTTTTTTTGTATTGTCCTATACCTATCTCTTACAGTTTTTGATATTTTTGTTATTTTCATTTTTTTTATTCAAAAAACCTTGCCTCGTTAAATATTAAAGTATGTATGTTTCCAGACACTTGATTCCAGATTGGGATTAGTTAAGGCCTAAAGGTGTCATATCCTAAACCCAAATCCTATTTAGAGCATACAGGGTGGTTCTGAAACAACTTTGTATTCGGAGGAATCTAGCAACTGAAAAACAATTTTTTTCAGTGCACCCCAAAGATAAAAATCGAGAAGTGAACCTAGGACTATCAATCTTCAAAAAATCTCTGTAGCTCAGCGCTTTCCTCAGCCGTGCAATGTGCAGGGGCCCCGTCAACTGGGTACCAAGTGCTTTGATATTGTGCCAAGGGAAGATTATCTGTAAAATCCTCAACTAATGTGGATATTATTTCGAAATATTTTCTGGATGTTAACTTTTCGTCAAATATTAAATGAAATATTTGATGCTCCATCATTAAAAGTAAACTTCTTCTTGAAAAGAAGGAAGGGTTTCGGCAGCCACGAAAATGATTATTTTTCCGGTTAAAAATTCTTTTACGAGCAAAT
The DNA here is from genome assembly GCA_019049505.1 of Pachyrhynchus sulphureomaculatus. Classification (NCBI taxonomy): domain Eukaryota; kingdom Metazoa; phylum Arthropoda; class Insecta; order Coleoptera; family Curculionidae; genus Pachyrhynchus; species Pachyrhynchus sulphureomaculatus. The sequence continues at coordinate 164,268,144 of CM032454.1, read as the reverse complement.
TTTGGCACGTTACGTATCCTTTTTCTAAAAAAATCTGAATCTTAAACATGAATTAATAAATTTTCATAAAACTCAACCCTCTGTGTACAATTTTAAGGTTTCTGAGCTAGAACCTTGGAAAATTGTAGTCGTGCATGCATATGTCATATCCTTAGAATAGAGGTATAGCTTAGACCAGTTTCTTCTATTGCATTCTTTACTGTTGATTACGTAGAGGCATAAAAATAAGCCAAAACATTTATTTACTTTTTTTCATTAGAAGTTACAGGTAAACTTCTGGGTACTTTTAAACATGAACCGAAATTTGCGAATTTTTTTCTGAATTCGTCTAAATTCCTTGGTAGTTACTGTTTGTAAATCAGGATATATGAATTTCGTAGAATTTTCTGGAAGTCCGACTGATATTTTAAAAGACCGTACATGTAACATAAATAAATTCAAAGGAACTATATTCGAATTTCCTTTCATCTTACTAGATATTTTATTTTACAATTAAACTTAACAGTGAGAAATACAACACAAATACTGATAAATAACTAAGAAAGGTCTAACTCATGTCATGATAATTCCGTAAGTTACTTAATTGAAAGTCCATTTTAAAATAATATCTGATACGTTTATTAAACAAATGATTATAATTTAAAAAATGTTTAAGTTACGTATACACAAAAATACCAATTTATTTAAAATATCCTCAGCCTGTTATGTTTTGCGGCGCCCTAATGTGTTTAATAATTCATGTTCAAGAAGTGTTTAAAATTAAAAAGATTTTACTTCTTGACACGGTTCGTAAAAATGGAGCTAAGTGTAGTAATTTAATTTTATTTTTATGTGCAATAGAACTGCAACTTTATGATCCGTGCTATGTACACGGAGTTAATTATTTAAGTTGTAGTATTATAGTGTTTAAAAATAGTTAATAATGTGTAGACGATGATCCCAAAGAAAGATATACAAACAAGAAGCCAAAGACTGCGGGAGAATTAGCGAGAAATAAGTTGGCATTATTCTTAAAGCTTAAGGTCACCTTGATTAATCAATTAACGATCAATTATAGTTGATTACTACAGGTAATTCATATACGGATCAAACATTATTATTCTTACCTGGACTAGTAGCAGCTGATCTAGTACCAGAAGTCCTATTCTGCGCAGGAGACGACGCAGCAGACCTAGATGCTCGTCTCCTTCTTGAAGACGTGCTCCTATGCAACATTTTTGTAGACACAACACTTGCAGCAAGATTCTTTTAGTTTATTAACTTTACTGAATATAATGGTTGGTGATATAGAAATAGCCAAGAAGAGTCAGAAGTATCATAGTGTCCCATAGTATACAATCTGAAAAAGAATGCGTTTATTTTAGTTTTTCAAGAGATTAAAAACAATATCAGTGATCGAGCGAAAATGAATTTGATTAACTCACACTAAGGTATAACTTAATTCAGATATTACAACCTGCTATTTTAAATAATGGATATTTTATAGTGAAGTATTAATCAGAAGAACAAGTTTATTTTACTCTAGAGATATTTACGCCTGAAAACTAACATTTGAACGTACATAGCTTTTGTTATAAAATTCAAAATAAACAAAAAATAACGTAATTTTTATATTTGCCTACTTCGAGAATAATGACATATTCAAAGAAACCCGACCCCACACGTCTAGATCCTTATATATTCACCTATAACTATGATAATTATGCCTAAAACTTGTCCCTTATCTCAATCCAAAACTAAGAATCATAATACTAACTGTAAAAAAAATATCTATCTTCATCCTTTTTATTTCCTTCCCCAGCAGGAATATCTCTTAAAAGTTACAGGTTGACCAACAGGCGGAAATTGAAATCTCTTTTTTTTGTAAACTAAGAAGTTTCTGAGAGTTATTTTTTTATGAATATAATATTATACCTTGTTACGAAAAAGATGAGGTTATCACGGGTACGTTTTCAATTACAAAAATTATTTTTATTTCAGACTGTTATTTTAAATTTACCACTCTGTATATATCTGACAAATTGTAAAATTAAATTCTTATGTATCAAAGTTCCTCAGATTTCTAATATTATTTTATTTTTTTTTATTTTCTTTAAGAAAAATTAATTTATATAATAACCAAGAACTTAAATTAAAATTGGCATTAGAAGATGAAACTCGAGCCCTTGTGGCACAATCTGTATTTTAGATGTTCGTCCACATCTTCATTCACATTTTATATTCAGAGATTAAAACTTGTATATTCGTTTTAAATTATATATATATATATATATATATATATATATATATATATATATATATATATATATATATATATATATATATATATATGTATATATATATATATATATATATATATATATATATATATATGTATATATATATATATATATATATATATATATATATATATATATATGTATATATATATATATATATATATATATATATATATATATATATATATACCCAAATTGAATATAAATATTTACGCAAACACTCTTAAGTAGAGAGTAAAAACATAATTTCAGGATATTAGAGAAACTTGGCAACTATTATTTTGGCACGCCTTTGTCGTTTTCATTATTTTAAGCATGCGAAAAATTAAAAGGAAAAAGTTAAATATGAAGGCTCTGTTGCTGTCGTTATTTGAAGCATGCGCACTCGTAAAATGATGGAATTGTTCCTCTATTTACTACAATGAATGCTGTAGTTTGAAAGATAACAAAGACATCTAATTGGAACCCACCAGTTGAAGCTTGCGCAGAATTAGAACAAAATAAAAATTCCTTTATTAAGGATAATAATATGCCTTATAGAACTTACTAGAAAGCTTATTTGAATGGTTCAGTATTCTTACCCTAAAATGTTTTTTGGACTTTGCCAAAGCATTTGACAACGTTAGGCACAAACGGCTAATGGAAATTCTTCAATAAGCTGATATTGATGGCAAGGATCATCTGTATTGGGTACAATCTGCTAACATAAGAATAGATTAATCCTACCCTGACACACATCAAAAAAGGCAAGGTTGTGTCTTATATTTCCTCCTCTTTAACCTATACTCCAAGGAAATATTTAACAAAGCACTAGATGGAGTTAACAAAGGCATCAAAATAAATGACCAAATGATTAACAACAGTTACGCCAATGATACCATCTTGTTGGTCAGTAATATCGATGAACTTCAAGATTTTGTTGAAAGGATGCAAAGGGTTAGCGAAGAGTATAGTCTCCACTTGAATAACCAAGTGGATGATAATAAGCAAATCTCAACAAGCAGCAAGACAGCTTTAGTTAAATAGTCAAATAATCAAGCCTGTGGAATCCTATATCTGCTTGGGGACAGTGGTTAATGCAAAGTGGGACCGATCTGTCAAAATAAAGTCTAGAATCGAAAAAGCTCGAGCATCTTTTAATAGTATGAGAAGACTATTTACATGCAATGATTTGTCACTCGGAGTAAAAGTTAGATTAGCCAAATGCTACGTATTCTCTGTTTTGCTATACGGTGTAGAATCGTGGACGATGACGGGAACACTAATGAAAAAAGTTGAAGCCTTTGAGATGTGGATGTACCGCCGGATTCTGAAAATTTCGTGGACCGAACATATCACCACCTTCGAAGTTCTGAGCCGAATAGGCAACGACAAAGAAACCGCACTCACAATTAAAGGGCGAAAGCTTGAATATCTTGGCTACATCATGAGACATAATAAATATCGTCTCTTGCAAGTGCTAATACAGTGAAAGATATACATCCAACGAGGTCCAGGACCAAGGACCAAGACGTTCTTGGCTATATAACTTAAGACAATAGTTCGAACTTACGTCTGTTCAAGTATTTCGAAGCGCCGTCAGTAAGTTCAGGATTGCCATGTTAATAGCCAACAACCGAAACGGGTAGGGCTCTTGAAGAAGAAGAAGAGGATTATGGTAGGATCTGTTTTTTTCTACTTGTGGGTACAAGGTGCTAACAAAATACACTAAAATTATCATAACAATCTATTATAAATAACACTAACACTGACAACAATCAATTAATACTAGAGTTATGTTGAAATTTTGAAATCTTTCGCACAACACTTTATTTTTATATGACTGTCTTTTTAACCAAGTTAGCATCATCAGGAGCGATGGCTGACTGTTGGCTCACTCATCGCTCCTGATAATGCTAACCATGTTAGCCCGTGTCGATTCCAAAAATAAAGTGTTTGATGTTATGGTGGTAACTGTTGTATAGTGTTGGTATAATATTATTTTTATATGCATAAATGATTCTAGAAGTAAATTAAATTTATTTTTTGTGGGTGTGGTTGAGTAAAGCATCGTTTGTCCAATCTGAGCCTTCACTCTTAACATAAATGTAATGAAATGCTATTATGTAAAATTAGACATATGCTTATAGAGGTTTCATAGTTTAGTGCAAAATATGCTAACTTCAATTTATATTTTACTAGCCGTGCCCGCGGCTCCGCTCGCGTGGTCTTGATTCACTATTATCGTAACTGCTCATTCTTTATAATACATCACTAACGGACAGACAGACAGACAGATAGAGAGACGTTACATTTTTATATATATTATAGATTATCGCAGGTTCGCTTTAACTTCAAAATATTGAAAGAAGTGCTAGAAACCTGCTAGATACAATTTGAATTAAGAAACTTTTTTTGTTGACCCATCAAATACTCATGACCGGGATGCTAACCTTTCCCATTCCATAGACGTCGACGGGTCATGTGGTGAATTAAAAAAATCTCTTAGATTTATGAAAGATATACGCTAACCTAACTTTCTTCTGTTTTTTTTTAGTGTGATGCTGCCACATATTAAGTTTAGGTTAGATACTTTGCACATTTTTGATGATAAGTATGAGTAAATTTGTTAATTGTAGCGACTGAATAATTTTTGTCAACGTAAATGGCAGATACGTAGGTCTTTTTTAAAAAGTTCTAAATTCGCCATAATCGGGTAAATGAATGCAAAGATGTAATTATTATAATAATAAATATATTATTATTAATTAATTTGTAATTATACCTAGTACTAAGTTACCCCCCCCCCCTTTTGGAACTTCTTTCCACATTTTCGATTTTTTTCTTAATTCACCATCTCCTGACGAATGTTGACGATCCAAATGGCTAACATAGTCCTGGAAACTGCAGCTCTAAAAATATCTATTAATGAGCAATTAAACCATCTTCGGATGTCCTTTAACCAGGAATTTTGACGTCTTCCAACCGATCTTCTTCCTTGTATTTTGCCCTCGATGACCACTCTCAACAAATCATACTTTGCTCCCCTTATTATATGACCGATATAACTAGTTTTTCTTTCCTTTATAGTCAGCAGCAGTTCTTTGTTTTTGCTCATTCGCCTAAATACTTCAGCATTTGTTACTCTATCTACCCATGATATCCATAGAATCCTTCTATATTCACATCCATATAGGGTACCGAAAAAACATAGCATCTAATCATATGCAATCAAAATTGTAGACTAAGGTCGGATCTAGTGAAAAGATTTTCAGTGTTTATGAAGGTCCATGGGCTTGCTCGATTCTCGATCTACTCTATTTTTGGATTACACTGGCTATTAATTAGTGTTCCCAGATATTTAAAAAATAAAACCTGCTAAATTCTCTGTCGATTAACAATAAGATTCGCATCAACGTGTGATTTTGAAAACACAACCAGCTTGGTCTTTGTTATATTTATATGTAGTCCTATAAAATTCATCGTGTTCTGCAGATCAGGTAAATTATCAGCCACAATAAGGATGTCGTCTGCATATCTTAGATTGTTAATCATGATGCCATTCACTTTAATTCCCGTTGTAATCTCGGCTAGAGCTTCTTTGAAAACAGTCTCCGAATAGAGGTTGACGAGAAGCAGAGACAAAATACATCGCTGTTGCACTTCTTCTTGATAGAAGCGTCCTCCGATAGGCTTTGTTCGATTTTTACTTTCGATGTCTGATACCAATACAAACCGGACATGATGTTGATCTCTTAGCGGTTGACATCCGAGGTACATAGGATCCTTATCATTTTAGCGTGTTTGACATAATCAAAGGCCTTACGATAGCCAATGAAACATGCAAACACATTTACGTTTACGTCCCTGCAACGTTGTGTTAGGACATTAAGAGTGAAAAATGCCTCTCGCGTGCCAAAACCATCTCTGAAACCAAATTGTGTATCGTCCACCTGCGAATCACATTTTCTATATATACAAGTATGAATTATCCGGAGGAAGATCTTTAGTACGTGCAGACTGATTATACGGTAGTCGTCACAACGAGAAGAATTAGATTCTTTTGGATTGGTAATAAACGTGGATTCCAGCTAATCAGATGGTATCTGGCCAGAATTATTAATTGCGTTAAACAACGATATTAAAATATCAAGACCTGCTCTCTCTTGTTCTGCAGTTCGATTTTTAAAACAAAAAAGACACAAAACACAAAAATGAAACTAGAAAAAAGAAACAAAGTTATGTTCACTTCTTCACTTCGTTAAAATCAAGACACACAAAAAGAAGTGCTTAGTTTAAGAGTTACAAAATTTTTTTTATGTTCAGTTTCTTCGTGTTTATATTACACATGATTTTAATAACGATGACGATAAAGGCATGTTGAGAATAAGCTATGCAAAATGTCTCCATTATCCAAGTTGGGGCATTTTATAACACATTACACTACTCAATAACCTGGTCTCATTTCAGAACATATAGTTGACTATATATATATATATATATATATATATATATATATATATATATATATATATATATATATATATATATATATATATATATATATATATATATATGTATACATATATATATATATATATATATATATATATATATATATATATATATATATATATATATATATATATTAAATAAATGCCCTTTATTTGCCTAGACATTTTTTCCCATTATAATCTGATCTTAAACACTACACTAATTTTAACGTGTAACTACCTCACAAGTACTCTGCTTTCCACTCATTTCACTATACTAGTTCGAAGAGTTTAGTCCTCTTCAATCTTCTTGTCAGGTTGGTGTTGTCGAGGAGCTGGAGTGCCTCATCATTCACGTGTTTGAGAAGTCTTTGTTCGTGACGTCTTGCGACTTTAGGAATGGTTTGATTAACTGTCTCTACTTCAAGGTCCTTATGGAGGTCGCAGTTACGGAAGTACCAAGGTGCATCAACCATGTCTCTCAGTACTTTGTTTTGTAGTCTTTGGTTATTCCTTTTGCTAGCACAACCCCAAAGTGGTAGGCCATATGTCCATACTGGTTTTAAAAGTTGCTTATAAAGAAGCAGTTTATTGTGAGTGGATAACTTGGAGTTCATTCCTAGTAACCAATACATTTTTCTATATTTTAGGTTAAACTCTTCTTTTTTCTTTTTCACATGGGCTTTCCAGCGTAGCCTTGCATCTAAGGTCATGCCCAAGTATTTCGCTGAATCAGCATGTGGAATCTGGGCATCGTTGATTCTGATGGGTATGTGCTGTTTTAATTTATTGGTGAAGTCCACATGTACAGACTTGTTTTTGTTGAGCTTGATACGCCAAGTTCTGGTCCAGGTGTTTATTCTATCCATGGAGGATTGTAGCTTTTCAGCAGCCTCTTCATGATTTTTTCCTACTGCCATAATGGCTGTATCATCTGCAAACGTTGTAATGGTGTTCTGTTCAAGATCAGGAATGTCACTAGTGTATAGCAGGTAAAGTATGAACCTAGTACACTACCTTGCGGCACTTCAGCCTGAATTTCTCTTAATTCAGAATAGGCCTAATCCTGCTTTACTCTAAAATATCTTCCTGAAAGATATGATTTTAATAATTGAGAGTATTGTCGTGGCAAAATTTAGTCCAATTTATGGAATAAGCCTTCGTGCCAGACTTTATCGAAAGCCTGAGCAACATCTAGGAATATTGTAGAGCAGACTTTCCTTTCCTCTAAAGACTTTTCAATAATACCTGTAATTCTGTGTACCTGATCTATTGTAGAATGGCTTTCCCTGAACCCAAACTGATGCGAAGGGATTAGGTTCTCTTCCTCTATTATCGGTTTTAATCTCTTAAGAAGTAGTTTTTCGAATAATTTTGAAATAACTGGTAACAAGGAAATAGGCCTATATGACGACACTTCCTGAGGCGGCTTTCCTGGTTTAGGAATCATTATTACTTCCGCTATTTTCCACATCGTAGGACCATATCTTAATCTAATTATAGCGTTAATAAGATAAGCCAATTTCACTATTGCTTTTTTTGAAAGCTGTTTAAGAATTTCTCCTGTGATATGATCAAATCCAGGTGCTTTCTTTGGGTTAATATTCATTTTGACTTCTTCAAAAACTTCTTTTGTGGTGGTGAGTGGAATCTCAACATCCTCTTGTCTAGGTTCAGTCGAATCTTGGAGGTCTTCTCCTGCATTTGGTTGGAAGATCAGTTCCAAGTGTTCTGCAAATGTAGTTGCTTTTTGTAAGTTATTCCGGGCCCAACTTCCATCTGCCTTTCTAATTGGTGGGTTTTGAAGGGTAGGTCGTTTTAGACGTTTGGTGGCTTTCCACAAAGAGTAGTCAGTTTTACTGTCGTTGGTTAATTCTTTCAGATAGCTTTCGATTGAATCATCTTTGATGCGTTGTATATTGTACTGAATTTTGTCGTTTTTTTTTATTAACTCAATGTATGTACGTCTGTGGCGGGTTTTTCTGAATAACCTTTTGAATAAAAGAACTGTTTCTTTGGAACATTTCTAATTAGCTTGGTAGTTTAGTTCAAGAGATAAAGTGAAGCAGCAAATTTAATACCCTTTAATTCTTTAATTTTGAAATTATTAACAGGAGGTAAAGGGTTGGCCTCAAATTTTTTTTGTGGTGTCAATAAATAAGGGCTTATAAAATAAGAAGTCAAGAAATACATAAAAATCATTGAATTACCGTTTAATCTCGCAAAATTATCATTTTTAAAACACAGGATGTGTTGAATAAATTTAATTTTAGAACAAAATTTTTGGGGGTATTTCATTTAATTAAAAACTTTTGTAATTTGGTACATACTCTCCCGATGATTTTTTGTGCTTTTTAGTTGGAAACACTAAACCTTCTAAACCCTTTATACTCGAATTTTATTTAACTTCAGACTTTTTTCATTTTTTTTTTTAAATTTTTACTTATTTCTCTTTGGGTTACATACAAAGTAATTTGTACTAAAATAGTCAATTTTTATAAAATTAACCAACATTTAAAATAAGGTCTTACATATTCTTATTAAATCAGAAATTTCAACTATAAATTAATTACAGTTCTAAAACACAAATTAATAATCCCCCCAGTTTGAATTCGAAAACTTCGAAATTTTTTTCTTTTAAATTTTCATCCTACAAAAAAATCACACACTTAAACGTTCTAGAAAATGGACAATTTTAAAAGCTATTCGTTCGACACAGCCATAATACAAATAAATTTTTATGTCGGGAATTCCTCGAAGAGACTGTGAGTGTCAATAGAGCCAAAAGATCACGACAATGAATTCCCGATTTAATAATTTTATAGTGATTGAGTCAGCTTTGTTTTGAAGAATGTTCTGATTTGGTGCCAAGTATTTGTAGAACCAATTTTGAAGAGATTCTTAGGGCGATTTGTACTTATTGCGCATAGAATTTGAATTGGTTTTTACAAAATTAGCTCGAGTAAACACATAAACCTAATAAAGGATCACTACTTTGTCACACTTTATTTTTGCACTCGACGCACGTTTTGCTAACTGTGTTAGCTTCATCAGGAGCGATGATTTACTAGCTAAGCTAACATGGTTAGCGAAACGCGCGTCGAGTGCAAAAATAAAGTGTTTGGTGTAGTGGTGAGTAATGTCATTATGCCAAAGATTCCACATTCCCAACAGCTAATAAAATATCATTACCATATTTATTAGTCTAAAGTTTTAAGATTGTCGAAAAACAAATTCTAGCATTTTGTAACCAATATTCATAATGTTACCTAAATAGTAACTTCAAATCAGAAGGAAACCCAAGCTCTCTCATCTGACTGTCTCTCTTTAAAAAACATTTGTATTACAATTATTTATTACTAGCTGTGCCCGCGGCTCCGGTTGCTTGGATTTAGAGTTATTGTTTAGGTTTTTTTGAAAGAGTTGCAAGCTTGTTTCCGACTTGATTCACTATTATCGTCACTGCTTATTCCTTATGTTATCTAACGTAACAAAATATATACTAAAACCTGACCAGCGAACATATGTATGAATTAAAAAAAAAAAACGTAAATCGGATAAGTAGTTCTCGAGTGATAAGCTCACTAACGGACAGACAGACAGAGAGACGTTGCGCCTTATAATAGATATAGATTTTATTAAAATTACCTCTAAATATGATTGGAAACACTGATTTAGGTGAGTAAATATATAGTATATGTAAAATGTGTAAAATCGATTGGGATTCTTTGAGCGAAGTTTGTATTTTGAAGATTAATGGATCTTGATGGGATTTAAGGATAAGCAACCCTTTTTTTACTCTTAAGGAACTGTGATAAGATAATAATACTACAGAACTCTACATTTCTAGTAGCTACCACATAGTTTAGATGAGGTTTGTTTCCCAAACTAATTAGCTCTCCCTTCTGTTCGAATAAAATTTACAGACTAAGGAAAATTTGGTTTTCAAATAATACCAACATCGCCTAAGAGCCTTTTTTATTGCTGCCGGAAGGTCACATGATATTGTCCCGTTTTTATCTTATTTATAGGCTTATACTTTCTACAACCTCGACAAAATTGATAAAAGAAAAATAAATATATTATTTCTCGTTTCCCATCCTAAAGGCAACAGAAGATAAGATTTTTAGGAATTTTATTTTAAAAATATATTATATATAAATGATGAAGGAGAGAACATAGTCTTGAAAGGTTATCGTGCGACCCTAACACTTTATTGTTATGGGATGAATACCATCTTTTTATACAATACAATATATATATATATATATATATATATATATATATATATATATATATATATATATATATATATATATATATATATATATATGGGACGATCCGCGTCAACCGGATCAGAGCTACGACCAAAATTAGAAGCAACCAAAAAACTTGACCAAGGGCTCATTTTAAAGCTTAAAGCGTCTACTTTCAAATGCCGAGTGCGCCTTTGAAAAATCCAATATGGCGGCTCCAATATGGCTGCCGGTAGCCGGAGAAAAATCAAGTGTCCAGCAAAAAAAGCTTGTAAAAATAAAAATTCGCAACTGTTTGAATCGTTTTTTGGCTCAAATTGTAGCTGATGGACGCCCCAAAAAATTGGGGTGATAAGTTGATAAAATCCAACATGGCGGATCCAATATGGTGGTCAAAAATCCAATATGGTGGCCGAATTTTCGCAAATGAACAGATTTGCACTAAATTTGGTAAACGGGGGTTTTTAGGGTCGCTGATCACGAATCCAAGGTCTGATTTGCCAAATTCAAGATGGCGGATCCAAGATAGCGGATGAAATTTTCGAAAATCTATCGATTTGAAACGAATTTGTTATACGGGGGTTTTTGGGGTTCCTGATAACGAATCTGAGGTCAAATTTCTAAAATTCTTAAATTCAATATGGCGGATGTAAAATGGCTGATTCAATATGGCGGCGATATATTCGAAAATCAACCAATTGACACCAAATTTTATGTAAAGGGGTTTTTGAGGTCGCTGATCATATATCTGTGATAAGAATTTAAAAATTTTGACAGATTGAAGGTCGCTGCTCGTTCATGGCTCAAAATTCAATTAGTTATTGCTCAACAGTATTGACATTTTAGCAAATCACTGAAGCATATGTGTTGTAATGATTATTTTTTTGAGGAGTGTTTTTTTATTACCTATGAAATAATTAATATAGCGTAAAACTAGCATCTTTGGCATTAGAGAACCTCTTAATTTTAAGTTTATTTCCAGCACAGGGAATAAATGCATGACTCCTTTGAATTTTAGGCACAGCAGGTGGGTCAGGAAATAGTCTATTAAGCTTTTGTAAAATTTTTCGATGATCTTCTTTGGTATATTGAAAAAAATGTATGTTTTGGAATCTTAATTTTGCCCAGTTGAAGAGTGAAACTGAATTTAAAATGGCATCATTTGGATGAGCTTGTAAGCTATAACGAGTCGCTGCAGATTTCAGGCATGCTCCAGCTCCATCACATGAACATTTGCTATGTGCAGTAGCATTGAAGTGCCATTCAGCATCTATACCAAAATCTTGCTTATTTTTTTTTTTTTGAGGCCTATTCTTGAAATGTTGTTTAGCGCCATCGGATGCGTAATAAATTTTCTTTACTTTTGAACATAATTTTTTTATGACTGGTATGACCTTTTCTTGCATCAAATGAACTGCTGCTGCATCATGTTTGGTACAATCTGAGAGTAATATTATGGTGTTATGTTTTATTTCATTTTTAGAGCGATAGTAAAATACTACAGGAAATACTATACACTGGTCGTTATTATAGTGAAATGCTTGTGCTGCATTCATCTTCCCGTAAATTTTCTTTTTTATTGGTTAAAAATTCAGATTGAGCCTTTGCTATAAAATTATGAGGGATAAGCAATTTTAAACGATTGAACAATTCTTCAACAAAATCGTTGTGGAAAGACATTGTTGTATAAGAGTGCATCGATCTGTAAATTCCCACGTACTGAATATTACCTGTTCTATTTTATTTTTTTCTAATAATCCAGTAACAAGTTCAGAAAATTCTTCCATTTTAGAACATTTTTGACAGTTAAGTAAAAAACAATCAGTAGTACTCTTCCTACATAAAATGTAATATATAGTCATTTAATTCAATTTCCGAACCTTTTGTTAGCGTCTTCAAGTTTATAGCATCGATCATTGTTTTTACATTCTGATGTATCGTGCAAACACAGACGCTATGCGTTCCTGAACTTCCAGCAATAACGCACCATTTAGGTCGCAGCTCAGCGAATTTAGTTGATCCAATTTTATGCTCTGGATACTTTTCCTTAAACATTTCGTATAACACCTTAATATCATAAAGAAGTAAATGCTTTTCTTTAATAAATTTTTGACCTTCGATTTTGACTATAACAGTATCTTTTTTGTTAGGCATTATCCGACTATTTTCTTCAGACTCATAAAATTCAGTTACTTTTGAGACCACTTCTGCGTCCAAATTCTTACCTTTCTTGAAAGTAAGAGTAGCTAATACACCACTAGATTTTCTCAAAGTCTTAGATTCAAGTGCCATTCTATAAGAACAACCAAATTCTTGTGCAATTTCAGGAGCAGTCCAACACTGCGGTGCGATTGTAAGTATGGTTTTTCACATAGGACTATTCTCAGGTAAATTATTGAATTTTTCCTTTAATCTATTTAAAAGTTCTTCAAGAGCATCCTCTCTAGATATTCGAGCTTTCTTGGTGGGTAATTCATGTTCGAATTCAGATTCATTTTCAGACACATCTTCCAAATAATTAGAATCAGTAGCATTACTACCACGAGATTCTTTTTTCTGTGATTCGGAGGCTGATTTCCTACACTTTTGGCATATTGTGGATTTTTCATGTAAGTTTGGAAAAACTTCCAATAAACTTTTGGAAATATTCCTCAAGTCTTTGCCAACATGACTATCTACATTCAATGGATTCGCACACCTTTTTGAATGCAACTTTTGCGTTACTTCTTGATTGCAATTTTTACTTGCCATTTTTGAGAAAAGGGCCGTTGTTGACTATATGTCGATGTTATAAGACTATCGTAAAAGAAAAAAAAAATTAAAAAAAAAAGTTGAAATAGAAAAAAAATGTCAACAACTATCCTAGAAAGGACCGTTACCAAGTATTCGCCAATTCAATAAGAGCACTTAATATACCAGAAAAAACAACTCTCCTGAAAAGGACTGTCGTCACTGAAAATAAAGAGCCCAGATACAGAAGATGAAAAATTCCCCAGCTATCCTGAAAAGGACTGTTGGAAATTTACAACCGATGTGTTATTTAGCAACCACCTGAAAAAAAGCTCAAAAACTATCCTAAAAAGGAGCGTTATGGAGTATTCGCCAATATAATAAGAACTCCCAATATCCCAGAACAACAAATATTCTGAAAAGGACTTTCGTCACTGAAAACAAAGGGCTCAGATAAAGAAAATAATGCCTCAGCAAAATAGAGAGAAAATCCAACGATGATATTTGGCATATATTTAAAAAAAAATCTATAACTGTGATATTAAAACATAAATATTTTCCACCTATATTTATTACCTTCTATACTCAAACTTATTTGTGGTTGGCAAAGCGCCACCTGTTGAATTAAAAATGAAGCATCTATATACCAGATTTACGGAAAAGCTGGTATCAGGGATTTTTGGGGTTGCTCGAGGAGTTGCTGATTACGAATCTGAGGTCGGATCTTCAAAAGTCAAGAAGGCGGATACAATATAGTGGACGTTTTTTTTTTTAAATTAACCTATTTGCACTAAATTTGGCATACGGGGATTTTTGGGGTCGCTAATTACGAATCTGAAGCCAAATTTATAAAATTCAAGAAGGTGAACCCAATATGGTGGAAACTGAATAAGGCAATGTACTATATTGGGTCCGCCATCTTGGATTTTGAAAATCGAACTTCTGATTCGTAATCGGCGACCCCAAAAACCCTCGTATAACAAATTCGGTATAAATCGCCATCTTGAATTTGGCAAATCAAAACCTCGGATTCGTGATCAGCGACCCTAGAAACCCCCGTTTACCAAATTTAGTGCAAATCGGTTCATTTACGAAAATTCGGCCACCATATTGGATTTTTGACCGCCATATTGGATCCGCCATGTTGGGTTTTGTCAACTTACCACCCCAATTTTTTGGGGCGTCCATCAGCTACAATTTGAGCCAAAAAACGACCCAAACAGTTGCGAATTTTTATTTTTACAAGCTTTTTTTGCTGGACACTTGATTTTTCTCCGGCTACCGGCCGCCATATTGGAGCTGCTATATTGGATTTTTCAAAGGCGCACTCGGCATTTGAAAGTAGACGCTCTAAGCTTTAAAATGAGCCCTTGGTCAAGTTTTTTGGTTGCCTCTAATTTTGGTCGTAGCTCTGATCCGGTTGACGCGGATCGTCCCATATATATATATATATATATATATATATATATATATATATATATATATATATATATATATATATATATATATATATATATATATATATATATATATATTATATATATATATATATATATATATATATATATATATATATATATAATGTATATATATATATATATATATATATATATATATGACGACACTAAAAAACTTAATAAGAGAAGAGAACAAAATGGAGATTCAGAGGGATTAAGAAACTTAAATAAGAATATCTCAAAAGAGATACAGCAGGATGTAAGAAGATACAACACAGAGAATATACAACGAACAAGAAAATAAAAGCATAAGAAAATTAACAGATGGAAAAAGAGAAGAGAGACTTAAAGATGGTGAAACAGATAAAACGACAAACATGGAAAGATTTATGGAAATTGCAGAAGAACTCTATAGAAGACTATACACAAATCAACAAAGAGAGTCAACAAATGAAGCTTCGAAATCACAAATACATAAATTTATCAACCAAGTTTCAGAAGAATTACCGGAGATAACAGAGGAAGAAGTAAGGCTGTCTCTTAGATAAATAAAAAATAATAAAGCTCCCGGAGAAGATCAGATCGTAATTTAAGCTGTAAAAATGGGTGGCGAAGGCTTATTGCCGGTTGTAGTTTTTCTTTTTAACCTCTGCTTGAAAAATAGCATCATCTCGAGCAAATGGAATAACTCAGTGACGGTCCTCATTCATAAAAAGAAGACATAATCGACCTTGGAAGCTATAGACCGATCAGTTTGCATACATTTGTATAAGTGATTCATTAAAATTATAACAAAACGCCTAGAGCTAAAACTAAATTTTTATCAACCACACGCCTTAGAAGTGGATACGATCAATTACAGACCATCAAAATCCTTATAGAGAAATCTATAGAGTACAACAAATCACTCATAGTAGTGTAGCTGCGGATTTTAAAGAATTTTTGACAGCGTGGATATACTCAGTTAATTAAATTCAATAATAATAATGTAACAGCATGTGTAAGATTCCATGAATCCACAAGTAAATACCGAGTGCAAACTAAAAAATTTTTTAATTTACGTTTAGAAATGAAAACCATTACCAAAGAAAAATTTTTGAGAATGCCCATAATCATAAGGCGTCAAATAAAAAAACTTTTTAAAGAAGCAAAAACTAAAGAGTTTTACTTAAAAGAACTTTATACCCAAGATTAAAATAAATGATTTTATATATATATATATATATATATATATTATATATATATATATATATATATATATATATATATATATATATATATATAGATAGATATATATATATATATATATATATATATATATATATATATATATATATATATATATATATATATATATATATATATATATATATATATATATATATATATATATATATATATATACATATATATATATATATATATATATATATATATATATATATATATATATATATATATATATATATATATATACATATATATATATATATATATATATATATATATATATATATATATATATATATATATATATATATGTATATTTATATATATATATATATATATATATATATATATATATATATATATATATATGTATGTATATTTATATATATATATATATATATATATATATATATGTATATTTATATATATATATATATATATATATATATATATATATATATATATATATATATATATATATAAACTCCTGGACAAAATCAATCTGAAAATTAATTTATCTTTTTCTTATGTCAGATTCAAAGGTTTTTCGAGTATTTGAATAGTAGGCTATGCATATTTTGTTTCGTTGTTCATGACAGAAATCAAAACAATTCGTTTAGATTTACAGTTTTAAAGAATTTTTTTAGAAGATAAACAATTTTCTGTAATAATGCGATAGATTTTCTTTAAAAGTAAGCTTATAAATTGTTCCCTTTTTCAAAGTAATACGTTTTTGTGGTAGACTGTTTTATTTTTGACCCCGAAGAATTAGAAAAATGAATCGAACAAGGAATTTAACTGAACACGAGGTAGTGCGAGCCTCAGTTTTATTGGACGAGGGATATTGTTAGAGTTGTATTGCCAATAGAAATGAAAACCATTACCAAAGAAAAATTTTTTGAGAATGCCCATAATCATAAGGCGTCAAATAAAAAAACTTTTTTAAAGAAGCAAAAACTGAAGAGTTTTACTTAAAAGAACTTTATACCCAAGATTAAAATAAATGATTTATATATATATATATATATATATATATATATATATATATATATATATATATATATATAGATATATATATATAGATATATATATATATATATATATATATATATATATTTAGAAGATAAACAATTTTCTGTAATAATGCGATAGATTTTCTTTAAAAGTAAGCTTATAAATTGTTCCCTTTTTCAAAGTAATACGTTTTTGTGGTAGACTGTTTTATTTTTGACCCCGAAGAATTAGAAAAATGAATCGAACAAGGAATTTAACTGAACACGAGGTAGTGCGAGCCTCAGTTTTATTGGACGAGGGATATTGTTAGAGTTGTATTGCCAATTTGTTAGGCAAACATCGTTCCACAATAAGCCGTATGGTAAGACGCTTGAATGAATTAGGAACTTATTCTAGAAGGCTAGGGCAAGGGCGCGAAAACGATGCACTAGCGACCTAGATGAACATTTTATAAGACAATATGCTTTAAGAAACAGGACTGTCACTAGTTCTATAATAAGAAACGAACTCGAAGCTATTCGCAATGTCACAATTTCTTCTAAAACAGTTAGAAGACGGTTAAATGAAGCTGGATTAAACAGGAGGAGACCAGCCACTGCGCTCTTGCTTACTAGAGATAACAGGTTACGTTTTTCTCGAAATCACGAAAACTGGTCTATGGATGATTGGAAACAAGTTTTCTTCACAGATGAAACTAGGGTTAGTCTAAAACATCCAGATGGTCGTGAGCGAGTATGGCGAGGACCAGGAGAGAGGTTTGCTCCTTGCAATATCTCTGCAAGGATTCCATTCGGCGGTGGCTCTGTTATGTTCTGGGGTGGCATCTGCTTTGATGCTCGCACAGAGTTAGTTCCTGTCCGTACGAGATCCATGAATGCTGACTACTATCTTGAGAATATTGTAATAGAACATGTGACGCTCGACCTCACGTGGCTAGGGAGGTACTCGATTATCTTAATCAAGTTGATATACCGATTATGCAATGGCCACCAAAAAGCCCGGATCTGAATCCGATAGAACATGTATGGGATCACGTTAATAAAAATGTGAAAACGTCATATACCTGCACCTAGAAACCTGAGGGAACTTGAAAATGCAGTTATCACAGAATGGGAGCAAATTCCTCAAGATTTTATCCAAAATTTAATTAGAAGCATGCCTAGGCATATAAACGCTGTCATCCGAAGTAGAGGAGGCAACACACGCTACTAGTGTCCCAGTTACACCATTAATTTTCCTACTAGTGTCCTAGTTTATTTTTTTCATTATTACATAATTTCAACGATTTTGTTGTTAGGTCTTAAGAATAATTTTAATTCAAATCTTATAGAGAAATTTGGTAGCTTTTAAAGTATCCGAATAAGTTTTTTCTAACTTTTAGTGTAACCAATGTTCATACAAAATTATTAAAATTAATTCATTATATAGATTTGTATGATTTAATATATTGTTGCGTTAATTTTGTCCAGGAGTATATATATATATATATATATATATATATATATATATATATATATATATATATATATATTGTATATATATAAATAACTACCCGGTATATCTTATAAACCAAATATTCAAAAGACGGATACATAAACTTTATAATTCTACCGAAAACAAAAAACCAACAACAAAAAAACCCAAAAGAAACAAAGCATATCGTTTCACCATACTTAAACGGATTTTCACAAAAAATTGAAAATCTTTTTAAAAAGCATAATATAAACATCGCTCATAGAGCCCATAACTTACTGGCAACCAACTTTTCAAAATTAAAAAACCAAAATCCCAAAAAATAAAAAGACCAATGTTGTATACCAGATCCCTTGCAATAATTGTGAAGGTAGTTATATAGGTCAAACTAGACGATATTTGGAAAAAAGGATAACGGGACCCAAGTATGACAAAAATAATAGAACAGCACTAACAAAGCACGAAGAGGAAAAGAAACGCACATTTAATTATGAAGGAACCAAGATTTTAATCACTGTGAACAATAGGAAAAAAGAGAAATATTGGAATCTACTATGATACAAAAATACCAACCCAACAACAACAAAAAAGAAACAAATAACCTGAGCTAAATATATATGGCAGTACTATAAATACAGTCTACATGTTGTGTTCGTCCCAATTTTTAAATTAAAATAAAATAAAAGACAATGAAAACTAATTAACATATGGTCCGTGCAACGAAAAATGAAAAAAGGGTACGTTGTGATTCTGTGAAATAGGCAAAGATAAATAGTAACCTAAATGTCCACGTCCAAGGTAAGAACACTCATAAAGTTAATTATTTTAGTTTTAATAAACTAATAAGATATGCATTTTCAAATAGCATTTTACGGATAAAATATATACAATTTTAGCCAAACCCGACAAAACAAAAATTTGAGAAAGGTAAACTGTGCCGAAACGTCAATAAAAGGAAAGAATCACAATAAAGTTTAGAAAGTTTCATTCTCCTCCATACCCAAGAAAACTGAAAAATAAAAATATATGTATATATATATATATATATATATATATATATATATATATATATATATATATATATATATATATTTTATATATATATATATATATATATATATATATATATATATATATAACCGGCAAAGTAGGCATCCTATAGAAAGCCGGGCTCGTTTAGGCAACGTATGAAATATTTTCTTTTTCTTTAACTATGATATACTTTGCTTAGGCAATCTATAGAAGGCCTAAGAATTCTACAGAATGCCGATAAGAGATTAAGCAAAGCATAAAATGAAAGACAAATTACCATAATACCAAACGTACAGCCGGCAATGGATATAATGGATATTGAAAACAATAAGCATTAACAGTTATTCGTGTGTTGCGTCAGGCGGGGTGTGCCGCGGGGGTGAAGTCAATACGTTATAACATGAACTAATCTGAACTAATCTAAACTAGCCTGGACTAACAGGAGTTTATGTCTTATGAATAAGTATAAAATGAAAGACAAATTTTCATAATCGTACCTATTGTTGAGTCAAAATTAACAATATTAAGATTATCAATTATTTATAAAACGAATGAGTAGGGAAATGAAATCAGAGACTTCATAAATCTTTGAAAAATGAAACGTTGGTTTTATTTGAAAAAAAAAAACCTTTTTATATTTTTAAAAGAGATTGATTAAATTTAGTTCAGGTTAGTTCAAGTTAGTTAATGTCATAACGTATTAACTCCACCCCCACCATGTTCTCTCGCCACCCGCAACACGAGTAATAGTTAATGCTTGTTGTTTTCAATATCTATTATACACATTACCGGCTGTGCGTTAGGTATTCTATAGAAGGCCTAGGCAAAGTATAAAATAAAGGATATTTTATACTTAACCTAAACATTTTAGGCAATCTACAGAATGCCAGATTAGATACTTTGCCGATAACATATACATACAGAAACTTAAGCTTAATATTCACAAAAAATGGAAAATATCTACCAATGCCGTTTATCTAAATAGATTTAAGGAATTAAAGTGTGCTGTGCTATTTTAGCCTATGAGTCGTTTGAGGGTAGGGTAGCGGATATCCCTTTCGATAGTATGCCATCATTTGGGGCATATTTTGCTGATATTTATGATTCTTTTTCTCCGGTATTGAACATTTAGATGGATTCGTCTTCATTTGCATTTTTTCTCCTTTGTCTGAAAGTCTTTAGCGTGAAGTGCTGAAATTCAGCACGAAACCGGTAGCATATTAAACATCACTTAAATAAAGAATTTGAGAAATCAGTACTATACCGTATAATATTAGTTTTGTATGCAAATTTTTGAAGTTGATAACCCCAAAAAAGTTTTTTAAGTCTAGTTTCAAACGTCTACTACAAAACGACAGCAAAAGAAACTTGGACCACTTGTATTTACTAGTCTATTTTTGCTATGACAAAAAATTTGATATTCTATTATCGATGAGAATATATCGTATTTTTATATCTTTCTCGTTTAGTTTTATTTTGTACTTATATAGTTTATAGAGAGGGTTTATGATTCTAAAGTCTGCTTATTTATAAATGCATTGGTAAAGTGATTATAATTGTACTAATAATCCAAAAACATATTTTTATTAAGGGAAAGATCGATATTTAGTGTAGTGTAAATTTACTCATAAATTATATTCACGTCGTAACAATTAGACAGAGAATTTTATTACAATTTCCATATTCAGTTAGATACGTGAATATTCAAACTAATCGATAATGAAATTTCTCAACCACATTATTACCCAAACAATTTAAATTATCATTCAAATTGCCTTTATGAGTTCTATAAATTTCCTAAATTAATGTTCGGAAATTCTATGCAAACTTGGGGGAGAAATTCTATAACTTCATTATCTTGTTAAATATTTGAAGAAAAAATTATTATTTTATTATATATATATATATATATATATATATATATATATATATATATATATATATATATGTGTGTGTATTATTGATATACATCTTAAATGGTCACCATTCAGTTTCCCACAATTATTTCTAAAATATAAAATCAGTTTTTTACTTTATCTTTGTAAATATATGTATATGAAAAATTAACTTCTTATATAAGAAAATAATATACATAATAATAATTAGAAGGTGAAAAGCTAACCTGGCCAGTTATTTAACAAAAAATCATAAAAAATTAAAAAAATCACTAAGGTCATAGTTATAGATTCTGGTGAGTTATGAGCTGGTCCCTCGACGGGAATATGTTAGATTTTGGAACACCCTATATATATATATATATATATATATATATATATATATATATATATATATATACACACACATATATATATATATATATATATATATATATATATATATATATATATATATATATATATGAACCGAAAGCTCCTTCTTGGCTCTTCTATTCCTCAAATATATCGTTGATGGTTCATCAAGGTGAAAGCGGACTTAACTAAGTATCTGCATATTGGTACTGCTATAGGACTGTCGTATAAAGTTACAAAATGTTGAGATTTGTAGGAGCATTTACATTTAGGTAGCACAAAGCATCTGAAGTAATTGGTTACATTACAGTTTTAAAAAGTCTCAAGCTTAAAATTGTAATAAAAACAATACTGTAGATACCATACGGGAAAGCTTGACGATGGAATATTCCAAGAAACCCTCGATTCCCTGCAGGGTGACGTAGTCAATACCTTACTATACCATAAACGAAGCCAGAATCATTAAAGCAGTTACTTTCATGTACCATCGTATATCCATCCTATCAATACTGCTTTGCGTGTCCTATATTCTCTTCTTAAACATTCATATGGTATTGATTAGGTCAAAATCTGTTATTGGTCTCTTCAAGTACATAACAAAGGAGATTTACATAATTGAATTTTGACCAAAACCAACGTAGGTTGAACGAGGAAATATTATTACTTGTGACTTTAGTTTGAAGAGGAATACAGAACATATTCCTAGGACACCTGCCAGAGCCACAGCTTTTATTACATCAGACTTTTTTTAATGTTATTAAAAAATTAATAATATAATGCCATCTGAGTTTTACAAAAAAAATGTTATCAAAATTTGCACGCTCGTTCTTTTTATTAGTTTGTTAAAATATATATATCAAAACAACAGAAATGGAAATAAAATGAAAACGAGTTCAGAAAGAGCAGTTAGAGTACGCTTGTGGATATGGTTTAAAATATTTACAAATGAAAAAACACCATACGTAAATTCAGCTGTTTATATACAAAAAACAGTTTTTGTTTAATGTAGTTTCCAAACGAATCAATATTTTACTAAGCTCAAAAGCTTTATAAAGCACGAAAACCAAATTTGATTTTGTAAATGGAAAGCTTCATTTGTTTATATTTATTTTATAAGCAAATTTTCTAATTGTAATTAATATTTTACTTGACTAAAACAATATTTTTAGGCACAAGGTAAAATAAAAATTATGGTAGTTACATTTTAAATTAGGAACAAGAGAAGAAAATGTCGACAATTTTATAAATTTCCTATTCTCATTATTCATGATGGTCCTATTTTGGCGTTTTGATTACGAATATAAAAACAAAATTCGGCGGCAAGACTTACTTTTACAGATATTTGCAAAAAACTGCTTTTTCTTCTCTGAAGTCTGCCTGTTACTTGCTTATTTTGAATTTTTCCCCGTACGCTGTTACCCTAATTTTTCGATTTCAATAAAAAAATTTACTCTCCTTTTTTTCACAGAAATAAGGACATTTTTATACTTTTTGTTACGGATTTTCTACAATTTTCCCTGGAAAAAACTGAATTAATACGCACGATATATGTTTTACATATATATATATATATATATATATATATATATATATATATATATATATATATATCTATATATATATATATATATATATATATATATATATATATATATATATATATCACGGTGAACTGATATCTATACACTAACCACTAACGGTGCCGGATCCACACTCCCAACTAATATGAACTTCTACTGAAGCAATATGAGTAGTTAGTACTAATGATTAACAATAAGCTCGTGTAAACAAGCCCTTAAGTTTATGGCCACTGTCACATGACTTCTCTTTCTCGCATCGTTGCTCGGCTCCGAGGGTCGTGACCTCTAGTGTCTATATATATATTTATATATATATATATATATATATATATATATATATATATATATATATATATATATGTATATGTATATATATATATATATATATATATATATATATATATATATATATATATATATATATATATACATATATATATATATATATATATATATATATATATATATATATATATATATATATATATATACCGAAAGAACAGGCTGGATTTCATTCAGGCCTCGGGACAAACGACCATCTACATACCATAAAATTGTTAATCGATAAATCCACTTTTGTAGGTTTTCACAGGGCATTCGACACCGTTCAAGTTATGTTGAGAGAACTATCTATAGCCTGTATACGCATGGCTCTAAAGATTATCTTTGGAAACTTTGGATATTCGATTGAAGTAGCCGTTACTTGTTGGAATACTAATTGAAATGAACACAATTTCCACTGTATTTTGTAACTTATGACAGTTGTTTCAGTACACAGTACCTTCTTCAGATAAACGTTAATTGTTACAAAAAAGTTACACAATATAGTGGAAATTGTGCATCAACTAAAGTTTTTATTTCAATTATTAACACTGGAAAAATAAAATTCATGACCAACTTGGTGCCCTCTAGTAATTCTAAATCTTTGATAAGGAAACCGACCAAATAGACAAGTACATATATTTGGGCCCCGAAATAAGCATCCTCGAGCAAAACCTAACATCTGAAATTAAAAGAAGAATGTGTCCAGCTTGGGCAGCGTATGGAGTTCTAAAGGATATATTTAAGAACGACATTCCAATTTAAGAATGACATTCCAATTAATCTGAAGAGGAAAACGTTCAATCGTCTTTACCTACAAATCCGAAACGTGTGCAGTTACTATAGGATCTGCACACAAGGCAAAAGGATTGGGCAAAGGCGCATGGAGAAGTCAATGCTTGGTGTGACTCTCAATGACAGAATACGCAACGAAGATCTACATAGAAACACTGGAGTCTCAGATATCATCACGCGCATAAAAAGGAAATGGGCAAGTCATATTACCAGACTTAGAGACGCGCAAAATATTGGAATGGAGACCAAAGGCAAATAAATGCCGCAGTAGAAGACCATCGACACGTTGGTCAAATGATATTAAAAGAGCCGCTAACCACTGACTGCACATTACGCAGGAATAATAGAGATGCAATCCTACAGGGAAGGCTTACATCCAGCAGTGGACGTAGAGGGTTGGTTGATGGTAATGATTGATGATATGTACATATATATATATATATATATATATATATATATATATATATATATATATATATATATATATATATATATATATATATATATATGTATATCTGTAATAAATATAAAATGCAACGTCTCTCTGTCTGTCTGTTAGATGCAATTCTACAGGGAAGGCTTACATCCAGCAGTGGACGTAGAGGGCTGGGTGATGATAATATATTGATAATATATATATACCTGTTTTTTTTTTTAGATTTGTAAAAATGTAAAATTTGTATAAAAAGGCAACGTCTCTCTGTCTGTCTGTCCGTTAGTGCGCGTAGCACTCAAGAATCACTTATCCGATTTACGTGTTTTTTTTATAAAATACATATTATGTTACGTTAGGTAACATAAGGAATAAGCAGTAACGATAATAGTTAATCAAGTCCACGCGAGCGGAGCCGCGGGCACGGTTAGTATATATATATATATATATATATATATATATATATATATATATATATATATATATATAAATATATATACATATATATAATATATATATATATATATATATATATATATATATATATATATATAAATATATATACATATATATATATATATATATATATATATATATATATATATATATATATGTATATATATATATATATATATATATATATATATATATATATATATATATATATATATATATATATATATATATATATATACATATATACACATACATATATATATATATATATATATATATATATATATATATATATATATATATATATATATATATATATATATATATAATGTATACATATACATATATATACACAGATATATATATATATATATATATATATATATATATATATATATATATATATATATATATAATGTATGCATATACATATATATACACACATATATAGATATATATATATATATATATATATATATATATATCTATATATATATATATTTAATTTATTAAGAGGTTTCGCTCCCCGATTGTCTATTGACACTCCTGTTCGTCGGTTGACGCTACCCCCCTCTGTACGTAGCCCCGCCTTTAATGTCATATATTTTCCGTAAAGAAACGTCTTTTGTATCCATACGCCCCCACCCGCAACTCGAACCGGCTACGCCACTGGTTCTGTTACATTGGGTTCTTCGATTATACAAGGTCTTTGCGTATTTAGAGACAGTTCTATTTGTGTAGTTATCCTATATACACCTCTATCAAAATAATTAACTGTACATATAGGAACAGTAGGGAAGAGCCCTCTTCCTCTTTCACGGTAAAGTAAATAGAAGTTCGAAAAATCTTTATGCGATTATGGAAAGATTTAAGTTTATCTTCACTACTATTCCGATTTAAACCCCTTGATGTACATATTAACCATTCCGGGTAGTACCGATAACCCTTTTGGAAGACCTTCATCCTGAATATTCAACCTATCTTTGAACTGAAAGTAGCCATTATGTTGAACAGACAGCATCCCAGCAAATCCTATATTCTTGCAATATTTCGCATATTTTGCTTCATTCCTAATGCTAGGTTCTACTGGTAGTAAGTAATTTCCGTTTCTTAGAACTTCTATTTTTACATCGTAGAAAGACGTATCTAGTAGTACTGCTGCCATCATTTTATCGGGAGGCCGGATCTTGAGTATTTCAGTTCTTCGGAGATTTTTAATAACCCTCTCTCCGTCTAGGATATATGAACTCCAGTCCCACACTCAAAGCAGTACACCCTACAATCAAACTCAACAAAATAAAGATCCTTTTTTTATCTTTTACCTCCCCATCGGAATAGGGATTTAGTCCTTTTCTATGTAAAATCTGTCCGAATGCGGAAACATACATTTGTATTTCGCGGTACCTTTTAACCATCCCGGGCGTTGTTAAATTTCTGAAACAACTACTACCTCTGTATGCAACCAAGCTAAATATACTTCAATAAATTAATAAGTACACTGACTTGTCGAGGTTGCACCGGGAACCCTCGGTACAGTAAACTGAAACCATACCATGGAGCTAGGACGCCAATAGATCCATATCTTGGCGAAGGTCTTAGTTTTTAGGTTTATATATTGTAATTTTAACAACACAAAAATTTTCAAAAGAATTTTAAATATCTAGGGTACAATGGCCTAAGAGTTTGACTTAAAATAAATTTTTTTAAAATATATAGTGCCTATCAAATGTGGCCCAGCCAGATAACATTTCATTCTTTTTTAAAACCTTTATTCTATTTTTGCAAAAGACCTAAATGCATTACTTCAATTAGATTTTATATTTTGTTTTAGAAAGTTGAATCGATTTATCGATACCGTTTCTTATTCGATATATCGAACTATTGATATATCGAAAAAAATCCCATTCCTATTACTTTCTTCTAATTGACTCTATATTTTAGTTCAACCATTATTACAAAGAATTCCATACGGTTAAATAGCACAGGTTTAAAGTGTGTGGTTTAATAGGCTAACATTGTAAATCCGAGTATATTCAAAAACTCCTAAAATATAAAATGCATTTTAATATGTCGTAGCTCCATAAATAAAAGCCACACTTCGGGCGTTTGAAAACGTCAGCTGTTGAATGTATTTACATAAAATTTGGTTTTTATACTTTTGTGATTGGCTGCAAGGGAATATTTAAACAACTAATATGAACTTTTGTAATTACTACCCGACCTTAAGTGGAATGATGTATATTTTGTTTTTATTATAGAATTTTTATTTGAAATTATTTTGTTTTAAGACAACAAAATTTTAATACTAATTGGCACTATATTTGTATAACCTTCATATATACAAGGTTACAAAAGTTCTAGGTTTGATTAAAAGGTTTTAACCTGCAATAATTTCTGAAATAGCATACAAATTCAAGTAAAAGACGAGTCAGTTGAAAAACGTTTTTTATATGAACTGCCTATGTTATTTTATCATCATCAATGTTTAGTAAGAAAATATTAGATACACAAGGGGTTGCAAAACCTCACAAATTAGAGAATAGTAATACATATAAGGCAGCAAGCGCCTGGAATTTTTTTTTTTTTTTTAAAGAGAAGCATATTATTTTGTCAGTTATTTAAAAACAGTTACAAGTGATAATAATTTTCAAATCATTATAAAATGTTTTGTAAACTCCACTCTTACCAATGATTCCAATGACAATTGCAGTTGAGATATTCAACAGATATTGCAACGGTTATTTTTCACATGCCTTTGTCGTTATCTCAATCACCGCGAAGGAATTCCAAGGTTAGGTCATCTTTTATAAACCTAGGGTTTTTTTTTATTTGTTTCTTGGTTAAGCACACCGGTTATTAGTATTTGATGGGTTAACACAAGTTTCTAAATTAAAGTTGGGTCTAGCACGTTTCTGTCACTTCCTTCAATATTTCCAAGGCAATACGAATGTGCGATAACTAAAATTTCATTTGAAATTAGTAATACACACACTGTAATGCATTGTGACAAGGATTGCAAACTTCCAACATGAATCGAACACTAATTAACTATTCTCAGTGATCATCAGATTACACAGGTCTGCAACAAAAATGCTGTCTGGATGTTTTCAACTGATTTCTATGTATATATATATATTCTGTGTTCTGAAAACTAAAAAAATACTCAAAAAATTCCAGAACGTCAGGTTATTTTGCAAAACGCAAAATTTTATTATAAAAAAGGGTTTTTTTGGGCTAACTTAAAGTCATAAATAAATAGGTACAATTTTATTTTGATTACTATCATTACTTTCTAAATAAAGAACGCCCTGTGTGAGCTAAATTAACAAACATAAACGTTGTAACCAGAACGTGCGCGCTCCGATAGTGTAGAAAGTGCCGCGGTACAATTACGTGTTAACTCGTCATTGTTTATAGATCTTGGTTCAATATAGTGCAATGTCATCTGTGCGGAAGTGTGCGAATTCGTCTGACAGTTTCTGTTATATTTGTGGCGAATATATGGTATTAAAGCAACACCTTAATATTACGGACTTTGTAAAAAAAGTTTATTTCACGTATTTTGGCTTAAAACTTGGAGATCAGGATAAAGTTTAGACACCTCATAAACGATGTGTTGAAGACCTTCGAAATTGGTTTAAGGGCAAGAAAAAAGTTTTCCGATATGCGATTCCTATGGTATGGCGCGAGCAAAAGAACCATAGTGATGATTGTTACTTTTGTTCGTGTAATGTGAAAGGGTATAATTTAAAATAGAAGCAGTCCATTTCATACCCCAATCTGCAATCAGCTATTCGTCCCATCCCTCATGGGACCGAAATACCAGTGCCCAAGGCCCCTGCTACCTTGGAAGAGATTCCAAGTTCTGACGAAGATGGTGCTGTACCTGAACCCGATGACAAGTCAAGTTTTCAATTTGAATATGACAGCAGCCCGAAATTGTTTTCCCAGGCGAGCTAAATGATTTGGTAAGAGACTTGAATCTTCCCAAAAACGCTGCTGAGTTGCTTGAATCAAGGGTCAAAAGCAGGAACTTACTTTTGCCGGGAGTGTCTTCCTCCTGGTTTAGATATCATGAGATGCAGTTCACTTCCTACTTTGCCCAAGAGGACGAGTTGGTTTATTGTACCAATATTGAAGGTTTGATGGATACATTTAAGATCTCATACGACCCAGCACAGTGGCGTATTTTCATAGATTCTTCAAAAAGAAGCCTTAAAGCAGTTCTGCTTCACAATGGCGGTTTCTATGCTTCCATTCCTGTCGGTCATTCCGTACACCTCAAGGAAACCTACAAGAACTTGCAATTGGTTCTTTGCAAATTAAAATATAAAGACCACGGTTGGCAAGTGTGCGGTGATTTAAAAATCTTGGGCATGTTACTCGGACAACAATCTGGGTTTACCAAATTCCCTTGCTTGTTGTGTCTAGGGGATGGTAGAGACCGAGCAAATCACTGGACCAAAAAGTGTTGGTCTCCGAGGGAGCTTAAAGTTGACGAAAAGAACGTCCTGCTTCATGCAGAAGGTTTCTTGGTGCCTCCTCATAAAGTTCTTCTACCACCGCTTCACATAAAGCGGGATTGATGAAGCAATTTGTAAAGTCACTTCCAAGAGGTGGAAATTGCTTCAAATACTTAATATCAAAGTTTCCAGGCCTCTCGGAGGCAAAGTTGAAGGAAGGTGTTTTCGTTGGACCAGATATTAGACCGCTTATCCACAATTCATCACAACCATGACGGATCCTCAAAGAGAAGAGTGGATTGCCTTTAAAGAGGTCATAGAGAAATTTTTAGGCAATATTCAAGGCCCTAACTACAAACAAATCGTCAAAAGAATGTTAAAAGCATTTCAAGCTTTATGTTGCCTAATGAGTTTATAAGTACATTTTCTTCATTCCCACCTCGACTACTTTCCAGAAAATTTAGGAGATCTGAGTGAAGAGCAAGGTGAACGATTTCACCAAGATATTAAGGAGATGGGAAAAAGATACCAGGGAAGATGGAGCGTCTCAATGATGGCAGACTGCTGTTGGACGCTTCAGAGAGACCTTCCAGATGCTTCCTACAAGCGAAAATGTTCCAAAAGGAGTCTCACTGGGAAAAAGAAATGTGTTTAGTGCTTACTAATGAATGTATTTTAGATAAAAAAAATAAGTTTTGTTACGCAATTATAAATTAAAAAAAAATTTTTTAGTCTTTTATCTTTTATTTTAAGATGATAAGTTGTTTAACATAGATACCTACATTGTCAGAAAACGTGACGTTCTATGACAAAATGAAAGTCATTTTCGGATTCAGTACACCCAAAAACATAAGAATTACGCAAAAAAAAAAAAAAACAGCTCTCGATTTTTTTTTGCAGACTTGTGTTATCATTTCAATTTTTACTGTATTTTCTTAGTGGTTTATATACCTAAGTAGGAAAAAAAAACAGGCCCGATCCTAATAGCAATAAAAATAACAAAGTTCAAATAACATTTCTTATAAGTTCCTAAACAAAGGAAATTTTTATCCTTAATAGAGGTTCCTCTTATTTCGTTTCAGTACTGCGCAAGCTCCAAATGGTGGGCGCATGCTTCAAATAACGATAACAGCTGAGTCTTTTGCATTTAGTTTCTTCCCTTTACTACTGCGCAAGCTCAAAATGGTGGGCGCGTGTTTCAAATAAAGATAAAGACAGTGGCATACCAAAATAAGCGTTGCAAAATTTATCTATTTTGAAGAATTAATTTATCATAATCTTCAAAAATGAACAAGATGGATCATTGCAATTAATAATTAAGTTGCCGATTTTTATATTGTATTGAAATTTTAAATATTCCTAGTGGTCTTTATGCATGTATAAAACGAGATCGATCATTCCGAATTGATACCAGAACTAAAATTTTCGTCGTTGTAACACCCAGCCCTAGTTTTAAAAATTCGGCACATCTCTTCAAATTCTTAAGTCAGATGATCAAATTAATATTGATCCCTTCTATTCTTCAAACAAAACAATCCCTAGGTGACGGGTGGGTTGTGTGAGTTGTCTCTGTTTACTTGTTCGAGTTGTAATATGGTCCGATGAATACGTCAACAATAATGTCGATCCAAGCATGATAGTTGATCCTCATATTAATGCATTTTTTTTAAGTTTGAATGTTCTTCTCCCTAATAACGCTACTAAGACTATTAAGACATCAAGGATCTTACTCTCTTAGGGAAAATTATCTAGGTGTGTGAATCTAATTTTGATATCGCAGGAACAACCGATTTTCATAATCACCGTAAATTGCTTGAGCTGTGATAGACGTATGTTGGTAAAACACTACTGTCTCGCAAACAACTAAACCGAGAAAATTGCCTTAATATCAAATTTCAAAGGTCCATGTCAACCGTGTATTTGTGAACATAGGCCTCGCTCATTCTATCCCATTTGGCTCTGTTTTGCGCTTCTCTGGCCCAGTTCTGCCCAGCAGTCAACTTTAGATCATTTGTCCAGCGTGTTGGTGGAAGTCCTCTTTTTTTCTTCCCGGTATACGGTCTCCAATGAAGGATGCTGTTGTTCCATCTGGAGTCGGTGCATCTCGCGATATGTCCTGCATAATTCCACTTTAAAGTGGTGATTGTTTCAACAGCATCTGTCATTCCTGTTGTTCGTCTAATCCATTCATTGGTCCTCCTGTCTTTCAACTGAAGTTCAAAGGTATGCCAATCATTTGCCTCTCCCTAGCTCTTTGTGTAACTGCTATTCTTTTTAGGGTTTGCTTTGTCTAAGACCAAGTCTGACATTCGTACATAAGCACTGGAAGAACACTTTGACCGAATACTTTCGATCTAAGCTTTAAGGCAATGTTCTTAGTTTTAAGTACATGTGATAATTTTCCGAATGCAGACTATGCCAGCCTTCTCCTTCTATGTATTTCAGTTGTTTGGTTTTCTTTTTCCAGTTGTATTTGGTGACCCAGATAAATGAATTTTTCGACATTTTCAATTTGGTAATTGTGTGTGTATCTGTTACACTTGATTTTGGTATTGTTCAGATTCATTTTTAGACCAACTTTACTTGATTTCTGTTCTAATTCTCGTAACATATGCTGTAAATTACCTAGATTTTCGGCTATGATGACTACATCGTCAACGAATCTTAAGTTATTTAGTCTGCTTCCGTTTATTTCAATACTCTTGTCTTGCGATTATAGATGTTTGAGTACCTATTCTAATGTTGAATTGAATAATTTTGGTGAAATAACGTCTCCTTGTCTAATTCCTTTGAGAATATTAATTTTTTCTGTATCTGTGTGCAGTTTAATAGTTGATGTTGCCTTTTCATATATATTATTTATTATTTCTACGTATCTGTGGTCAATTCGTGTCTTTTTCAAAATATTTATAATTCCCCAATGTTTGATGGTATCAAATACTCTATAAAAATCGACAAAAGCAAAACAGATGTCCAAAAAGACATATGATTTATTAAAACGACAATATTTCTGCATAAAAATACGAGGCGTATTCGAAAAGTAAGGGCCGTTTGCTTATATTTAAATATTGGCGGGTCTGAACAAAGTTGTACACATACAGTGCAATCTTTTGGTTGTTTCCGAAGCCACCAAAGTGAGTATTTTGATACATTAGTCGTTTGCCTTTCGGTGAATGCAAGCAACAATGTCCGCGAAAATCGTTGCTCCCGCCAGTTGCGAAGTGTGTGCTGTGATTCGATTTTTGTGTCCTCGCTGTGACGAGGAACTCAAGACCGCTGTTGTCAACTCAGTCAATTCCCAGGCGGAGAACTTCTAAACACAAGGATTAAAGCCTTACGAAAAGTGCTTAGAAGTAAACGGCGATTATTTGGAAAAATAAAATAGGTTGTAGGAAACGAATATATTTTTTTTATGATCAAACGGCCCTTACTTTTCGAATATGCCTCGTATTTTGAAAGGAATTGTGGCAATAGGTAGGCAAATGGAATTATAGCCCGCAAGCTCCTAAGATTTGACACCCATAAACTTTTTTCATCGATGAAACCTAAAAGAGTTCATTTAAAACAAAGTAATGTTAACTTACAACCATTTTAAAACCTTGATAAAACGTGCGAAATTTAAAAGTCAGGATCAAACTGGCTCAATTCTAACTTACAAGGTTTTGTAATGCCTTGTGTGAATAAACTGTATGATATTCTTGATAAAGGCAAATATCTGATTAGATAAAAGCAATAAATTATTATGCTATGCATATATGGTAATTAGGTTTGCTCTCTAAATGATGTTTCAGGGACCTCTCGAAGATTTTCTAAAATGTATTAATTTAAAGGTATCGCAATTTCTTCCATTCACTCTCTTATTTTATCAAAATAATGGACTTTAGTTGGCACCACTACATACTCGTCAGTCAATAAGTTTTGAAAGCCCAAAAAAAAAGCGAGAAAAATTAACGAGTCGAAATATTATTCTTCAGTATAACCTCCCTTAAGCTCAATATATTTTTTCCCGCGGGATTCCAATTCATTTACCCCTATCTCTGAAGTGGTTTTTCGGAAAACCTTCAAAATAGCCATCTACGGATGCTATCACCTCATCATTTGTTGAAAAACGCTTCCCACGTAGAATTCTTTTGAGGTTTGGGAACCGATGGAAGTCAAACGGGGCCAGATCTGCCGAATAGGGTGGATGTTCGAACAATTCGTACTTTAAACCGACCAGTTTTGCCGTTGCTAAAGCAGCTCTGTGAGCAAGTGTATTGTCGTGATGAAAGTTGATTTTTTTCTCCTGTAAACTAGGCCTTTTCTCATCTAGCTGGTTCAAAAGGTTGCAATAACACTTTCCTGTGATTGTCTTACCGGTTTAAAAGTTATTAAAATTTCTTTTACATCCCAGAAAACTGATGCCATAGTTTTTTTGAATGACTTTGACCACTTTGGCTGCTTTGGTGCTGAACAACCGCACTCAGTCCACTGTGCGGTGTAATTTCACAGCTCAGAATCATACTAGCAAACCAAAGTCTCATCCAAAGTAACAAATCGATGCACAAAATGAGTTTTATTCTTTGCGAAACCAGCCAAATGTTAAGAAGAATGTTTCTCTCGAGTGCGTTTTTGTTCCGATGTCAGCAAATGTGGCATCGATTTTATGAACAGCTTTCTCATTCCCAAAACATTAGTTAAGATCTCATGTATTAATCTATGTGAGATGCCTACAGCCTCAGCTAAATCAACAATCGAGGGTCTTCCATTACCATATCTTGTACTTAAACAACAGTTTCTTCAGTTCCAGTTTTTAAACGACCTGAACATCGATCGTCATTGACGCTTGTACGACCACATTTAAACTCTAAAGTCCATCTATGAATAGTTTAAAATGAAGGAGCAGACTCCTTTACACTTTCACTAACTTTGCATGGATTTCAGTTACCTACAAAGCTTCCAAAACAAACAATTTTATCACCGCACGATATTCGATTTTTTTCCATTTTTAAAAAATACTCAATCACGTCTACTTTAACCAGCTGATAAATAATGAATAACTTGACAGATCAACTTGAAATTTAGGATATGTTCATGTGACACATGAAGCGTCAAAATGATGTTCAATATTTGGTGCAAGTGATGCTCCATAGGTGTCGCTTTTAAAACTTATTAACTGACCTGATACTTTTAAGTTTTTGAGGCTTTGCTTGTTCAGTATAATTCTCTTTTTAATCCCATTTCTTCAGACTTATTTATGCATCCTTACTGTTAAGACTTTCGCTAGTTTACGTGTAAATTTCCTAAAATTTACGCTGTCTATGAGAATTGTTATAAAAGTTAGATATAAACTAAGTTTTGTCCCCTTAAATTGTACATTAATAATTCACTTACCTAGGGAAATAAAAGCTGTAAGTCTGTGCAAACTACTGCTTTGTCGTTAAATTATAAATACTTTGGGGAATGTTTTAAGAGGGAACTGTCACAAGTTTATAACTAGGTTATAATTTGCATCAGAAACTTCACATTTATAATTTTTAAAAGCCTAGCAGAAATTGTAAAGTTAGGGAAGTAAAATTTGGTGACTTAATTATTTTGAATACAACAAAAAACTGGTTATTTATACACAAAATTTCCACAATATTTTTATTTTTCAGTACAACGCGTTTGTGGAAATTTTGTGTTTAAATAATCAGTTTTTTGTTATATTTAATATAAGTTTCTATCAAGTAAAAGCCACAACAGTTTAAAGCAGTGATTTCCAAAATGGTTCAGGTGGACACCCAGGGTCCACTCGACGGGGGTCTACGTTGGCGTGAAAAAAAAATGGGGGTTCACAAGTTGTAAGTGGGGGTCCACGAAAATTTATATGGTTTCGATAGTAAAGAACAAAAATGTTGGCTTGGCTTTGCCTATCAATGTGGGCAGATAATACACTACTCAAAAAAATTAGGGAGCAAAAAAAATTCCAAATTTTTCGGTGATTTTTGACAGGCTGAATTTCGGTGAAAAAAGGTCGTATTGAGACTTTAAAAAAAAGCATTTTGAAGCTTTAAGATGCTAATTTTCAGATTTTTTGGCTAAAATTTTTTAGAAGATACGGTTCTCATGCAATCCTAACAGATAGCGCGAAAAAATAATATTGCAAATATTTTGCTTTTTTTTTGGTCCACGGGCTTAAAAACAAAAAATTTTCAGTTAGGCCGGCATATGGATCAGATAGCCTGTTTATTTAGCATTAATTTCCTTGTTTTAAAACCTCCCTTAATTTTTTTGAGTAGTGTATTTTAACAAGGTCAGCGACTGTTACTTGTAAAAACTTGCATATTCGATATTCAGTACAACGCGCGTCGAGACTTGCAAAGCGCCGCCCGCCCGCCCGCAACGCAACCCGTTTAGACGTGCAAAGGGACGAAATACGACTTGTGCTGTGCTTGCAATCTTGCATGAACTTGTTTGATTCTTCACCAATATAAATACGAATGCCAAGGACAAACGTTACTCATTTGTTTCCGGAATTTTGAAAAGAAAAGTGTGAGTGAATCGATGTCAGTGTTTGCCAGTGCCGGAAAAAAGTAAGTACCTGCCTATTTGTTATTCATACTTTTATTTTATATTGTAATAATATTATATCTGTTATGTTTGCAGGTAGTAGGTACGTAATAAAAATTAAATACTGAGCAGGGCCATTATTCGATACTTCTATAAAAGAACAGAAAGCCGAGAAAGATTGAAATTTTAGTACTTTTTATTATAAAATTATTTATTTATTTACCCGACTGTGGTGATTCACTAAAGGAGAGATATATGATTGACCTGCATGTTTGTACATATTTCAGTGCCCTCGTAGTTGCTAATGCTAAGTGACTAAAAATATTTTCATAAATTGTACGTGTCTTTATGCACCACTCGTAACGTACATCAAAGTAATAAGTAAATCATTAAAATCGCGGAGTTTTGATGTCAAAATATTCTTTAAAAGTATTTTCTCTCGAATTTACAGAAATATATCAAAATATAATTAATCAAAAAATATTTTATATTACATTAAAATAGGTTCAGCCGTTTTCGTGAAAACCTCTATATGGGTCTTAGCAGTTTATTGCTTTTAATCATTAAAATCAATTTTGCCGCCGACATTTTGGTTTTTTCATTGCAATAATTAATTAATCCTATTTTATTCTGTTAAAATAGCCATATCCTGTTAAAGTCGCCTTATGATTACTAAAACAAACATTTATTTCTTTACAGGTAGGTAACTGATACGAAACATGGCTGAATCTAAAAAGAAATGTCGAGAGTACAGTGTTGATTATTTGAAATTTGGTTTTCTTCCATCAAAGGCAGAC
The DNA here is from genome assembly GCA_019049505.1 of Pachyrhynchus sulphureomaculatus. Classification (NCBI taxonomy): domain Eukaryota; kingdom Metazoa; phylum Arthropoda; class Insecta; order Coleoptera; family Curculionidae; genus Pachyrhynchus; species Pachyrhynchus sulphureomaculatus. The sequence goes on along the minus strand of CM032454.1, from coordinate 164,230,576 downwards.
AAACGATTGCCCATATGCCTTTTATGCAACAAAGTTTTGAGCAATGACTCTATGAAACCATCGAAGCTCGAAGATCATCTAAGAAGGTGTCATCTTGATAAAATAGGTAAAGATTTAAAATATTTTCAAACATTGAAGGAAAAATATGAAAAGAGACCCACCGTGCACAGTATGTTCGCTTCAACGTCTCAAAGTAACGATGATGGCTTGCGGACATCTTACAATATATCATTGCTTATAGCGAAATCTGGAAAACCGCACACCATCGGAGAACAGTTAATTTTACCCGCTGTTGAAGAGGTTTTAAAAACACAAACCTCCATTTGATGTACTCAAAAGAATTTCTTTGAGTAACAACACTGTACAAAGACGTATTGATGAAATGAGCTCTGATATTGAAAGCTTCTTGTGTAATTATCTGCAAACAACTCATTTTTCTATTCAACTGGACGAGTCAACTTTACCTGGTAATGAAGCATTATTATTGGCATATATTCGATTTGTTATGGACGAAGAAATCCATGAAGAGTTGCTATTCGCGAAAACTTTGGAGACGGACACTAATGGCGAATCAATATTTAATGTCCTGAGTGATTTTTTTTAAGGAAAAATCGATTCCATTTACAAATATTATTTCGATAGCAGCAGATGTAGCTCCTGTCATCTTCGGACGATATCGTGGGTTTGTAAGCCATCTTAAAAGAATTATACCAGGAGTAACTGCAATTCACTGTGTCATCCACCGACAACACCTGGTAGCGAAAAATTTGAGTGATAGATTGCACCAATAGCTTCAATTTGTGATTAAAGCAGTTAACAAAATAAGAAGCGATGCGTTGAATACCCGTTTATTTGCACAATTGTGCGACGAAAATGATGAAGACTTCCAACGATTGCTCTTACATACTGAAGTACGCTGGTTGTCGAAAGGTGCATGTTTAACAAGATTTTACTCACTTTTTGAATCAGTTTTAGAGTTTCTGGAAAGTAAAGATCCAGATTTAAAAGAAAATCTGATCAAATTGAAAGCAGACATCGCGTATTTGACAGATTTGTTCAAAAAATTTAATGACATTAACTTGCAGTTGCAAATTTAATAAAAACAAAGGGTGTAATTTCGGCTTTTCTTGGAAAATTGAAATTTATGAAGCAAAATGTTAGTCGGCGCGAATTCTCCCAGTTTCCAAACTTGTCACAGGCAGAATGTCTTGATGAGGTTATTCAGACATACGTTCAACATTTAAATGCCCTGCATGATGACTTTAAAAATAGATTTGAAGATATTCTGACGATGGAAATACCATCATGAATCATAAATCCATTTGATGAAACGGAAGTGGCGAATGTGGTATTACAAGAGGAGCTACTCGAGCTCAGCACCAATGAGGAGCTGAAGGTGAAATTTAAAAAAGGCTATCAAACATTTTGGCTACAGGCAGAAATACCCGAACAATATCCTGGGCTGTGGGAAATTGTGAGAAAACTTTTGATAGCGTATCCCTCGTCATACCTTGTCGAAAAAAGTTTTAGTGTCGTTACAAAAAAAAGGAGCAGATTGAACATCACAGAACGAGGAGATTTGCGGTTATTCCTTACAAAACTGAAGCCAAATATTGATAATTTGCTGTCAATCCATCAAGTACATCCTTCTCATTAAAATTATGACTATTTTTTTTTAATTGTTGATTTGCATTGTTGAAGTTACGGTACGTTATTAATGTTTAATTTTAATTCTATTAAGTGTGTCATATTATTTTAATAAATAGAACACAAGAAAATATATTATTTTTCTTTTTATTTTTACCACTCCGAATTTAGGGTTGGAACTCAGCCACGACGCAAATTTCCATCGTTAGATCTAATCTTCACATTTTTTGACGAGTTTTGGGAATATGGTAGAAATGTATCAGCAGGGGGTCCACCGAAACCAGTAAAATTTTGAAAGTGGTCTACGAGAAAAAAAAGTTTGGGAACCTCTGGTTTAAAGTATAATTATTTTGAGGTGCTAGTTTACAATATAACAGAGCTCGACACGGCATGATTTAAATTCATACAAGATCATAGTTAAATAACCGGACAAGTGCAAGTGCGCAATTAGTGTTCCAAACTGATCAAACGATATGAGAAATGCGTAAATTTTAATGGTGCCTATGTTGAAAAATAGTGTAGAGCTGTAGCTTTAGGTTGTATACACCAAAATATCTATACGTATGTCGGGAGATTACTTTCCGAATAGCTCTCGTATTTCAAAAAAAATTATATCATTTCGTAAACCTAATATCGTCATTTCCGATTCTAAAACGATCCCGACATGAACTTGAGAAAATGTCTACTTAAAACGCCCTCGGAGCGTTTAGTAATTTGGGATGAAGTTGTGGTTTACACCAAACCGCCAGCTTACGTTCCCATTAGATGGTGATTTATTAGGATAATAAATTTTATGGAACAAAACAGCTTAGTCAAAAAATGTTTACAGATTAAATTTGGTTAAACTTAGTTAAGTCAAGCAAATTAAAAAATAGTACTGTAAAAAGAATTTATTTAACATTAGGGCCATAGAATATTTTTTGAGCCCTATATTATCTCTACGGTACAACAATAAATATACATACATATATATATATATATATATATATATATATATATATATATATATATATATATATATATAATCGTAAACCGCCTTACCTATTAAAACGTATTTATAAATATAGAGGTGAAGTGATATAGTTCCAACATAAACCGAAAATTTGATTGTCTCACCACAGTAAACATAAAATATAGTAGCGACAGTCCGACGATTCGGCACCTTTGATCTCAAGGGGTTCAAATTTGTAATGACCTGTCGCCATATTACTGGTATGATGCCCGCTAGTTTTTGAAATACGAAATTCCTTCTGTAAAGAAAAATCCTATTCTGCAGAATAAAAATGAATTTTGCTGATTAAAAAGAAGCAAAAAACGAGAAAAGTTTTTTTAGAAACATTTTTTTTATCAAGTTCTACATACTCTATACATGTTATATAGTTTTTCAATATCCAAATTGACACCTGGTTGAAAAGTGGATAAGCAGAATTCTGCCCTAAATTCAAAAAAAAAGTACAAGTGGAATAAATAAACCAATACTTAACAGTAATAAAACATTAACTGTTTTACAAAGAAAATGCATTTCTAATATGAAAACAAAATTATAATCTTTATGTAATATATTGCATTAGAAATAAAGAATTATAGATAAATTACGCTTTAGGGTCTTTGGGAAATCTAAAAAAAAAACCTAACTACTGTGGAGATACCACATATATTTTTACAAGCACTAACCGCACAACACAAAACTTCCTCTTGACATCTTTTTTATAATTATTTGGAATGAGTTATTTACTTATTGGAAAATTATTAATAATGAATTTCGGAGCACATTATAAAAAGATTCTCCTTAAAATCCATATGAAAACACAACCCGCGACTGCACTTGCAGCCATGTTGTTGGGATGATAGGGGACGCATGCGTGATAAAAACAAGACCTAAAAATTGTCTTGACCGTCACTACTATGTTTTATGTTTACCATGGTCTCACTCTAAGGAATACATTTACCCAAGCATTACAACCCGATGACAGGTGTTTTATGGTATGATATTAATAAAAAAAAACCGAGTGCAAGTCGATCTTGCGTAATTAGTATTCCGTACGGTGGTTGCTTTTAAAATAAAATAGAATCCTTACCAAGGCTAAGTTAATTAAGTCCCTGATATGTATATATCTTAAGATCCAATATTTACTTTCTGATTTTTCTTAGTCAATAGTGTATAACAGTTATAGCATCTTAGCTACCTAATTTCGAAAAAATCAATCCAGCTCAATCTAGAATCTAGTAACAAAAGTGTAAAACAACTATTTACTACCTAAATATTTGTTTAATTATAAACAAATAAAATAAAATTATATCTCTCCACAGGATCGACGCGCCACTCGGCGCTAAAAAATATTTTAAAAAATAATACAAAGAAAACTGTGCGCAAATAGTACGTTTTTTTTTTGAACTCGTGTTCTCACAAGATTTCATTCGACATCCCACTCGATGACCTGGTAATTTTTTTTTTCACTTCCGATTTCATCCCTCAAAACTAACAACTTAAATCAAAATTTAACTTTCAAAACTATACGGCTCTGATTGAGCATCAATTCCTATACTCGTGCCAAATTTCAACTTTCTCTGTCAAATAGTTTCGGAGAAAATCGGGAGATACCGACGGACTGACGGACACCGAAATGATCCCATAGGTGTTTCGTAAAGAACGCTAAAGAGTTAAGAAGAGATGCTGGTATTATTAGATATATTAAAAAGCAGATGCATTTTTTAAGTAAAACCATTTTAAAATACGGTCGCGGCAGCGTTGCGGTCGCTGTTCCGCGCATGCGTGCTAAGTACCTGCATCTATTAGCTAGCCAAAGATGCCATTAAGGAAGCATTCGTCCGAATAGTAGAATATATTGATATGGAGTGACTCTTAGAATTAAATGAAGACTGAATTATTGTTTCCTTAAAATTCGCTTAAAAGTAGTTTTAATGAATATAATTTTATAAAAACACCTAACAGCATAATACGACTCATGCTCTTAACCGCTTCAACTGACGCTGTTATTTCTACTTCAAGTATGTGTACCAAATTTATACTCCATACATCATCTTGTTCGAGAGTTATCGTAGGCACAGACAGATCAACAGTCATACAGACAGACAGACCGAGAAAATTTTTTCATAGTCTTAAAATGTAAAAAACCGGCCAAGTGCAAGTCGGACTTGTGCAGTTAGAGTTCCGTACGTTGATTGCTTTTAAAATAAAAATTTTTGTTATTGAGGTACAAAATGATCAATGACTCCACAAAACACCCCAAATAAGGTTTCAACAAATTTTTTTCCCAATCTTTACTGAAAACTGATGACTGTGGAATTTTTGTTTTTTTTTTATATACTAGATAAATTATGAAAGGTAATGCACTCGCGATAAATTTCGTTCAATCTACATATTCATCAGTACTTTTCGGGAAGGGGCAGTTTTTCGCAATTTTTTAAAAACAATACAAAGAAAAGTATTACATTGTATACATTTTTGAACTCATGTTTTTACAAGCTTCCATTTGACACCACAATCGAGACTCTGATGAGGCCACCAATTCTTATGTTAGTGCCATATTTCAACTTTCTATGTCAAATAGTTTCGGAGAAAATCGGGTGTGACAGACGGATAGACACCGAAGTGATCCTATATGTGTTGAATCGGAACACTAAAAATGCAAAAATATAGGAGCGTAATTTTCTTTCATTGCGAACTAAGGTAAAAACCTATTCTTATTAGTTTAGAGTACTGAGAAAAGGCATAACAAAAAATGAAAACTGTGTGCTTTTTTACACAATAAATAATAAACAGTGACAGGCAAAAAGTGTGTGGCATACGGGATTTTTCTTTTTTACTAAGTTTAGAAAAAACATAAATTGTGCCTCACTTGAAACCCAAAATATGATTTTGCAGTGCCGATTGTCATTGCTTAATGAAGTAAATATAAATTTTCTAAAGTTTAAAGTTGAAAACTCACTCTGTTGAAACATCGAAAAGATTTCTTAGGAAAAAGTGTTTAGAACTTCATTTTATGGTAGTGTGCAAAATTTTAGATTAATAGGACAAAAATTGGTTTTTTGTCAGTTTTTAACCGATAAAAATATGATCAGAAAGAAATTTTTATTCCTTGAATGAATGGTTAGATTGATAGAATTTTAAAATTTATTTATTGATTCCAAGCCATGTTTTACTTATTCCACAACCAATGATTAAAATATTCATAAAACGGAAACTGTCACGTAGATAATTATCGAATATTTTTACCCTATTGAGGTTTTTATTTTGTTAAAGACACTAGCGTTACAAATATATTGCAAAAAAAGAAAAGAAAACTAGTTAACTAATATTCTATACCGCACACAAAAAATAAATTACAGGCACTTCACAAATTAAATAAACCAAAAACCATAATACCTAGTTTACATCTATCCCTTTGTATTTTGCAATAAATTAGAGTGTCCTTTAAAAAACAGAAATCTCAAACTGCAAATAATAGGGTACGAATATTTGATCATTGTCCATGAAACAGCGCATTACGACAACCATAATTTTAGTGTTCCGTATGGATCACTTCGGTGTCTGTCTGTCTGTCTGTCTGCCCGTCTGTCTGTCTGTCACACCCGATTTTCTCCGAAACTATTTGTCGTAAAAAGTTGAAATTTGGTAATAATATAGGAATTGATGGCGTCATCAAAGCCGTGTAGTTTTGAAAGTCAAATTTTGACTTAAGGAGTTAGTTTTGGGGGGTGAAATCGGAAGTGAAAAAAAAATTTTTTAGTAGGTCGTCGAGTGTGATGTCAAATGAAAGCTTGTAAAAAATATATATAATATAATACTTGCGCACACTTTTCTTTGTATTATTTTTAAAAAATCCCGAAAAATCGCTGTCCCCCACCTTATCTCGAAAAGTACTGATCAAATAAATTTTGAAAAAATTCTGGAATACTCTCCAGGGGGTTTAGATTGAATGAAAATTATCCGAATGCATTGCCTTTAATAATTTATCTGGTATATAAAAAAACAAAAATTTTAAGGTCATCAATTTTCAGTAAAGATTGGAAACAAACTTTGTTGAAAACTCATTTGAGATGTAACAACATTTTATATTTTAAAAGCAATCAACATACGGAACACTAATTGTACAAGTTCAACTTGCACTTGACCGGTTATTTCAATTGATTTTTATTGAAAAACAAAACATAATATGAAATCCAAAAATAACTATTTAAATTTTTATACCAATCTAATAAATATATTTCAAATTTAAAAAACCGGTCAAGTGCAAGTAGAACTTACACAATTAGTGTTCCGTACGTTGATTGTTATTAAAATAAAAATTTTTTGTAAGGGTGGTATAAAATGATCAGTGACTTCACAAAACACACCCCAAATGAGTTTTCAACAAAGTTTGTTTCCAATCTTTACTGAAAACTGGTGACCTTGTAATTTTGTTTTTTTTTATATACCAAATAAATTATTAAAGGTAATGCACTCGTGATAATTTTCGTTCAATCTATACCCCGTGGAGAATATTCCAGAATTTTTTCAAAATTTTTTGATCAGTACTTTTCGAGATAAGGTAGGCGACAGCGATTTTTTAAAAGTAATACGAAGAAAAGTGTGCGCAAGTATTACATTACATATATATTTTTTACTCGTGTTTTCACAAGCTTTCATTTGACATCACACTCGATGACCTAGTAAAAAAAAAAAAATTTTCAATTCCGATTTCACCCCTCAAAACGAACCCCTTAAGTCAAAATTTATGTTACGGTGGTATAAAATGATCAGTGACTTCACGAAACACACCCCAAATGAGTTTTCAACAAAGTTTGTTTCCAATCTTTACTGAAATCTGATGACCTTGAAATTTTTGTTTTTTTTATATACCATATAAATTATTAAAGGTAATGCACTCGTGATAATTTTCGTTCAATCTACACCCCGTGGAGAATATTCCAGAATTTTTTTTTCGAAATTTTTTGATAAGTACTTTTCGAGATAAGGCCCGGGACAGCGATTTTTTCGCGAATTTTTAAAAATAATACAAAGAAAAGTGCGCGCAAGTATAATATTATATATACATTTTTTACTCGTGTTTTCACAAGCTTTCATTTGACACCACACTCGATGACCTAGTAAAAATTTTTTTTTTTCACTTCCGACTTCATCCCCCAAAACTAACCCCTTAAGTCAAAATTTAATTCTCAAAACTACATGGCTCTGATGAGGCCATCAATTCCTATATTATTACCAAATTTCACCTTTCTATGTCAAATAGTTTCGGAGAAAATCGGGTGTGACAGACAGACAGACAGACAGACAGACACCGAAGTGATCTTATAAGTGTTCCGTACGGAACACTAAAAATAAAAATTTCCTTGTGACCATTTTTTTGTTGGTCAAAAAAAGCTGACAAAATACAATTTGTATCCAATCTATCTAAAATTCTAAACACTTTTTTCTAAAAAATGTTTTCAATATTTTAACAGAGTGACTTTTGGACTTTAAAACTTAGAAAATTCAAGTTTCCTACCAAACAACAAAGGACAATAGACACTTCAAAATCAGTTTTTGGGTTTCAAGTATGCAGAATCCACCTGTAAATTCACTTTTTTTCCAAATTTAATAATAATAATAAAACTTTTTGTCTGTCAGTGGATATCATAATCTAGCTCATCATGAGAATTCACTATTACCGGTAAGGACTTTCCAAAGTAAGTTTCGTTATATAGCCTACAATATTTAATAATTATATTAATAGTGCTAAATTTTAAGGTATAATATAGTTGAAAGATTTACTTTACATTTTAATTGGAAGTGATGCAGCTAAAACATAAATTTGTTCATGTTTCGGCTTGTATAATTAATAACTCATAACTATGTAATTTCACAATGTTGAACTTTAACATGATTTTTAGTGTTCCGTACGGAATAAGATCACTTCGGTGTCTGTCCGTCTGTCTGTCTGACCCTCTGTCTATCCGTCTGTCACACCCGATTTTCTCCGAAACTATTTGACATAGAAAGTTGAAATTTCGCGCTAATATAGGAATTTTTGGCGTCATCAGAGCCATGTAGTTTTGAAAGTTAAATTTTGACTTAAGGGGTTAATTTTGGGGAGTGAAATCGGAAGTGAACAATTTTTTTTTACCAGGTCATCCAGTGGGATGTCAAATGAAAGCTTGTAAAAACACGAGTTCAAAAATATATATAACTAGCAGGGCCAGCGGCTCCGCTCGCCTGGATCTGATTCACTACTATCGTCACTGTTTATTCCTTTATTCCTTTATTACGTAGGGTAATAAAATATCTCCCATTATTTCCCCTTATCTCCCAATATTTATCCTTATCTCCCATTATCTAGGCTTATCTCGACTTACGTCGCAATATTTCTCCTTATCTCCAATTATTTCTCCTTATCTCCTATTATCTCACCATAACTCCCATTGTCTAGACTTATCTCTACTTATCTCCCATTATTTCTCCTTATCTCCCATTATTTATACTTATCTCCCATTATCTCACCTTATCTCCCATTATCCAGGCCTATCTCGACTTATGTCCCATTATTTCTCCTTATCGTCCATTATCTAGGCTTATATCGAATTATATAGAACATATGTATAAATTTATAAAAACACGAAAATCGGATAAGTAGTTCTCAAGTGATAAGCGCACCAACGGACAGACAGATAGGCAGAGAGACAGGCAGATAGAGAGACAGAGAGACGTTGCATTTTATATATTCTAGATAGAAGACTATAGATAACCTGGTCAGAGAACAAATATTTAAATTAAAAAAAACACGTAAATCGGATAAGTGGTTCTCGAGTGATAAGCGTACTAACGGGCAGACAGACAGAGAGACGTTGCATTTTATATATATTATATTATTTGCTACATGATATTGTTCCATATTTAATGCTTTAGGCAATGTATTGCAAGAGAACGCGCTAGCGGCAAACTTTTCTCCGACTTGTTTCACTATTATCGTCACTACTTATTCCTTATGTCACCTAACGTAATAAAATATATCTTATAACCTGGCTAGAGAACATATGTATGTTTAAAAAAAAAAGCACGTAAATCTGATAAGTGGTTCTCCAGTGATAAGCGCACAAACGGACAAACAGACAGAGAGACGTTGCATTTTATATACATTATAGACATCCTTTGCTACATGATATTGTTCCATATTTAGTGGTTTAGGCAGTGTATTGAAAAAGAATGCGCTAGCGGCAAACTTTTTTCCAATTTGATTCACTATTATCGTCACTGCTTATTCCTCATGTTACCTAACGTAATAAAATATAGTCGATAACCTGGCCAGAGAACATATGTATATTTAAAAAAAAAAAGCACCTAAATCGGATAAATAGTTCTCCAGTGATAAACGCTCTAACGGGCAGACAGACAGAGAGACGTTGCATTTTATGTATATTATAGATATAGATTATTTTATATGTAATCTGGCCAAAGAATATATGTATGAATTTAAAAAAGACATAAATCGGATAAGTGGTTCTCGCGTGATAAACGCACTAATGGACAGACAGACAGAGAGACATTGCATTATATATATATATATATATATATATATATATATATATATATATATATATATTATAGATTATAGATATTCTCCGCTACATAATATTGTTCCATATTTAATGGTTTGTATGTATTTCAAGGGAACGCGCTAGCTGCAAACTTTTTTCCGACTTCATTCACTATTTTACGTCACTGCTCATTCCTTATGCTACCTATCGTAATAAAATATAGCCTATAACCTGGCCAGAGGACATATGTATGTTTTAAAAAAAAAGTAAGTAAATCGGATAAGTAGTTCTCCAGTGATAAGCGCACTAACGGACAGACAGACAGACAGACAGACATACAGACAGAGAGACGTTGCATTTTATATATATTATAGATTATGGATGTAATACTTGCGTACACTTTTTTTATATTACTTTTAAAAAATTACGAAAAGTCGCTGCCCTCCCTTTTTTCGAAAAGTACTAACAAAAAATTTTTGAAAAGATTCTGAAATATTCTCCACAGGGTGTAGATTGAACACAAATTGTCACGTGTGCATTACCTTTAATAATTTATCTGGTATATAAAAAGAAAAAAATTCAAGGTCATCAGTTTTTAGTAAAGATCGGAAAAAAACTTTGTTGAAAACTCATTTGGGGTGTGTTTTGTGAAGTCATTGTTCATTTTACACCTGCGTAACAAAAATTTTTATTTTAGAAGCAATCAACGTACGGAACACTAATGGCGCAATTCCGACTTGCACTTGGCCGGTTTTATTTTCATTATTATTTGAGAGTAGTAACATCAGAAGTAAATGTACAAAAATTTTTCTTATTTCGGATTTACCAAGTAGAGGTGTCGTCAAGCCAAATTATTAATTCAAACAGCTGTATAAACAAGCTTTGCTATTATTGCGTTGTTATTCTCAGGTTAATATATTTTTTATAGACAATTCTATTTTCTCTTTTATAAAAAATTAATAATGCTTTTCAAGAAATTGAGTTGCTAAAAATTTTTTTTTTGCAGAAAAGAAATATATTTTTATATGTTCAAAGGGAATATGTTATATGACTGCAAAGTCTAGATAAATGGGAATCTAAAAAGGTGCCTCTGCTCAAAGACAATTGTCTGTGCTATCTTTTGATGTACACGGCATTGTGTAAGATGTTGTTTATTATATGAATTCGTTTGTTCCTGTCTGAATACATGTGCAGTTGTACTAAACAACAGTGCAATAGAGTTGAATTGTTTTCTTTGCTTTGACAGATTTGTCCAAAAATATTTTTAAATTCCTTTTTGTAGGCATCGTAATTAAAGAAATAATTTAAAGTTAACAAATCGTAAATATTTTAGAATCAACACTATTGTCTTATTTTCAAATATTTAATCACACTATTTTACGTATAATAATTTTCTTTAGATCTCTCTCTCTCTCTTTCCAGTCATTGTTCGATTCCGAACGTCGTAATTCATTGATGGTAGTGAGTAACTGTTCGCCATGCCACTCTATCCTCTACCGTTAACTGCTGCAACCGACATGTTTGTAAAGTCCTTGATTTAATCTAAAAATCTTACAGGAGATCTACCTCTTGTTCTTTTACCGTCTATTTTTCCTTGGATCATTATCTTCCTCATAGCTTCCTTTCGTATTACGCGACCGAATTATTTTACGATCCGTTTTTGAATTGTTGGAAGCAGCCTTTCATGATCACGTATATTCAGATCTTTTAGTATAGATATATTCCTTATATGAGCCGTCCACGGAATCCTACGTATCCTACGATAACAAATCATTTCGAACGCATCTACTCTTTTACGGCACGCTGCGTTCAGTGTCCAGGATTGCGACTCATACGTTGCAACAGGAAAAACTAGTGCCCTGAGAAAACGTATTTTACGAGGCTGGTTTGAAAAGTCCGTGCAAAAATAAAAACTACTTATATGTTTGGGGTAAACCGTTTTTATTTTTCGACATAGTCTCCTTTTAGGCTTATACACTTCGTCCAACGATGTTCTAGTTTGTTGATCCCTTCCGAATAATAGGATTTGTCCAAGTCTGCAAAATATCCATTAGTGTCTGCAATCACCTCCTCGTTTGAATAAAATCTTTGTTCCGCCAGCCATTTCTTCAAATTGGGGAACAAATAGTAGTCCCAGGGAGCCAAGTCTGGAGAATAGGGGGGATGTGAAACGAGTTGGAATCCTATTTCCATTAATTTTGCGACCACAACTGCTGAGGTGTGTGCTGGTGCGTTGTCGTGATGGAAAAGGACTTTCTTGTGGGCCAGTCGCGGGCGTTTTTCTTGCAGCTCGGTTTTCAAACGGTCCAATAACGATGAATAATATTCACCTGTAATAGTTTTAACAAAAAACCCTTTTCCAGATAGTCGATAAGGATTATTCCTTTCGAATCCCAAAAGACAGTCGCCATAACCTTTCCGGCCGAAGGAACGGTCTTCGCCTTTTTTGGTGCAGATTCCTCCTTGGTAACCCATTTTTTAGATTGTTGTTTGGTCTCAGGAGTATAGTAATGTATCCATGTTTCATCCACAGTGACAAAACGATGCTTAAAGTCCTCCGGATTCTTCTGGAACAGCTGCAAACCATCCTTGCAACACTTCACACGATTCCGTTTTTGGTCAAGCGTGAGCAATCGCGGCACCCATCTTGCAGATATCTTTCTCATGTCCAAATGTTTATGCAAAATATTATGTACCCGTTCAGTCGAGATGCCACAGCACTAACAATCTCACGCACCTTAACTCTTCTGTCATCCATCACCATATCATGGATTTGATCAATGATTTCTGGAGTCGTAACCTCCACAGGCCGTCCAGAACGTTCAGCGTCACTTGTGCCCATATGGCCAGTCCGAAAATTTTTAAACCACTTATAAACTGTTCTGATCGAAGGTGCAGAGTCACCATAATGTTTATCAAACTTCTCCTTAGTCTCCTGAGGCGTTTTTTTGCCTTTCATAAAGTAATGTTTAATAACCACACGAAATTCTTTTTCGTCCATTTCTTGAAAATCACTCGACTTCCTTGATTCACACGAATGCCAAACACAAAGAAATAGACCAATATGGCTGAAACTTGGTGTGTGTTCATTCAAGAGATGCTACTAACTAAACATGACCTCGATACGCGCCGGTGGTGCCATCTCTTGGACTTTGCACGGAGTTTTCAAACCAGCCCTCGTAGTTGTTTTCCGGATATCGAAGCCTCTTAAGATTTTAACCACCCTACCTAAAGTTTCCTTTGCCATCCCAATCCTTCGCTTTATTTCTGGTTCGGAACCTTCTTTATTCGTTATTTATGTGCCGAGATAAATAATGCTCTCGATTGTCTCTATATCGAGGATAAGTTCCAGTGGCGATGGTAATGCTTAACATCTATCCCTAATCATCAAACAGCATTTGGCTCTATTCAGACATAGGTTCGATTACGAACTTACAGCCTCCACCCTCTGAGGAAACTAAAACATTTCTAACTATCATGTCATCCATATATTGTAATTTTGATGCTTTTTTTCCACCAACAGAGACTCTACCTCCCCAGTCTTCCGAAGCCTTCCTAATAATCCATTCTCCATAGATATTAAACAGCTTCTGCTTCATCTCACTATGCAAATGGTCCAATAACGTTGTGTAATAAGAGCCAGTCACTATTTGACTCTTTTCCAAATAGGCAAACTTGATGATCCCCAAAAAGTCGCAAAAACAGTTAATCACTTGCCAAAAAAAGTTTTTTTTTTCGCTTTTTTCGGTACAATTTGACCTTCTCCAATCCACTATTTTGATGGAACGGGTGTTTGTTGTTAAGAAAAACGGCATTTTACAACACTATAAAAAAAGAACGAGGAGAATATTTTTATAGCAGCCAGAACTGGGTGTAATTAACATTAAAAGTCCCATCAAATTCCAGTTGCTATGAAAAATCCCCTGACCTTTAGGTACAATATTGTAAAATGGTGGTCTCCTTTAGTTTCAACCGGCTATAGTATACTTTTTTAACAATTCGGAAGTCGAGTGCTTATTGGTGTTATCTTTGTCCTTTCCATCGAGAAGCAATAGGTAAATTACATATTTATTTTACTGCTTTTTATCAAGGGATTTCCAGTGCCCAGAAAAATTAGAAATAAAATCCTTTATTTTATATTTAAGATAATCCTATATAAGTAAGTTTAAAAATTCTGGTAGTTTTGAACAGTAGTTTGCAACTTTAGTTATATATTGCAGGAGCCGTAT
>CM032454.1:164118665-164213665 GCA_019049505.1 Pachyrhynchus sulphureomaculatus | reverse complement strand
GTGTTCCGTACGGAAAACTTATAAGATCACTTCGGTGTCTGTCCGTCTGTCTGTCCGTCTGTCACACCCGATTTTCTCCGAAACTATTTGTCATAGAAAGTTGAAATTTGGTAGTAATATAGGAATTGATGGCCTCATTAGAGCCATGTCATTTTGAAAGTTAAATTTTGACTTAAGGGGTTAGTTTTGGGGGGTGAAATCGGAAGTGAAAAAAAAAATTTTTTATTAGGTAATTGAGTGTGGTGTCAAATGAAAGCTTGTGAAAACACGAGAAAAAAATATATATATAATGTAATACTTGCGCGCACTTTTCTTTGTATTATTTTTAAAAAATCGCTGTCCACCCGCCTTATCCCGGAAAGTACTTATCAAAAAATTTTGAAAAAATTCTAGAATATTCTCCACGGGGTGTAGATTGAACGAAAATTATCACGAGTGCATTACCTGTAATAATTTATCTGGTATATAAAAAAACAGAAATTTCAAGGTCATCAATTTTCAGTAAAGATTGGAAATAAACTTTGTTGAAAACTTATTTGGGGTGTGTTTTGTGAAGTCACTGATCATTTTTATATCACCGTAACATAAATTTTGACTTAAGGGATTCGTTTTGAGGGGTGAAATCGGAAGTGAAAAAAAAAATTTTTTACTAGGTCATCGAGTGTGGTGTCAAATGAAAGCTTGTGAAAACACGAGTAAAAAATATGTATATAATGTAATACTTGCGCACAGTTTTCTTCGTATTACTTTTAAAAAATCGTGAAAAATCGCTGTCCTCTACCTTATCTCGAAAAGTACTGATCAAAAAATTTTGAAAAAATTCTGGAATATTCTCCACGGGGTATAGATTGAACGAAAATTATCATTACCTTTAATAATTTATCTGGTATATAAAAAAAACAAAATTTCAAGGTCACCAGTTTTCAGTAAAGATTGGAAACAAACTTTGTTGAAAACTCATTTGGGGTGTGTTTTGTGAAGTCACTGATCATTGTATACCACCCTAACAAAAATTTTTATCTTAAAAACAATCAACGTACGGAACACTAATTGTGCAAGTTCAACTTGCACTTGACCGGTTTTTTTACATGGAGTAGCCGAAGTAGGCTCTTCTCATCGTAAAGCCATACTGATAAATTAGTGATGGAATGTGTGAAAGCGGTTTTTAGTATTCAATTTAAGGCCTAGAAGCCCGTAGGAAAACCGTAAGTCACCAAAATATACATCGGTAGACCCATTTTCCCGCAGATAAGTGATTTAACATTGATTTGAACTGATAAATCGTGAAGTGAATCTCACGAATCTTCTATACCGGGTGTAGCAAAGTTTTAAAAGTAAAATGTCTGATTTAAGAACTCTATTTAGTAATAGCTACCTTTTAGGCTAAAGTCTTTGTAATTCTTGAACTGCAAAAGTTAGAACTTTTAATTTAAATCATTAATAAATTTTCCTTTTGTTGATTAAAGCTAGTGTTTCACTATACACCTATCTTACTTTTCAGGATAAAAGGGTTGTACCAGACAAATTCCATTTTTCTTAACAACTGCATAACACTTCAGTACTTTTTCATTTTTTTAGCTGAAAGTAGATCCTTTCTATTTTAAAATGAATGGTGCCCAAAAATTAGTACAACCAAAAATTTTTTAACAACGATAGAAACTAATTCCAAAAAGACGTACAAAATTATCTCTTACCCATATTACTCTACCAAGAAAAACTGAGCTAGTGTTTGTTTAATTTCTTTAGTTCTTTTAAAATCATTATTCACTCAATCCATTCTCAGAAATTAAAAAGGGGCTGCAAAAAGTGCGCCTCAAAGTGCGGGCAAGTTCACACGCCAATATATATATTATATATATATATATATATATATATATATATATATATATATATATATATATATATATATATTTATACATAAGTATATATATATATATATATATATATATATATATATATATATATATATATATATATATATTATTTAATACTCGCGCGCACTTTTCTTTGTAGTATTTTTAAAAAATCGCGAAAAATCGCTGTCCACCCGCCTTATCTCGAAAAGTACTTATCACAAAATTTTGAACGAAAATTATCACGACTGCATTACCTTTAATAATTTATCTGGTAAATAAAAAAAAAACAAAAATTTCAAGGTCATCAGTTTTTTAGTAAAGATTGGAAACAAACTTTGTTGAAAACTTATTTGAGATGTGTTTTGTGAAGTCACTAATCATTTTATACCTCCGTTACAAAATTTTTTATTTTAGAAGCAATCAACGTACGGAAGGCTAATTGCGCAAGTTCAACTTGCACTTGACCGGATATTTTCTTTTAATCGTAATAATTACTTTTTTACAAAATATAATCCAATGTGCAAAAATGAAAATTAATCTTGTAAAATAATGCATTAGTTAAAAATTGCCGAAGGGTTAAAAGAAAATTACGGTGTTCCAAACTTCATAATGCAATTTTTCTCCCAAAAAAATTTATGTTTACTGATTTATAAAAAATTGTCTATTAGAAAAATAAAAAAAAAAAAACTTTATTTTTCTAATAGATAATTTTTTATAAATCAGTAAACATAAATTTGTTTGGGAGAAAAATTGCATTATAGAGTTTGAAACACCGTAATTTTTTTTTTTTTAACCCTTCGGGAATTTTTAACTAATGCATTATTTTACAAGATTAATTTTTATTTTTGCACATTGGATAATTTTTTGTGAAGTTATCCTACAGACAAGGGAGCGCCATAGTTTTAATCAGTGGTCGGTACCCGATAAAAAATAATGTTAACGTTTAAAACATATTTAAAAAAAAAATATATTTCTTGTAACTTAAAGTACAATAAAAATATATAATCGCTATTCTTTTGTATTCATAATCATGATCAGCTTATACTGTCCACTGCTGGACAAAAGCCTCCCTCAAGTCTTGCCACTTTTTTCTGTCCTGGGCCGCTTGTACCCAGTTTCCAGCCACTCTTCTCAAATCATCAGTCCACCGACTTGATGGTCAACCTCTATTCCGATAGGCTTCGGATCTTAGTCGCCACTCTATAATTCTCTTTGTCCATCGTCCATCCTTAAACCTAGCAACATATCCAGCCCAGTTCCAGTTAAGATGTAGAATGAATTTGACTGCGTCTTGTATCCCCGTTCTCTTCCTGATAATGTGATTTGGGTTGTGATTTTTAAGAGTAACGCCTAACATTGACCTCTCTATCTTTCGTTGCATGACACATATTTTATTGATGTTTTTCTTCGTCATTGTGAGAGTATCGGCTCCGTACGTAAGAACGAGGAGTACGCATCTGTCATATACTTTTCTTTTTAAACACATAGGAAGGTTAGATTTGAATACATAGGCCAGTTTGCCATATGCAGCCCAGGAGAGACCTATTCGCCGCTGAATTTCATGTGTTTGGTTATCTCGTCCTATGATGCATGATTTCATGACCCAGGTATATATTGATGCACTTGCTCTATCTCTAAGTTATTTAGTTTTATAGTGTCGCTTAATACAAGATTTGTCATAAACTGGGTCTTGTATAGATTGGTTTTTAGACCAACCTTTCCTGAAGCTTCCTGAAGCATGTGTAGCATAGTTTGTGCTTCTTGTATTTTGTCTATTATTAAGACAACGTCGTCGGCGAAACAGAGGTGATTTAACTTTTCATCATCAATATTAAGTCTCATTCTTCCCAGTTTATTAATTTTAGAATATTTTCTAGAAGTGTTACGAAAAGCTTGGGTGAAAGCGTATTACCCTGCCGCACTCCTCTTTCGATTCGAAATTTAGTGGTGGATTGATTAATTTGTGAGCGGGATTTCCATATATGCATTTAATTACATTGGAATATTGATGATCAATACGACACTCAGCAAGCGCTTCCAAAAGTCTGTACTGATTTACAGAATCAAAAACCTTTTCGAAGTCCACAAATATGAGTACAAGAGGCTTATTATATTTTATACAATTTTCAATGAGGATTTTAACTGTAAACAGAGGGTCATTTGTTCCATACCTTGCCTGTTCATTTAAAAGGAAAAACTCGAATTTATTTGTTAGACGTTTGGTAAGTATTTTCGTGAATAACTTGTATACATGGCTCAGGAGGATAATGGGTCGATAGTTTGTAAGGTCTGAAGTATCTCCTTTTTTATGCATGATGACAGTAGTTGCGTTATTCCATTGCGATGGAGTTATTCCTTCCAGGAGACATTTATTGAATAACATTTTAAGTGATTTGTAATTCTTTTGTATTTTTTTATGGTCCAGCATACGTGCTGCAGGGAAGTTCCTAAAGCGCTACAGGAGCGACACGTGTGCAGAAAAAGCGATTGACTTTGTTCTTGAATCGCTATAAATTGTACTCGGTGGGAAGCATGGTTTTGGGCAAATTATTCCAAAGGGATGATGTTCTCCATATAAAAGACTGCTTGAAAAGAGTTGTATTAGGAGTAATAAGCTGAACCTCATACGGATGTGAAGTATTAGCGTGACGTGTATTTCTAACATGCACCGCTCTGGGAGGAATTAAGCGGGCTACATCCTTGGAACACATTCCATGAAAATACTTTTAAAATAGGCTCAAGTCGCCAACCGTTCTTCGATGTTCCAGCGCCGCCGGTCAATTCCGGGTCTCCAATCAGACGAACAGCTCTTCTCTGAATCCAACAAATGCAATGTATGTTTGGGAGCAGAGAACCAAACATGGCAGCAGTATTCCATAGTTGAATCTGAGCTTTGTAAAGAATTAATAGTTGTTGTGGAGTGTGAAGCTTTCTGGTTCGAAATAATATTTCCAACTTTTGAGAAGCTCTCCTTGCTATCCCTAAAACATGTTCATGCCAGGATATATTTGCTCCCAAATTAACGCCCAAAAAATTGAGTGACGATGTTAGAGGAATGGAGTGCCCCGCCATAACTATGTCGAGTCCAGCAACGTTAACTCTTTTAGAAAAAACAGCCACCTGGTTTTTTGTAGCGTTAAATTCCACTTGGTTACTGTCACCCCAAGATAGGATTTCTTCCAGGTCTTTGTTAAATTGAACGACTTCCCGCTGTCTGCGGATATTCGTCTGAGTAGCCGATGTCCGAGCGTTCAAAGTGATTGAAGAGATAAGCGTACTGTCATCTGCAAAGCTGTAGATTGGGTTTCCGATCGATCGTTAATGTAAATAAGAAAGAGAGTAGGAGGTAGTATGGAGCCATGGGGCACAGCGGCGTTGATAGTGAAGTTGTTAGAAAGAAATCCGTCGTCCTCCACTCATACCATAAGAACGTTGCTTAGTCAACAGTCCATCGTGCCAAACACGGTCGAATGCCTTGGATATGCCAAGAGCATCCGCTCGAGATTGTCCAAAGTGTTCAATTGCGTTGTGCCAAACACGTGTTGCATAAGTCAGAATAGCTCATATTGATCTATGTTGAATCCTTATTATTCTCGTATCGTATTATTCACTTAATAACCTTTAAAATTTTTTTTTTTATAATATTCATTCTTTTTGCAGCGCTCAGGTGTATGTAACCCTTTAAGTTATGACTCTGCATATAGTTTATTTTATGTGGTTTATTAATTTTGACTTGTTTTTATTTCGAAGATATTCCAGAAAAAGAAATTTTTTCAAAAAAATTCTTCTCATCTTTTTCTTCAACTTTACATACATTCTGAAGTAAAACGCCTGTGTTTTCTATAAAATAATAATATTACGTTTTATCTTGTTTATGTCAACAAAATTAATTTTTCAAAACAAACTCTTCCATTTTATTACGCATTTTAAGAGACAAGTTCTCTGTAGCTCCTGCAATTATTCACGGGAATTAATAAAAAAAACTTCATTATTGCTAAAAGATGATACAGTCTGTCAAGTAAGAATCGCTCGTATTCTTGAAAAAATGTGTTTCGAGACCACTTTTTGCCATCAATGTATTCTTTGGTGTGCTAACAACGGCGCAATTACCTTAGTAAGTTGTCCAATAGCGTCCTGCATCAATAATCGCCTGGCATCTTCGAGGCATGCTGTCGACGAGATTTTCTGCATACTCTGCAAATTTTTCGAATCTCGCGAGACAACTAAGTCAAAATCCTCAGGGTCTTTCCAATGAGCTTTCTCTTTACAAGGGAACAGAGTTTTTCAATAGGGTTGCCGTCCGGCGATTGTGAGGGCCACCCTAATATCTTATCATGGGCTCAAGCGAACCGCTTCGCGACGTGATTTTCTCCCAGCAAAAGCTTCTTTAACGTACTTCGAAATTTGACATCATCAGCACGAAAATGTTTGTCCAATGCTCTCACGGGACACATTCAAATCCGATTGTCTTAAAACACACAACACGTTTGGTTTTTCGACTTTTGGAGTGACTTTGCCTACCGAGCCACATTTTGGCAAGTCGTCGACATTTTTCGTCTCGTTGAAATGATTTTTTTACTTCTTCACAAACGATACCGTCTTTTTAACATATTTAGCGGCCGCATTTTAAGCCCCTTTCAATGGGAACAAAGAAAGACTGCCTCGAAGCGACGCGCAACAAGTGACTCATTTTGGATTTTACATGATTTCGACGAAAGTTCGGAATCGACTGATACTTTTACTAAAAAACGTCGTAGACAAAGGTTCCCTCTACCGATTTTTTTGTTAAAATATTGCTGAAAATAATTAATCTGAGACAAGACGGATAGAGAAATGGCCGTTATATTGTGTTATCTCTTTTAATAAATCAGTAAAGTAATAAAAAGGAACAACAAACACTCTATATCTTTCTGTTTTTGAGATCCTAGAGCTAAGTATTGAATTTAGCACCTTGTATGTTACCGGTTTAACTGAAACTATTTCTAACTGGTAACTTTCTGGTAACGAATAAAAACTGGTAGGGTTCCCTTTACCGATTTTTTTGTTGAAATATTGTTGAAAGGAATTATTGCGGACACGTTCTTACTTGACAGATTGTACATGATTCCATATAATACCTAAGAATCTTTCAAAATGGATAGATGACCTAAAATGAAAAGAAAAAGAAAATAATTGGTCTGAGACAAAACGGATAGAGAAATGGCCGTTATATTGTGTTATCTCTTTTAATAAATCAGTAACGTAATAAAAACGAACAATAAACACTCTATATCTTTCTGTTTCTGAGCTTCTAGAGCTAAGTATTGAATTTAGCACCTTGTATGTTACCGGTTTAACTGAAATTATTTCTGACTGGTAACGCGTAAAAACTGGTACATGTCGACTTCAATTACGTAATAACTTTATTGCAAAATTTTACTGGAGTAAGCTATAACAGACAATGTTTCTACCGTTTTCTAGATCCTAGATTGAATAGCGATATTTTTTGCTAAGAAGTGAAAATTGATAAAAATCCACTTTATAATGTTTGCTTAATACCTCCTCAAAAACAAAAAAATCAAGATGGTTTTTATACGGGTCTTGTTTTTAAAGTTTTGATATTAAAAAAAACCCAAAACTACTTCTTTTAACAATTTTATTTTTACATGAACCCCGGGTGTTCTACTTTTCAACGTAATTTCCACCTATATTAAGGCACTTGTATCTTAAGACAAGCTTGTATTCCATCCTCATAGAATTTGGCCGCCCTGCACGGGCATTCTGCCACAATTTCATAGGGAACACTTGACGAAACACATTAGGTAATAATAAAATCATAAAGCCCCTGTTTCCTCGGAATTTTTCTTTAACTTTCCGTACCAGGTCATCATTAATGATGGATAGTCTCACATGTCGTCCTAGGACTGTTGATAAAATATCGATATATTGAAATATCGATATTATTTTTTGGAAATATTGCTATTTATTATATTTTTTGGAACGATATATCGATATTTCGATTTTAAAATCTGAGTTTCGACGTCAATATTTTTTTAAATATTACCGAAAATTATTTAATCTATATTATGTTTTTTTTCCACTAGTTTATTCACCCACGTATTCTTTTAAAACGAAACGTAATTTCATTATCTATGGTAGTACATAGTTAGTAGTTGTTTGCAGAAATGCAAATAACGTCCGTGGCAGCACTACCGCGTTGTTTAAAAGGAGGCGTGAAATACAAATATGTATGTTTCAGCACTTGGACAACGTTAACGGGTATTACGACATCCTTGCCGATATCCTTGGGATATGGAAAAAGTGTAAAATCCCTACTGAGGCGGGGAGGTGAGCGATAAAAAAAAAGCTCTGCATTATCGAAGTTGAGACGAGAAGTTATGTTAATATTCTTATTGTAAAAAGCACATGTTTATTTAGATTAGTTCAGTTAATTTATTTAGTACTAGCCGTGCCCGCGGCTCCGCTCGCATGGACTTGATTCACTACTATTGTCACTGCTTATTCCTTATGTTACCTAACGTAATAAAATATCTGCCATTATTTCCCCTTATCTCCCATTATTTCTCCTTATCTCCCATTATCTCTACATAATTTCCATTATCTAGGCTTATCTCTGCCCATCTCCAATTATTTCTCCTTATCTCTCATTATTTCTCCTTATCTCCCATTATCTCTCCTCCCATTATCTCACCATAACTCCCATTATCTAGACTTATCTCTCTTTATCTCTTATTATTTTTCCTTATCTCCTATTATTTATACTTATCTCCCATTATCTCACCTTATCTCCCATTATCTAGGCTTATATCGAATTATATAGAACATATGTATAAATTTATAAAAACACGTAAATCGGATAAGTGGTTCTCAAGTGATAAGGGCATTAACGGACAGAGAGACGTTGCATTTTATATATATTATATTCTTTGCAACATGATATTTTTCCATATTTAATGGTTTAGGCAGTGTATTGCAAAAGAACGCGCTAACGGTAACCTTTTTTCCGACTATTTTTTCACTATTATCGTCACTCCTTATTCTTTATGTTACCCAGCGCAATAAAATATATCCTATAACCTGGCCATAGAAAATATGTATGTTTTTAAAAAAAAGCACGTAAATCGGATAAGTGGTTCTCCAGTGATAAGCGCAATAACGGACAGACAGACAGACAGAGGGACGTTGCATTTTATATATATTATAGATATTCTTTGCTACATGATATTTTTCCATATTTAATGGTTTAGCATGTTTAAAAATAAAGCACGTAAATCGGATAAGTGGTTCACCAGTGATAAGCGCCCAAACGGACAAACAGACAGAGAGACGTTGCATTTTTATATATATTATAGATATCCTTTGCTACATGATATTGTTCCATATTTAGTGGTTTAGGCAGTTTATTGCAAGAGAACGCGCTAGCGGCAAACTTTCCGATTTGATTTACTATTATCATCATTGCTTATTCCTCATGTTACCTAACGTAATAAAATATAACCTGGAAAGAGAACATATGTATGTTTTAAAAAAAAAGCACGTAATAGACGTGTCCGTCCGTTAGTGCTAAGCGCACTAACGGACAGACAGACATACAGATAGACAGACAGACAGACAAAGAGACGTTGCATTTTATATATATTATAGATATAGATTATTATTATTATATAACCTGGCCAAAGAATATATGTATGAATTTAAAAAAAGACACATAAATCGGATAAGTGAATCTCGCGTGATAAACGCACTAATGGACAGACAGACAGTCAGAGAGACATTGCATTTTATATATATTATAGATTATAGATATTATCTGCTACATAATATTGTTCCATTTATTTAATGGTTTAGGTTTTGTATTTCAAGAGAACGCGCTAGCGGCAAACTTTTTTCCGACTTCATTCACTATTATCGTCACTGCTCATTCCTTATGCTACCTATCGTAATAAAATATAGCCTATAACCTGGCCAGAGAACCTATGTGTGTTAAAAAAAAAAGTACATAAATCGGATAAGTGGTTCTCCAGTGATAAGCTCGCTAACGCACAGACAGACAGACAGACAGATACGTTCCATTTTTATATACATATATATATTATATATATATATATATATATATATATATATATATATATATATATATATATATATATATATATATATATATATATAAATATATAACCTGGTCAGAAAAACATATGTATGAATTTAAAAAATTACGTAAATCGGATAAGTAGTTCTCTAGGGATAAGCGCACTAACGAATAGACAGACAGACAGACAGACGTTGCATTTTATATGTATTATAGATATAGATTATTATTATTATTATATAACCTGGCCAAAGAATATATGTATGAATTTAAAAAAAGACACGTAAATCGGATAAGAGGTTCTCGGGTGATAAAAGCACTAATGGACAGACAGACACACAGAGTGACATTGCATTTTATATATATTATAGATTATAGATTATAGATATTCTCTGCTACATAAAATTGTTCCATATTTAATGGTTTAGGGTGTGTATTTCAAGGGAACACGCTAGCAGCAAACTTTTTCCCGACTTCATTCACTTTTATGGCCACTGCTCATTCCTTATGCTACCTATCGTAATAAAATATAGCCTATAACCTGGCCAGAGAACATATGTATATTTAAAAAAAGAAAAGTACGTAAATCGGATAAGTGGTTCTCCAGTGATAAGTGCAATAACGGACAGACAGACAGACAGACAGACAGACAGACAGACAGACGTTGCATTTTATATATATTATAGAAGAAATACTGAAGTGCCGTAAATTCTTCAATAAGGAACATTGTCATGTCTATGGGACAAATATGAACATATGCTCTTGAAAAATATGTCGAATGAAGTTTCTGGCACAAGTTTTGGTACAACGCCTGCTGAATTAAAACAATATTTAGATCAGCCGAATATTTTGAGGTCATCTAATGCCTGAAAAATGTGGACAGGTAGTAGACACTTTATTCCCTGGCGGTCAGAAATTACTTTAAAATATTTGATTTCTTCTGATCTATCTATAGCATCTGAACGAGTTGCTTACAATTAATCTTCCGGTGCCTAGTAATCTCAGCAGAACTTCTAAAAAACTCTTGCTGAAAAGTATTAGTACACATCATTTTATCTTTTTTTTATTAATAATTACTGAGAGCACAGTGACCTATCGTTTCATTCACAGTCATTTGATTTGTTTAATAAACATACTTGATTTAAAAAAAAACTGTGTAACTCATTTTTGGACTGACCTATCATTCGATGTATCGAATTTCGATATGGATCCATTTGCAAATGTCGATATATCGAAATTCCGATATTTTTCAAAATATCAACAGCCCTACTTCGTCTCTTATCGTGCACGTTTGTACGGACATCTTTGACTTCTCTAACTCATTTTTTTCCATTCCATGGCTTATAACGTTTTTATCATACCCGTCACTAATCTGCCAAAAAATTTCGACCATTTTGACGTCTCTTGCATTTAAGAAACGAATTATAGCGCGTATTTCATAAAGCGCAAGATTTTCACTGATTTGAGGCATTTTAAACACGTACAAAAAATCGTCAACTCGGACGAATGCTTCCGGAATGACATCTGTAGCTAGCTAATAGATGCAGGTACTCAGCTCGCAGGCGCAAAACAGAGACAGCAAAGCTGGAGCTTCCATATTCCAAAACGGTGCTTACTTAAAAAAACGCGCCTCGTATTTCAAAAGGCCAAAAATTCAACTATTTTTTCACGTGTAGGTCTAACAATAATTAGAATCGAATTGTAAAATGGATTTATTCACATTAGTAATATTTTTAAATAATACAAAAGGTAACTAAACCTTGTTAAATTTTAATTTGATTCAATTAAAGTCTTTCAGCTGACACTGCCTTGTTCAAATTAATTAGGGCCTTCCCCTCTTCAAAATGTATTTGCGAACCGAAAAGGAAAATAAATATTTATTGTTTGTCTAATTTTATTCGGTTATTTTTAGGAGCACCTACACGCTGGTGTTTTTCAAATTAAATAATTGGCCAAAATTGCTTAGTTATTAAATGAATGAACTTAAATTAAGTTATTTATTTTCTTATAAAAATAAACACTTTGAATTGATTCTTAACATATGTTATTTGATAAACTGGTATTTCGAATATTCATTGTTGAAATTATTTTGCTTTGTCTGCATAACCTCTCTGTTATATGTTTTCGCCAATACCAAATTATTTTTACTTTTTGTTACTGAACAACATAAACAGAAATAAATAATGACTTTTTATGTCCAATTTTCGAAGAGTGTAATAAAAAAGTAATTATATTATTTTCAAAGTGCATGCCGGAAAATTCCTACTAGAAACAACACTTTTATATAAAATTTGTTAGAAATTGAGAATAAATCTCTTACACATTCTTATAAATCCGGATACGAATCCGAAACGTAAACTAAAAGTAATAAGAGTCTCAAAATATAATTACTAAATAATCTCCCCAATCTGTATTTAATTGCTTTAAGAGAGACCCAGAAAACCGTTAAATTTTCATAGCACAAGAAGTTTGCACACTTCAATAATGTAGAAAATGCAGAATTTAAAGAGCCATTCTTTTTATGAAAATAATTTTTTGTACCGAAAATTTACCTGGGAAACTTTGTATTGTTAGAGGATTAAGAGAATTAAATTTAGAATTGATAATTTTATGAAGCCTTTGATTTTTCCAAATCCTAATTTTAAAATGAAAGCATAATACATATTTTAAGAACCAATAAAACTTTATAAAAAAAATCTCTTTTTGAAATAGTGAAAAGAGTAATCATATTTTCAAAATAGAATTTCTTGTATGGAGTATTATCACAGTAAACATGTACAACACAGTAGCGACGCTCAAGAAAATTTTTAGATCCTGTTTTTTATCACACATCACTATCATACCAACAATATGTCTGCCAGCGCGGTAGCGGAGTGTGTTTACATCGGAATTTCAAGGAGTATCTTTTTATAACTTACTCGAAGATTCATTATTAATAATTTCCCAATAAGTAAACGACTCGTTTAACGTTATAACTGAAAATAATTATAAAAAAGATGCCAAGAGGAAGTTTTTGTTGTGCGGTTAGTGCTTGTAAAAATATATGTGGTATCTCCAAAGGAGAGATCCTAAAAGGTAATTTATTCATAATTCTTTTTTACTATGATGCAATATATTATATAAAGTTTATGATAATTGTGTTTTCATATTAGAGATACATTTTATTTGTAAAACAGTTGATGTTTTATTATTGTTAAGTATTATTATTATTAAACAGCGCTACAGGCCTTGTAGGCCTCGGGCCTCATTTACATTTTATAATGTTCAAAATTGTTCACAACCACTCTCCACCAGGCTCTCTCCATTGCCTCCCTCTTCCACTCGCCGACCCCCATACTCCTAAGATCTTCCCCTCCGTCTTTTTCCGATAGGCTTTCTATGTAGTACCATCTTCGGCGTTCTCTCTCTCTCGACATCCGCTGTATATGTCCCAGTCATCTTAGACGTTGTGCTTTTACATATGTTGTTATTCTTGGTTCCTTATAGAGTGCATAAACCTCCAGGTTCGTTCTTCTCCTCCATCCTTCTTCCGTCCTTATTCCTCCCAGGATAATTCTCAGCATTTTTCGTTCTCATGTTTCCAGTTGCTATTCTTTTTTGTTAAGCACCCATGTATCACAAGCATACATCACCGTTGGTCTTATTATAGTTTGATATATTGGCATTTTGGTCTTCCTAGATAAGTGTTTGTTTTTCATTAACATTCTCAAGCTCCCAAATTTTTGGCTTCCTTTCGCTATTCTCGCTTATATCTCCCTACCCTCATGTCCATTCTTCTCTAGTACTAGCCCCAGGTATCCAAATTCTTCTACTTTTTGGAATTCGTAATTTTTACCACTCCCAGAGATTATCTTCAAGTTTTCTTCATCTTCCCCTCTGCTCATCCCCAGAATCCTGTACCTTGTCTTCTTCTCATTTATTATTAATCCGTATTTTCTTGCTTGACTTTCTAATTTTGCCATAATTCTCTTGAGTTCATTTTTTGTTTTCACCACTAGCGTTAGGTCGTCCGCATAAACAAGACATTGGTGGTTATTTCAGAAAATTGTTTCTCCTCTTTGCATTCCACTATTTCCTATGATTGCCTCCATAACTAAATTAAACAGTGTCGTCGGGTCGCCCTGCTTTAAGCCATTTTTGACCTGAAAACTCTCCGATCGTTGTCCGCGCTACATCATTTCATTCTTCGTTTCTTTCAGTGTCATTTCCGTCAGTCTTATCAGTTTTTCTGGGACGCCCTACTGAAACATTTCTTGATACATTTTTCTTCTGTTTATTCTATGATATGCCTGCCTAAAATTTATAAAAAGGACATACAATGTCAGGCTGTACTCGTAACCGCTAGTCTGAAACTTTTTTAAAGTAAAAAATTGATCTGTTGATGACCTTTTCCTGCGGAAACCGGCTTAATATTCACCTACTATCCTTTCTGTATGTTCCTCCATTCTTTTCCTCAGGATTTTACTGGAAACCTTATAGCATGTATCTAAAAGGGAAATGCCCCTATAATTTTCGCTTAACATTTCGTTGCCTTTTTTGACAATTGGACATATTCGTGCTGCTGACCACTCTGTTGGCATTTGTTCCGTTTCTCATATTGTTTCCACCAGTTCATATATCTTTTTGTGCAGTTCTTCGCCACCTGCTTTTAGCATTTCAGCGCGTATCTCGTTTGACCCCGGGCTTTTGTTATTCTTTAATTCTTGGATACTGTCTATTATTTCTTGTTCTGTTGGTTGTTCTATGTGTATTTCTTCTTGCGCCATTGTTAAGTATTGGTTTATGTTATTCCACTTGTACTTTTTTTCTGAATTCAGGGTAGAATTATGCTTATCAGCATGTGGCCGACCAGGTGTCAATTTGGATATTGAAAAACTATATAACACATATAGAGTATGTAGCCTGCATTTACCAACAATTATATTAGATTTAAGTCATGATAAAATGGAGCAAAAAGTGTGTTTGCTTCATTTTTAAATTCAGAAGAAAGACAATGTCATTTTAAAATGATAATTATAATTATTTGTAATTTCTCAGGAATACTAGGATTCGCTGAAATATCAGGGGCATGATTGTTGACATTATACGAGCGAAGCTGAAGGTGCGCAAAAATATATTCTCAAAATGAACATTTTTACTTATAACTTCAACAATGAGATATTTAAATGAATAACCTCCAAAAAGCGTTGAAGCAAAATTTATTTTTTCCTTGTCTTTTTTGCCTTTTCCCTGTTTTTTTTTGTATATCTGTTTTAATACGAACTTAACAAAAAAAATGTTTCTGTTTTTTTTTGCTTCCCTTCTATCAGAAAAATTCATTTTTATTCTACAAAATAGAATTTTTCTTGAAAGAAGGGATTCGAATGTTTCAAAATCTCGCGGGCATTACTCGAACCTCTTGAGATGAAAGGTGCCGAGTCGGACTGTCGCTAATGTATTTTTATGTTTATGGCCCTTTTACACGGTCATATCAGTTCTCAGTTCCGTCTCAGTTTCAGTTTTCGTTTCATTTCAGTTCAGAAGAAGGTTTGTTTTTACACCGTCCGTTCAGTTCTCAGTCCGATTACGCTTTCAAAGTGCAATGTGTGTTTCGCGTTCAAACACGTGTTGTCATACTGTCCACAAGTGTACATGTGTAAAATAGCTCATTTATGAAGACTGTCTAATTGTAGTAGCCTTAGCTGTGGCGTTGAAGAAACGGTGGAAGAAACGAAGCCGATGGAGTAAAGCTTGGTAACCTGGAATTCATTGTCGCATGTAAATTTAATGAAAGAACTTCACTTAAAACCATATGAATGACTGAACTATTTAAGGATGAATGAGGATGTGTATCTTGTGTTATTACGGCTTGTGACACCTATTATACAAAAGTAGAATACCAACATGAGGGATGCTATTACTCCCTACAGTATTGACACTTCTTAGAATCGGCTGTTGATCGCTGACGAACGAAAGGATGTCATAATACCAGAAAAGGTTTGTATACTTCCCAATTTCCTACTCCACTTCTTTAACTATATTTAACTTTTCTATGTTCTTTGTTATAAGTTGAGCGTAGGCTATTAATTTTTGATTTTACCATCGTCTTTGTTGCCTTTTCGTCGCATTCTTGATATTAATCCAATAAGAGAGTGTAGGCAGCCTCCCTAAGGTTTACACTGTGATAGTTTGGGTCCGTTTTTTCCACAAACCCGGACACATTTTATAAATTTCAACCTTATATCTCTCAATATTTCTCCTTATCTCCCATTATCTCTACATAATTTCGATTATCTACGCTTAACTCTGCTCATCTCCCATTATTTCTCCTTATCTCCCATTATTTCTCCTTATCTCCCATTATTTCTCCTTATCCCCCATTATCTCACCTTATCTCCCATTATCTAGGCTTATCTCGACTTATCTTTGCTTATCTCCCATTATTTCTCCTTATCTCCCATTATTTTATATTTATCTCCCATTATCGAGCCTTATCTCGATTTATCTCCCATTATTTCTCCTTATCTCCCATTATCTAGGCTTATATCGAATTATATAGAACATATGTTTAAAGTTATAAAAACACGTAAATCGGATAAGTGGTTCTCAAGTGATAAGCGCACTAACGGACAGACAGACAGACAGACAGAAAGACGTTTTGCATTTTATATATATTCTAGATAGAAGATTATAGATAACCTGGCCAGAGAACAAATGTATGAATTAAAAAAAAAAACACGTAAATCGGATAAGGGTTCTCGAGTGATAAGCGCACTAACGGACAGACACACAGACAGAGAGACGTTGCATTTTATATATATTTATATTCTTTGCTACATGATATTGTTCCATATTTAATGCTTTAGGCAGTGTATTGCAAGAGAACGCGCTAGCGGCAAACCTTTTTTCCTCCGACTTGATTCACTATTATCGTCACTGCTTATTCCTTATGTCACCTAACGTAATAAAATATATCCTATAACCTGGCCAGAGAACATATGTAGGTTTAACAAAAAAGCACGTAAATCGGATAAGTGGTTCTCCAGTAATAAGCGCACTAACGGACAGACAGACAGACAGAGAGACGTTGCATTTTATATATATTATAGATATTCTTTGCTACAATGATATTGTTCCATATTTAATGGTTTAGCATATTTAAAAAAAAGCACATAAATCGAATAAGTGTTCTCCAGTGATAAGCGCACGAACGGACAAACAGACAGATATACGTTACATTTTATATATATTATAGATGTAATAAAATATATATCTATAACCTGTCAGAGAACATATGTATGAATTTAAAAAATCACGTAAATCGGATAAGTGTATCTCGAGAGATAAGCGCACTAATGGACAGACAGATAGACAGAGAGACGTTGCATTTTATCGATATTATAGATATAGATTATTATTATTATTATTATGTAACCTGGGCCAAAGAATATATGTATGAATTAAAAAAAAAAGACACATAAATCGGATAAGTAGTTTTTCGCGTGATAAACGCACTAATGGACAGACAGACAGACAGAGAGACATTGTATTTTATATATATATTACAGATTATAGATTATAGATATTCTCTGCTACATAATATTGTTCCATATTTAATGGTTTAGGCGGTGTATTGCAAGGCAACGCGCTAGCGGGGCATACTTTTTTTTCCGACATCATTCACTATTTTACGTCACTACTCATTTCTTATGCTACCTATCGTAATAAAATATAGCCTATAACCTGGCCAGAGAACATATGTATGTTTTTAAAAAGAAAAGTACGTAAATCGAATAAGTGGTTCTCCAGTGATAAGCGCACTAACGGACAGACAGACAGACAGACAGATAGACGTTGCATTTTATATATATTATAGATGAATTCTACAACAAACTCGTGTTCCTTTTTGGACAATTGCAATTCATATGTACAGTGAGCCAGAGTTTCATAAGAACTGACTTGAGCGAATGGACCGAGGCATAACACGTTTGTTTACACATGAGAATTCTAAGAACTGAAATGAAACAAATAGGTCTACCCCATCCCGTCAGGTATCAGTCTCCGTTTCAGTTCTGTTTTCAGTTTTTCCTTTTTACACATAGGAAAAACGGACAGTTCGACTGAAACTGAACTGAGGAGTGATATGACCGTGTAAAAGGACCTTTACTGTGGTATTATTCATATTATTCTGAATAATACTGCGAATGGCTAAACGATTTGTGAATTAAGTAACCTAACCATTCGAAAAATGTATTTAAAATCTGAGTTTTTACATCTATTTCGATTCTTAAATTCTACGCATTTTCCAGTTCTAACTAAAAATCAAAAAGGGCTGGAAGTATAAATAAAATATTTTACAAATAAAAAATTTGTATCTAATGTCAATAGTCCCCTCATATTTTTGGTTACAGTGATCATACGAGTGAACAGAGGGTCAGATTTATAACATTACAAAAAGTTGTAGTAATATAGAGGATTAGTTTTAAATATGTACACATTGAAGAGCACAAATCTGAAATCCGTTTTCGCCAAATTATAAATTAAAAATTCAAGATCAGTTTCGGAGAGTTCAAGAAAGATTTTAACGACTTTAATCCAGTTTTCTCTACATGTTTTGGCTCTTAACTTTAATTTTCTGTAAAAATTGTTACATAAATTTAACAAATTAATAATTTCCCTAATCAGATAATTGCCACATTGCAAATTCCAGTAGGATAATATAACATTATACCTCACGGCACACTTACACGGATCATTAACAACCCCTTTATCAATGTCAATATACTTAATCCCCAATTTCAGTCGTGAAGTACGTCCCGTACAGTACAATAACATGGTTCAAGTGGCATATTCATTATCCTAACTACTAGGAACGAAAATTTAAACAACTATTTAAGATCACCACTTATGTTTATTGTATTAGAGGTGAAACTGTTTCGACACACTGTATCTTCTTCTAGAGCAAGACGTAAATTGTAAATTTACATCCCCAGAAGAAGACACAGTATGTCGAAACGATTGTCAGCTCTAATACAATAAACATAAGTAGTGATCTTAAATAGTTGTTTAAATTTTCTAGTTATTATGGGTCTCCATCAAGTAAAGGCTAAGTCAGTGCAGTATTATAACAAAATGACGTTAGTATTTAAAACAGTTTATTGTGTAATAAATTCACTTGCATATGAATTTAGTCACATTTTTCCTCCCCATCTTCAGCCATTTCAAATATATTGCAGCCGACAGAAATTGTGTTTTTTTTGTATGGCTCTAGCACACGTGCTGCAGGGAAGTCTCTAAAGCACTACAGGAGCGGCATGTGTGCGGAAAAAGCGATTCACGTTGTTCTTGAATCGCTGTAAATTATACTCAGTAGGAAACACAGCCCTGGGCAAATTATTCCAAAAGGGATGATGTTCTCCATATAAAGACTGCTTGAAAAGCGTTGTACGCGGAGAAACAAGCCGAAACTCATACAGATGTGAAGTATGAGCGCGACGTGTATTTCTAACATGCACCACTCTGGAAGGAATTAAGCGGGCTACATCCTTCGAACACTTTCCATGAAAATACTTGTAGAACAGATGCAAGTCGCCAACCGTTCTTCGATGTTCCAGCGAATCAAGGCCGCCGGTCAGTTCCGGGTCTCCAATCAGACGAACAGCTCTTCTCTGAACAGAATCCAACACTGTATGTTTGGGAGCGGAGCCCCAAACATAGGAGTAGTATTCCATAGTTGATCGAATTTGAGCTTTGTAAAGAATTAACAATTGTCGTAGAGTGTAAAGCTTTCTGGTTCGAAATAATATTCCCAACTTTTGAGAAACTCTCCTTGCTATGCCTGAAACATGTTCATGCCACGACATATTTGCTTCCAAATTAACGCCCAACAAATTGAGTGACGGTGCTAGGGGAACGGAGTGCCCCGCCATAACTATGTCGGGTTCAGTGAAAATTGTGTGAAAATTACACGTGGTGAGATCAAAAGTTCCCGGATTAATGATATATCCTCTTCGGTACCAAGAGCCTATTTTCCAAAACTTTTTTGTAAAATCAACTTTCGGTGGTTCAGAGATGTTGTTTAAGACTAAATTTCATTTTTTAATAATTTTTGTTAACTAACTATAATTTGTATACATAAGGGCACATTGAGTCTCTATAACATACTATGACATAGATAATTTAGGAATAATCAAACAATCAAGAGTTACTAAAAATGGCTTTTAAAACTTTTATTGAACCGAAAAAAGTATACAAAACAAACTAAAATATTAAGTTATGAACGAGTAAAAATTATCATAAAAAACGTTTCAAATTAAAATGAAAAAATTAATAATAATAAAATGATAGTTCAGATTTTTTATTGTCTATGGAATTTTAAGAAACAGTTTCGGTCTTTCTGCTCTACCCCTTGCTGCAGAAAGAGGTAGGGAACCCTTCCAGGTTTTCCAGCTTGTCATTTAAAAGCTGGTTCATGATCCTCATCGGAATCTGTGTCTGATTCAACAGGTGCGTCCTTATCAGTAATGAAGAGCTGAGCAGCCTACATCCTAAAATAATGCAAATCCATCACGTCCTGTTTTCTACCACCCACTATCGACACAAGCCATATCTACGAAGTGCTCTAATAGTCTTACAGGCTACTTGAGCGTGTTGTGATAGGATCGCTAATGTGCTATTAATCAGCTATGAAGATCCACCCCTCCCTGTTTGTATTGTACTGCTTAACAACAATCGGCATTTAAACATCTAAATAATTGTGTGCTTTTGAATATCGCTTTGTTGTAGAGTATGGCTCAGCACTATAAGCCGCTGAAGACATCGTAATTATTTTATTATCAACCCGTTTTAGAGCCAATACGTTTTCATCATCCCCTACCTTTTCGTCACAAGCACCTCTTGCTTCTTTATCCAGATCATTGTCAGATTTGAAATCGATGATTACCAAACAATTTATTGATATGATCCTGGCCTTAGAGAGTTTGTAAAACTAGGAGGGAAATTCAAATTTCAATATATTCAAAACAATATAAACAAGTTTTGTACACATACGTGTACGTTGGGACTGAAGAGGATACAGCAAGAACGCTAAATAGTACCAGCTCACGTCCATAGATGGCGGTAGGTACATTCCTAATAAGGCTACATGCCAAGTTTCAACTTGGTAGCTCGTTCGGTTTGTTTTCTATTCACATTTACATAAAGGACTAACGTAATTGTCTTAGCGATTTTTACAATAGATACGAAGAAAAAGTTGCCCGTGTATGTGACATTTTGTCTTAAACGAGGGAAAAGTGCTCCTGAAACTAATTAAATGATTCGGAAAATATTTGGGGACGAAGCCCTGACCTTTACATAAATTTTTAAACGGTTTTTGCGATTTAAGACCTGCCAAACTTCAGTGGAGGGCACTATTAGTTATGGAACATGTCAACAAGTTTTAACAGAAGAATTAGACATGCATCGAATAGTGGCGAAATTTCATTCTGTCTGCAACAGTTTTTGGCGATGAATTCGATGACTGTCATCTCCGATCACTCTTATTCGTCACCCGTCGTTGGGCACCCTGCAACTTCGGGGTGTTACCTCATATGAAATATCGTCGCTTTAAGATGGTAGGTAGAGGAGCTATAACGTGAATCGTAGGCCGAGCTGGAGGCAATGGGAGCATGAACCAGTGCATTTAGGTGCAGGGAGATTACTTTTAAGGTAACAGAAATCGTGACGCCCAAAAGTAACTACTTCAGATTTTATAGCGTCAGTCAGGGAACTTATGTTTTTGCACCACGTATGGCTAATGAACGTTATTTTAGGCTGGTACAATTATTACCTACGTTATATTTTTAATTTTTACATACTTTTGAATTACATTAAATTTTACTTAACTTAAATTCATATTACTTGTAACAAGGTAAATACATTCCGCTGTTATATTCCCAAATCCTGTTACAAATATGGAATTTATTAGGAACGAGAGGACTATTCTCGAATATCATATAGATTTTTCGAATAACTTAGAATTCAATTTTCGAATATCACTATTATTACTGGAATTTAAGCGAAAACTCTCGGAAACTATTTTGTTATAATACAGCTTACCTACGAGGGCCGCCTTTTAAGTTTTTACAAAGGACCACTAGACGCCGCTATTGAGATATGACATAAACGTTGTTCTAAAATTTGACATTTACTATCGTTAAAACAGTGGCAGTTCAGAAATTGGCAGAGTAGTTAGTTTACAGTGAGCGTTTAAAAAAACCAATATTGTGAAATTTCACGTGAAGGTTTCGTTGGATGATTTTTTACGATTTTAGTAAAGGCTAATTCAACAACAATGCCTCGAATAGCTTCGTTTAACTTTTGGTAATGAATCGTCATCAGAAAAGACTGTTTGCAACTGATTTACACAATTTCGTCATGGTCATGCTTCCGTCAGCTATGAATTTCGTGAAGGTCGACCAAAATCGGTTGTTGTTCCAAAAAATATCGATGCTGTGTGCAACATGATTGAAGAGGATCGGCATGTGACTTACCGTGAGATAGAGGCATATCGAAGACTGCAGTACAGGGTGAGTCAACGATAGAGTAAAGTTCATGATCTCATTTGTTTCGGGAATGACGAAAAAATGTTAAATATAGTAGTTTTAGGGAATGTTAAGGTGCGCAGTTTAAAATTATTTTTGAGTATACAGTGGCCGATATAACATATGTTTTTTTTAAAATGGAACATCCTATTTTTAATTTGTTTTTAAATTCTACTGAAAATTTTATAACTTTTTTATTAATAATGTTATATACCTAAACCTAGTAGTTTTTCTAATACTTCAATTAAAAAAAAAAATACTTGTTTTCAGTTTTGTAAAAAATTGCCAGTAGCGCCATTGTTTCTGAAGGTGGAATACTCATAATTGGTACGAGCATTCTAAAAAGATGAAAAAAAGATACATGTAAAGAAATTTGAGTTAGATGTTACAGGGTGTTCAAAATAAATTTATACATTTCGACTATTTTAAATTGAAAAATCTGAATTTTTCTAAATGGCACACCCTGTTACAACCACATTCCAAAGTTTAGAAAATATAAAATATATATTTTATTTGCTTTCCAATATACATTCACAAAACTCTAATTATCGCATTATCCCGGTAATTTTAATGGCCTATTATTTAATTTATCGGCATTTCATACTGCGAATAACAATTATATCAGTCACCATAAAATACCTGTGGATGTGTTCTTCATGTAATTATGCCTGCGTTATTTACCTACTTTTGTATTTGAGATAAACCCATATTTTATGACAGATTTTACAAAACCCTCCAACTTTTATTAAGTATGTCATATACCTATTTCTAATAGTTCTCGATTTATTTTGAATTTTCCAATTTTTACCCTTGTTTTTAATAGACTTACGCTATAACATCATAGTTGCCAAGACAAAACAAAAATGTAGGCATGGTCTAATTTTGACATGTCTATTAAGCGTCATCTGACTTAACACCTTTAGACTTTTTTTTGTAAGGCTACATTAAAGATCGTGTTTATGTAAATCCCCTACAACACCAGTAGATATGGAAAATAGGATACGGGATGCGTGCAGGACAATAACGCCCTTTATGCTAAGGAAAATGAAGGAAAATATAGTAAAACGACTAAACATGTGTATTCAAGTAGACGGGCATATTTTTGAACATTTATTACGTCATAATAATTAATTATTAGATAAGTTAAACTACATTAAAATTATTATTAACTATTTGTTTATGTTTTCACAACAGCGTAAGCGTATTAAAAACAAGAGTAAAAATTGAAAAATTCAAAATAAATCGAAAACTATTAGAAATAGGTATATGACATACTTAATAAAAGTTGAAGTGTTTTGTAAAATCTATCAGAAAAAATAATAATATACAGGGTGTGCCAGTTAGAAAATTTGAAATTTTTCAATTTAAAATAGTCGAAATGTATAAATTTATTTTGAACACCCTGTAGCATCTAACTCAAATTTTTTTACATATACGAGGCTGGTTTGAAAAGTCCGTGCAAAAATAAAAACTACTTATGTGTTTGGGGTAAACCTTTTTTATTTTTCGACATAGTCTCCTTTTAGGCTTATACACTTCGTCCAACGATGTTCTAGTTTGTTGATCCCTTTCGAATAATAGGATTTGTCCAAGTCTGCAAAATATCCATTAGTGTCTGCAATCACCTCCTCGTTTGAATAAAATCTTTGTCCCGCCAGCCATTTCTTCAAATTGGGGAATAAATAGTAGTCCGAGGGAGCCAAGTCTGGAGAATAGGGGGGATGTGAAACGAGTTGGAATCCTATTTCTATTAATTTTGCGACCACAACTGCTGAGGTGTGTGCTGGTGCGTTGTCGTGATGGAAAAGGACTTTCTTGTGGGCCAATCGCGGGCGTTTTTCTTGCAGCTCGGTTTTCAAACGGTCCAATAACGATGAATAATATTCACCTGTAATAGTTTTACCCTTTTCCAGATAGTCGATGAGGATTATCCCTTGCGAATCTCAAAAGACAGTCGCCATAACCTTTCCGACCGAAGGAACGGTCTTCGCCTTTTTTGGTCCAGATTCCCCCTTGGTAACCCGTTGTTTAGATTGTTGTTTGGTCTCAGGAGTATAGTAATGTATCCATGTTTCATCCACAGTGACGAAACGACGCTTAAAGTCCTCCGGATTCTTCTGGAACAGCTGCAAACACTTCACACGATTCCGTTTTTGGTCAAGCGTAAGCAATCGCGGCACCCATCTTGCGGATAGCTCTCTCATGTCCAAATGTTTATGCAAATATTATGTACCCGTTCAGTCGAGATGCCCACAGCACTAGCAATCTCACGCACCTTAACTCTTCTGTCATCCATCACCATATCATGGATTTGATCAATGATTTCTGGAGTCGTAACCTCCACAGGCCGTCCAGAACGTTCAGCGTCACTTGTGCCCATATGGCCAGTCCGAAAATTTTGAAAACCACTTATAAACTGTTCTAATCGAAGGTGCAGAATCACCATAATGTTTATCAAGCTTCTCTTTAGTCTCCTGAGGCGTTTTGCCTTTCATAAAGTAATGTTTAATCACCACACGAAATTCTTTTTCGTCCATTTCTTGAAAATCACTCGACTTCCTTGATTCACACGAATGCCAAACACAAAGAAATAGACCAATATGGCTGAAACTTGGTGTGCGTTCATTCAAGAGATGCTACTAACTAAACATGACCTCGATACGCGCCGGTGGTGCCATCTCTCGGACTTTGCACGAACTTTTCAAACCAGCCTCGTATCTTTTTTTCATCTTTTTAGAATGCTCGTACTAATTATGAGTATTCCACCTTCAGAAGCATTTTCTTTACAGAACTGAAAACTAGTATTCTTTTAAAAAAATTGAAATATTAGAAAAACTACTAGGTTTAGGTATATAGCATTATTAACAAAAAAGTTATAAAATTTTACGCAGAATTTAAAAATAAATTAGAAAATAGGATGTTCCATTTAAAAAACATATTTTATATCGACCACACTTTTTTGGAGTACCCTGTATACTAAAAAATAATTTTAAACAGTGCACCTTAACATTCTCTAAAACTATTATATTTAACATTTTTTCGTCATTCTCGAAACAAATGAGATAATGAACTTTACTCTATCGTTGACTCACCCTGTACATTCGATATTGCATGAGCACTTGAAGTTAACCGAAACTCAAAAACAGGCTAGTGTCAACTGGTGTAGGAAAATGTTCAAAAAATTTGACCTAGGACATGCAAAATATATACAACATTGTAACAGAAGACAAATCTTCGATATATTCGTACGAGTCGAAAACTAAATAACAATCAACTGTTTGAGTGTTCCAAGATGAACCGAATCCAACAAATGTGGTTCGTTCGCGAAGCACTTCCAAGAAAATGATCGCTTGTTTCTTTGGTTATACTGGACATGTTATAACCATTGCTGTAGAGGATCAAAGAGTATTGAATGGTATACAACAATTTGTTTGCCAGAAGTCATCGATGAAATCAGAAAAAACAACCAAAAACGTCGTATCACACAGCACGTTCAAAAAATTGATTATTTGACGGAACAAAACATCGAATTAATGTCTCATTGCCCATATTCACCTGATTTATCGCCTAACGACTTATTTTTAATCCCATATGTCAAAAAAAAAGCGTGAACAGCGATTTTCATCACCTCAAGAAGCTATTGAATTCTTCTAAAACCATGTTTTAGTAGGTACCAACTTCAGAGTGGAAAAAATGTTTCGAGAATTGATTCAAACGTATGCAAAAGTCTATAATTCTTAAAGGTGAATATTTTAAGGAACAGTACAACGATTTGTACCAAAAATGTTTTTTCTTTCACTGTTTTTGGTAACCCTCGTAGAACGTGTTACAATATCTACCCATAAACCTTTCACACTCTGTATAACTTTATGTTATGCTAATTATCTTTATTTTGTTTCATAAATACTTACCTAAATTACAAGCCTAGCTTATCGATAGAACTTTTAAAGTAGAATACGGCTTTCCTGAAACAAAGAAAAATTAAACTTAGTTATTTATTATTTATATGCAAAATTACTAGGCTATAGTATAATATTTTTCTTATATATTGAGTTTTTTCTTATTGCGTAGACGTTTGTCTTTCTTTTGAAAAAACCTACACTTTTTTTTTGTAAACGAAGGTTGCGCTATACTTTGTTTTACAGTTTTCTCCTAAGGATTAACTTGTTTTTCTCTGAAAAATTTTGATTTATTTGCACATCCATAAAATTTTCTCAACGAAAAAGTTTCTGAAGCTTTTCAAATGTTTTCATGCAGTAATAAAATGATATCTAAGGCTTAAAAGAATAAAAATACTTTTAGGTATTGGGCCATTGACGTGCATCTACTCTTATTATTAAATTGGGTTTCATGATTATTTTAATCAAACACAGAGGCATGAAACATATCTTGACAAAGCTGAATATCTATACTTAATTTAAAAAATTATCTGCGTGGGGTCAGATTGGAAGAATGATTAATTAATTTAATCAAAATCTTACCCATTTTTGCTGAGTACTTTGTTACTGTCACTTTTGTTTTAATGTGTTTTAATCTTTAGTAATAATATGTTATATAATTTGGTAACAAAAATAGCTTGTACGTTATGAACACATTTTTCCAAAAGCCAGAACATAGACGATGGATATGGCAAAGCCCAGATGATATAACAAGAAACGAAATTGATTATGTATTAATAAGTAACAAGAATATTGTAATTGACGCGACAGTCCTTAACACGATAAGCATTGGCAATAACCATCGGATGCTCAGAGAAAAATAGGAATAAATCTGAAGCAGGAGAGACGTAGAATGATAATGCATTCAAAGATAAAGACACCAACAGGAATAATAAAGCAAAACACAGACGAATATCGACAAGCACTAGAAAATCATATAAGACACATAAACTGCCAAACAGAACTTGATGAACTAAATGCACAAATAACCAATAGCCTACTAATGGCTACAAACAACTAGCAACATCGAAAAAAGAAAAAACACAAAAATTAAGTAAAGACACAAAATCTTATAACACAGAGACGACTATTAAGAAATGATCCTAAAAATTGCAGATTAAAATTGGCAGAAATAAACCAAAAAAAATAAAGGAAAACATCAAAGAAGATTTCAGACAGTACGGAAACTCGAAAATAGAAGAAACTTTGAAAGAGAGGAAAAGTTTGAAACACCTAAACAAACGAATGAATGAAGGGAGACAACAAATAATAAAACTTATAAATAACGATAACCAAGAGATGCACAAATCAAAGAGATAAAGGAAGCTACAGAGAAAAATTATCAAACACTATATGACATGAAAATATCGCCACCGCCCGGGAAAGAAGAAGAAAATAGAGTGATAGTAAGAAATGTCGGATCTGAAGAAATTCCCGATGTAACAACGGTTGAAATAATGAACGCCCTACAATACATGTACAACAGCAAAGAATCAGGGGACGATGAAATAACTATAGAAATGATAAAGTCTAAATGGGCAAGTCAAATACCAACACCTTGGGTAAACGCCTTGTTTGTGTTTATATTTAAAAAGAGAAACAAATTTAAATTGCAGAATTACAGATCCATCAGCCTGTTATCGGTACTGTACAA
The DNA here is from genome assembly GCA_019049505.1 of Pachyrhynchus sulphureomaculatus. Lineage (NCBI taxonomy): Eukaryota > Metazoa > Arthropoda > Insecta > Coleoptera > Curculionidae > Pachyrhynchus > Pachyrhynchus sulphureomaculatus. The sequence continues at coordinate 164,185,568 of CM032454.1, read as the reverse complement.
AATCCTCACTTGAATCATAACCTATAGATTAACGAACAAATTAGATAGTTATCAACCACTTTAACAAGCGGAATTTATAAGGAAATACAGCACTTTGGACCACCTTTAAACAATTAGATTACTAGTGGAAAACGCAAATGAATATAAGGTCACCTTATGGATAGCAATTGTTGACTATGAAAAAGCATTTGATTCGGTAGAGATATGGGCAGTCCTTAACGCCTTAAATAACAGCAGAGTCGATGAAATATACACAACTCTTCTTGAATACGTATGTAAAAATGCCACAAATAATGCTTGAAGAAAAAACAAATAAAATTAAAATTAAAAGAGGAATTAGAAAAGGCGACTCAATATCCCCAAAGCCGTTCACTTTGACTGTAGAAGACATGTTCAAATCGCTAAAGTGGGAAAATAAAGGAATACTAATAGACGGTGAACGATTAAATCACTTAAAGTTCGCAAATGATATCACTTACATAAAAGAAGAATTACAAGAAATGCTGATGGAATTAAACAACAAGTCACGAGAAATAGGTCTAAAAATAACCTTCACCAAAACCAAATATTTGAAAAACTAAAGTGAAGATAACAGCTAGGAACTATTAATAAGAGGTGAGAAAATAGGAAAGGTACAAACATTCATATATTTAAGACAAAAAAACGAAATATCAAAAAATAATTTAAAGGCTGACTTGGATAGAAGAGTCTTGTTAGCTTGGTCTGCGTTCGGAAGGTTACATTTAAATTGGACATCCCAAATACAATAAAAGCTAGAGTATTCGATCAATATGTGCTGCCGGTATTAACATATGGCACTGAACCGTGGGCTTTAAATAAAAGTATAATAAATAAACTCCAGGTAACCCAAAGTGCAATAGAGAGGATAATGCTAAATATTAGGCTTCAAGATCATATTCCTAACATCGACACATGAAGAAGATCAAAAGTGACAGATGTAATACAATAAATATGTATACTAAGGTGGAATTGGGCGGGGCATATCGCAAGGCTAAATGACAACAGATGGACACGCAGTATAGTTAAATAGAGAACACAAAAGATGTAGAGGTAGACCACAGACAAGATATACGGACGACATATAAAGATTAGCAGAACACGACTGGATGCAAAAAGCAAACAACAAAACTCATTGGAGACAACTTGGGCAGGTTTACATCCGACTATGGATGGAATAAGCTAATGATGATGGTTATGATGATGGTGATGATGATGAATATTATGTTTACTATTTTATTTGCTAGCTATTAATTTACTTATTATTGGTACCATCAGAAATAGCTCTTTATTATTATTATTATTTAAAAGAAAAAAAAATTAAACTCAACGCAACAAATCCTGTAACTAAGATCCACCCAGGCTGTCACGTGATATGGTTAGTGATTATCAACCAAACTTATTTGCCTGAGCAACCTGAGAGAACCAAGGATAACTGCCCTCTGCATCTTCATTGTGTGTGAGTCAGCCGAAGTACAGTAAACTGGTATCTCTTTGGATTCTTTAGCAATGTGTTCTTAGTACCTTTTAAAACTTCGATGACTAAGATCACCCTTGTTACTGAAAGCTGTAGGAATAAAGCGTAAAGTTCGTAGTTTAAATCTTTGAGGCTCCAAAATCATCAGGATTGTTGTCTTGCAAACGCCTTGTGGTCGAAAAACACGATATATACTCGTATATATATATATATATATATATATATATATATATATATATATATATATATATAATGATGCTTTGGCCTGTTTTAAATTTTTATAATATAATTCTGTAAAAAACAGTTGTTGTTCATGTTTTAGCTTATACTTGAATGTTGAAATTTGTAACAATAAATTAATGTCAGGGAATTATAATACTCTGCAACTTACGGATAAAATTTCTGCAACTAAATATAAAATGTACATAGGAGAATATCAAAGCAATAACAATGGCGATACCTAAATTATAATAGAATAACTGGCATGGCGGTCATTTCGTAAATAGATGGATTACAGTTTTTTTTTTAGAATATATTTAAAAACTATACGAGGTACGTCCTATCTTCAACAGTTTCTAAAACAATTAATTTACAGAGGTATCTGTAATAGATGTACGAAAAACAAAATTGTCCTGTCATTTTCTACAATCGATTCGATCTCTCTCGAAAGATACGGCAGCCTTGGTACGTCATCAATATCGTAACCGTTTTTTTTTTTTTACATTTGTTTATTAATTAAATAACAAATATGAGTTTATTCGGTCATTTTCACGTTAACGAAAATAATTTTCTTTTAAATATGATTCCAAAGAAATTTAGTTTTAGTTAAGCGACTTAGTACAATTCGTTGTATCCTACCTTCGTATCCCGTGACTTCTTGGATAAGTACCCGTAGATTATGTTCTCTTGTTTGCCAATCCTAGCCCGACTACCGAGCCGTGATACGGCGAAACGCGTCTCGGGATAGATTTGACGAATAAGAGAACAGTAGGTAAATTACTGAAAAATGGGCTTTGTCCGTTTTCAGTTATTTTACATTAACCAGAAGAAATACTATACGAAATTTATCGAACCCCACTTCTTTCACCCTCTTCCCCTAAAATTGTTCAGGTCTCATCTCTGCTTTAAGTATTAAATCTTTTACATTGAGATCGATATCTTTTTTCGTTTGAAAGTTATTGTACCGACAAAGTAGCCGACGGAAATGGAAATCCTGGTTTTCGTGATCTTGGGACCTTGAGACGTGAAGAAATGTAAAGAATCTCAGAGAGTGATTTTTTCACAAATACGATTTTTCCTTTTAATAATAAAACATGAAATAAACTGTAAAACGCAATTTTTTCTTATTTTCTTCCTACTTTAATAATAGTAATAATAATTTTATAACTTTTATACGATGGGGGATTGATAAGTCTAGTAAATTTCTATGAAATGGCGGAAAATTTTGTTAAGCGGCATGAATGTTGATAAGCGTGATTCTTGTAACGGTTATGTTGAAAATTTCAAACAAATGCAAAGCCCAGTTGTTTGTCGGCAGCTATCGGAAGTAATCGGTGTTATACTTTTCCTAAAAATGTATAAAGCCGAGTATCGTGCAATGATAAAACTTTTTATTTAAAAAAATAAACTGCGGTCCAGATAAAAACTGAACTGAAGGAAGTTCATAGAGACTCTGCACCTGCATTTAAGTCCAATTATTACTGGATAAATGAATTTAAATGTAGCCGTACGAGCACTGCAGTTGTTGCACGTTCAGGACGCCCGATTGAGGTTTCTTCTGAAGAAATTGTCGATAAAATTCATAGTATCGTTTTGGAAGATCGTCGCATTAAACTTCATGGGATTGCTGCATGAAGTTCTAGGAATGAAAAAGCTGAATACGCGATGGGTGCAGCGTTTATTGACTCCAGATCAAAAACGTAAGAGGAAGGACATTTCAAATTCGTGTTGGGACAAGTTGCAGGGTAATTTGAGGGCCTTTTGGGGTCATTTTGTATCCGTAGATGAAACGTGGATCCACCATTCCACCTCAGAGACAAAATGGCAATCGTAAGAGTGAATAAGGCTATCAATCAGCATCTTCTAAAATATCTTGAAGGATTCAACATTATTAGCGATCACCAATATGGCTTTCGTAAACATAGGTCAACACGAGATCTTCTGACTTATGTAACACATATTTGGAACAACGCAATTGAACCCTTTGGAGAATCCCGAGCGGTTGCTCTTGACATATCCAAGGCATTCGACCGTGTTTGACACGATGGACTGTTGGCTAAGCTACGCTCTTATGGTATGCCTGAAAAATTATGTTTGTCTCTGTCATGTTTCCTCAAAGAGAGTTCTTTACGAGTAGCAGTCGATGGACACCTTCACTATCAACGCCGGTCTGCCCCAAGGTTCCATACTGTCTCCTACTCTCTTTTTCATTTACATTAACGATCTGTTGGAAAAGACCAGGAAGCCAATCTACAGCTTTGCAGATGAAAGTACGCCTTTCTCTTCACACAGGCTCGAACATCGGCTACTCAGGCGAATATCCGCAGACAGTAGGAAGTCATTCAACTTAATAAAGACCTGGAAGAAATTCTATCTTGGGGTGACAGTATCCAAGTAGAATTTAACGCTACAAAAATCCAGGAGGCAGTTTTTTCTAAAAAAGTTAACGCTGCTGAACCTGGCATAGTTATGTCGGGGCCCTCCATTCCTATAACATCGCCACTCAGTTTGTTGGGCGTTAATTTGGGAGCAAATATGTCCTGGCATGAACATGTTGCAGGCATAGCAAAGAGAGCTTCTCAAAAGATGGGAATATTATTTCGAACAAGAAAGCGTAACACTCCACAACAGTTGTTAATTCTTTACAAAGCTCAAATTCGACCAACTATGGAATACTGCTCCCAGGTTTGGGGCTCCGCTTCCAAACGTACACTGCATTTGTTGAATTCTATTCAGAGAAGAGCTGTTCGTCTGATTGGAGACCCGGAACTGACCGGCGGTCTTGATTTGCTGGAACATCGAAGAACGGTTGGCGACTTGAGTCTGTTCTACAAGTATTTTCACGGAAAGTGTTCGAAGGATGTAGCCCGCTTAAATCCTCCCAGAGCGGTGCATATTAGAAATACACGTCGCGCTAATATTTCACATGAGGTTCAGCTTGTTACTCCTCGTACAACGCTTTTCAAGCAGTCTTTTATATAGAGAACATCATCCTTTTGGAATAATTTGCCCAGAACTGTGTTTCCCACCGAGTACAATTTACAGCGATTCAAGCGCCTTAGGGACTTCCCTGCAGCACGTGTGCTAGACCCATAAAAAAAAAGTTGGCGAAAGTAAAAGTGCACCGAAAAACTGTTTTATCAAAAAATTATGGTAACTGTTTTTTGGGACTCATACTCATACGGTCTGATTGGCTATTTGGAGAAGGGTAAAACAGTAAGTGGCTCTTATTATGCAACGTTATTGGACCGTTTGTATAGTAAGCTTAAGCAGACAGAACCAATATTAGCGCTAAAAACCTGCTCCTTTAGCGAGATAATGCGCCTAACCACACATCGGCTGTTGCAATAGCAAACGTGTATGAGCTGGGCTTCGAAATTGTTTCCCACCCACCCTATTCTCCAGATTTGGCCCCAAGTGACTTTTCTTGTTTCTTAATCTCAAAAATTGGCGTGAAGGAAGAAATTTTCATCGGATAAAAAGGTGATCTGTGTTGTAAACACGTAGTATGCACAGTTCAATACATTTTTTTCTGAGGGAATAAAAAATTGGAATTTATTGAACCCAATTACGTTGGGAAATAAATTTTTGTTTTTGCAAAAAAATTTTATTATTATTTTTTTAAAAAACTTTTTAATCCACCCTCGTACCTTTCTTGAATATTATCCTATCAGAGCTGTCTCTGACATAATATTTTCCTAAACTTTTTTTGCAGAGTTTAAATTACAGCACCTACACATATAAAATCGACACTAGTAGTCATCTGTGCCAGTAATAATCAGTCACATATAAAAACCTAATAAAATAAATCTAAATCGCTTTACTGCCCTACGTTTTTACTACTCTCTATAAACCTTTCTCTTTCATACTGTTTCTAGCGTAGATATCCATTATTAAACATTATATTTTCTAGTAAAACCCATCTATAAACGTTCGTGCCAAGTCGGTTAACTAAGATTTATTTCTTATTCACCACAGATCCTTGAATGTAACGACTGGGGTTAACCGCTTCAGATGATTTTATGTAAATAAATTAAAGTTATAACACCAAGCTAAAACACTTATATCCATCTTGAATAAAGGTTTTTAACACGTAGGCTGAAAAGTTTTTGGTCTAGCTACTTAAACCACTTTTTTTGGAAAATTCTACTTTATTCATCAATATAGTCTCCTTCAAGAGCGATACAATCAGTCCAACGCTTTTCTAACATTCTTCTTTATTGGAGCCAAATCTCTTTCCCGCGAGCATTTTTTGAGGTCTGCGAATAGATAATAGTCACTGGTGGCCAAATCCGGAGAATACGGTGGATGAGAAAGCAATTCGAACTTCAATCCTTGCAATTTTGTCATCGTAATCTGTTGACTTGTGACACGGTGCATTGTCGTGATGAAAGAGCACATTTTTCTTGTTCATTTGGGGCCCTTTCTTTGCGATTTCTGCCTTCAAATGCACCCTTAACTTTATATAATATTCGCTATTGATGGTTTTTCCCTTCTCAGCATAGTCGATGAAAATTATTCCATGCGCATCCCAAAATACAGAGGCCAAAACCTTCTCAGCTGACTGTCGCGTCTTTGGTCGCTTCGGGCGGCTTTCAGCGGCTGCTGTCCACTCAGCTGACTGCCGATTTGATTCCGGTGTGTAGTGGTGGATCCATGTTTCATCCATTGTCACATATCGCATGAAAAAATCCTTTTTATTGCGGTTAAACAGGTACAAACAGCGCTCAGAATCATCAACACGCTGTTGTTTTTGGTCCACTGTGAGCAAACGCGGTATCCATTTCGAGCAGAGGTTTCTATGCCCAAATGTTCATGCAAAATATGTCCAACACGTTATTTTGATATCTTTAGGGTGTCAGCTATCTCACGCAATGTCACTTTACGGTCATCCAAAACAATTTTGTGGATTTTTTTTATGTTTTGGCAGTGTAACCACCTCATTTGGGCGTCCAAAGCGTTCAATGTCATTTGTATCTGTTCTACCGCGTTTAAATTCAGCATACCAGTAAATGATGAGTGATTTTCCAGTCGCAGAGTCCCCGTAACACTCATCAAGCCATTGCTTTGCTTGAACGGTATTTTTTCCCATCAAAAAACAGTATTTAATCAACATACGAAATTCGGTTTTTTATATTGTTTTGAAAATATCAAAAGTAGCATCGCTAAAACCGCTGTAGCTTATAAACTAATCGAAATATCCTGAAATTTTGACACGTATCATTTGAAGGTTGGTACTTCCTAAACATCATACAGATTTTTTGAAAAGGGCGACATCTATGTGTCAGACTTACTTTTATCTTTAGGATATTTATTTTAATTTTTAATTTTTAAGAGTAAACGGCTTATACCGTTCACTGCTGGACGAAAGTTTCTCTCAAGTCTTGCCACCTTTTTCTGCCCTGGGCCACTTGTACCCAATTTCCGGCTAGTCTCTTCAAATCATCAGTCCACCGACTTGGTTGTCTACCTCTACTTCGATAGGCTTCGGATTTTGGTCACCACTCTATAATTCTTTTGTCCATCCTTAATCCTAGCAACATGTCCAGCCCAGTTCCATTTAAGTTGTAAAATGAATTTGACTGCTGACAGTTTACAGAACCAACTATTTGTTATAGTTAAGAGGGTTGGTGTTAATTCGCTATTTGTTTCTGCCCGATAGTTTTACCAAAATAAAGGAACCCTCTTCATCCCTAAACAATTTTTCCCCTTAAAACTCACTGTTGGGCTAGTCAAACTTAATGATCCCTCGCTAGTGACCTGCCAGAAGACTGCTACAGGTTTTGAGTATAACTATTTGCTGTCAGAAGAGGAATCAACCTCTCACTGCGCTTGATCTTTCCGATAGATACCCTCAACGAAACCAAAAACTACCCAATCTCCCAAATAAGGAAAAGTTCCCAAAATCCAAGACTATCGTTCAGGTTAACGGCCCTTTTAGGTTCGGTAGGATAATATCTACGACTTAAACTAGCTAACTCTTTCTCAGGCAAGTTCGGTCTCTTTACTCTCCTTGTTAATTTGAACCCTCCTGAAAACCCTAAAGGAGCCACCAAGTTTATTTTTACTATAACCGACTGGGACGGTCAGAGGGAAAAAAAAAATTATTAATAAAAAAGAAAATAAATGAAAAGATGTAGATTTACTTTTAAAGAAATCTGAGTGTATTTAATTATCTTAGAATCCAGAAATGAATTTTGAACTTCTATAAAACCAATAAAATAAATCTTACAAAACTAGACAGTTGCAATGTTGGTATATGGTTTACTATACTAGAAAGTTGTAGCGTTGGTGACGTACTACAATTATTACTAATAGCTAATTGAAGACATACAGTACTTAAATCTAAATAATGATGTACGTGTGTTTGCAAAGATATCGTATCGCAGAGATTTTAACTAGTGAATTTACAAAACAGAAAACTTACTTGACGCTTCGATTCCTCGTGAATAAAAAAATAAATATGAAAATGTTATGGTTGAGACTTATCTGGAGTTTTCTAGTCAATCCTCCGAATGATGGAGAAGGAACACGAACGGGGTGGTTCTCCAAAACGTTAGATGGGTAGTACGGTGTGTACGTGAATCGTTTAAGTCTCAAGTTCTGCTGGTACAGCCAGAAGTACTCTTACCCCAATGGTAAAAGAAAATTTCAAAGTGGTAACTTGGTTGAGTAAGACTAAAATCCAAATGAAAGTTAGAATGACGGTTGATTCAAAAGGATTACAAGGATTAAAATCCAAAAACTTTGGAGTCCAAAACTCCAAATACAAAAAAAAACCTGGAATAAAGAAACATCCTTGTTTAGGATATTATATTCCAGTAAATGTCAGAAAATTCTCGAAGAGAATTCGACTTAAATAGCCATACAAAAAAATTAGCAATCATGTATAATGGCTACTCACCTCGAATCTTTAAAATGCTCTTCTGCACTTTCCGGTAATAAAAATATTGCCCATAAATAGCTAGTACGGTATCTGAACCAAAAACTCTCTACAGCACCGCAACCCCGAATTTCAGCTTTTCAACAATCAGCACAACGTTCGTTTTTTATAAAACTTTTTGAAAATACTGAATTACTACACTGGAAGTATCGTGACAGAGAGAGTGATCACTAACATGATTTTGCTTTAAATAGGATTGTCCCACTCCGGATTTTTACTTACTCTTCCGGAAACAAAATGTGCAATTTGCAAATAATCCAAAAATTAAAGATTCGAACACTGGTTCGCGTCGAACATGAGGTGAGAAAAATTAACTCAACAAAATTGAAGTTTATCTCGACCCTAAATCAATAAATTTGTAAGAGTGCGAGAGAAAATAAAGCGTATTTTTCGCTGGCATAAAATAATAAGCAACCTGGCTTTAGACCATCTTTGGCAAAGCTGAATGTCAAAACTTCAAGACGTGTGACTTCTCACCTTCAAAGTGTCAATTCTGTTTATTTACCAAATCAGGATTCCATCGTAAAATCTATCCATGAATATGAAGTGTTTCCATGTATCCCCACTGGAAAACCACTATGGAAACCATATACTAGTTCCTTACATGACACTGGTAACATTTGGAAAATATGATGAGAAAACTACAAGGTTATGTCACCTTGACGTAAATAAACAATAACAAGGACAACGAGTAGTTTTCTCAAAGAAAAGTAAATGAAAAATAAGGTACATCAATTTATAATCTAAGAGAATTTAATGTAATCTAATCTATATTTTAATTTGATGATCATTTACTTCTATCAAAGACTATGAAAATCAAAAGATAGACAAAATATTCTCAAGGGCAAATTTTAGCCATAACACTGCATCTTATACCTCCGTTCTTTTCTTGCTAATGGGATTTGGGTGTGATCTCTAAGAGTAAAGACCAACATTGAACTCTCCATTTTTCTTTGCATGACACATATTTTGTTGATATTTTTCTTTGTCAATGTGAGAGTATCGGCTCCGTACGTAAGAGCGGGTAGTACGCATCTGTCAAAAACTTTTCTTTTTAAACATATCGGAAGATTAGATTTATATATATATATATATATATATATATATATATATATATATATATATATATATATATATATATATATATACTTTTTAAACATATCGGAAGATTAGATTTATATATATATATATATATATATATATATATATATATATATATATATATATATATATATATATATAGCCCATTTTGCCATATGCCGTCCAGGAGAGACCTATTTTCCGCTGAATTTCATGTATTTGATTATCTTGTTCTATGCTGACTTCATGTCCTAAGTATTTGTATCAGTATACTTGCTTGATCTCCACGTTATATAGTTTTATAATGTTGTTTAATACAACATTTGTCATAAACTGATTGAAAAGATTGATTTTTAAACCAACCCTTCTTGAAGCTTCTTGCATATTATCTAAATTAAGACTGACAATCGTCGACAAAATAAAGGTGATTTAACTTTTCACCGTCAATGTTAAGCCCCCTTTTTTCCCAGTTTATTGATTATTGTAAAGTCCGTCCGTACATATAGTGAAGTGACTAAACTTAATCCTTTAAGATAAAAAGCATTAACCATAAGTAGACAATGAAATAAAATTTTATGGTTTTCTTTGGGCACTTCAGAAGCAAGTAAATCATGGACCGTACTTAAAAATGTGATATATGTTCGTTTTACCTGCTTGTAAACAACAAAGGTGGATCTTAAATAGTTATTAATGAAATTTTAATGTGATTTTAATGGTGGTGATAAAACATGGCATTTACCCGAAAATAACTTGCATAATCCATATTGGCACTTACTGTCTAGTAATATAAATACAGCCACCACTTAGTTTAAGCTTTGTAATTATTGTTACTTCGTGTGCGATAGAGCAGCTTAGCCATGGAACATATTTGCGAGTCAAGTGTATCTCAACAAGTTACCCCTTGCAAAAGTAGGAAACACTTATCTACTGATGCCAAGGAAATTGTAAAGAATATTTATTCAACCCTAATGGAACGTGGTAATGTTAGCAAGCAAGCAGCGCTAGAAGAAACGGCCACATTAACGAACATTCCAACGTCAACCGTATGGAAAATTGTAAACAGCCCTATTCGAGTGAGGAAGAAAAGAAATGATGCTGGCATTTTCTCATGGATAGATAGAAGTGATCAAGATATAATACGGCGTAAAATTCACAAAATATACGGGGAACAAAGTGTGCCCACATTGGATAATTTAATGAAAAGGCTTCAAAGAGATGAAACCGTGATTAAATGTAGTAGGATAACATTATGGAAATGTATTCAACACATGGATTTCAAATTTAAAAAACTTAATAAAATACAAGTTTTAATGGATTCCAAGAGAATTCAGGAATGGCGACTGGAATATTTAGAAAAAATAAGGTTTTACAGAAACTAGTAAAGGCCAATTATTTCCTTGGATGAAACATGGTTCGACACATACGATACTCCGGAAAGGGGTTGGGTTAACTCAAGTGATAACTGTAAAACAAAAGCACCATCAAACGGAGGTAAAAGGATTACCATTTTGCACGCTGGATCTAAAGACGGATGGATTTCGAATGCACTCTCTTTGCCTACAAAGAACATAAAAGATTCTTCTCTCGATTACCATGACGACACCACTGACGAATTATTTCAAAATTGGTTCAAAAACAAGCTAATTCCGAACATACCTCCTAATAGTGTAATTATGATGGACAACGCAAGCTATCATAGTAGGGAGTTAATCAAAGCTCCCTGCTCAAACGATACAAAGTAACAATTCAAAACTACATATACGATAATGACATTTACTTCCACGAAGATTATACCAAACAGCAATTGAAGTTTTGAAGAGTTTAAACATAAAAAAGGAATATGTCTGTGACATTTAGGCAAAGGGTATGGAGTATACAGTTTTAAGGATTCCACCATACCATTGTATATTTAATCCGATAGAGCGTATTTGGCATCAACTGAAATCTACCATTCGTCGTAATAATATTTGCCCCTCTATTAATTCCGGTATACTGAAACTTATGGAAATCGAAGTTTTTAATGTACCTCTACAGAGTTGAGCGAACTCTGTCATACCTGTTGAAAAAGTTGAAAAATCATATATCCATATTGCAAACAATATAGAAAAACTAATAATTAGAACCATTGATAATGACAGCGATAGTAATATTATTTTAAGTGATTAATGTAATTTATTTTAATGAAGAAAGTAATAGTTTGTATTTGTAATAAAAATAATTGGCAATAATAAACATAAATAAACATTGTTTAATGTCTTTCCAAAAACCAAAATAATTAAATTCTAAGCAAAGTACGGACCTGTTCAATCATATTTGAATTTTACAGCTTGCACTAATAGAAATCAGTTAGTCCCTTTACTATATGTATGGACGGACTTTATACTTTCCAGAAGTGTTACGAAAAGCTTGGGAGAAAAAGTATCATACTCCGCACTCCTCTTTCGATTTGAAATTTGCTTGTTGATTGGTTAGTTTGTGTTTTGACATTGGCTGTGGTACATAAGCGACATCTGAAAAATGAAATATCCACTCCTTAACATCTTGGTCTTTAACACGCCCTTTTCTAAGTTGCACAGTTGCGCATTTACGTAGTCCAAATTCCCTATCCACTGCTGTTGTTTATCCTTGCACGCCCTTTAAAAAATGTGCTGTCAGTATTGTTCTCAAGATGGTTAGATTTTTAAGTTCATTCATTTAAAACGAAAGTGTTATTTACTGGCATGCCGCAAGAATATTCTTGTATTCTTCGAAGGAACATTGCCAAAGATAAAAGTGAAATACAAAATTATAGCGAATCTCTTTGAAGTACGACTAATTAAAACAATAGACTCTGTAGTTATACAGGAGTTATTATTAATAGCTTTGTTCGCGGTGCATATTTCGATCCAATGTACTAGCGTGTTTATTACCTTAATTTAGGGTCCCAACACACCGCCAAAGCGATTTTAACCGGCTGTCGCTTTCATATCAATTCTCAACAGTGCCATTTCAGTAATCTAAATTAGCTGGAAAACATTTAAAAATGTATTATTATATTAATAGTTCGTATTAAATAAAATAAAAAAACACCCACTCTCTAATAGTATCATGAATCAAGATATAACAATTCAGTAGGAATCATTGTTGATCATATCCACATAAAAACTACTTTATTCTAGCTCCAATGACTAAATTATTACTTATAATGTATCTGAGAGAGTCCCAAAGCTATGAAATAAGGAATGGTGTGTGTTCAAGCATTATCCTCATGCGCAGTGTGGAAAATGGTATTCGCGGTAAAAAAAACTCAACTATAAATCTGTCGTTGGAAGGTTTATCATTTTAGTTCCTAATCGATTCTTTACAAATTTAAACAGTTCTTGGACGTCAAGGGCGAAGTAGTATTTCCAGTTCTTGACATTCGGAGTAAAACTCTCCACCAGTAACGGGTTAACCGTATACTACCTTTTAAATTTTGTAACCACAAAAAATGTTTATCGTTATTACCCGACTTCAAAAAGGAGGATATTCTCAATTCGATGCCTATTTATTTTTTTTAATGTATTTCCCGCATAACTCTGGCAAATATGTACCAATTTCGATTATTCTTTTTTTATTCGAAAAAGTACACATTCCAGAGGGTCTAAATTTTATTGAAAATGATTATGTAGTTTGTGAAAAAATCTTGAAAAACTTAAATTCTTGTAATAAAACACCGATAACTCTGGCAAATATGTACCAATTTGTATAATTCATTTTCTTTTTCTCGAAAGAGTACATATTCGAGATGGTCCCATATAAATTTTATTGAAATTAGTTATTTAGTTTCTGAAAAAATGTTAAAAAATCTATATTTTTGTAATTAAATACCGATAACTCTGGCAAATATGTACCGATTTGGATGATTTCTTTTCATACGAGAGAGTACATATTCGAGATTGTCTCATATAAATTTTATTGGAATTTGTCATGCAGTTTGTGGCTTGTCACTTGGCCCGCACATTGAGGCGCAATTTTGCAGCCCCTTATAATTTCTGAGAATGGATTGAGTGGATACTAATATTAAAAGAACTAAAGAAATTAAACATACACTAGCTCAGTTTTTCTTGGTAGAGTAATATGGGTAAGAGATAATTTTTTACGTCTTTTTGGAAATAGTCTCTATTGTTGTTTAAAATTTTTGGTTGTACAAATTTTGCGCACCATTCATTTTAAAATAAAAAGGATCTAACTTCAGCTAAAAAAATGAAAAAACACTGAAGGGTTATGTAATTGTTAAGGAAAATTTTGATATGGTACAACCCTTTTGTCCTGAAAAGTAAGATATGTACTAGCCTTAAACAAGAAAAAAAAGATTTAATAATGATTAACTTAAAAGTTCTAATTTTGCGGTTCTGTTATTACAAAAAACCTTAGCCTAATAGGTGGTATTGCTAACTAAAGTCCTTAAATCAGAATTAAAACTTTGCTACACACGATGTTGAAGGTTCGTGAGGTTTACTTCACGAGGTCAATACGATGTTAAATACACTTATCTGCGGGAAAATAAGTCTACGGATGGATATTCTGGTGACTTACGGTTTTCCTGCGAGCTTCTAGGCCTTGAATTCAGCACTAAAAGCGTTTTCACACTACTCCATCACTAATCTATCAGTACGACTACATGATGAAAAGAGCCTACGATGGCTACTTGTTGGAAAAAAAAGCTTACTACGGCTTCATGTTAAAAAAAGCCCACTATGGCTATATGTTGGAAAAAGCCACGTACTCGACTTGGCTCTATGATGGAAAAAAGCAAACTACGGCTTCACGTTGGAAAAAGCCATGATCCGTGTCATCCGGACCCTTAAATATTTCTCTCCCATCCGCATAAACCACATCTTCAAGATGGCTACTTCCCGGATACAAATGTATAGCCAATCGACGCATTAGAAACGAATTAAATAAATCCGGTAGAAAATCCGCAATGCACACTGTAATATAAACGGCTTAAAATCCGAGTGAACTACATTGCTTAAAAGTTAGTAAACACTGCCTGATATAAAAATGGAAAAAAAGTAAATTATAAGGAGAAAACTGTAACATAACATGATCTTAAAATCTAGGAAAAAATGAATGTTACAAGTTTCTGAAAAATCCGGAAAATCTTAAATTTTTTTCATAAAACACCGATTTAAATAATTCTTTTTTCATTCGAGAGAATAAATATTCGAGATAGTCTCATATAAATTTTATTGAAATTGGTGATGCAGTTTCTGAAAAATTCTGAGAAACTTAAATTTTTGTAATAAAACACCGATAACTCTGGCAAATATGTACCGATTTGGATAATTCTTTTTTTATTCGAGTGAGTACACATTTATGACAGTCCTGTATAAATTTTATTAAAATTGGTTATATAGTTTCTGAATAAAAACTTTTTAACAAAAAAAAACCGACTTCAAAAAACAGCTCACAAAATTTTGCTACTATAAAGTAAAAAATATTTTGAATAATTTGAAACACTCGTAAAATAGCTCTAAGATAAAATATTGCTTTAATTTGTCAATTCAGTTATTAATTCCGTATAAATCATACAAATATTATAAACAGCTATGGTTTATTATTATGATTTCTTTATAAAAGATAATTTTTAATGTCGGCGCCAATATTTTGTGTCAATATAACCAATTATAAACCTTACTAATAATAACACCTAATTAGGAGGAAATCATAATAATAAATAATAGCTGTTTTTAACATTTGTAAGATTTGTTTATAACAGCGTTTCTCAACCTTTCAGTATTTACGACCCAATTTTCAAACATAATTTTCATCGCGCCTCCCCCCTCTTATACAATAACAATGCATGCAATAATAAAGTATTTTCAGTATTTTGATGCTAAAGCTACACTATGACCTTAATTACAAACCTTACAAACTACCAAGAATAAGTAAATTTATTCATATTTGATAACACGTATCTGCTGCGTTGACAAAACTAGAATCGATGCCTCTCTATTGCTCTCTGTCACGTCCACCCTATCGGTAACGGCTTCGCGAGAAGTTCCGAGTTGTCTCAAACATTCGGAAAGTTTGCCCAAAAGTGTATAAATGCTACACCTCGTTCAATTACAGCCCGTCTTAGTCAAGTCGATCCTTCTACTGCTATAGGATTTATCGTGAATGTGTTTGTTGTAATTTACGTGATAATTGAAATTTAAGGTATTAAGTATTCACAGCAGTAAATTTATACAGAATCATGGATAAATTTCTAAGTGGGCGTAAGCGAACATTAGACGATAGTGGAGCATCAACAAGTGCACAGACGAACCTGGTTCCGAAAGAAAAGTCAAGAAAAAATTCTCAAGAATACTTAAAATTAGAGTTTACCAGTATTGAAGTACATGAAGAAGAAAGGCCCCTGTGTGTTATTTGCTCAAAAATCTTGGCAGCAAACAGCATTAAACCAAATAAACTTAAACGACATTTGGAAACGCTTCATAGTGAGAACATTAACAAACCCCGAGAATTCTTCGAAAAAAAAATTAAGATCATATGTAAAGCAGAAATCATTTTTTAAAAAAACTTTGTCTGTGAATGAAAAAGCTTTACTTTACAAAGTTTCGTATAAAATAGCCAGATGTAAAAAGCCTCACACCATTGGTGAAGAGCTTGTTTTGCCAGCAGCAATTGAGATTGTAGAAACTATGTTTGGAGATAATTTTGCTATCCATACCTATATCAAATGATACTGTTGCCCGTCGAATTGGTGATATAGCTGAAGATGTACAGCATCAGCTTTTCGGGAAGTTGCATGACAAATTGTTTTCAATTCAGCTTGATGAGGCAACAGATGCTCATTTCATTGCCTATGTTCGATTGCAAACCACTAGAACTCAAAGCAAGATCACTCGCATTATTCGCTATATTGAATGATGTTATAAATGAGGCAAATATGAAGTGGATAAATTGGGTCGGAATATGTACTGATAGTGGTCATTCAATGTCTCGAAGATTTCAACGTGTACAAGCACTTGTGGAACAAAAATCTCCACTGTGTGTGTGGACACATTTTATGATCCACAGAGAAGCTCTGGCTTCCAAAGAAATGAGTCCTACTCTGAATATTGTGCTCACTATAGTTGTATCCGTAGTAAATTATAATAAAATGAGAGCCCTAAAATCTAGAATTTTTTCTGCACTTTGGAAAGACATGGGTGCCGGACATTCAGCATTACTATTTTATTACGAGACAAGATGGTTATCAAGTGGGAAATGTATGCAACGTGTTCATGAACTAAGAAATGAAATCGCCATTTTTCTAGAAGAGGAAAACCGACCAGAAGCCGAGAAGTTTCGAGATAGGTTATTTGTGATGAAATTGAGGTACTTGGTCAATATATTCGAGAAACTAAATACCTTAAATCTTCACCTCCAAGGAACAAATACACATATATTAGATACAAGTGATAAAATTAATACTTTTTGTAGAAAATTGGAATTGTGGAGCAGAAATGTAGAGCAAAATAACCTAGAAATGTTTACAAATGTGGGTGAATGTGTTAAAACATACAAGGGTGAAGAACAACACGTGAAAGTTGTTTTAGTAACCATCGCAAATCATCTAGCCATGTTGACAAAGAATTTTAAAAAGTATTTTCTTACTGACAACAACTTGGTAGCAAGTTACGAGTGGGTTAGGGATCCATTTCAAAATACTCCCGAAGGGCTCTCAACTTCCGAAGAAGAAATCTTCATAAACTTCACGACAAGTGGCGATATCAAAAGACAATTTAATAATAAATCACTCTTTAAATTTTGGGCAGGGGTGAATGATGAGTTTTCTGCACTGAAAACAAGAGCGTTTTGTATATTATTACCATTTTCAACATCCTACCTTTGCTAAACCCGATTTTCTGCGGTGGCTGCTTTAAAAATAAAATATAGATCTCGACTAAATATAGAAAAAGAACTCAGAGTGTCTATTTCAAAGCCTTTGCTCTGCAAAACAGGCCCAAGGGAGTCACTAATAATTATTAAACTTGTTTTTAATTTAGTATTGATATGTGAATTATTAAGTAAATACATTGTACAGTACTAATACAACCCTATTTATATGTGTATATCAGTGTAAATGTATATTTTATTTTTTATTATGTCAGAATGTATTTTGTTTTGCTTTCCTTTCAATAAATTATATTAAATGTTTTTATTGAATCTTTTTAATAATAATTTCTTTTCGATACGCTCGCGCCCGCCAATAGTGTAATCACTCCCTCCTAGTGGGGCGCGCCCCACAGGTTGAGAAACACTGGTTTATACGGAATTAATAACTGAATTGTCAAGTTTAAGCAATATCTTATCTTAGAGGTATTTTACGAATATGTCAAAAACATTATTTTTTACATTATAGTGGCAAAATTTTTGCGCTGTTTTTTGAAGTCAGTTTTTTTATATAAAAAACTTTTTATTCTGTTTTCATAAGAAAAAACAATTAAAAATTGGCCTACATGGCGTCTGTTGTTGAAGCAAAAGAAAAAACCTTAAGCAAGATACTTTAGTAAAAACCTTCAACCTTTTAATATTTACCCTTCCAGGCTTCATTTTATTTGTATAAACAGGGAATTACTGTTAACGAGTTATTAAACTAAAATAACAACAGGGTCATTACAACGCTTTATTTACCCTGTGAAATTTTAGGGTTTACATATTGTGTAGCTGTCCGAAAACTTTTTGGTTGTTTACTTCAAACCAGATAACTTAGGTAAATAAATTACAAAAGTTTTACGTAAATATTTTTTTTAATTCGCCGTATCCTGACGAAGGTTGGCAATCCAAATGGCTAACATAGTCCTCGAAACTGCAGCTCTAAGAATGTCCATTGATGAACAGTTAAACTCTCTTCAGATGTCCTTTAACCAGGAACTTTTACGTCTTCCAACCGATCTTCTTCCTTGTATTTTGACTTCGAGACCAGTCTCAGCAAGTCATACTTTGCTCCCTTCATTATATGACCGATATGACTACGTTTTCTTTTCTTTATAGTCAGCAGCAGTTCTGTGGATTTGCTCATTCACCTAAGTACTTCGGCATTTGTTACTCGATCTACCCATGATATCCGTAGTATCCTTCTATAAACATACATTTCGAAAGCTTCGGGTCGTTTCTTTGTGCTGTGACCAAGAGTCCAGCCTTCACATCCATATAAAGGGTGTCCCAAAATTCACGCAGATTTGAATTTGGCACCATTTGTATGGTAAAGTGTTGCCAACAAAACAAAAAACACAGTGTGACAGCTGACAATTCAGGGTTATTAAAAATGGAGCGCTACACGAAAGAACAACGTGTTTTCATTGTTGAGCAATATTTTAAAAATAATGAAAGTTTGGCAGCTACGGTTCGGAATTTTCGTACAAAATATGGTCAGAATAGTGATTATCAACTGTGAAGAGATTAATTGAAAAATTCAAGGATACTGGATCAATCAGTGATCTTAAACGCTCTGGCCGTCCTTTAACAAGTCGTTCGACACAAAACATTGACGCAGTTGGTGAGAGTGTTGCTGAGACTCCAGGAACATCAATTAGGCATCGTGGTCAAAAATTGGACATTTCGAGAAGCTCTCTACAGCGTATTCTAACGAAAGATTTGCATCTTCATGCTTATAAAGTTCAATTGATTCAAGAACTGAAGCCTACTGACCACGCACAACGAAAAGAGTTCGTTGAATGGATTATGGAACAACAACAAGTGGATACTGATTGTTTGAAGAAAATCATCTTCAGCAATGAGGCTCATTTCCATCTTGATGGCTCCGTTAATCGACAAAATTGTCGCATTTAAGTTTCAGACAATCCACACGTGCCTGTTGCGAAACAAATGCATCCACACCGTGTCACTGTTTGGTGCGGATTTTGGGCTGGAGGCATCATCGGAGCACTCTTCTTCGAAAATGCCCAGGTAATAACAGTTAATGGTGATCCTTATCGCGATATGATAATCCAGTTTTTTGTTCCTAAATTGCAAGATATGGATGTGGTTCCAGCAGGACGGTGTCACTTGCCATACAGCCCGAGAAAAAAATTAATTACTGCATGAGTCATTTCCTGGTCGTATAATATCCCGTTTTGGTGATCAGAATTGGCCGTCCAAATCATTCGATTTAACGCCGTTGGACTTTTTCTTTGGGGTTTTTTAAAGTCTAAGGCTTTTTCCAACAAGCCCACGACCACCCACGATTTGAAGGAGAAAATTAAGCGCTGTATCAACGAAATTCACCCAAATTTATGCAAAACGGTCACAGAAAATTTCGTCAAAAGAGTGCCTATGTGCCAGCAAAACCGTGGAAGCCATTTACTCGATATGTTATTCCATACATAACCCTATACTGTATACTTTATGAATCAATAAAAAATTACAATTTTTAATTAAAAGCCTGTGTTTTCTATCAAAATTACTTCTTGCGTGAATTTTAGGACACCCTTTAGGAGTACCGAAAAAACATAGAATCCAATCATACGCACTCGAAGTTCTAGACTATGGTCGAATCTAGTAAAAAGATTTTTCATGTTCATGAAGGTCCTACGAGCCTGCTCGATTCTCGATCTAATCTCTATTTTTGGATTACACTGGTTATGAATTAGTGTTCCCAGGTATTTAAAAGACAAGACCTGCTGAATTCTCTATTCATGAACAATAATATTCGCTTCATCGTGTGATTTTGAAAACACAACCAGCTTAGTCTTCGTTATATTTATATGTAGAACAAATTGCTCACTCCGACGAACTACGAGATTCATCATTCTCTGCATATCTGGTAAACTATCAGCCACAACAAGGGTATCGTCTGCATATCTTAGGTTGTTAATCATGATGCCACTCACTTTAATTTTCGTTGTAGTTTGAGCTAGATCTTCTTTGAAAACAGCCTCCGAAAAGAGGTTAAAGAGAAGTGGAAACAAAATATATCCCTGTCGCACTACTTTCTTGATAGAAGCGTCCTCCGATAAGCTTTGTTCGATTTTTACTTTCGCTGTCTGATGCCAATAAAAGCCGGATATGATGTTGATCTCTTAGTGGTCGACACCCGAGGCACATAGGATCTCTAACATTTTAATTACAATAATACAAGAGTAGGAATTTTTAACGGGAAAGAAATTCGAGAATAGGTTGGACATTGTTAAAATTAAATTTTGAAATTATGTTAATTATTAGCAACCAAGTTCAGCCAGTTTTTGAATGTAACGACAACAATATTGCATAAACACTATTAGAAACGGTTATATTAATTTATAAAATAAAAAAAAAAATAATTGCAAGCACCTACTATTCACGTTTTTATCGATTTTTTCCACTTCATGGCTGTCAGCATAAGATTGCTGATGCGAGCTAATTCGCTTACCTTCCCAATTTATTTCGATGAACATGCCCTGTATTGGCAGTTCGATAATCAACACGCCTGTGCTTTTATATTTGAAATAATAGGAAATTATAATAAAAATTCTTCATTGAATGATTATCAATATTATGGAAATTTCATATGTAAAAATTTCAGGAACAAAGGGTGTTCATAATCTTTAACTCTTTACACTTTTAATTTAAAAGTAGGATAATCTTTATATATATATATATATATATATATATATATATATATATATATATATATATATATATATAATCATCAGCTCATACCGTCCACTCCTTGACGAAAGCCTCCCTTAAGTCTTGCCATCTGTTTCTGTTCTGGCCACCAATTTCCACCCACTCTCTACAAATCGTCAGTCTGCCGACTAGGTGGTCTACCATATATATATATATATATATATATATATATATATATATATATATATATATATATATATATATATATATATATATATATATATGTATATATATAAGTAATTCCACTTATTCCTTTAAAAGTGTTATACTAGAGGTAATTTACAATAAATTTATTCCTATGAATTGGAAGTCTGAAATAAGCGATTGTTGAGTCATCGCAGTGTTTTTTTTTAATTTGCCGACTTTTGCCAAAAAACTGTCAATTCTGAAAAAACTACTCCAGTCTGGGCGTTGAATTGACACTCTTCTAATAGCTGACGAAAGAGTGACTATTAAAAAAAACAATCATGGCCGAAATTCCTATAACCTCAGGAATTAAAGATCATAAATGACATGTCATTAATTTACTTAAAAAAAAACTTGTAGCACACTTGACGTACAAATTACGGAAATATTTCCAAAATGTACAAACTTTCGCACGGGTTTGCAAAAAATCCTAATAAAATGCGCAGAAGGCACGTTGTAAACAGATTGAAATTTTGTCGGTTTTCAGAAATAAATAAAAATAAAGAGTAAAGAATTCTTTTTAAATATTTTTGAATTAACCGTAACAAAAAATTAGAAATTATGTAAATGTATTATGAAAGCACGAAGTTTACGGCCTACTTCAAATATAGTCACTCGCGTTGAAATTGTGTTTGGATACTGCCAAAATCCTTTCTCTCAACCCATCCTCGGATTCGAATGTAGAAATCACATGGTGTCACATCAGGACTCCTTACCGACCAGGGGATCGGGCCACCTCGACCAATCCATCGCACTGGATAATTGTCGTCCAGACACCGTCACACGCCCTGGAAATAGTAGGCATCATGCTGGTAAATCATACCTATTCTTGTGGCTAGCGGCACATCCGCCAGCAGCGTCATCAATTCTTCCATTAGAAACTTTAGGTCTTGCAGCAAAAAGAATAGCTAAGTCAAATGACTGTGGATGATCCACACAATAAGAGAGAATCTTATCTGGTGAGCCGTTTCTTTTGATTTTCTTGGGTTTTGACCCCTAGGGGCCCAAAAATGGGCATTATGGTAATTCGTCGTACTATCGCGGTTAAATCTGGATTCGTCAGTCCACAGATTTTTCTTCAGGAAATTTGGGGCTTCATTGTCGGCGTTCAGTAAAAATTTATTCTTCTAGCAGTAACTCTCTCCTCAATAGCATGCACTGGCGAGTAATGATATGGATAAAGTCGTGATGTATGCACAGTAACCCAGACTTTCCATTGAGTTAAGCCAAGGATCTTGCAACAGTGCAGTCTAATTGAAAATACTGCAAGATTTCCTCCTTTTTGACAGGATCATGAGCGTGAGGCCTGCCAGCGTCGCCTTGCAGAGGCATCCATCACGAAACCCGATATCCGCGTATTATTCATTTTCGTAAGCAGTCATTTAAAGAGGAAGTTGTTTTAGCTTAAAGTTCAGATAGTTAACGGCACGTCTGAACTTTGCGATGACACAAATAGGTAACTGAATTGAAGGAGATAGTGAGCCTGAGTTGTATCCACGAATATTTCCAAGGATTCTCGAATACTGACGAAAATAAAAAAAAAAGCGCACTTAGAAACAAAAAAGACAAGAGCAAACCATCTATAAGCAAGGCATGCTAGAAAATCCGGTACCTTCGCCGCTATTATTATAATTTATTTTCCAAACTCGCGCGAAAGTTGCCAAAATTGGCATAATATATATCTCGCAAGGACAAGAAAAAACTGGAAAACCATGGGTTTACAGCATCCCATGCGGAGATTGCCACAAGTTGTACATAGGACAAATAAACAGAAAAATTTCCAGCCGGGTCCAAGAACATAAAATAAGTATCAAAAATAAACAAAAACAACTTCAGCGCCATCATGATACTGGTCGCAACTTCAATTTTGAGAGATCTAAACAAATAGCCTCGATTTCACATTATAAAACACGCATAGTCAGAGAAGCGTTGGAAATCGAAAAGAATGGACAACTAAATAAGCGGGATGATGCACTGAATATCTCCACTACATGGAAGGGTCTACTAGCTAAACCAATAAATAATCAATTGAGAAGGCAACATTCAGCATAGCGCCAGAACCGCTAATTACCACTGATACAGGCACCCAGCCGGCAAACACCGATGCTCAAACGAACACTCCCGACCCTACAATCTACGTAGACGCCGACCTATAAAAGACGGCGACCGCACTTCAATCTCTCAGTTAGTTTCGAGCGGCAGCAGCAACAAGTTCCAGTATTGAGTAGCAGCAGCAGCAAGAGCACTTGAAAATGCCAAACGAGATTTTGGCGAAACGTCGTGCAAATTCATTGTTATACGAACGGATTGAAACCCGGAATTTTAATATATATATATATATATATATATATATATATATATATATATATATATATATATATATATATATATATATAAATAGCTCAACTATCTCAATTTAACTTGTTCAAGTTCCGGGATTAATTAACGGCCGACGCTTAGAACACAAAGAATCAAATGAACTTGTATGTTTGTTAAACCCTATCTCGACCATATCAAATGGAATGTCCTCAAGTGATTTTTGAACTATTCCAGTGTTTCCAAATTTACATTAATATGTAAATAAAAAACGGTCAAATATGAAGTGAAATCGCACATTTAAGGTTTAATACCTACGAATTCTACATTGATAATCAAAAATTGTTCATTGAATTATTATAAGTAATAAGTGTATTTTTTAATATATATATATATATATATATATATATATATATATATATATATATATATATATATATATATATATATATATATATATATATTAAAATACACTTATTACTTATAATAATTCAATGAACAATTTTTGATTATCAATGTAGAATTCGTAGGTATTAAACCTTAAATGTGCGATTTCACTTCATATTTGACCGTTTTTATTTACATATTAATGTAAATTTGGAAACACTGGAATAGTTCAAAAATCACTTGAGGACATTCCATTTGATATGGTCGAGATAGGGTTTAACAAACATACAAGTTCATTTGATTCTTTGTGTTCTAAGCGTCGGCCGTTAATTAATCCCGGAACTTGAACAAGTTAAATTGAGATAGTTGAGCTCACTTTATTGGCTTTAGTTAAACTTTACAGATATTTTTACATCTTTGATTAGTAACATTGGTTCGTTACTGAAAGTTTAGGGAGTCTAAAATAGTCATCGTAAACGAACACACACAGATTGTTAAGATGTATAACTTCCTCAGGACGATATACTACAACTAACGATCTACATGACGAAACAAACATACATAAAATTAAAGGTTACATAAGTCTAGCAGCTGACAGATTTTACAGACATAAAATACAAACATCCACACTAACATAAGACATAGAGAACGTGAGGAAGCTAGACAATCTAATACACAAACCCCTACCCGTAAAATTACCGCTTGAATCTGAAGACTTATGATTTACTTAAATTTCGTCGAATATCTTTGAATAACTCAAATAAAAGGCTAAAGAATTTC
Organism: Pachyrhynchus sulphureomaculatus; assembly: GCA_019049505.1. Taxonomy (NCBI): domain Eukaryota; kingdom Metazoa; phylum Arthropoda; class Insecta; order Coleoptera; family Curculionidae; genus Pachyrhynchus; species Pachyrhynchus sulphureomaculatus. The sequence continues at coordinate 164,160,540 of CM032454.1, read as the reverse complement.
ACACCTCCCCGAAGTGCGTGCCACTGGCACAAATGCCTCTAGCACGCGACCTACGCTTTAAGGGGGCGACTCACATAATTTTGTGAAATAAATACTTTCGCTTTATTTTGTTTTATTAAAATCTCTTCCAAAGAGTCGTGATTTGAAATTCCATTGATTGATTTCCATAAAAAAATGAATTTTCTTAGAATGCACCCATAAAGAACACAAAGTGCGCGATATGTGAACGTAAAAGCCCATATATTTAACTAATTTTTCGACCAAATATGTAGTAAAAACTCATGATCATGATAAAAAATTACCTCTTGAGTAAACATAAAAAAATTACTGAATTAAATTTAATTGAAATTAAGTTTAAAAATGCCGGACCGATTGGCGCAGTGGGTAAGGCGCTAGCTTTGCCTGCTGTTGTCCGAGATGTCAGTGGTTCGATTCCGTGTGACGGCTGGGTGTTTGTGATTTGTTCCTTGTACATATGTGTGTATTGTGTCTTTAGGTTAAGTTAGGTTTAAGATTATACTGGACTACCATACAAATAAATTAAAAACTCATGTGTAAATGAGACTTGTCTCAAAGCCACAAAAACAAACAAAAAAAAAAGTTTAAAAATTTATTAAGGCTGCTATATATAAAAACTGTAAAAGTTTATATATACAAATATTAACAAATACAGTTCAAACGTTATTCATCGGTTTCAGTGTCGCTACCTTCTTCATCCGACGAAAATGTTTACTCCCCGGTAATTGATTCTAATGACTCTCTAGAAAAAGTAAACGTGCTTTTTCGATTTAGGTCTCTCTTAGACGATAGACAAGGATCAGTTACAAGCAGTAATGGATTTAATACATCCCAATTGCAATCAATTCGGCTCATTTTTGTTGTAAAATTGAGCCAATCGTTACGGAAATCCCTATTTCTTCCCTCGGCAGCTTCGTCTGACAAACGACTGATTGGTACTATAAACTCAACAAGAACTTATGCCATGTATCAATATTTTAAGCATCGTGGTTTACTCTGGAGATCAACCATACAATTCGACCTACAATATCGCTGTTTCTCTGCAGTAGATTCTAAGTTTTTCTACATCTATGGTGTAGCTACTGATCATGACATCTAGGATATTCTTAATCCTTTGAATCAACTCCAAATTTATTCACGCCTGGCAACATCTCCATTCTTGGTATTGCCAAATATGGGTCTTGGAATAACAATTAATAAGCCTATTTTTTCCTTACACTCCCATTGTAAGCGCTTTTTTGTATCTGCTACAGTTACCTTATCTTGGTATCGAGCCTGCCACTTACGAATCGGCAATTTGTGCGCAAACGAAAAAGACCAAATCTAATTTTTTTTTTAATTGCTATCATCGATTTTTCTACTAACTTATTAAAATCCTTATACACGACTCCTCATATTTTGCATGTCATAGTCGAGAAGGTATCTCTGACAGCACTGTACACTTTACGGTCAATCATTGTCAGGAGGAGTTGGTGTTGTATTGTCCAACTTTCATGACCATTTTAAGTATTATAAGGGTTCTTAATTTGTTGTGTCAATATATTCGATTTCGTTCCTTGTGTCGTCTGCATTTTCTTTTATAAATCGAATTTTTATAAACTACAAAACAACAGCGGCGGTGATAACACCGGATTCTGCCAACTAGTTTGCTCCCATTCTTCAAAAATAATTAATTTGATCGACACCGACGAACTGTGAAACACACTGGCTGTCGCACACTTATTGTAGTTAGTAAAATGTTGTTAATATTGTTAATATGACTTGGAACGCATCATGAGGAGAGAAAAGTATCTCCTGTGTTATCATAGCTTGATAACACAGGAGAAAATTCAAGAACAAGTGTGCGAAGAAGACGTAATTCATGGCTGAAGAACATATAAGACTAGTTTAACTACACAAAAACCAACTATTTAAGTTAACAAGAATACGTACAACCCTGAACATTATCAATTCTCAAGACTGTTTATATAGGTGAATTATAAATCATATGCTGAAAAATCATAAATACTAAAAAAATAAATAAATTAAGTGTATTCTACCAAAAAGATATATTACACTTTTATCGACAAATTTTAACATTTATATATAAATTTAAAGTAAGTGGGTAATATATAAACCCTGATATTTGCTTTTTTTAAATAGACGTCATTTTATGATGAATTATGATAGAGTGGGTTGAAAATGCAGTTAGGTAGTTACAACAACATAAATTATGTTGCTGTAGCCACATTTGTAACATAAAAAAGGTTCTAGTAATTTTCGTCAGATGACTCTTATTTTATATATATATATATATATATATATATATATATATATATATATATATATATATATATATATATATATATATCTTCATCATCATTAGCTTATTTCATCCATAGTCTGATGTAAGCCTCCCCAAGTTATCTCCAATGAATTTTTTTTAATTTTGCATCCAATCGTGTCCTGCTACTCTTTATATATCGTCCGTCTATCTTGTCTGTGGTCTACCTCTGCATCTTTTGTGTTCTCTAGGCCTCCATTCAAGTATACGGCGTGTCCATCTGTTCTCATTCATCCTTGCGACATGCCCCACCTAATTCCACCTTAATATACATATTCCTTTTATTACATCTGTCACTTTTGATCTTCTTCGTATCTCGATATTAGGAATACGATCTTGGAGTCTAACATTTAGCATTCTTCTCTCCATTGCTCTTTGGGTTACCTGGAATTTATTTATTAGACTTCTATTTAAAGCCCACGTTTCAGTGCCATATGTTATTACCGGCAGTCCATATTGATCGAATACTCTGGCTTTTATTGTATTTGAGATGTCCAATTTAAAGGTATATATATATATATATATATATATATATATATATATATATATATATATATATATATATATTATGGAATTCACTCCATATACTGGTGAATCCGTTGCAGAAAATTCACCTTAAATAGCGAATCTTAATAATAAAGGAAAAAAATCGCCCCTCAAGAAATGATGCCGTGTATATTTTTTTCAAGCCGCCACCGGTCAATACTAGAACCTGCCAAAGTCGAAAATCGTTAGTCAGACGTAAGGTCCTTCTTGAGATTTGAGTCAGCTTTTCTGAAATAAATTTAATAAAAAAAAATCGAAAATTTTTTTTTTTTATTTTATTCTTCTAAAACCGACAAAGAATTTGCCGCTCGTGTGTTATCTGCATTCCACGCAGACATGAAAGGGTTTATGCCGCAAGGGACAGCGCTTTCTAGGAAAACTTTAAATTCAGGTTTAGTTTATTTCCTTGTCTACGAATATTTATAAATTTTTCTATGTCGTGAGTAATGCGAGGTAAAGATCAATGTTATTGCAGATTTTTTTAAAGATATGTGTGAAAATTTTTTTGAAGATGTGTCTGTAAATTTGTAGGATTTTATATGAGGATCGACGATTACAGATTTAAGGTACATTTTTTTATTTATTTATTGCGTATGGATATACATTTCACACAGCACAACTGAAGGTGAATAAAATTACCTAAATACATTACAGAAAAATAGTAGTAATGATATAACACGTCAACTATAAGGTACCGATTTAAGGTAAATAAAACTAATACTTTTTTCACTTTAAGACCTTACTTTTCTTACAAGAAAATCGTTTACCATTTCGGTATTAATCTTGAAAAAGTTAAATAAAAAAACAGTCCACCTCAGAAAAAATAGACTCTAAACAAATTTAATAAAAAGAAATATTATAAATATTTTTATCTTTTAAAATAATTTCCCAATTCACCCTCTTCGCCTGAAGCGATATCATTCAGAAAACAACAGGCATAATCTCCTTGTTAGATGTTATTTACTGTCCCAAGTTTGAAATTGGTATCTCATTTCATTCGATGGTTATCGGGCCAACAAGCCGAAGACGGACAGGCAGGTAGTTGACAAGCAGACCGATAATAATGAGTAACTATGTTTTTCGTGACCTAGGAAACGTAAAATGTAAAGAAAAGCAAAAACCGTAAGGTGTGATTTTTTCACAAACACAATAATTTCCTTAAGCAAGGAAAGTAAAAAGGAAAACTAAAATAATTGTAATATTACAAAAAAGATAGTAATAATCTATAAAACTACTTTCTTTGTTACAAATTAAAGTAGAAAATTGGTTATCGGGTCCATAAAAGAAATTAGAGTTGGGAATTCTTTGCAGATTCAATCACTTTTCTACTTTCACGTAAAAGTTTAAGTAGTCCACTTACGATGTAATATATGAAATGTACTTCAATCTGCTAATTGTTACCTTGGGAGGTGTTACTTGTTAATATAACCTACAAGTTCAAAAAAACTGCTATTAAAATTACTTTCACTAAAACTAATTTACCGAATTTAATTTTGAGCTATGTTTGGAGTTTTTGCGTTTAATTAGTGCCGATAGCTCAGTTTCATCCGATTTTCATGAAAATTATACATAATCTCAGTGAAAGATGTGCCTTTCCAACACATAATAACATATGCTATTTTGAAAAAGTTCTGTTTACTTTGAGCCACACCCTGTATTTAATATATCTTTTTAATTCTACGTATTTATTATGAAGAAAGAAGAAAAGAATCTGAGTTATCAAAATCACGCTCTTTACAATGTCCCCCTCTATCTGTATTAGAGTCATAGAAATGAAGCACTATTGTATTCGCACTATAGAAGCTAATGCTTGAAAATGTTACATTGCTTTATATAAAACTTATTACAAAATTCCGTCATTCCTTATAAATTATATTTCATGGAAATATTATGAAACGTGACTTTATAGACTTTATTAAATTTCCTAAAATGATATAACAAAAGAACGGATTACTTTGTATCAGGTCGTGGTATTTTATAATAAAAATGGATCGTTTTATGTACGTTGTGTGAGATACATCCAACAAAAATAATTATCGAGACTTGAATAAAACTGTTCTTTTCATATGTATTTTTATGCCCAAAGTTCTAAAATAGCATCTAGAGGAGCATCCGACTAAGAATTTTTCAAAAAATGTTTTGCGCTTGTTGGGTCATATGAGATACTTTGTATGCCTTCCCTTGTGAGCGCTGACCCCTTTTCATTACAGTTACACTTTTTTTTTAGCTTCAAAACGATACAGCTTTCAATGTACCGATTTATGTTTGTCATCGTCTATCAAAAACTGACAGTTTTCTGTAAAATTAGAAGAAAATAAGAAGCTAGACAAACACGCCTGTCTACTTTTAGGTTCATAATAGATTTGATGTTAAACAGGATCACAGAAAATATAGTTATTACTACAGAAAGGCAAGCAGGTAGAACAAACTTCGCGGCAAAATAACGCTGGCTGGCTACTGCTGTCGAGTTTTTTAGAGACTCCAATCAAATAGAAGTTGTATTATATATAGTAACAATATGACAATAGAGATAAATATGCGCGTCTTCTCACAATGGGGACAATTCCCAAATTCATTTTCTGGCCGCAATTTTTAACCTTTTGTTTACGCTTTTAAAAACGTCGCTATAGGGGCTTTCAACTCGTGAGGACTTTCTTCAGATGTTGGAATAAAAGTTTTGGTTCTCTATAAATTCAGTTGTTTTGCTCTAATGGGCTGTTTCAGATTCTGAATCGCCTTTCCGTAATCATCTCCATTAATTGTAAGCCTTTTTTGGGGTGACTGAGTTTTTGCCGTCCTTGGATGTGGAGAGCCCTTATGGATCCACTGCGTCGATTGCGGCTTCGTGAGAAGATCGCAAAAGAACTGCCAAGTCGTGTAGCTTTAGTGTCATAACACATGGGCTGAAAAGTCCCGGGCCTAACACATAGATGGAGCTAGTTTTATTGCAGTCACCTTTTTTTCAGTTAATACTAACCCTCAAAAGACAACTGTTAAAATTTCATGATATTCTATTCATTAGTTTGTGAGTTATTGTGCTAAGAGTGACGCTACTTTTGTTATTTTCAAAACAATGGATCAAAAACAATTTCGTGTTTTAATTTTACACTGCTTCTTGATGGGAAAAAATACCGTTCAAGCGAAGCAATGGCTTGAAAAGTGTTATGGGGACTCCGCTCCATCAGAAACAACAATAAAACGTTGGTTTGCTGACTTCAAACGTGGTCGTAGAGACACCGATGATGCAGAACGCAGTGGACGTCCAAATGAGGCGGTAACACCAGAAAACATCAAAAAAATTCATAAAATCGTTTTGAATGATCGAAAAGTGAAGTTGCGTGAGTTAGCTGACATCGTAAAGATATCAAAAGAACGTGTTGGCTTTATATTGCATGAGCATTTGACTATGAGAAAGCTCTGTTCAAAGTGGGTGCCGCGTTTGCTCACTGTTGATCAAAAACAAGAACGTGTTGATGATTCTGAGCAGTGTTTGGCCATGTTTAAACGTAACAAACCGGAATTTTTGCGTCGATATGTGACAATGGATGAAACATGGATCCATTACTTCACTCCGGAATCAAAACGATCGTCATCTGAGTGGACAGCAACTGGTGAACCTCGTCCAAAGCGCCCGAAAGCACAACAATCGGCTGGAAGGGTTATGGCCTCGGTATTTTGGGATGTGCGTGGTGTAATATTCATCGACTATCTTGAGAAAGGAAATACCATCAACAGTGAATATTATATAGCGTTATTGAAGCGTTTGAAGGCCGAAATTGCAAAGAAACGACCGCATATGGCAAAGAAAAAAATTTTTTGTTTCATCAAGACAACGCACCGTGTCACAAGTCAATCAAAACAATGGCAAAACTACATGAATTGAACTTCGAATTGCTCCCACATCCACCGTATTCGCCAGATTTGGCTCCCAGCGACTACTGGCTGTTCGCAGACCTGAAAAAAATGCTCGCCGGTAAGAAATTTCGCACGAATGAAGAGGTTATCGCTGAAACTGAGGCCTATTTTGAGGCAAAAGATAAATCGTTCTACAAAAGTGGTATTGAAATGTTAGAGCGGCGCTGGAATGATTGCGTTGCTCTTGATGGAGATTACGTTGATGAATAAAGCTAATTTTGAACCAAAAAAAACCGTGTTTTCTTTGTTAGGCCCGGGACTTTTCAGCCCATGTGTTATATCTCGTAATATAAGTCGGGTCATACTTAGCATGAGTTGAAAGGTGACTTTTGACAGTTGTAGATGTGCAAAAACTGTTGAAATTCATTTATTCTTACTTAATTTAGAGCCCCTTTAAGATTAGTGAGATTTCTGCAAAAGTTCGCTATATTTGATTTCGATAAAGGTAAATAAATTGCGCATGCCTATGAAGAAATTTGTGCTGCTTACAGTCAAGCGAAGTGCTAACAAGTTGAGAACAACGCAGAGATCGACATAGAGAACTATGCTCGACGTCAGTCTAAGGAACTAAGAAAGAAGACTACGAGTCAGGACTGGGATCACCCATGAGAGAGAAGCCAGATTAAAATGGCAGTGAGTGGGACACGTGGCTCGAAGTTCTAACGACAAATGGACAAAGCGCCTTCTGTATTAGCGTTCAAAAATATCTGCACGGAGCACAGAATGACCCCACTTCCGATGGCGGGATAATATCAAGCAGCATGCACGTGCATCGTGGATGCAGCTCGCTCAGGATCGCAGGGCATGGAAAGAGATGGATTCAGAAGTGGTTAGCGACGGGCTGAAGAAGAAGATGGTCAAGATACGTTGTCAAAACAAAGAGCCAAAAGATGGTTCAGTCGCTTTCGTTCTGGATATTTCAATGTCAATGATACTCCTCGCACTGTTAGACCACAAAGTTAATAGAACTTTGTCAAAATATGCGGTTTGCGAAGCTATGACATCGCCAAGAAACTAAACATCCATCACTAACCAGTTTTAAACTATTTGGAGAAAGCTGGCTACAAAAAGAGGTTCGATGTTTAGATGCAACATGATTTGACCTTCGTAAATTTATTCGGTCGGATCTCCACAGAAACATAGCGAAAGCGTGCCATTGGCTATAATGGTGGTCGTTAATATTATCAAGTTGTTCCAGATACTTTAAGATGTGCTGAATAATGAGATAATAATATAGATTTCGCGGTTGATTTGCATTTGCTGGAGCCTTACGAGGATTTAGAATATAAGGTTAGAGTGTTGTCCTGTTACTGCTGTAATATGTTTTGACTTCATGTAACTGATGAGATTGAATTTATTTAATGAGCACGCCCGAAATAGGTTTATAATTTTTAGCGCTCAGGATATAGAATAGAAAATGTTACCGACAAGCTTCGTCTACTAAGCCACAAAGTCTTCCGTCTATTTACGACACACAATTATGTAAAAATGTTTGAAGAAAAATATAAAAAAAAATTCAAATTAAAAACATTTTTTAAGTTAATATTTCATTCCTTTATGAAAACGCGTTTTTCTTTAAACCAAAAAAAAACACCTATCATATATTAGCTTCTTTATGTTTTCAGCGTTAAACTTGGAAGCGTGTGGTTCACTGTGTATGCATGTGTCTCGACGTCACAAATTTGATTGCAATCAGTAAAATTGCACTCGGTTCTGCTATAGCGTGACTACATGCATGAAACGGTTAAACCGATACAATTAAGTTTATTCTGTCTTTAAGTAGATTAAAATTGAAATTTATGTCAAAACATAATCTATTTTTAGTTACTTCATTTGGGAAGATAATAATTAATTGTAAAGTTTACTAATAAATTTAAACTTCTCTGGGTAAAATATATTTATTGTAAAAAACATTATTTAATAGAATATATAAATAAAAAATATTTTTAGAAATATAAATGGTATTATAATTTCATTTTCAATGAAAGAAAATGATGAGGATATCAGAACCGTGGATAGCCGGAAAAACGCTTGAATATGAAAACAAAACCACAAGAGCATTAAAAAAGTTTTTGGTTGACTTAATTGCTCAGTGGGTTCAAATCCCACCGACACCGAAAACCTTTTTTAATTCTCTTATGTTTGTGGCTGTACCTTCAATTGTTGTCCTGATCGTTCATGATTTTGCTTCCCTAAACCGAACTCGTTTTTTTATTAAAAGTTTATTTGTATGATTTACATACTCAGCTTGTATTATAAAGCCCCATGATGTCAATACGCGTGACGTCAGGGGAATTAAGATTGGCTCTTAACTAAAGTGAGGAAAACAATGAGACAGATTGTCCACTAGCAAGCCCAGAAACGCTAATGCTTTTGCTTGGTTGGTACAGTAAAGGGGCCAATACCCTGAGGTCGTGGACTCGAATCCCATCACAACAAGATTTTTTTAAAATTCTTTTGTGGTTATGTTTTCACCTTGAAGTATTTTCCTGTAATTTCGTTATTTGGAAAATTGCTACAGCTCGACTATATTTCTGTTTTTACTTTTAAAATGAACTTCATCCTAAGAACAAAATGTAAATATTCTAAAAATGCCTTTGAATGTACGCTTTAATCATGTTACTTTGGGTTGATTTTCTCGGATGAATTTTGTTAAAATAAAAACTGATTTGGTGTACATGATTCAACTGTACAGGGTGGTCCAAATTGGACACTTTTAAAGGTAAACCCCTTTATCTAAAGGAGATAGACGAAAACGAACGAACGAAAAAATTTTTATGATAAACTTAATAGTGAAAACCGGATATCGATATCTAATACCGTTTCAGATATACAGGGTGTTTTTAAAAAATCTGCATTTTGGAAAAATGTTTGTAATTCTTTTCCTATTGAAAATTTTTGATTTCTGTAAAAAACATTCTCAAAGCACTTTTTCACGTGGATTTCAACAGTGTAAGTTACATTTTTTTACAACTAATATTTCAATAGTTATTAACGCAAAAATATATTTTTTAAATGAGATACCCTGTATATTTTTCCTTATCCGAATAGAGCTTTAAATTACCATTCTAAAAATATAGCACACTTTATATTTTGCTTAAATCTACTTCAAAATATAAAGATTTTCAGTTTTTACGCGAGTTTTAAATGCACATTTTGTGAAGTAGGCTTTGGACGGAGCGGCCATATGGTTTAATTCAATTGTTTACTTCTAGTTGTCAAATTTTACTTCAGGATCAGTTATTGAATTGAATTGTCAAATAAATCGCAATGAATAGTGTGTTTCATTTTCGGAAGCGGCAAGTAAAATTACGCGTCAAAAAATGGGATATATAGTGTGTTTCATACAAACCGGAGAAAATTCGGAAGCGGCAAGTAATTTGTACCACGAACAAGGTATCCAGAGAGGAGTCAACCCTTTCTGGAGAATTGTAACCATGTTCTGAATTTTTCATTAAATTGCATTTATACAGGCAAAGCTTATGTAAGCAATGCAGGTATTTTTAACCGTTATAATTCTTATACGTGGGCACAAGAAAATCCTCATTTAGTTGTAGAGCAAAGAAATCAAGGCATATTTGGATTTAATGTGTTGGCAGGAATTTTTAGAGGCAGGTCCACTTATTTACGAAGGAACACTCATCTCTCAGAGATATTTAGAAATTTTAAGGCAGCAAATAGAGCCTCTTGTTGATGAACTGCCGTTAATGGACCTTAAATATATATTTTTTCAACAGGACGAGGCACCTCCTCATAACGCTGCAATTATCAATAATTTTTTAACGGCCAATTTCGCCAACCAAGGTCCGAACCATTGGTCGGCAAGGTCACGGATTTAACACCCATGGACTTCTATCTCTGGTGAAGATTGAAAGACCTAATTTTTAAATTGCCTACAAACACCAAGCAAGAGTTAGAAGTCGCAGTAATACAAAGTTTTGCAGCTCTCACTCCTCTTGAACTAATCAACTCCGTAAGAAGTATCCAGAAAAGGTGCCGCCTATGTGTAAATGAAACTGGTCGACATTTTGAATATCTCTTATAGAAAATTGTTTTGTTTTAGTTTGCTCTACTCGGAATAAATTGTTTTATTGTTGTTTTGTTTTATTTTGTACATAGTTTAAAGTACTATAGCGTTTAGTAAATTTTATTGTAGTTAGGGAATTCTTTTTACCATTTGATTGCTATCGGTAAACAATTGATATTGCCGCTCCGTCCAAAGCCTACTTCACAAAATGTGCATTTTAAACTAGCGTAAAAACTGAAAACCTTGATATTTTAAAGTAGATTTAAGCAAAGTGTGCTATATTTTTAGAATGGTAATTTAAAAGGAAAAATATATAGGGTATCCCATTTTTGCGTTAAAAATATTAAAATATTAGTTGTAAAAAAATGTAACTTACACTGTTGAAATCCACGTGAAAAAGTGCTTTGAGAATGTTTTTACAGAAATCAAAAATTTTCAGTACGAAAAGAATTACAAACATTTTTCCAAAATGCAGATTTTTGAAAAACACCCTGTATATCTGAAACGATACTAGATATCGATATGCGGTTTCCATCATTAAGTTTATGATAAAAATTGAGCCTCAGACACTGACATCTGTTTTCGTCTATCTCCTTTAGATAAAGAGGTTTACCTTTAAAAGTGTCCAATTTGGACCACCCTGTCTTTAATTTTATTTCTACAAATTTGTGTTAACGAATTATTGATTTATTTTTGTGTTCAAACTATAACCAGTCCAGCGTAGTCTATTATACAGGGTATGTCGCTAAACTTGAGAACTTTATTAATGATGAAATAAAATAGATTTTTTACAATATATTTAACAGTTACATTAGGTGATCTTAGTCAACTTTTGTTGAAACCTGCTCTATAACCAAAAATATGTTGGTTTATTTCAAAAATATTGTTATTTTAGAAATATTTTTGTATTAGCCTAGTCGTCAGAAGCAAATTATAAAGAAAAGCTCTCATTAAATGGTAATAGACCGCATTTTGTCACACAAGTAGTTTTTTGGACGTAGAATACAATAAAAAAAAGTTTGCTGTTCTAAAGTGTACGCTAAACCTACAAAATCGAAAATAAAATGATAAATTTGGTTTTCCGCAAATATAACGACAAATAAAAAATATATCGAAAAACTAGTAGCACCACGTGAAAAATCGGGAAATTTTACAAAAAAATAGTATATAGATTTTTTTTTAGTTTTACCGTAATTTAAAAAAATTATTTAAAATAAAATGTCTGATTTAACCCCTTCACTTGTAGTGGGAAACATGCTTCCAACCTCATTTATGATTGAATTAACGTTTCTGTATATCGCTATATATTTTGAAATTGGCTATTAGGGACTTTCTCGAGATGCTGGTTAAGAATCCGTTGACAAATTTCAAAAATTCAAAATGTCGAATTCAATATGACGGCCAGAGAGTACCAAAATCATTTAATTTCTTCGAGTAATTTAGAATTATTGTGTTTTCAGTAACTGTTTTATTTGTACTTAGATGTTTAAATGAAATATAAATACTTTATTCTTAAAGCTTAGACTTTCGTCTTTCATTTCCCACCTTTAAATATATATTTTTTTTATTTTATGTTTAAGTTGTTTGATTATTAATAAGCAAAAAATGCGTTGATGATAAACACTTTTTTAAGAGCAAAAATTACAAAAAAAGAAAAAGTTTTTAAATGTTTTTAATGATTTTCTAATATCAAGTATACTTTTAACTGTAACTAAAAAAAAATGCCCTACTTTTTTCGACCATTTCTTACTGTTTTGAACGTAAAATTGCTGGCGGCGCACTACAGCAGGCAAATTTTCATATTTTAAACCCAGTTTTTAAATAACACAAACAATGATGGTTTTTAGTGTTCTGTACCGAACACTTATAAGATTACTTCGGTGTCTGTCCGTCTGTCTGTCTGTCCGTCTGTCCGTCTGTCACACCCGATTTTCTCCGAAACTATTTGTCGTAGAAAGTTGAAATTTGGTAATAATATAGGAATTGATGGCCTCATCAGAACCATGTAATTTTGGGGGGTGAAATCGGAAGTGAAAAAAAAAAATTTGTTAATAGGTAATCGAGTGTGGTGTCAAATGAAAGCTTGTGAAAACACGAGTAAAATATATATATATATATATATATATATATATATATATATATATATATATATATATATATATATACATATATACGAGGCATGTTTTTTAAGTAAGTACCGTTTTGCGATTGCAATACGGTCGGCGTTCCGCGCATGCTGGTAACCTAAAACGCACTGACGCCATTACAGATGCCTCCGACAATCGTGAGTCCCGCCGATTGTGAAGTACGGGCTGTTATACGATTTCTTAGTGCTAAAGGCCTAAAACCGATCGATATTCATTGTGAGATCTGTGAAGTTTACGGACAAAACATTATGAGTGATGGAATGGTAAGGAAATGGGTGAGAGCATTTAAAGATGGCCGCACAAATGTGCATGATGAAGAACGGAGTGGGCGTCCTTCGGTCGTTAATGAAGATTTGGTGCAGAAAGTGGACGAAAAATGAGAGAAAACAGACGCTTTACAATTTCACATTGTGCGACTGCGCGCACAGTTTTCAGGCGGCTTTGTACGTTGCCTCAATATTTTTTAGAAAAAAAAATCAGGCGAAAAATAGCGCTGTCCCACTTACCGCCTCTTATCTCGAAAAGTACTTACTTATGCCTCAAAAAATTTTGAAAAAATTCTGTAATAATACTTTTCTCCACGCTGTGTAGATTGAAAAGTACTTATCAAAAAATTTTGATTCTGTAATATTCTCCCGGGGTGTAATAATTTATCTGGTATATAAAAAAACAGAAATTTCAAGGTCATCAATTTTCAATAAAGGTTGGAAATAAACTTTGTTGAAAACTCATTTGGGGTGTGTTTTGTGAAGTCAGTGATCATTTTATACTTCCTTTACAACATTTTTTATTTTAAAAGCAATCAACGTACGGAACACTAATTGCTCAAGTTCAACTTGCACTTGACCGGTTATTTTAATTATTCTTATATTGAAACTTAAGGTATAATAATGATATATCCACAAGGATTTTTTTTTCAATATTATATTACATTAAATATTTGTAATTTACTGTTAAAATTATGCAAACAAAAATTTCCTTTTAAGTTTTACAAATTGTAAAGCAACAAAAATACAAACTAACATTATCATCAATTGGGAATATTATTTCGAACCAGAAAGCTTTACACTCCACAACAACCGTTAATTCTTTACAAACCTCAAATTCGACCAACTATGGAATACTGCTCCCATGTCTGGAGCTCTGCTCCCAAACATACACTGCATTTGTTGGATTGTTGGAAAGTGTTCGAAAGATGTAGCCCGTTTAATTCCTTCCAGAGCGATGCATGTTAGAAATATACGTCGCGCTAATACTTTACATCCGTATGAATTTCAGCTTGTTACTCCGCGTACAACACTTTTCAAGGAGTCTTTTATATGGAGAACATCATACCTTTGGAATAATTTGCCCAGGGCTGTGTTTCCCACCGAGTACAATTTGCAGCGATTCAAGAACAACATGAATCGCTTTTTCCGCACACATGCCGCTCCTGGAGCGCTTTAGGGACTTCCCTGCAGCAGGTGTGCTAGACCCCTAATAAAAAAAAAATATTGGGTTTACTGTGCTACTACTTCCACCTTAACAATATCAATATTTATAACATCAAGTTAAAAAGGTTTCACGATCAGGAAAATGAGAATAATTTTGAACTTTGCTAGAAATAAAACCACCTACACTTTTAATATTTGCATCAGTGGTTACAGACGGCTTATAATATTAGTAACACTGACAAACTTTTCCGATAATCTAAAAATAACTTCATATTTAATCTGTTAAAGACTAACTAAATAACTTTATAAAAGTGGTTATTTTTAATCCCTATTTTTCTATATAATGTAGAACCTTTATCCTCGAGAAAACTATTCCTCACTTCGATATTACAGCACGTATTTAATAGACGTCAGCGATTTTAGAAACATGCCAGAGTCGGGCTGTTGCCGTAGCAACTTAATACAAGCACATTGTTTTAGAATTTATTTTATTTCTATTTTTTACATATGACCATTTTGTTATGCCGTGTACAACTGCCTTTTTATATTTTATTTTTAGTTTTACTTACAACTTACAACGTAACGGTTCTATTTTAATTATGTGGCGTCCGCAAGAGAAAACATTTATCACTTGACGCTAAACAAATAGTGAAAAATGTTTACGACAGTTCGGTAAAAAGAAATTTGACTAAACAAAATGCTTTGCAAGAAACCAGTGAACTAACAAAAACCCCAATTTCTACGATTAAGGGTATTGTAGGAAAACCATCACTCAGGAACAGGAAAAAACAGAAAGATTTTCAAATGCATCATGTAGACGATTGTGAAACAGACGTCATCAGGAGAAAAATATATTCTATGTATGAAGAGCAGTTGGTACCGACTCTAGGCAAAATAAAATTAAGACTGGTGCAGAATGGGACCAATATACATTGTGGCCGATCAACCCTTCACAGAATTCTTTTAAGAATGAGATTCACGTTCCGAAAAATCAACAAAAGGCAAGTAGGGATGGAGTCACAAAGATTACGAATCTTGCGACATACTTATTTACAAGAAATTAAAAAATATCGATCAGAGAATTGGCCAATAATTTATCTTGACGAAACATGGTTCGATACCCATGATACTGTGCAAAAGGGATGGGTTGACAGCAGTACAAAATGTCAGACTAACGCCTCTGCAAATAAAAGTAAACGAATTTCATGCTGGATCTGAAAAGGGCTGGGTTTCAAATTGTCTACTTTATCTGCAAAAAACATTTCTAGTTCATTCTAGTTTGGACTATCACGAACCGCAGAACTTTTTGAAAATTAATTTCAAAATTCCCTGTTGCCAAATGTTCCCGAACAGAGTGTTATAGTTATGGACAATGCAAGTTACAATAGTCGCCTACTAAATAAGATTCCTAATGCAGCCATCACCAAATCGGAAATACAGGAATATATGTTAGAAAATGACATTTATTTTGACTTTAGTTATAAAAAAAAAGTGATCTTTTGGAAGTTTTGAAAGACTATAAATTGAAAATGAAATATGTTTGTGATAGTATGGCCAAGAAAATAGGACATACTGTTTTGCGGCTTCCTGCGTATTATTTTGTGTTTAATCCAATTGAACATATTTGGCATCAAGTTAAATCAAAAATAAGGGCACAAAATGTTTCTCCTACTTTAAGCGTGTCAGTGGTTAAATTAGTAAAAAAAGTTATAAATGATATACCTTGGGAAAGCTCAAAGAATTCCATTTAACACATTGTTAAAGTTGAAAATCCATATATTTATGTAAATAATATAAAACCACTGATAATTACCTCAGCTGATGACAGTGATAATGAAACCGAATTAGGCTTAAGTTAAAAAATATTTTTATTTATACAATATGTCCCCTCTTATAAACCCCATTCATTTCAACTGTATATTTGTACTTCATATCCATTTGTTTCTACATGCATCTATAAATAAACATATCCAAAAACACTTACAATTTTATTTATTTGCATTAATGAATACAATTCTTAAGTCCATCTCTGCAAAAAACAAAAAGTCAGAATTTTTTTTATATTGCCCACTTAAAACATCAAAAATCAGGATCTTATATTTTGGGACGCATACGAGGTGTGGTTAGAAAATAACTGGACTGAATTTATAAAACTTTTTATTTTTAAACTTTGACATTAAAACCCTAATCTCATATCAATCAATATACACTCTTTCTCGATACCTACACCGCTCCACATGAATTTTTTATTGTTGGAAGCAGTGCTGCAGGTCGTCTTCGGACAGGTTCTTCATGACTTCCCTCGCTTTTTTCTCAACTGGTCAAACTTCTCGATTAAAAGACGCTCTGGTGAGTTGTCTTGGTGGAAGATCCAAGACCGGTTCTTCCACATCCAGGTCTTTTTCTTCTCACATGTTCACGAAGTATGGTCAAAACCAGTTTGACCTTTTTTATGTTCATCTAGTTTTGCCGTTCATGGACACCCAACGCGTTGCTCGTCTGTAACGTCTTGCCTGCCATCTTTAAATCATTTAATCTAACCGAAAACTTGAGTTTGTGATAAGCAATCATCACCAAATACTTCTAGCAGCAAACTTAATATTTTATTAGCAAACTTTTCAAGTTTAACAAGAAATTTAACTTTAACTCGTTGCTCAACGTTGACACTAGACAAAGCAAATACACGATCCGATTTAAACTAGCGCTGTAACCGAACTGAAATCTACACGGTCCTCAAAATGGTGGAATAGGTAGAGGGGTATTCGAGCTCAACGTCCCACCATTGCCACCTGCGTGGCATTAATATTATTGGCATAACAAAATCAGTCCGGTTCTTTTATATCCTCATCTCGTACATTTTTTTATATCAACTAATTGAGAAATTATGGTTCTTGACAAAGAATCATCATCAAATTGTAGTGATTTTCCAAAATTTTGCCTACATTTGCAGGGAGTATCTGAAATTTTACAATTTCTTTCTTTTTTATTCATTTCTTATATCCGTTTATTCTATGGATATTGGTATTCCAGTTTTTCCCAGATACACCATAACGCACAAACAGAGAATTGCGTAAAAATATTTTAGAAATTTGTAAAAATGTATCAGAATCGTCTGTTTTGTTAGTGAAAACTAATTAATTTCCATATAGAAAACACTTTAATTTAAACAAAACAGTATTTATTTCTAAGTCATTTTACTCTATACAGCAAATAGAATGTTCTAGAACTTTTTAATAACTGCGGTTTCTGGTTAATTTCCATTTTTTTATATTTTAGAAATCTGTAAAAATGTATTGATTTTGTCTGAAGTAAGTGAAATGTTCTAGAATCCTACAAAAATAGTGTGTTTTGACTAATTTTGACACAGGATATTTTAGAATTTTCTAAGGTCAGTGTTAATTCAGACTGTGATTCATAGTCACAATATTTTTCTACCCGATTCACAAATAGAATATTTTAGAATCGTGGAAGAATTCTATATTTTGACGGATTTCCATACGTTCAAAAATTCGTATCAAAATAATATCGAGCAATATTACATTTCGGGCTGATGTCAGCCCAATATTAATAGTATATCTGCCCTCTGTCAAAGGCCGCTAAGTAGATGTCACAAATTGAGAGAAATATCTCGGGACGCACGTTTCGTCGGATCACGAATCGTCAGCCACGCTAGATTAATATGGAAATGACCTGTGATACAACTTGTTGTATCTTACTGTCGTATTAGGCGAGTACGGCAATATAGTTTTTCCCTCTGTTGAACTTAGCTCGTCTAATTACTCTTGGTACGATGAATCACGCACCCCGAGATGGTTTGCCCGAAATATGCACTCAAATATTTTACCACTGAAGAAAGAATTTAGAATAGCCCAAATCCGTTCCTGCCCAAAAACACTGACGGCTGATATAACATAAATTTTATCAGCTTCCTTACACTGCTTCCGTTAGTTGCGTTGTAATATATTACAATTTCTGTTTATCTCACTATCTTATTTGTTATTATATTGCCTTGCCCTTGTCTGATGCCCTTTTTTTTATAGACCATATTTTTCATTATCTAGTTTCGTTGAGGTATATTAACATGTAATAAATTTCAAGTTAATCTGGTTCTTTTATAAAATACTTTTAACCAACGGATGTCGTGTAGATTTTATTTTATATGTAGTTATATGTGGAGGAATATATTTGCACTTTGTTAAATGCCTTTGTACTGATAAAATACCTATTATATATATGATAATATAAGAATATATAAAACATGATTCACCATTTAGTAAGATTATAAAAAAATAATAATAAAATCTTAAGACTGCATGTATACTATTTTCTTCTTGAAATGCCAAATTCGATACGGACGTAGGCGACCCTCTCACCTTTACGTGGGGTTGGTCCCTTTTTTATGTATGTCCACAAACAAAGGCGACCTACAGTTTAATGCCAGTTCCGAACGGCCTAAGCGACAGAGCTTTACTAGGCATGATACTACGGATGGTTTGCCTTCTCGACAGAAGCGACCGACAAGTTGTAAATTTTATTTTATTTTATTATTAACTCTTCTTTTTATATTATTATTTCCCGAGACTAGATACGAACTCAGGTCGCTGGCGTAGAAAACAGACCTTAACCACTACGCTATGGCCACCTGTATTCTATACTAAATGTTTATTACTAATAATATGTACTCTTTTAAAACTATTTTATACTTGGTTAATACAGCAAAGTACATATAGATTAAATTCTTTATTAATAACTCGAAATTGAGCATATTCGATTGAAGCCGTTTTTGATGGAAATTCGTGATAATTAACAAAACCACTTTAGTTAATTCAAGATTTCCACTATATTTTGTAACTTATGACAATTGTTTCGGTACACAGTACCGTCTTCAGATAATCGTTACTCTTCTTAACAATTAGCTGAAGAAGGTACTGTGTACCGAAACAACTGTCATAAGTTACAAGATATAATGGACATTTTAAATAAACTAAAGTGTTTATTTCAAGCAAATTTAGCAGCTTTTTATCTTTGACTATTGAAACAACGAGACATGTACTACAAAAATTCTACATGTACTTTTGGTAACATTTTTACATACATACAGATTAAGCAACGTGTCTTACCAAAGTTACGACTTCATGCCAATTGTCTTGCTAGTTTTCTTGTATTGTCATTGAAATACGGTGCTCAACCTCCAGACAAAATTACATGTAGAATTTCTGTAAAAAATGTCTTTCTTTCTTTAGACTTTTACAGTTTCTTAAGTAAAATTAATTCTACCATTATAAGCTATAAATATATATTATCTTACTATCCTTATTTCTAACTACGACCTTGGTCCTTTTTAGGGCTAACTTAAGGTTTTATAAATTTTTCAAACATGAATTGGTATCGTCATAATATATATCTAATCTTAAAAATGGAAATAGAGAAAGAAGTTTCTTTATTGACTGACCAGCTGACTTATCATCGTCCCTAATGTTAATATTCACTAAAAAAAAATTTTCGAATTTTCATTTCTAAGACATCAAGAAGGTTTTTTATTAATAATGAATTTGTATATCTGACAGATTCTTTTGTTGGAGATATAAAATTCTGTAAATAAGCTCTAAAATAAAAAATAATGAGCAAGCCATTTAATTGTTCTATCACTATAATTGTGAATTTCGATATGTAGGTTCCATATTCAAGATAAATAAGCTAGTTTTCCAGTATTAATATTAGCTAATTTATTTTTTAAAATTTCTAAATAAGATGTGGATCTAAAGTTCATTTAGATCTATTTACTGAATGTCTCCAAATTAAAAAAATCAACGATAGATTGGTTCAATCTTCTAGTATCGTGGTTTCACTTTGCTCGAGGTTTTTCCAGTAGGCCCTTATTTATGGTTCGGTTTGATAGGACGAGAAATATTTTTACAATTAAAACTGTTAAAAGATTAATAAAAATTTGGCTTTAAATCATTTTTTAACTATCTTAAAACAAAGGAAAAATAGAAGCAAAAGATGCTTTGACTTCGCTTAAGACATCACGTTTTAAGGGTTTAGGGTTTAAACCTGGGGTTTTAAAATTTAACCCATTTAGTAAATGTCGCTATTAGATCTTAGACCTAGAAAGGGTCTAAGTTCAAAGGTTTTAAATTAAGATCTGATTGATGTTCAATAATCTGGCTTTCGAAATTTTAATGCCGAATTTATCTCCACAATGAAAGTAAATGAGCAAATTTGAAAATGCCTTATGAGAAAAGAGATAAAATATAAAGGCTGCTTTTCGGCGAACATATGTTTCAACTATGTTTTATTTTGAGAAAGACTCAATGTTAAACTTATGCAAATATTAAAATTTTTCTAAAGTAACCAGAATTTTAATCTTAATACCTGTGAAGACTGGATAAATACGTTTTTTATTTTTATTTTTGATCATAATGTACAGTCCCATAGTAACGGACGCCTTAATAAAATATTGATCAGGAATGGTTATTTTTTTACACATTTTAATCTTATTTCGATATTATTTGTACTATTACATTTAGCGGTGATATTTTATATACTTCCTACAGTTTATTTTGTGTTTTTTTTTTCTTAGCTTAATAGTATTTTACTATTTGGTTTATTCATATCTTATACCTTGGACGTATTAAAATCTCCCAGCCGAGCTCTCCCAATTTTTGCTGAGTCATCAAAGATATGTGTAGTATGGTTTTGTCATAGTGGAAAACGACAGCCTTTCTGTTAACTAGTTCTGGCTAGTTTTTCTTTAATCGCACGTTATTGTCGTACCCGATCCACAGAAATGGTTCGATTTCGTTACGTTTTTTTAGAGATTCATAGATGAAAATTCGACCGAGTAAATTTTTTAGTGTAAAATCGTGTGGCAGTCAAACATTGAGGTTCTTTTTTGTGTGCTTTCCCCAAATGGTTTAAAACTGTTTAGTAATGGATTGTTAGTTCCTTGGCGATGTCATGGCTACTTACATGTCAGTTTCCCTCAACGTTTTCCAAAATTCTATCAATTTTTTCTATCGTAGGTCGACAAGTGCGGGGAGTATCTTTCTCATTGAAATTTCCAGAAGGAAAGCGACTGAACCATCTTTTGACTGTTAGTTTTGATAACGCATCTTGGCCATAAATGACACAAATTTCTTTATAGGCCTGCACAGAATATCTGCCTTCGAAATAAAATTGTAAAAAGTAGCGGCCTTTTGCAGAGTAAACGAATCCAACAGTTGTTGCACGTCTACTATGCAACTTATATTACCTGAAATATGTAACACTAAAGCTATCTAACGAGAAAAATCCCCATTATTTTTTCGACAAACTTTTATATGCAGATGTCAACGTGTCATATTTAATTCTAAGAGGCAAAAAAAAATTTTGAAAGCTATTTTTAAATTTCATAACTTAAAACTACGCATGTTTAAGTCTGGAACAGTTCCGAGACAATAAAATATTTATAAAGTCTATAACTTGTTAGTGTTCCGTATGCAACACTTATAAGATCACTTCGATGTCTGTCTGTCCATCTGTCTGTCCGTCTATCTGTCCGTCTGTCTGTCAGTCTTCACACCCGATTTTCTCCGAAACTATTTGACATAGAAAGTTGCAATTTGACACAAATATAAGAATTGGTGGCCTCATCAGAGCCGTGTAGTTTTGAAAGTTAACTGACTTAAGGGGTTAGTTTTGGGGGGGGTGGAATTAAGAAGCGGTTCAGCCGGCAAGAACTGATTAAATCTTTTCCACTGTATTAAAATTACAGGGAGTCCAAAAATAACAGATTTCTCCCGGATATGCTTACTACTCAAATTAGGTTGCATACTGTATCGATTAAGGGAGTGGATCTTATCAGCTATATGTAGGCATTGTAGTATAATTGTACATCGATAACTCGCCTTAGACCTTACAGTAGGTTATATATATATATATATATATATATATATATATATATATATATATATATATATATATATATCACATATCAGTAAAATAATTAGTTACTATTTCTCAGTTGAAAATAATAATCAACTTTAGAGATTACCTTCCTTATTCATCCAAGAGACTTCGTATTCAAGTGCTAAACTTTATTTCCCGGCATTTGCATATTTCTCATAAATTAGTTGATTTAGCCTTGTTAAATATGAGTGAAAAGCGTTTATTACATGAGCCTTATTTATTTCATAAAATTATTTTAATAAAGTTTTCTTCTTACGTGCATAGGAAAATTACATTTAGCCCAAATTTTCTTGACTTCTGATTAAGAGGTGGTTTTTTACTTAGCCATCTCAACTATCATCAAATTTTTAAAATTCATTAAATAATTTAAAAGTAAAAAATCTTAAGGCATATAAAGTTGTACAGTCTCTCGAGTAAGAAGTGACCTCCCTATTGAAAAAATGTGTTTCTAGAACATTTTTTGCCATCAGTATATTCTTTGGTGTGCTAGCAATGGCGCAATTACCTTAGTAAGTTGTCCAATCGCCTACTGCATCAATAATCGCCTCGCATCTTCGAGGCATGCTGTCGTCAAGATTTTCTGAATACTCTGCAAATTTTTCGAATCTCGCGAGAGAATTGAGTCAAAGTCAACACAGTCTTTCCTCTGAGCTTTCTCTTTACAAGAGAAACAAACTTTTTCAATAGGGTTGACCTCCGGCGATTGTGAGGGTCACTCTAGTATCTTATCGTGGGCCCAAGCTAGCTGCTTCGCGACGTGATTTTCTCCTAGCTAAGGTTTTTTTTTCGACGTTCTTCGAAATTTGATATCATGAGCACGAAGATGTTGTCGAATGGTCTCATGGAACACATTCAAACCCGATTTTCTTAATTTTGCCACTCTTTCAAGCAGCGTCAATTTCGGGTCCCGTGAAAACCAGACACGATTCGTTTTTCGACTTTCTGAGTGACTTTGCCTACCGAGCCACATTTTGACAAGTCGTCGACATTTTTCGTCTCGTTAAAATAATTTACCCACTTCTTCACAAACAATACCGACTTTTTAATATATTTAGAGGCTGCAGAATGAACAAAGAACGACTGTTTCGAACCGACTCACAAACAAGTGACTCGTTTTGGATTTTACGTGATTTCGACGAAAGTTTGAAATCGACTGATACTTTTACTAAAATGCGTCGTAGACAAAGGTCCCCTCTACCGATTTTTTGTTGAATCGCTAGAATCGCATCCACCAAAAATGAATTATCGCAGACAGTTTCTTACTTGACAGACTGTATTATTTTTAAAATTAATAATATTTATTACTCTTGGTTACTTATAAAAACGGGCCCCTTTAATAAACATTGCAAAACGTTTTTAACAATATGTAATGTCAACTGAAAGCTTGTGAACACACGAGTTTAAAAATATATATAATGTAATACTTGCACATTAACTTGCACACTTAACAGCGATTCAAGAACAACGTGAATCGCTTTTTCCGCACTCGTGCCGCTCCTGGAGCGCTTTAGGGACTTCCCTGCAGCACGTGTGCTAGCCCAATAAAAAAAAAAAAAAAAAAAAAAAAAAACTTTTCTTTGTTTTCTGTTTAAAAAATTGCCAGAATTCTCTGCCCCCCATATCTCGAAAAATATTCTCCACAAGGTGTAGATTGCGAAAATTGCTTTTATTAATTTATCTAGTATATAAAAAAATCATTGTCATCAGGTTAGATCGAAAACAAACGGTATTGAAAACTCATTTGGGATGTGTTTTGTGAAGTCATTGATCATTTTATACCTCCGTAACAAAATTTTTTATTTTAAAAGCCATCAACGTACAGTACACTAATTGCGCAAGTTCGACTTGCCCTTGGCGGATTACTTTGTTTCCTAACCTCAAAAGTTGGCTTGAGGTGAAGAAATATTCGTCAAATAAAGAATCTGTGTCTGCTGTAAACGAATATTAGCCACAGATCGAAACTTTTTTTTTTCTGAGGGAATTACACCAAATATATGGTGCTCAATGGAGGTAATGCTGAGACATAAATTTTTGTTTCTGAAAAAAATCTTATTTACACACAAGACTTTTCAGTCCACCCTCGTATCTTATTATATTTTATTATTTTGTCTTAGTTGCTGCTACCTTGTCATTGTCCAACCAACTTTTATAGACCTCTTGTTATTTTATTGTTTTAATAAAGTTACTTATTTCGTGCATTAAATTATAACTTATCATCTTTTCTACAATACTTTTCAATATAAAATGACTGTTGACAAACTTGTAAATATTTTATATAGATAAATAATTTAAAAATTCTATGATAGTCCGTTGCATGTTTAAAGTTTAAAAATATGTCTTTAATACAAAGTTGATGAAATACCGCATTTTAACATATAAACGTTTCCTAAAGTTCTTCTCAGCAGTTAAGTAAACTAAAGTTAAGTAAACTAAATTTTTAATTGGTCTAGCACACGTTAGTTAAATAAACATAGACTTTAATTTAACCTAAAAATCGAATTTTCCTGACTAATATAAATAATTATTTAATATTTTGTGTAAAATAATCGAAAAATTTAAGATTTAAGTTAGGCTACTAAGATTCAACTTTAATTCAACGTCTTTTTGTAATGTAGGCGCAATTTATTACATTTTTTAAAAGAATTTGCGGTTGGAATGTTATTTCGTGTGATTTTATATCCATAAGCTCTTTAAATCATTAGAAGTACATCTGATTGCTACAAAGTAATACGTAAAAAGAAACATTCATTTCTACTTTCCTTGATTAAAGAAAGTATGGTATTCGTGTAAAACCATTCTTCGAGATTTTTGCTTTTCTTGACGTTTTAGGGTTCCTAAATCAAAGGAAACATAGGCATTCACTCCCGTCGGTCCCTCTATCTGTCTATCGGTATGATGGTATGATAACGCCCGAACGAAATAAGATATAAATTTCAAACTTTATACACAGATATTTTCTCACGAAATAATGAAGGTATCTGTAGTTTTTGAACGATATCGCTTTAGCCAAGTGAGTGGAGGTCGATAAATTTCATATGGTTCCAATAATAATTATGGTTATAGATACATTTTCCTGTTTTTTTGTTGTTATAATAAATAAATTTTCTGCTTTTTATATGTGATGTTATACGTCTTTATCAGGGTTTGTGGAGCTGAGGAATCTGAAAATTAGTTTATTTCTACATTACTTTAAATTTTAATGGGGGAAGGGTGTCAAAGAGATGAAGTAGTAAAAAAATGGTATGTTTTAATAACATTAGGGAATTTTTTTTTTCCAGATTTTTAGTCGTGATAATGAACAAATTTTAAGCATAATTATTTGTCTACTATAAATAAATATACATCGTATAAGTGTGTAGAAGAGAGTTAGAGAAGTGA
This sequence comes from Pachyrhynchus sulphureomaculatus, assembly GCA_019049505.1. Lineage (NCBI taxonomy): Eukaryota > Metazoa > Arthropoda > Insecta > Coleoptera > Curculionidae > Pachyrhynchus > Pachyrhynchus sulphureomaculatus. Next base: position 164,134,803 of record CM032454.1, on the reverse strand, counting down.
TTTTGTATTTATTGAGTTATAAGTCTTTTTTCATTATTTTCAATGTTAACAGGGGAAGAGGGTGAATGGTGTGGGACTCATCAAATATTGTATAATTTCAATATTAGTATCAGGATTTTTCCTGGTTTTTGGTTGGAATATTTTATGAAATTTTAGCTAATTATTTATAGTAAAAGATAGGTAAAGTGAAAGGAATGCGGAGGTTAGAAGGGTGGTGGCGTATATATCATATTGTACTTTTATTTCAGTTTGCTTTGTTATTATTTCCAATTTTAACAAAATAGCATGTAACAGGTATTGAGATCTACTTACAGAGTATCGTAAAAAAATATTAAGTTGAATATAGAGCAAGTCTTAGAAATACAAACAGTTAACTTGGCCCAAACTTACTTACGCTGGCACAATAAGTAAATTATTGTTTTTACTTTCTTTATTATCTTGGGAATGTGGAATCTTTGGCACAATGACACTATTCAGTTTGTATCACCACTACACCAAACACTTTATTTTTGCCCTCAACGCGCGTTTCGCTAACCATGTTAGATTCATCAGAAGAGATGATTGACTAAAGCTAAACTACAAATCTACCCTATTTATACTTACTTGGCTTAACACCTGAATTACTCAGACGGAACTAATGGCATAGGCGAGGCCATAGTTCCGGTCAAGTAACCAATAGAGGGGACTATAAGGAATAGGCCCTCTGTCTTTATTTAAATTACTTTTACATTTTATAATTTCCATACTTTGGTATGCATTCAACGATCTCCTCTCAGATGCATTTTTAATTAATCTTAGATTATCTAATGTTACAGTATGATCAGCTTCAAGGGCATGTACGGCAATGCTAGACTTTTCTATTCTACTGTATTTTAAATGTGCTAAATGTTCTTTAAAATGCGTTTTAATTGACCTTTTTCTTCGTCCAAAATAATTTTTGCTGCAATCATTATAAATAATTTTATAAATTCCACTTTTCTCACGATTAGGAATCTTCTCTTTGGGATTTTCAAAGATATTCCTTAAGTTGTCTAATGACTTTTAGACTAAAGTGAGGCCTACGTTATTAAACACCTTATTGAGTCCCCTGCTATACTTAGGATTATATGGTATGGAGACATAATTGGTCTTATTTGCTTCGCGTCTAAAGAAAGTGGAATTCTGAATATTTAACCGAACTTATGTCTATTTATTAAGTCATCGCTATAACCATTAACCGAACTTATGTCTATTTATTAAGTCATAGTCATAACCATTAATTATATTGATACTCTACTTAGAAGAAAAGGAAAAAAAGGAATTGTATTAGGAATATAACTAGAATTAATGGTTATGACCATAACTTAATAAACAAGTTAATAAATAGACATAAGTTCAAAGTTAAATATTCAAAATTCCACCTTTTTTACACGCGAAGCAAATAAGACCAAGTATGTATTCCATACCATATAATTCTAAGTATAGCAGGGAACTCAATAAGGTTTTTGATAAGGTAGGCCTCACCGTAATCAATAAGCATCAGACAATTTGAGGAATATTTTACGAAATCCTAAAGATAAGATTTCTAATTGTAAGAAAAGTGGAATTTATGTTGTATGATTTTAATTGCATTATGGAAATTTACTTTATCTTCACTTGAGAAAGTTAGATCACCTTCTTATTTTAGTACTGCATATTTGTAAGAAAAGTACTTGGTAAATCACTTTACCGATTTTTAGTGTTCCGTACGGAACACTTATAAGATCACTTCGGTGTCTGACCGGCCGTCCTCTTCCGATTTTCTCCTATTTGAGATTTTGCACTAATGTAGAAATTGATGGCCTCATCAGAGCCATGTAGTTTTGAAAGTTAAATTTTGACTTAAGCGGTTAGTTTTAGAGAGTGAAATGGGAGGTGAAAAAAAAAATTACCAGGTCGTCGAGTCGGGTGTCAAATGAAAGCTTGTTAAAACACGAGTTCAAAAATATATATAATATAATACTTGCGAACCCTTTTCTTTTTATTATTTTTAAAAAATTCCGAAAAATCGATATCTCTTATCTCGAAAAGCACTGATCAAAAAATTTTGATTAATATTCTTCACGGGGTATAGATTGAACAAAAATGATCACAAGTGTATTACCTTTAATAATTTATCTAAAAAAAAAAAAAACGAAAATTTCAAGGTCATCAGTATTCAGTAAAAATCGGAAAAAAACTTTGTTTAAAACTCATTTGATGTGTGTTTTATGAAGTCATTGATTATTTTATACGTCCGTAACAAAAATTTTTATTTTAAGAGCAATCAACGTACGAAACACTATACGGTTATTTTGTTAGTAACTTGTGGTTATCGAGAGGTTAGATAGATGTACGTAAGTGCTAAAAATCACTCTTAGTGACAGTGAACACCCACAAAATTGCCTAACTAGAATATGTCACTAGACGTAACTTAACAACCGAAAATTATTCCAGGTCTTAAGGCGTAAATCCTTTTAAAATTATATTATACTACTTTACGCTTAATTACTTTAGGTCACCTAGTTTTATCAGCTTTCTTCCCTAATTTTTTTCATGTAGCTTAGCTGTAAACTACAAATCTTTATTATCAATTTTTATTTGTTACTATGACCTTGCCTTCGTCCAATGTCGGTTTCATATACCCCTATTTTGCATAATTTTATTATAGTACAGATATTTTTAGCATACCATAAATTCAGAGATTATCGTGTAACTATCACTTTTTATAACACCCCTAAACATGAAAGCGCCGATTGGTTTCTACAATATATATTATTATAGGTTTAAAAAATGTGTTAGGCTAGAATACTTTAGACGATAGAGTTTAATAAGCAAAGAGAGTATCTATTTTATCGTTTTCAAAAAATAGAGTTTTAATTAGTAATCGAAAAATGAAAAAATGTTTCTTGAAAAATTGATTATATCACTTTGTACACTATTCCAACAACTACCTTAATTTTGTAACTTCTCTACTACATTTTCATTTTTTCGTCTTTAATTTTAGAAGTAAGCAATATAGGCATTTGATCCATTTGAACTGATCTGGATTGGTACATAAGAAAAGATCCCCTTTGGATTGCAGCAACTATAATAGAACAATCGCTATGGTATCACACGCTGCTAGGGTATTTCTCTGGATCCTAAATGAAAGACTCTTTCTGCTACCGCAAATATCTACCGAACCAACAGGCTTCATTCTAGGAAGAGGAACTAGAGAACAAATCGTCAACATACGTCAGATAATAGAAAAAGTCAAGGAATTCCAAATAACAACCTATATCTGTTTTATAGACTACTCTAAAGCTTTTAACTACATAAAATGGAATAAACTCTGATCGATTCTAATAAGCATATACATCTATACATCTTGTAAATCTTATCCGACCCCTATATGAAAACACAAATGGCAGGATTAAACTGAATAATTCTTTTTCCAATCCCTTTAACGTAGAAGCCAGCGTTAGACAGGACTCTATTCTGTCACCCTTACATTTTAACATATATAGTGAATATATAATGAGGTCTGTTTTGGATGGGTGGAGTGGAGATGTAACAATCAAGGGAACAAGCTAAGTAACCTTCGATATGCAGATGATAGTGTTATGCTTGCAACGTCAATACAAGATCTAGAATCAATTATGGAACGCCTTGAAATCACTAGCAAAAACTATGGATTGACAATTAATAGAGCGAAAACCAACATAATGATTGTTAGTCCACCACCGAAAACCAAAGTAATGAAAATCTGCCACACATAGATGAAATTGCGTCTTACTGTTTGAGATCCCTCATAACAAACAATAGTGGGTGTGAAGCGGAAGTAAGAATACGTTTGGCTATGGCTAGAAATTCGACGATTAAACTCACTAAGGTCAGGAAAGATCCAGCTGTCACAAAAAAACACAGTTAAGATGGCTATCCAACCTTATATTTTCCATAGCAACTTACGCATCGGAAACATGGACCATTAAACACGCTGACAAGAGATAAATCAATGCGATTGAGATGTGGGCATATCGAAGAATCTTCAAAGTGTCAAAGACCGAACACGGTACTAATGTATTATTTCTATCTATTCTAGAAGAGCTTAGTATAAATAATCGACATTCAAATAGAATTAATAAACAATACCTGAAATATTTTGGTCATATTATGCGGAAAGTGGATGCCATGGAAAAGCTTGTAGTAGCGGGGAAGGTAAAAGGTAGGAGATCAAGGAGACGGTCTCCAACAAGATTTTCCGACCAAGTAAGTTCTTCTTGGTATAGTATGCACGAGTCAAGTCAGGTTGCCCAGGATCAAGATGTCTGGAAACTGACTGTTGAGACAGCAACTGCATAGTATTACCGATACTCCTATTGGGGTGAAAGGATTGAGAGAAAGGGGTTAGTACAGAGTCCCTGTTCAATAAATCGGTTCGTAGATCGCGTCTCGTTCAGTTGGAACTATTGCAACATAAAAAGCTTGTTCATCAAAAAAATTTGCAAGATTTGCACTAGCTTTCCGCTAAAGACAACGCACTAATTCAGTTCACTACGTTGCTCTTGTTCAACTGAGCGAGTCAATTCGGAACGTAGGCTTGAATCAGTTCATTCGAGACCTAGTAGTTCAGCGGCGAACGACCTACAATTAATTTGACATAAGATCTGCGAAATCAACCCGATACCTATCCAACTAGCCACCAGGCTGTCTATTACAACCTTTCTTTTTTTGGAGACCATTGAAGGAAAAGAACTAATTTTAGGCTATTTTACAGTTTCTAATATTTCAAATTCAGCTGCAAGATACAATGGTTTTTTCTCAGTTGACGAGTAATAGGGTAAATTTTTTTTCACAAAGTCATCTTTTAAGATATCAAATGAAATCTTATAAAATAAGTAATAAAAATATGTATTTTATTAAAGAATAAAAACAATAATTTATAAAAAAAAAAAAAAACGAAGAAGCTTAATCTTTCACAATCCTTTATCTGGCAAATTAATAGCTAAAAATTTGACTTATGTATTAAGAGTAAAAAAACATTAGAAATAAATATTAGTCCAATATCACGCTCCAAGAAACTCAACCCAATAATTAACTCGCCAAAAATATCTCCAATTAGACACAAAATTCTTATTATTAAAAATGAAAGACGAAAAAGAAACAATACCCCACGCTGCAAAATGTTTCTAGAAAACCCTTGTTTACTCAAGCTACAACAATATGTCCGACTAGTCCCGTCGACGTGGCATGTGCTCAAAGTAAAATTAAATAACGTCCAAACAATAACCGGGTGCAAACTTGCGTCGCAAGACTGACCGACATTCTGGGGATGTTGGTGGGGAATGGCTGGTGCTGTTGGTAAAAGGGTACCTACCAAGGTAAAACATTCTGGTCGATCCAATCGTCGCGCTGCCACCTGCCGTTCACGGTTTGCATCTGTCGTGATCTACAGGAACGTTTGCCATCACTTCGATAACGTCATCGTAAGCACTTTTATGCATAGTACGAACTCCATTAGATTTCTCGTATCATTCTCGCGCATACACGCATATTGTCTCACTCTACATCCTTCATCTTCAGTTAGTTGTACCGTAAATAGCTTGTTTTATTTCTTTCCCTCGTTCCTTCTGCTTTCAGATTGTATCCAAAATACGTCACCATCAGCTAGTAGCTGACATGCTCATTGACCCCTGGGATACCGTTTCTCCACTATACCAAGGTTTCCGAGGCTCCGGTAGGTACTTCACCCGTGAATCCAAACGGTGGACCGTTGGATCACCATCTGTAAGTCTACCGACCGACAGAGAACCAATCCCTCGCGTGTCGAATCGACGAAGGGTCGTAAGGTATTATTTCAAATAAAAAAAAATAGTTATAAGCATGTAATTTACCAAAAGCCCACTATATCTTGTATCAGCTCTTCTATGTTACTACATGTATATAATTTAAAGCAAAACTTCATGTGTTAACATGATTCCTATCAATAAAAATCAGATTTATGTTGCAGTAGCGTGTTCATGAAAAGGCTTGAGTGGTTTAAATTAAATGCAATTTGGATGAGATTATATGAGATCTCAGGCTTGAGTGAATTATTTGCTTATCGTGTATGATGTTGTAAAGAAACAGGACTCTTGTAACATATATTGAACAGGAAGATTGTAATAAATATTTAGTAACGCTACAACGCATTTAAGATAGCCTCGAGCCTCGTTTCCTGCTAATTGATTTTTTAAAGTTTATTATATTAATAAGCTATTACCTCCGTATTTTATGCCATAACCGAAAATTTCAACAATTATTTTTATGAATTTAATTTAAATTCGCAAAGAATATCAATGAACATAACTTATAAAACAATTTTTGTATAGTATTTTAGCAACAATTAATTTACTTTTAGCTACAATGCTTCTGGTCGATCCTACCAGTTGCTTCAGAGCTTGTTCCGAGACCTGACTTCTTCGGAATATAGCACGAATCTGTACAGTTTCGTGCTAGATTCCTTAAAACTCTCGGAATAAGTTTTGAAAAAGAGGATGACTGGCCAAACTTTTTTAATCGATACAAGAGACATCCAGAAGAATTGTACTTACAATCTTTGTAATATGTGGAAGTATCAAAATTAATTCATTTACTGTTAGCGTTAACAGGGCATTAATATATCTGCCCCAAAAAGGGGTAAAGTTAACACGAAGGTTGAATTGACACCAAGTTGCATAGATTGTAATTTTATCCACTCTGGATTAAAACCTATTATTTCATTTGCGATGTTTATTAGAGAGCTACTGCTGGATTATTTGAAAGTGTTGAAAGTACTTTACTTTTTCAACTCAAACAGTTACATTTAAGAAATTGGGGCAGAAATTCAAAGAGACTACATTCGAAATCACTCTAATATGGCGAGTATGTAAATTAATTTAGACAACATTCATTTTACCCGCATCAAGATTTAAGAAGATTTTTTACTAGATCATAGATTTATATGTTAATTACGGATAAGACAGATAAATAAAAAAGGCCCAGTAAATGATATTTAATAACACAATTTTCTAAATAAAATACTTTCTATTCTTAATTCAAAAATTTCAAGGACTTTACTACGTCAGACACGAAATTTTCCAAAACTATTGCCAGATAAATAGGTTCAAGTTTCTTTGGCTAATTGCTTGAGAGCAAAGCAAGGAAAGGTAAATTGGAGCCATGAAGCGTAATTTTGGTACTTGGAGATCTAGTTACTATGTAACAGTTCGCGGGAGCAAAGCTTGTCGTTTCTGAACTAGAGCTTTACAAAAATAATAACTCTGCAACTATTGACAGCATTTAATATTATTTACAGAGCATATACAAATAAGGACTTTAAAACTACAGCCCAAAACAAGTAGAGTAACAAGAGACAAAAAATATGATCAAAAAAAAAGCATTATTAGCAGAAATTCTCCAAAATACAAAGAGCTCAACAAATCAATCAGGAAGAAAGTAGGCCAAAATATTAGAAACTATAGTACCAAAAAAAATAGAGAAAATAATAGAAAGTAATAAAAACATGAAGGTAATCAAGACGCTAAGACGAGAATGAATATACCAAATGAAAAACAACATGGAATTGTCACGTATGAAAAAGGTCAGATAACAGAAATTGTCAAAAACTACTATACAGAACTGGACCCTTATACCACACGGGAGGCAAATCCTAATAATGATAAAAACATTTTAAACGTTGGCTCAGAAGAACTGCCAGAAGTCACCAAAGAGCAAATCGAAAGAGCTTTGAGCCAGATGAAAAACGAAAAAGCTCCTGAAGAAGACAATCTCAACAAGGAGATGATGATAATGGTAGGTGTAACTTTGGAATTTATTAGAATACTTATGAACAAATGTGTTCACAATAACATCGTTTCGGATTTATGGTAAAATTCATAAGAAACCTTACTACATAAGAAATAAACTTAACTAGAGAACTATCGCCCAATAAGTCATCTACCTCACTCTTATGAATTACTAACAAAAATAATCACCAACAAGCTCTCCAACGAATTTGATGATTATCAGCCATTAGAACAGGCTCTCGATTTCGGATGGCTAGAGTACCATAGAACATCTTCAGACAATACGTACACTTGGCCTTTATGGACTATAATAAAGCTTTCGACAGCATAGAATTGGGGACAGTCCTTCAAGGAATGAACAACATACGAATGGACTCAAGGTATAGTAGTGCTGCCATCGAAATAAATGTAACAGTCGATAAAAACATCAAAAATAAAGTTATAAAGAGGAATCAGACAAGGCGATACCATATCTGCAAAGTTGTATACCCTTGCGTTTCAGAATATATTTAAAAAAATAAATTCGGAAGAAAGTGGTATGAGAGTGGAGGGAAGATACTTGAACCATCTCAGATTCGACGAAGATGTAGTACTTATAAGAGGTAGTGCAGAAGAACTGCAGGAATTGCTAAAAAAACTAGATCATGAATCAAAGAAAGTCGGCTTAAAAATGAATCTATCCAAAACCAAAGTAATGACGGATCCCAACTCAAATATTGAAATAGATGCCAATAAGATCGAAAACATAAATGATTATACATATCTGGGACACACGATCACTTTGGGTAAGCAAAACGAAACTGCAGAAATTACTAGAAGGATCCATATAATCTGGGCCGCCGGCGCCTTGGGAAAACTAAGCAAGGGTCTAAAAAATCCTGAAATACCAGTCAATCTCAAAAGCAGAGTTTTTCATAGCTCTATCCTTCCAGTATTGATTTATGGTATGGAAACAGTAACACTGACAATCCAATCAGCCAAGCGATTGGGAACAACACGACGAGCTATAAAAAGAACCATGTTGGGGGTTTATCTAAAAGATCTCATCCGGATTGCGGAAATTAGGGAAAGAAATGGAGGATGTTGGGGGCGAGGTCGCGGAGCTTATGTGGTGATGGGTTGGTCGTGTGGCTTGGCAAGTAGTTGCTAGTTGGACAAAGAGCGTAGGGCAGAGGGGGCCGAGAAAGCACAAAAGGAGTACGGGAAGACCATCGAGACGCTAGTTGAACGACATTAAAATGAGGGTAAAACGCAACTGGCACCAACTAGCTCAAGCTCGGGGACTCTGAAAAGATTAAAGGAAAGCTTATAGAGCTTATAAGCGTTAGAGAGAGCGAGAGAGTTAGTAGACTACCCAATTAATTTGTAGTAAGGGAATAATGTTACCTATTTAAAGTATCATATTATTGTGGTTGGTGGAATATTTCCGATTTAACGTAAGTTATAATTCGTGTTCGTCGCCAGTATTCTAATTTTATTAAGTTGTTGTACAAATGCTTTAAATTAACATGAAAAAGATCTAAAAAAGTACAATTTTAAGTTTCAGCTGCAATGTTACTACTACATTTTGGACAAACATAGGGCAACAACTTATTATTAAGTTTTTACCCTGTTCTTATTATAAATATTGATACATTCTTTAAAGCTCCCCAAACTCTCCATGAAATGAATTGCTAAACAAAATTTAAATAAAAATATATACAATTGACTACTTGAAAGTTCATGCAGCAAAAAAAATCTTGGTCAGAAATAATAACCTTTAGCTTGGCCTTTCATTACAAAAGTTAAAAGTGATGTTATGCTATAACAAAAATGGTAATTTGAGTATAAAGAATCAGCTTTTGTAACAGACACTATTTTTCACTAAAGCCCTTTTAAATGCAAATTACGAGCACTTTCTTAGACCTGTTTAGTAATAAAATTCGTTTTATGAGTAATTTTCCTTAGAATACTTTACAGAATAAATCTACTTCTTTACGTCAAGCGAATAAATGAATAATTTAGTGTAAATTGAACTAGGAGAAGAAATAAACTAAATTTATTATGGCACTTTAATGAGCATTTTATTATTTGTTACTTCAAATTTATAGTCTGATCTACATTTATAAATTAATGCTAATTTCGTAATTTATGAAATATATGAGACTGCAACATTTTAAGAGCTTTTTATTTAAGAAAAAAAAAACTTGATTCATTCACTGAAAATGTGTAACTTTGAAATTGGTTTAATTTGGTAGTAATTAGTGTTTTAAACGGACAAAATAGCCGTCTTTTTATTGTTAGATAACTTTGGCGTCACTTACCTCAGGTAATATAAGTCTCATCGGGCCATATTTAGCGTCAGTTGAAAGCTGACATTTGACAGTAGTAGACGTACAAACTGTTGGCATTCGTTTATTCTGACCTAATTATTCGCCATATTTTAAAATTTTATTTCGATAAAGGCGCTAATGCTGTGCAGGCCTATGAAGAAATTTATGCTGTTTATGGTCAAGATACGTTGCCAAAATTACCTGCGAAAAGATGATGCACTTGCTTTCGTTCTAAAACTACGGTGTCAAAAATGGTTCTCGTACTGACAGAGAAAGTCGATAGAATTTTGGCAAAAATTGATCTGGGCCGGCATGTAAATAGCCATGACATCACCAAGGAACTAAACATCCATCACCAAATAACCATTAAAGAAAGCTGGCTGCAAAGAAAGGCTCGATGGTTGGGTGCGACATGATTTCACGCTAAAATATTTACTCCATCGCATTTCCATTTGCGAATCTCTACAGAAACGTAACATAATCGAGCCATTTCTGAAGCGGTTGATCACGGACGCCAAAAAGATCTTGGCCGAAAAGGATTGAAGCTCCACAACCGATGGCAAAGCCCGGATTGACGCCAGAAAAGGTGTATGTGTTTAACGGAAAACTGTAACAAATAGATGCTTATACTGCACTGGATAAAGGACTAAAAATGTGTTCTCGTATTTGCTGAACCTAGCCCAGCTGATGAGCCGTGATACGGCGAAACGCATCTTGGGATGGTTCAGCAAATATGAAGAACACTTTTGGTAACTTCTAAAAATACGATTCTTTTCGTTTTGTCTTTAGTTGTTATACCAATGCTGCCGTGTATGTGTTTGCTGAAATTAGAAGGAAATTGTGTATCATGAGCTACTGCAGGTTAACCAAATGTTTGATTTTGTACTCTCCTATCAACAATTGACAAGATTGCAGTGAGCGATTAAAAAAAATCGGCTGGAGCTAGTGAACAGAAAGGATGCAAATACCAGACCACACATATCTTTGATGACTAAGCAAAAGTTGAGAGAACTTGGCTGGGAAGTTTTAATGCACCCACTGTATAGCGTGGATCTTGTGCCGATAGATTACCATTTGTTTTGGTCTCGATAGATCTCCCTGAATGGGGTTAACTTAGATTCAAAAGAGGCCTATTAAAAAGAACTTGTGACAATTTTTTGCCCAGAAACCACAGTAGTTCTACAGTGAAAGAATTATGGTATTGCCGAAAAAATGGCAAAAGATTATCGAACAAAATGGCATACATTTGAATTAGTAAAGTTTTTTCAAATTATAAACAACAATTGCCTTAATTTTGACTTTAAAAGGCTGAATACTTTTTCGGTAACCCTTTATGCATATAATAGTTAAAAGAAATAAATTCTAAAAACTCTCCCAAGATCTTAGTGAATCAAAACATTTCTTTTCTAACACTGAACGTACAACAGTTTCACAAGCGAAAGTCTAGATCGGTTCTAAATTTAAGATACTCGTACTGTTAGAGAATCTGGTTGTAGAGGTTTATATTTCTTATTTTAACTTCGTAATTAAGTTATTAATAAAAGTACTACGATGGAATTCTTATTAGATATGTCTTATTAGAGTTATTTACAGAAGTTCATAGCGGTATCTCCATAACATTCAACGTCTGTTTGTACGTGCATATATATACATGTCGGATATCCCTCCAAAACTCATAGTCATCCAATTGTTAAGTAATTTCCTTTCGATATACAACATAGGTTCAGATTTTCCACTTTATTTGCTTGAAATTGATTCAAAAAATAAAGAAAGTAGCAAAAAATATTATAGAAAGATTTTCTTTTAAAAGTCATTAGAACCTCTTACATGTAATTACTTGCGACATATATGGAGGTATTTTCAAATTGATAAACAGGAATGCAGATAATATAATTACATTGAGAAATATGTAGAGCTATTGGAAATTTTATGAACAGAAAATACAGATACCAGTTACAAAAATATAAAAAGTTCCCCCAATGCAGATGTAAAAAATTACTTATGTAACTCTTATTGCAAATACGTATATGGTAAAACGTTGGGAGATTAGGTTAGATTAGTAGATATGGAAATACCAAATTTTGCAGTTTGCGCAGGAGAACGAGGAAATCGTATTAGATTTTTAATAAAAGTTCAGTTTTAATTGAAATTACATTATGAACCTACTATTCATATGTATTCGTAATATAATTCATTTACAGAGAAAAACCGATCACAACATTGGGTACGTAGGCAAGCTAATGTTGTCATCAAAATAATTTTTTTGTCTTTTTTTTATTTTAAATTTCAAATGACAATAATTCCAAAACAGTTCAATTTAGACATATGGTATGTTAGACAAATAATATCTAGAATTTTTAGTAGGACTTAAAAATAAAATAATATATAGGGCTTTCCATTTAAAAAAAATCAAGATGGCGTAATTTCTGCGAACTGACAGTTCAAAACATTTTATTGTCTACGTCAGCATGTGCGCCGTATAACACCCTATATAAATGCTGTGGAGTCATTATTCCATACATATGACGCATCCTGTATATATATATATATATATATATATATATATATATATATATATATATATATATATATATATATATATATATATACTTCTGGAGAGAATAAGCAGAGTTTAAATTCTACACAGAATTTCTTCTTTGACGCCGGTCGGTGGTTCCGATTGCTCCGTTTTTCATACGTAGATCAGTATTGTAAAAAATTGTAAATTATTCATTTTTTAAACAAAAACTATTTTTGATTGTTTATGAACAAACCATGTTAATTTTAAATTAAAAGTAACTGTTAATTAGTTTTAACACTTAATTAACAATTAAAAATAATTGATAATTTTAAAAAATGTTTAATTAAAATTATAATTAAAAATCAATTAACTTAAAGACTTTATTCAAAATTAAAACTAATTTATATTTAAATAACTGTTTAATTAATGATCATAAATAATGTTAATTATAAAAATGTTTCGATAAATAATAAAATTTTGGGAACAAACTTTGCTTTGTAATTATTTGATTTAATATTAATCCTAACAAAAAATTGCATATTACCTTTTTTTTGTAGAGAATTTTGGACTCTATAACTTTGTATTTATGCATATTTTCGGAATTCGGAACCGTTTAAGACATTTCAAGAAAACGCTTTTTTCGATTTTTCCGGCGTTTTCCAATATTTTCCAGACTCAATAGCGTGTAGAACATTTTTTTTTCTACTCTAAAAACACTAAAATAATAATTTTAACTTCGAAATTATTATCTTGTTCATCTTTTTATTCTGCTCTGGCTGAGCTGTTGTAATCAGTTATAATTGAATTATTTATGTAAAACGTTTCGTAATTTTAGGAAAACACTTCAATTATTTCAAAGATATTTTGGTGACATCTTTGTTTCAAATCGACTTTTTTGTAACTTTTTCGTGAGATTAAAAGCAATTATATACTCTTATACACACACTGTACTAAGGTAAAATAACCGGCCAAGTGCAAGTCGGACTTGCGCAATTGGAGTTTTGAAAAAAAAACTTGTCATAAATGGAAAGATCATATATTACTTTTATAACAAAACTATTTTTATTTTATCCGTTATAATTTAAAAGTTATATCAAACTGAAAATAAATTTTTAAATTTAGTACCAATAGCGCGCCGACAGTTCCTGGAAAAAACCCAAGCGCGGGTGATGTCACAATGTTTATTTCTCCTCAACATCACAGACAGCTGATACAAATGTTTTAGTTTTCAATCAGTTTATTCTTGTTACCATCAGTGTATTGATAAATTTATTGAAAATATCTAATCTAGAAGCTATCGTGCCTGTTTCGTACCATTTTGTATGAATACTACAGAAAAACAACTCCCGAAAAAATGTTTTTAAATGTGCCACAAGATGTTAAACGTCGAAATCAATGGTTCAAGCAGCACGCAACAACATCAAATTTTTTTCTGTTGTGAAGAGTACTTCGATGTAAGTATTTTAATATAATAATGTATTTAATAATTTTGACACTATATATAGGTAGAAGCTGTTGACAGTACTTACGTGAAAACACTTTACCATAATGACGTCACAAACATGGCAGCCAATTGTGGCGCTTTCGTAGTCACCTGATTTTATAAATTTTCATTTATTTATAATTAATTGTATAAAATTTTTAAAAAGTTTTTCGCATCGATTATCAATATTATTTATGATAAAGTTTTAAAATAAAGTAAAAAAAATCGATAATTATTTTTTATTTGAAGGCCCAATTAGTGTTCCGTACCGTGATTACTTTTAAAATAAACATTTTTGTTACAGAGATATAAAATGATCAGTTACAAAATACACCTCAAATGAGTTTTCTACAAAGTTGTTTTCCGATCTTTACTGAAAATGATGACCTTGAAATTTTTGTTTTTTTTATATACCAGATAAATTTTTAAAATTAATACACTCGTGATAATTTTCGTTCAATCTACACCCTATGGAGTATATTCCAGAAATTTTTAAATTTTTTTGATCTGCACTTTTCGAGACAAAGGAGGAGACAGCGATTTTTCGCAATTTTTTAAAAATAATACAAAGAAAAGTGTGTATTACAATATATATATTTTTGAACTCGTGTTTTACAAGCTTTCATTTGACACTCCACTCGATAACCTCTAATTTTTTTTTTTTTATTTCCTATTTCACCCCCCAAAATTAACCTCTTAAGTCAAAATTTAACTTTCAAAACTACTTGGCTCTGATGGGGTACGAATTCCTATATTAGAGCCAAATTTCAACTTTCTATGTCAAATAGTTTCTGAGTAAATTGGATGTGACAGACAGACAGACATCGACGTGATTTTATAAGTGTTCCGTATGAAGCACTAAAAATATTTTAAATAAAATTGACGAGAAGTTTCGGAAAAAAAAATATCGTTAAAAGTCAGTACAAGGAGCAAAAACCTAAAAATTTTACAAAAGATAAACTATTTCTAATTTAATTAAGTACATTGTCAGACCAAAAGATAAAAGCTTCTAATCTAAAATGAACTGAAGCGTTACCTGCCCTTAGAGAAAAAGCCTTTTGTGAGCTGGATATTTATTTTAAAAATTGGAAATCCTCTGTCATCCTTCAGACTTTGGAGCTGAAAGTATTTTCAGTTTTTATTTCGTTGTTTGATATAATTGATATATTTTTTAAGGAACTTGTATGTAATAGAAATATATTTAGCGTCCGTAACCAATAAAAAGAACTTCTTGATTTGGTGTTAACAACTCAGCATACTGCATGCAGAAGCTATAAATACCAATGGTGGTTGCTAATAATATTAAATATTTCCAGATAATTTAAAACACTCCCAGTTTCGATGACTTCTGTAATAATTATGGTTTTATAAAACCAGTGATAGTAACCTAAACATTGGTAAAAAAGATGTTGCTCTAAACGTCCCATGCCTACTGTATGCAAAAGCTTGAAGTGCCTATGGTGATTGCTAATAATATTAAATATTTCTAGGTAACACTATGCAAAAAAAAATTCACTGGGTTTATAGTATGAAATACTGATTCCTCACCGCTAACTCAATTAAAATTGATTAACAAAATAGCCACATCACGTCAGGTTTCCTAGAGAAAAGCTTTTATTGGTTTTTTCAAAAATACGCTAAATTACTGACAAAAAATTTTATTTTTTATTAAGAAACTCATGTTTTTTTGTTCGACTGGCTTTTTTCTTTTAGTCGGTCCTCGCAGTATCCCTCTGAAGACACCAACAGAAATCTGCAAGCATGGTTGCTTCCCATTTACCTTGATAACGCTTCTTAAACTCAGCTATTTCTTGGTGAAAGCGTTCTTCATGATCGTCATATCTACACCTTTTGGTTTTTTTTAGAAAAACCTTTCACACTTGTCAAACAGAAGTAACAATCGTCTGTGTGGTTCTTGGGATCACGCCACCGCATTGGTACGCCAAAAGGAATTTTTTTTATAGTGCCATTGTACCAATCCGTCAAATATTTATAACATTTCAAACAGCACGCTCGG
>CM032454.1:164086165-164113665 GCA_019049505.1 Pachyrhynchus sulphureomaculatus | reverse complement strand
ATTAAATTGACTGTCCTAAAGAAAATTTAAACCTTTAATAAAAGAAAAGGTCATTTACATTAGAAATATTATTGATAAAAATATAACATAATAAAGAATTAAGCGTTACAAGACGAAGATAACAATATGCATTATTTAATTGATATTTGCGTTTGATGTCTTTAATTGATCTTCGATTACCTTTTACACAGAAAATATTTAGTTCTTAATGTATGTAAATATAACCATCAATATATTTTGTTATTTTAAAAAGAAAAAAAAAACAACTTAAATAGGTTATTTAATATTTCTTGCTTCTGTATTTTTAAAAATTAATTATATTCGTATAGTAGGCCCTTAAAATTTTTCTCAAAATTAAATAATAAATTACCAAGAGAACGTTCTCTTTAAGCTTAAATTTTAAACTAAAAAAACTTTAGTACCTAATTGTTAATTCAAAAATATAGTTTTTCGAGTTGTTTTAAAACTTCCAATTATATAATAACTTGAGGGAAATAAAAGCAAAAGTTCTGAACACAGAAAGTAATTTCTCTTTTTTAAAATTAAAACAGTTATTTTGCTTAAATCATGTCACTTATTATATGAGGTCATATGTTCGTATCGTAACACATAATTCGCTTGGCGTGAACTTGGAACTAAAAAAAGGGCCAGGATTAAAACTTTCGGATATTATTTCATAATAAAAAGTTATATATACCGAAAGAGCTCTTATTCAAATTTGATTATTTAAAATGCTGCACTCATGATTGCGATTGCGCTCACAAACATACTTTATTAAATTTTAGAAGAGAGCTATTAATCTCGATGCCAATATCTATTTTAGAAATTGAACTAGGACTGCTCCATGAAAAGTAAGCAAAATGTGTGAAGAATAATGTTTTATAGATCGATTTATGTTCTACTATTTCTATTAGCAAACGTATATATGCACTCCTGGACAAAATTAACGCAACAATCTGAAAATTAATTTATCTTTTTATTATGTCAGTTTTAAAGTTTATCGAGTATTTGAATAGTAGGCTATGCATATTTTGTTTCGTTGTTCATGACCGAAATCAAAACAATTCGTTTAGATTTACAGTTTTAAAGAATTTTTTAGAAGATAAACAATTTTCTGTAATAATGCGATATAGATTTTCTTTAAAAAAGTAAGCTTTATAAACGTTTTTGTGGTGTTCCCTTTTTCAAAGTAATACGTTTTAGTGCGAGTCAGTATTGGACTGTTTTATTTTTTTGACCCCGAAGAATTTAAAAAAACGATGAATCGAACAAAGAATTTAAGACAAACTGAACACGAGAAAAGTAGCTGCGCAAGCCTCAGTTTTAGTTGGACGAGGGATATTGTCAGAGTTATGTTGCCAATTTGTTAGGCTAAAAATCCATCGTTCCACAATAAGTCGTTTAGTTTAGTTCCTGTCCGTATGAGATCCATGAATGCTGACCACTATCTTGAGAATATTGTAATAGAACATGTGATGCCTTTCGGTCAGTTTGTGGGGCCCAATTTCCTGTTTATGCAAGACAACGCTCGACCTTATGTGGCTAGGGAGGTACTCGATTATCTTAATCAAGTTGATATACCGATTATGCAATGGCCACCAAAAAGCCCGGATCTGAATTCGATAGAACATGTATGGGATCACCTTAGGAAAAATGTGAAACGTCATATACCTGCACCCAGAAACCTGAGGGAACTTGAAAATGCAGTTATCACAGAATGGAAGCAAATTCCTCAAGATTTTATCCAAAATTTAATAAGAAGCATGCCTAGGCGCATAAACGCTGTCATCCGATGTAGAGGAGGCAACACACGCTACTAGTGTCCCAGTTACACCATTAATTTTGCTACTAGTGTCCCAGTTTATTTTTTTCATTATTACATAATTCCAACGTTTTTGTTATTAGGTCTTAAGAATAATTTTAATTCGAATCTTATAGAGAAATTTGGTAGCTAATTCACTTTTAAAGTATCCGAATAAGTTTTTTCTAAACTTTAGTGTAACCAATATTCATAAAAAATTATTAAAATTAATTCGTTATAGAGATTTGTATGATTTAATATATTGTTGCGTTAATTTTGTCCAGGAGTGTATATATATATATATATATATATATATATATATATATATATATATATATATATATATATATATGTATATACGCGCTTATTATTTAACGGAATTGGTGCACATTTAAACCTAGAGTTTTTTTTTATTCTGTCTCTCTCAAAAGTCGTAAACCGTAATATAAGAAAGAAATTAAAGTATCTTAAAAATAGCTAGTTCATTTATTTATCAAGTTTATTTCAGATTCCTAGTTCTAGTTAAATTATTGAGTCAGTCACGTTGAATAATTAATCAACAAGCAGGTATGTATTAAAATATTTTCGACTGACAACCTAATTAATATAACACGCAAATTAATACACCTAAATAACTATCAAAATACGTGTGTACGGGTCAGATGTCAACCATGTGCATAATACAACAAATATATGTATTGAAATAAATGCAATAATACTAAGGCTTTATAATAAAAAACTAATATAAAGTTGAAACGAAGTTCAAAAACAAATTCCGTCGAAAACCAATAAACTTTTAATGGGGACAAGTCAAAAGCTACGAATAATTCAAGTGTTATGTCATTCGTAAGGAATTTGTTTACACTTGTAAGGGGCTGACGACGGTTAAATCTGATAAAGTGAATATAATTTTCACCAGAAAGTGGCAAGAAACTACAAAATAAAGATAATTAATTATTAATTATTATTTTGATTAATAATAAAATATTAGTTTACTCTAGTAATAATATATAGAATATAATTTTAAGCAAGTTGTAAAGCATTAATTTATTAAGATGTCTGTCATAGAGTGATCCATTGTATTAAAATACAAGAAAGTGTGTATCATAAGTTAATACTTAATTGAAGATATTTTTTAATATATGTCCTAAAAAACATTCCTTATTATGTGTTTTAATTGAAGTTCATTTCTGGCATTAGTTTTTGCTTCCATAAATATAAAAAAGTACCTACTGGAAGGCAATCATGTGACATTTTAATTATATGTATATATATATATATATATATATATATATATATATATATATATATATATATATATATATATATATATATACGACTCTTATAATAGAAATAAAAAGTTTTCAGATTATCACTTGAAAAGTATTAGTTTAGGTCACATTTGATAAAGTAGCAGTGCTACGTAACATGTCATCTTCGATTCGTCAATAAAAGAATATCTTTTCAAGTGAAAATCTGAAAACTTTTTATTTCTACTATCAGAGTTGAGAGAAATAATAATAAAAAAAAAGATAAATAAGTAATAAAATAACAATAAAATTAATACAACGTGACGATTACCTCTCTCGGGAAGGTAATGGCAAACCACCTATAGTATCATGCCTAATAAAGCCCTCTCACTTTGGCCGTTCGGAAACCGGCATTAAACTGTAGGTCTCCTTTGTCTGTGGAAATATTATATATACTTAAAAAGGCATTAACCACAGGCAAAAGCGAGAGGGTCGCCCATGTCTGTGTCAAGAAGAAGGTGCATATATATATATGTATATATATATATATATATATATATATATATATATATATATATATATATATATATATATATATAATATATATATATATATATATATATATATATATATATATATATATATATATATATATATATATATATATATATATATATATATATATATATATATATATATATATATATATATATATATATATGTATATATATAATATATATATATATATATATATATATATATATATATATATATATATATATATATATATATATATATATATATATATATATATATATATATATATATATATATATATATATATATATATATATATATATGTATATATATATATATATATATATATATATATATATATATATATATATATATATATATATATATATATATATATATATATATATATATATATATATATATATATACATATATACATATATTATATATATATATATATATATATATATATATATATATATATATACATATATATATACATATATATATATATATATATATATATATATATATATATATATATATATATATATTATATATATACATATATATATATATATATATATATATATATATATATATGTATATATATATATATATATATATATATATATATATATATATATATATGTATATATATATATATATATATATATATATATATATATACATATATACATATACATATACATATATACATAATACATATTCGATCTTCACAAGTTTTTTTGCTACCTTTAAATCTTTAAACCATTCACAACTATGACAGTTTTAAAAGGCTAATGAAACCGTAGAAAAGGAAACAATTGAATGCATGTGCATATTGCGTAGACAAATCAACATTATTTACTACCTATTTTCTATTCTTAATGTCCCTGGTTCGATAGGTTTTCGTGGTTGCTCCGTCGAATGTGTTCTTTTCACTTGTAAAATATGTATTAAAACGAATATTTAATTCTGGAACATAGGTTTACTACCATACAGGTCAAGGAATGAAAGACTTCGAATACAGGCCAATGAATGATCTAGTGAAGTTTTTTATTTCATAGTAGGCAATATGGATATGATATGTAAACACCTGAATTATATTAACTTTATGTATTGTAAGAATGTAAAAAACTTTTTGAAATAAATATTGTATTGTATATATATTGTATATATATTATATATATATATATATATATATATATATATATATATATATATATATATATTGTATATATATATATATATATATATATATATATATATATATATCCCCGTGGGGGAGCGGGATAGAATATCTCCCCCGGTATGTTCTGCCTGTCGTAGGAGGCGACTTAAAGAACAACCTAGATGGTAGATCCCCAGATCCCACCAGCATCGCCCGGTGTAATACCATCGCATCGGCTTAGGCTGCGTGAAGTTGCTTAACGTTTCGTGGCTGTGCCGATGTCCCGGACTGTGGGACCAGATAGCATGATGAGGCACCTGGATACAAAAAATCCCGGAGGTAAAATAGCCCCCCGTTCGGATCTCCGGGTGGGGACTGGTTCAGGGGCGTCGACATGCAGAGATCAGAATTTCAAAATGGATTTTTGCAACATACGAGGTTTAAACACGAACATAAATTCAGTGCACCAACACCTGCAATCAAATAAACCTCATGTACTCGCTCTCTGTGAAACTAAGGTCAGTTCATCGACCAGCACAGTAAACTATCTTTATCCTGGGTACGACTTCTATTCCCGATTTAGGCGTAACTTTGGAATCTGTCTTTATGTCAGAAGCGACCTCTCTTGCCAACGAGAAGAGACTCTGGAGCCCCCAAACTTTGATGTTATGTGGTTAAAAATAACGACTCAACCAACCACAAGGTTCATCTGTATCCTCTATCGACCACCAAGTGATACTAACTTTAGAACACTTTTCGCTTCCCTTGCAGACACCATCGATCATTTACAAATTAACTATCCAAATGCCGAAATTGCCATCCTGGGCGACTTTAATGTCCACAACATCAACTGGCTTAAATATTCAAATACTATCGATGAACAAGGTCGTGAAGCCGAATCATTTTCAATCAGTTGTGGCTTAACTCAGCTTATTGACGAACCAACACGGATGCCTGATCGAGACGGAGAGTTTGCCAGTCTTCTTGATCTCTTTTTAACCACCAATCCGGAGATTTATACAGTCAGCGTAAATCCGCCGTTAGGTTCTTCCGACCATAAACTACTTTCGACATCGAGTATTCTACCAATCAATGACAGAGAGGCGCCTAAACCGCGCAAGATTTGGCACTACAAGTCTTCTAAATGGGAATGGAATGGAATATTTTCGAACTTTTCCTTGGTTGGACGTTTGTTTTCGATCCGACGACCCATCTGACTGCGCCAGGGAGGTTTCCGATGTTATTTTGGCCGGTATGGAGGCTTACATCCCTTTTTCGAAGAAATGCCCTTCCAACGGCAAGCCTTGGTTTGACCGAAAATGCAAAGAAGCTGTTGCTTCTAAACATCTTGCATACCGACAATGGCGCGAAAATCCTAACACCATAAATCGTAACACATTTGTTCGTGCCAGGAACAGATGCAAAGAAATTATCGACGAAACCAAGGAGGTACACAATCAACGGATTAGAAACAAACTTCTCGCCTGTCCCGGCAATTCAAGGTCCTTTTGGTCGGTCGCTAACGCAGTTAGTCAAAATTTCACCAAATCCACCATACCACCACTCATACGGCCAGATAATTCTATTGCAACGACACCTGTTGAGAAAGCGAACTTGTTGGCTGAACTCTTTGCTTCACATTCTACTGTCGATTTCCAAGGAAAAACACCACCTACTATTCCCATAGTGCAGTCAAGTATGCCCGATGTTGTCTTCAGACAGCGTATTATGAAGCGTATTCTGATGAAGCTAGACACCAAAAAGGCTTCTGGCGCTGACGGAATACCTGCCATAGTTCTTAAAATCTGTGGCGAGGGAACTAACACCAGTTTTCTGTAGACTTTTCAACCTATCCTACAGAAAGGGAATATTTCCTTCCTGTTGGAAATGCGCTACAGTTCAGCCGATACCTAAAAAAGGCAAGAAGACCTTGCCAAATAACTACCGACCAATCGCACTGCTTTCAATAATATCGAAAGTCATGGTAAAGGCTATCAATCAGCATCTTCTAAAATATCTTGAAGGATTCAACATTATTAGCGTCACCAATATGGCTTTCGTAAAAATAGATCAACGGGAGATCTTCTGACTTATGTAACACATGTTTGGAACAATGCAATTGAACACTTTGGAGAATCTCGAGCGGTTGCTCTGGACATACCCAAGGCATTCGACCGTGTTTGGCACGATGGGCTGTTGGCTAAGCTACGTTCTTATGGTATGTCGGAAAAGTTCTGTTTGTGGCTCTCGTGTTTCCTCAGAGAGCGTTCTTTACGAGTGGCAGTCGACGGATTTCTTTCTAACACCTTCACCATCAACGCCGGTGTACCTCAAGGCTCCATACTGTCTCCTACTCTTTTTCTCATTTACATTAACGATCTGCTGGAAAAGACCGAGAATCCAATCTACAGCTTTGCAGATGACAGTACACTTGTCTCTTCATTCACTTTGAACGCTCGGACATCGGCTGCTCAGACGAATATCCGCAGACAGCAGGAAGTCGTTCAACTTAACAAAGACCTGGAAGGAATTCTATCTTGGGGTGACAGTAACCAAGTGGAATTTAACGCTATAAAAACGCAGGCGGCAGTTTATTTTAAAAAAGTTAACGTTGCTGAACCCGACATAGTTATGCCGGGGCACTCCATTCCTCTAACATCGTCACTCAATTTGTTGGGCGTTAATTTGGGAGCAAATATGTCCTGGCATGAACATGTTGCAGGCATAGCAAGGAGAGCTTCTCAAAAGTTGGGAATATTATTTCGAACCAGAAAGCTTTACACTCCACAACAACTGTTAATTCTTTACAAAGCTCAAATTCGACCAACTATGGAATACTGCTCCCATGTTTGGAGCTCCGCTCCCAAACATACACTGCATTTGTTGAATTGTATTCAGAGAAGAGCTGTTCGTCTGATTGGAGACCCGGAACTGACCGTCGGCCTTGATTCGCTGGAACAACGAAGAACGGTTGGCGACTTGAGCCTATTCTACAAGTACTTTCATGGAAAGTGTTCGAAGGATGTGGCCCGCTTAATTCCTCCCAGAGCGGTGCATGTTAGAAGTACACGTCGCGCTAATTCTTCACATCCGTATGAGGTTCAGCTTGTTACTCCCCGTACAACACTTTTCAAGCAGTCTTTTATATGGAGAACATCATCCCTTTGGAATAATTTGCCCAGGACTGTGTTTCCCAACGAGTACAATCTACAGCGATTCAAGAACAACGTGAATCGCCTTCTCCGCACACGTGTCGCTCCTGTAGCGCTTTAGGGACTTCCCTGTAGCACGTGTGCTAGACCCATAAAAAAAAAAAAAAAAATATATATATATATATATATATATATATATATATATATATATATATATATATATATATATATATATATAAATGTAAAGAAATGCAGAGTCGGTTTAATTGGGGAAAATTTGTTTTAACTAATACTTAATTTTATGCCGCTAACATTATGAAACAGCAAGATGGTTTTGCTAATTTTTTTCGTAGCACAAATATGTCTTTTTAATTTTTGAACAAAATACCAAACACGATGCAAATCTGCAGCGATAACTTAAATCACAAATTTTTATCTTTTACTTTATTTTAACATTACAGAAGTTTTATCCATAATACAAATATAACTCGACGATCACCTCTCTCGGGAAGGCAATGGCCAACTACCTGTAGTATCATGCCTAGTAAAGCCCTCTCACTTTGGCCGTTCGAAAACCGGGATTAAACTGTAGGTCTCCTTTGTCTGTGGAAATACTTAAGAAAGCATTAACCACAGGCAAAAGCTGAAGGGTCGCCTATACGTTTATATATATACATATATATATATATATATATATATATATATATATATATATATATATATATATATATATATATATATATATACCAAACACGATGCAAGTCTGCAGCGACAACTTAGATCACAAACTTTTATCTTTTACTTTATTTTTACTTATTTCACTAAAAATCACAAAAAAAACATTACAGAAGCTATATCCATGATACAAATATAACTCATTCTTCTCCATTCTTCAAATATTTATTAACTTAGAGCTGAAAGCTTCAAAAATACTACTGAATATAATTAAAAAAATTAACTTGCTTTGTATACGCTCCAAACGAAAGTCATGTTAAAAAAGTAACTACTTAGGAGCTTGTAAAATTAACATTTCATTCTGGATTGTTTCCTTAAATTAATAAACTCGCTAAAAAAATAGGGAACGAGAAGCAAGAATTTAGTTTTACTAAAAGAAGTACCGTAATTTTTTATTCTAGTACTTCTTCCCAATTTATTAGACGCATTTCCAAGACCGTCGAAAGAATTTAACAATTACGCTAAGTTAGGTAATATAAATTACTGCATTAAAGATATTATCCAACTAATTTTTAGCCTAAGACTGGGATATAATAATTCTTTTAGAAGAAGAAGCTCGAGTAAACAAATAAATGAAGAAAGATTTATATGTTTGTCTTTCTGATAAAAAAAACGAGTTTGCAATTTTACAAATGGAAATCTGTAAACATATATCGTCTGCTGGATGTTTATTGAACCGTTTACATTGTTTTATGTAACTAAGCTAACATATCTTGAGAATTCGTTAAAATTTTATCTGAATATTTAAATTTATATTGTGTTATTTCCAGAAATGTATAAAATAACAAAAATATACATATAAATACTACGGCAAATACAGTAATGAGAAATTATTTCTGAAGGGGATCTTCATGAAAGAGAGTCATCAACAAATGCGTTGTATTTGCGGAACGTGTATTTCTAACATACAGAATTTATTCTAATGTTTGTATCTTTGTGAAATCATATAACTTCCTGTTTTCTGATAATTACATGAGCAGCGCCCCGACGAGACAGAGAATGATGAAGTGACACAGCTATCGACTGAATTGTTGGTATTTTTCAGCAGAAGACTAAGAGAACGTATTGAACCCTACGGTATACTGGCGTTGATAAAGATTGCAGAGCAATCATTCAAGTCTCTTCATTATAGCCTGCCACGTTGCGGCGCCACTTTGTAGCCTAGCACGTTGGAGCGCTGTTTTATATAGCCTCTAGTTGCGGCGTCATTTTATAACGTCTCTTTTGCGGCGCTATTTTGCCCCTTATGTATATCTTAATTTTTAAAAAAGAATTGAGTGGATACTAATACTGATAGAACAAAAATTTAAATATAAGCTAGCTCGTTTTTTTTTACTTGTAGAGAATATGGATAAGAGAAAATTTTTGTATGTCTTTTGAAAATAGTCTCTATAGTTGTTCAAAGCTTAGTTGTTCTGTTTGGGCACCATTCATTTTAGAATAAAAAGAATCTAAGTTCAGCTCGAAAAAACGAAAAAATACTGAAGAGTTATTTAGTTGTTGAAATAAAATTAATTTACGTACAACCGTTGCGTCCTGAAAGAAAGAGCAGGAGTTTAGTGAGACACTTTACATTTAAATAAAGAAGGGTATATATATATATATATATATATATATATATATATATATATATATATATATATATATATATATATATATATTAACAAAATAAAAATTCCTACCTTTATTAGACTCTTAAAATTACATCTACTAAATAAAAACCTCTTAGGCTATGAGAGTGTACCCATTTAAACTAGAGTTTTATGAATTACTGATCCTAAGAGTAAAAAAAAGACTTTTAAAAAAAACTATCTAAAAGTTTGTGAAATTAACTTCGCGGATTTCACGTATTGACTTAGTTGTTGGAAACATACTTGTAGACAGGAAGTGAGATATTTAAATTAGTGTTCTTATGACTTACTGGTTGGCTTCTCCTCGTGGGTTTTCCATAAGCTGCTTGGCATCTCCTAGTGAGATTCTCATCGAAAATATTGTCTCAGCCGCCACTCACTTAATCGCATTTAGGTAGCTAATCATTTTCTGGGGGAATGTTAGAGAGGCAGTGGCCAAAAGAGGAATAGAGCGGGAACAGGCAAGACGAGCCACACAGGATAAAAAGAGGTGGAAGGAAATATGGAACAGATAAATATAGAATAACTCAACTCAACGGGCCTTATATCCCTAAAGGAGTAGAAAGGCATTAAGGATTAAGTAAGCAAAGCTTAGGATGAGCAGAATATTTTAAGATTGGAGAGAGGCATCAAACTTGAGATCTATTAACAACACCCACTTGATGCTAAAAAAAGTCGTTATTGCACTACGGCATGACGGAAGAAAAAAACCACTACGGTATACTGGCGGAAAAAGCCGTTACTGCATCACAGAGGAAAAAGCCGCTAAAAATTCGAAATAGCTGCTTAAATATCTTTGCCCCTTCTCCTTGGGTCACTTCCGGCACACAAATTTCGACGCATTCAATGCGAACTAAGTAAGTCAAGTCGGCAACACACGTTACACAATGCCGATTTAAATTAAACAGTTCAAAAATTTAAACTCACTGCTTAACTGAAATTAGCAAGTTTACATTAATTATTGATAGAAAAACAGTATTGTAACATGATCTTAAAATCTAGGAAAAAATTAATGTTACACCATAATGCTCAATTGCGTTATTCCAAAGTAGTTACGGGCTACTAATTTAATGCTGTATCCGTCCTGGGTTAAATAATTTTTTATGTAACTGATTTTCTTCTCGACAGTTGCGATGAGTTGCATACCGTTAATGCTCTATTTGAAAGCCTTTTTACTATATCATGTTTTAAGTTTTTACAATATTCTTATTAAGAGACGAAGTACTGATCCATGTTCACAAGTTAAATGAGGCAACCATGTATAACTAAGAAGAAACTATTCAGATGGAAATTGGTAAAATAAAAAATCTCCTCAGATAAAACGCACACAGTGTTTAATTAGCGGACTGAATAACGAAAGAACTATTAAAAGCAAATAAAAAATTCGCTCCCATTATTTCATGCCGTAGGCATCACAGAGATTAAAAGAATAGAACAATAACATGGCACGTAGGTGGCGCAAGTACTTTCTCATATACATTCACAAGTTAGTTGTCATACTAAATTATACATCGGGAGAAACATTGTAACAAAAGGAAGTTAAGAAAGCAACAACAATAAAATATAATCCTAAGTATTTTAGAAAAAATGAAGTATGATGAAATTATAAAAAACCTTATGAAGAAAAATATAAAATTAGGATGGGATAAACAGATGTAGAAAATAATATGTTTAATTGACCCAAGTAATTCAATAATGTCCTCTAATGTTTTTTCAATAAACGGAAATTGAAAGTATGTTAAAAAATAAATTCTAGAAACATCAGTCAGTTGTAATTATTATTATTATGTACATTAAAAACAATCTTATTTTTTTTCTGGGTGTTAAAATGTTGAAATATAAAACAAGTAAATATGAGCAAATGAATAAATAAATAAAACAACGTGCGAAAATGTGAGTTAGTCCTCAAAATCAAAACTTAACATTTCGATTTTTCTACACAAACTCTGAGTAAACAACCTCGGTGTATATGTACTGACGTGAATTTTAAATGAACGGAAAAAAACAGCAAAACAAAAAGACTTTATTTACTCATTTTATATCAAGAGGTGCAAAATTTTTAATTATTAATTTTATAATTGTAAATAATTAATAAGCATTGATTATGTTGCTGTAGCTATTACTAAGTTGATTAGTGTCTGACTTATAGTAGATGTTACTAAGTTGATTAGTGTATGGTTTATAGTGGATTGAGTTAGAGTGCCTGTTTATGTGGTACATTTCTTTAAAAAGTCTCCCTTTATAGTTGTTATCGTGAGCTAAAATTTTAATGTTATAGTCAAAAAATAATTTTAACAATTTTAACAACGTTAAAATTTGAGCTCACAACAACTATAAGGGGAGACTTTTTGAAGAAATGTACCACATAAACAGGGACCCCTACTCGATCAACTATAAGTCAGACACTAATCAACTTAGTAATAGCTACAGCAACATAATCAATGCTTATTAATCATTTACAATTACAACATTAATAATCAGAAATTTGCCATCTCTTGATAATAAATAAGTAATTTTTTTGCGGCTTTTCTGTTCATCTGGAATTCACGTCAGTACATATGACCGAGATTGTTTACTCTCAGTTTATATAAAAAAATGGAGATGTTGAGGTTTGATTTCGAGGACTTTTTAATACGATGAAAAATAACATTGTTTTTAGCGTATCTAATGCGTATATTAATATTGTAGTTACTCCTGACAAAGTTATCTAACGATAACGAAATATTGACTATTAAAAAAGAGAAGAATTTTATTTATAGTCCAGACCGATTCCTCATAATCAAACACTTATTTAATTGACGTACGGGCGATAACAGATTACCATTGTGTCTATATGTATATATATATATATATATATATATATATATATATATATATATATATTACAATAGAGGTTTTCACGGATGGTGGAGTGTAATACATTAAAATTCCGGGTTACAATCCGTTCGTCTAACAATGACGACGTTTCGCCAGCAGCAGCGGGAACACTTGAAAATGCCAAATGAGATTTTGGCGAGCGAAACGTCGTGCAAATTCATTGTTAGACGAATGGATTGAAAACCGGAATTTTAATGTATTATATATATATATATATATATATATATATATATATATATATATATATATATATATATATATATCGGAAAATATATATTCAAGAAGAATCAGGTTTGGTTACGGGCACATTCGTAATTAATACGCTGAAACTTGAACACTGAATAAAACCGATATACAAAAACTAGCTCGGATTCAGAAAGCACACGAAAGACAGATGATCGGGATAAAACTTAAAGATAGAAAAAAAAAACAAGTGGATACGTAGCAGAAAGAAAAAGGCAAGAAAGTGGCAATGGGCTGAACATGTGTCACCCACGACTGATGATTGATGGACCAAGCGAACATTAGAATGGAGACCACGAAAACAGAAAAGCAGCATAAGACGTCCCAAAACAAGATGGAGAGATGATATACAGAGGGTTGCGGGCATTGGATAGATGAGAACAGCTGCAAATAGATTGAGATGGAAATTCAGGGGGAAGGCCTACATCCAGCATTGGATATAATTAGGCTTATAATGATGGTGATAGTGATACATGTCACGCGTGAAGATTTTTCTTTTAAAGGCTTTTTCACTTTTTAAGGAATATTCATGCCAAAGTTTTAACATTTAACATAAGTTTTAAATTATTTTTTAATATATTAAATAAATTCCTAATTTCTGATTTTTTTCTGTTAGTCATTTATCAATTCTGTGATTATGTAAATGTTAGAACAATTTTAATAATGCCTCCTTTTTTTGTTGTAATTTTTAATGAATCCTGAAGATGATAACATATTTATCGAAAGCTAGACTATCGCAATAAAGAATCAACAGGCTATTTTTGTATTTTTTGACTGCAGTCCTACTAAATTATCCTCTTCTATATATATATATATATATATATATATATATATACATATATATATATATATATATATATATATATATATATATATATATATATATATATATATATATATATATATATATATATATATATATATATATATTATATATATATATATATATATATATATATATATATATATATATATATATATATATATATATATATATATATATATAATATATATATATACATATATATATATATAATATATATATATATATATATATATATATATATATATATGATATGAAAGAAAATTGTATCGATTTACGATACGGAAACCATGAATCATGAGGAACACAGCTAGAGATAAGGTAACCACAAGAGAATTTAAAAAAGTTTCTCGGCGTCTGTGAGATTCGAACTCACGATCTCTGGTATACACCCCTCAGTTTCAGTTTGAACATCTCTTTATTGTTCAAAGTCTAGTTACAAGGTTACTCACATTTCTGACTATTATAAATACAGTGTCCTTAAGTATTAGTGCACTCATTTATAATTAGGTCCTAGGGCGGTTGCCTCAGTAATTAAACCTGGTGTATATTCTATAGTCGAGAACCAATCCTAATTCAGTAAATAAGCTCAACCTCGAAGCCATCATTTTTACGCTTTTGTCCCTTTGTGGATCTTTATAATACTTGCTAAGAAATACGTAAACCATACAAATAAACTTTTAATAAAAAAAAATGATGACGGTTTAGGGTTTCGAATGCCATGAACTGTCAGAAAAACCCTTGAAGGTAAAGACACAACTACAAGAAATTTGAACAGAATAAATAAATTCTACAAAAAGGAATCCTATAGCTTAAATTTTAAAATATTATAAAAGAAAATCTCGATATGACCCAGTTTGGGTATTTGATCTGTCTCTTCGTATTATGCTTTGCACTAAAAAACATGTTTTCACTGTTTTGAAAATTCGCGTTTAAGCAGAGGGCTTTCGAAACGCTGAAACTATTGATTTAGCAATCCCTGAAAATACATTCTAACGTTTTATTTTAGTTTAATAGGATTTAGTTTTTAAAACTATTAAATATTCATCTCTTTTTTTACATGCTTCCATCATTTTTTGCCACATACTTTACAAAACACAAGGTGTTTGTCAATATTTAATTGTTCATGCAGCATTTTTTTCGTACATTACCATCGAAGAGTGTATAAAAATTAGGTACGTTACATAATATCAGGATGTTCAAATTGGATTTTCCGGTCTCAACACGTAAACTATTATTGCGTTACAATAAACGACAATTCCCTGAAGACCTATGAATGTTTGTCTAACTTGGGGAAAACCGGCGTGTTTAGAAAATATAAAAGCACAAATTTTAATATATGCAATAAAAATAATTGTAGTTTCATTTTTTCATATTTAACAATATCCGTTACATTTATTACTGGCCTCATCAACCGTGCAAAATATTTTTCGGATCTATTTTTTAAAGAGGGGGATTAGAAAAATTACTAGTACTAATAGTTCATGCCCACCAGATCTATTAGAGGACAATTCATCGGCGCTGAAATATTGAGGGGTACAATGGTGCATGCTATTTCACTAATGAAAAACGATACCATGTTCTCAGAAACATTCCGTAAACTCAGTAATGATAATTTAACAAAACTTGTTAGACTTCTTAACATTTATGAAAACTGGGAAAATACCGAAGAACTGGCGGCGCTCTATATTTGTACATCAATTTATCCTGCCAAAAACAGGAAATTCTAAAAAGTGTAAAGACTATCGCTGAAACTAATTGTCTAATTTAATGAGCCATTTTCTTAAACTCTTTTACGCATCATTCCTACAAGGTTGTACAAAAAAATGCGAGGAAATTGGGAAATAATTTAAATAAAAGTGGAGAAAATAGTCAATTAGGAAATTCTAAAAAGTAAAGGCTTAACTAATTGTCTAATTTTGAGCCATTTTCTTAAACTCTTTTACGACACGAAAAAGGTTGTACAAAAAAAGTCAATTAGGATTCTTTCTTCGGTCTCCATATGCTGGTTCAGAATGGCCTCGACAAGAAACAAGATGTATTCGTGTATTTTGTATACTACGAGAAGGTTTTCGACAACGTTAAGCTGGACTTCCTCATAAAATAGCTCCAAGAACTAGGGCTAGATTTGAAAGATATTAGAATCATAGCGGGCATATAGTGGACAATTGAAGTAAAACTTCAAGATGGTAGCACAACAGAAGATTTTGAAATAAAGAAGGAAGTTAGGCAGAGTTGTATTTTGCCACCCATGCTGTTTAACTTGTATGTCGAAAACGCTTTCTTCGAGGCAGTGTCGGAGAATGATCTAAGTATCAAGTGAACGGTGATTCGATATACATCAGATACTCGGATGACATTACCAATCTAGCAGATGGCGCAGACGCTTTTCAGGTATTATTGAAAGCGATACACAAAGCAGGAGCAAATATTAGATTGAACATCAATATAAACAAAATTTGTGATTAGTAGAAACTCAATCCAGAACTTCCTCACTCCTATAAATGGCGAGAATATAGAATAGGTTAGAAAGTTTAGATAGCTGGAATTACCAACCTCCAGATATGGAAATTTCTTTGGAGCAAAAATGTCCATATGTCCTAGTTTCTATTGATAAGACATTCACTTCTAGTGTCTAATCAATTTTCCTTTGCTATTAACTAATATATTCTAAAATTTTACAGGTGCCGAATCTACCTAGGGGCCTTTTAAGATTATAACACGCTGTATTTATTGTTCTTTGTACCCTTTCATTATAAAAAGGTAAAAATATTATGATATTATTATAACTTGACGCAATTGGTAACAGTTACAGGAGCCCACATACCAAGCAACGAAGATACCTTTCTATATAAAATGGTAATGTAGAAACGAATGATATTTATGTTGTTTCATAGGAACACAAGAGCAAAAAGAAATCATACAAAGTAATAGTACGAGGATGGATTGAAAAAAGTTCACGGCCTCGCCAAAAAATAATTATAATATTTTTATTATAGTACCCTCAGTAAGTTCATACTTTCTTTGGTTGTCATAGTGTAAAATTTTGTTGCTCTAGAATTTGTGGTTTTTACATTAGAACGAATTTAGTGAGACCAAGTGCAGCGTTTTTGAAAAAATGGAAAAAATTGAACAACGTACGGTCATCAAGTACCTGTTTAAAAAAAGATAACACCAAAGAAGACCCACGATGTTATAAAAACAACACTAGGGGAATCTGCTCCTCGTATACCACTGTGAAAATATGGGTTGCAGAATTTAAACGTGAATGATGAGAGAGCATCGAGGATGACCCTCTCTTTCCGGCCGGCCCACGATGTCTACGACTGAAGAAAAACATCGGCAAAGTGTGTGATCTCATATTGAAAGACCATATATTAACTATCAGGAAGATTGCAAACACTATAGGCATCTTGTATAAACGAACATAAAACATCATTGCCAACGAACTCAGATTTTCTAAGGTTTCCGCTAGGTAGGTCCCAGATTGCTTTCAATTGAACAAAAACAAATTCGACTCACGATTTCTCTCGACTGTTTGGAGATGTTTGAGGCTGATCCGCAAGATTTTCTTAACAGGTTTGCGACAATGAACGAAACCTGAGTTCACCACCATACTCCAGAGTCAAAACAACAACGCAAGCAGTGGAAAAATCTGGTGAATCTACCCCAAAGAAAACGAAGACAATTCTGTCGGCTGGAAAAGTAATGGCGTCAATTTTTTGGGTTGCTTAAGGTGAACTATCTTCCGAAAGGCGAAACAATAAACTCGACTTACTATTACATCCTTTTACATCGTTTACGTCAAGAAATTAAAGTGAAACGCCCAGGATTACTGAGAAAGAAAGTTTTGTTCCATTAGGACAACGTCGCGTTAACACGTCTGTTGAGTCTATGGCTCAAATTCGTGATTGTGGTTTCGAATTGCTGCCCCATCCTGCTGATTCTCTTGATTTGGCACCTTCAGACTTTTATCTATTTCCAAATGTAAAAAAACACCTCGGTGGCTAGAAATTTTTATCAAATGAAGAAGTCGAAGCTGCAGTTAACCAGTATTTTTTTCAACAGATGTGGAAGCTTTGGAAAGAAGGTGGAAGAAGTGCATAGAGCTAGGTGGATTACGACGATAATTAAAAATATTTTTGTACGTATTTTATTTTGTTTTTTTGTCTAGGCCACGAACTTTTCAATCCATCTCGTACACACCTGCACTATATTCAATGCGTAATCAGATTCAATTAACCGTACGCATTTTGTCACAGACAATGTTGCCCGAAGACCTTAAACAGTAGTGCTAAGGTCGGATTTACTAAAATACACATACTATATTTCTACAGCTTTACCTGAAGTAAAGAAATTTAAAAAAAATTTTTAAACAAAATCCGAATTTCGTTTTTATTATCTGGCTAGTCGAGAAAAAGTTATTTTTCACTGCGCTCGGTAAATTCTCTTATGTAAATTCCCACAAGGCCTTGGCAAAATATATTAGGTGTTTAACAACCATAACTTTATGCGTTTTAAAATTTTATTGCGTTTTTCGTTGTTAAATTGCTCACATTTTCAGAAAAGATTGTTTGATATAGTGTCTCCGAAAGAAAGTATTTTTTGCATGCTTTATTAAATTACTTTTTATGAACTTTTAAATTTTGGAGAAAGAAAAGAAGATAAAATACAGTAAGTATGTATTTATTTAAAAGTTTTTTACGTCATTTAACGGTAAAGGATTGCCATTAAAATGCTAATGATTTAGTAGTTCGTCTAGTCGCCATCAGCGTCGATGATCGTCTGGCATCTTGGGAGCATTCTTTCGACGAGATTTTTTCCGTATTTTTGAAACCAAGATCTTCAAATTGTCCAAATTTGCCGTGACAGTTGCTTCACTGTGTACACCTTTTTACTACGAAACTTTTACTTGATCTATGACCACTCGTTCTCGATTGTATTTGCATCGGACGACTGGGATGGCCAATCTAGAGTGGCGATACCGGATTCCCTTTTCCTCTGACTACACGTTTTACTCTAATGTTTGGAGTCGTTATCCTCTTGAAAAATGCACTTCTCATTTTTATCGAAAAATTACCGTTTGGCAGTCGGTACTATTGTCTTCTTTTAAATCTGGAGTAGCCCAGTCGTCGGAGGCAAATTCTGACGAAAAGCTCTCATTAAATGTTAACAGGCTGCATGTCAAACAGGTTTTTTTTGGACGTAGAATACGATAAAAAAAATTGCTGCTCTAAAGTGCTACGCTAAGCCTACAAAATCAATAATAAAATGAAAAAATCGTTTTTTCGAAAAAATAAAAAATATCGAAAACTAATATCACCACTTGAAAGAGCGGGAAATTTTACAGAAGAAATAGTATATAGATTATTTTTTTTTAGTTTTACCGTAGTTTTAAAAAATTATTAATTATTAAAATGGCTGGTTTAAAACCCCTTCAATTGTGGGGGAATCATGCTTCCAACCTCATTTATGATTAAATTAGCGTTTCGGTATACGTCAAATATTTTGAAATTAGCTACTAAGGGGTTTCTTGGAGTGCTGAATTAAGAATCCTAAGACAGATTTAAGAAATTCAAAATAACGGATCGAATATGATGGCGAGAGAGTACGTAATTCATTTAATTTCTTCAAGTAATTTAGAATTTTTGTGTTTTCAATAACTGTTTTCTTCGTACCTGGATACTTGAATGAAATATAAATAGTTTATACTTAAAGCTCAGAATTTTATCTTTCATTTCCCATTGTATGATTAATAATAAGGAAAAAATTCGTTTAACATGAATACTTTCTTAAGAACAAAATGACAAAAAAAGAGAAAGTTATTTTTTAAGTTTTTAATGATTTTCTAATACCAAGTATAATTTTAACTGCGACTAAAAAAAAATTGTCCAGTTTTCTTGACCATTTCGTACCGCTTTGAATGTAAAATTGCCGGCGGCGCACTACAGCTGGCAAATTTTCATATTTTAGAATTCTAATTTTTAAATAACACAGACAATGTAGGTATTTTTAGTTATTCTTATATTGAAACATAAGGTATAATAATGATATGTGCATACGGATTTTTTTTTTTCAATACTATATTTTATTAAATAACCGGTCAAGGGCAAGTTGAACTTGCGCAATTAGTGTTTCGTACGTTTGATTGCTTTTAAAATAAAAAATGTTGTAACGGAAGTATAAAATGATCAGTGACTTCACAAAACACACCCCAAATGAGTTCTCAACAAAGTTTATTTTCAATCTTTACTGAAAATTGATGACCTTGAAATTTCTGGTTTTTATATACCAGATAAATTATTACAGGTAATGCACTCGTGATAATTTTCGTTCAATCTACACCCCCTGGGAATATTCGAGAATTTTTTCAAAATTTTTTGATAAGTACTTTTCGAGATATTTCACCCCCCAAAACTAACCCCTTAAGTCAAAATTTAACTTTCAAACTCCATGGCTCTGATGAGGCCATCAATTTCCATATTATTACCAAATTTCAACTTTCTATGACAAATAGTTTCAGAGAAAATCGGGTGTGAGAGACGGACAGACGCACAGACAGACGGACAGACAGACACCGAAGTGATCTTATAAGTGTTCCGTACGGAACACTAAAAATTATGCAAATAAAAATTTCGCACTTAAACTTAAAGTTTTAGAAATTATAAAGCAACAAAAATAAAAACTATAAGTATCATCGGAAAGCGAAAGTAGCCTCTTCAAAAAGCTACCTTTTAGTTTTTTTTTACGCTCTGAAAACAAGTAATATCGATTAACCTTCGAGCGGTGTACGAAGACTTTCAAATTAACCTGTTTTGGCGCGCTAACTTTTTGAATCACCTATCCGAATTTTTAATAAAATCTCACGCTATTATAAAAAAATCTGGAAAAAAAAATCGATACACTATTTTTTTGTAAAACTGTCCGCTCTTTCACATGGTGCTATTAGTTTTTTAGTTTCTTTTTTATTTTTCAATTACCGAAAAACCAAATTTTTTGATTTTATTTTGGATTTTGTGGGCTTAGCTTAAATCAAACTTTAGCAAACTTTTTTTTATCGTATTCTACATCCAAAAAACTACCTGTGTACTAAACTGCAGCCTGTTAACATTTAATGAGAGTGCTCAAAATCCCTGACGGGCGTACTAGAGCATTTTTTTAACGTTCAAATTGTAGAGATACACATTCCCCAAACCCTTTTTCCGAAAGACATCCCCAAACATGTATCTTCATAGGGTGTTTCATGGTGTGCTGGAATCAATAGGTTAGTAGAAATTAACCAGGTCTTGGGGCGATAACATAACCCCAAAATGAAGTTGCATCGGAAAAAATTACATTGCTCCTGTCTCGACCTATTTTTTCCTCTACCCACGTGACCCGCCTCTCTGTGTGTTTTTCGCTCAGCAATGATTTCTCAACAGAAGCCAGAGTATCAGATTTCAGGTTTCTAGTCATGAAAAAGAATGTTCCTATTTTTTAGTTGTAATTTTAACTGAACAGACATATACAAACAAACTACAAAAAATCGAAAGCTTCCCTATAAATAATTATTGGCCGCAAATTATAATTAAAATGTTTTTAGAATCTAAAGAAAAAAAAAAAAAGTGAAAAGAAAAAGAAAGTGCAAAGTTTTATATGTGGCGTTGAAACTACCCCACATTAAGTTTTATTTTATGGGAAAGATCAGAGCTTTGCTGCAGAATTGCCATCAAAATAAAGACCGTTTTTTAAGCTGGTATCAACGCAGGATCAGTTCGGATGGAACATGTCATAAGAAAGTTATCTCTTCAAGGCAAAAGCATTGCGATCCAGTATTTTCAGATATTTTTTCATGAGGATTTTTTATAAAAAAGGCTTTCAAATAAATAATACATTGTCTTTTCTACTGAATGTTTATTTTTCTTATGGTATTGTAAAAGAAAGTTATGTTTATTTAATGTAAACAAATACTATCGTTTCTTAAACGTGTTTGTTATGATGAATATATATCAAATCATGAAATTGTTCAGATATTAGGGACGTTTTTTTACAGAACTGATATATTTTACACGAAACTTATCATGTTGACTGATCTTTTGAAATTTTACCCGATACTCGACAATAGTACAAAAAAAATGAAAAGTATGTATATAAGAAAAATTTCATAAAAGACAGAGTTTGCACTCGTATGTCTTATTGTAGAAAATAAAAGTTGCTAAATAAAGAAATTTGCGGACAAAAGCACAGTATGCACTTTTCTGCAAGATAGGGAGCAAGGCTTAAGCTCTCAATCTTACAAAGTAAATAAAAATGGAAATTTCTATTACAGAAAAAAATCTAGCAACTATTGCTAAAGGCGGGCCATATATTTATATATATATATATATATATATATATATATATATATATATATATATATATATATATATATATAGGATAATATCCTATAAATATAGCTTAATATACACTAGTGAGCGAAAAAATCGACTGAAACTATTTGGCTTCATTTAACACGGATCCTAGAATTTAGTGTTGATACATTTTTTACGGAATTTTAATGTCATTTGAAAGCACATTCTATTATCTTTCTGATACCAAATTCCATAGCATACCTCATGCCTTTTACTGTTTAAAATGATTGAAAGGGGAATCAAGGAGAACAAGGATTGAAAATTAAACAAATTTTAAGTTCAGTTTATCAATAAAAAACAAAGTCAATATTTTGTATTACCCCCCTAGCCCTCGTGTAATGGAGCAGTTAACAGCCATAACATGCATTATCATTCAACAGTTTTTTTTGGGTCCGGAAAGTTCAAAACCAAAACCATTGGTCGCTTAATATATTATTAGTGTATTAAAAACAAGGATAAAAATTGAAAAATTCAAAATAAATCGAAAACTATTAGAAATAGGTATATGACATACTTCATAATTGTTGAAGAGTTTTTTTAAAATCTATCAGAAAAAATAATAATATACAGAAGTGTGCCATTTAAAAATTTGAGATTTTTCAATTTAAAAATAGTTGAAATGTATAAATTTATTTTGAACATCCTGAACTAACCTAAACTAACTCAAATTTCTTTACATATATCTTTTTTTTCATCTCTATAGAACGCTCGTACCAACTATGAATATTCCACCCTCAAAAACAATGGCGCTACTGGCAATTTTTTTACAAAACTGAAAACTAGTATTTTTTAAAAAAAAATGAAATATTAGAAAAACTACTAGGTTTAGGTATATAACATTATTTAATAAAAAAAGTTGTAAAATTTTAGGCAGAATATAAAAATAAATTAGAAAATAGGAAGGTTCATTTAAAAAAACATATGTTATATCGGCTACTACACTTTTTTGAAGTACCCTGTATACTCAAAAATAATTTTAAACTGTGCACCTTAACATTCCTTAAAATTACTGTATTTAACATTTTTTCGTCATTCCCGAAACAAATGAGATAATGAACTTTACTCTTCGTTGATTCACACTATACATTACACTAGAGTGATCGGATCTCATAGAGGGGGAAAAAAATGTCGGAATCTTGTTCGTCTGGACCCCACAAAACGATTCCCTTTTCCAGATATTAAGATAGCCGAAATTTGAGCTCGATTAAACGACGTTAACCCGCTCGTCGCTCAAAGTTTGAAAAATCCAAATTTTGGGCCGAAAAGCTGACATATGGAGCCATAACTCCAGAACGGTAAGTAATAGAAACACGCTTAATATCTCAAAAGAAAGCTAATGTTGTTCTTCAAAATTTATATTCTATATATAATTGTTGTTATTTTAAGTCAAACCGAGTTAGAACAGCCTTTTAGGTAGCCCCAAAAACGTGACCTGGTACCACTAGGAGCATACTTCGTATATTTTGTTAATTAAGTGATAAATTTTTGCTTTTTTTGGTATATTTTTTGAGTTTAAAAGTAGAAATATAATAAAAAACAAGTAATACTGATAAGTCTAATGACATTTTTATTTTAAAATATAAAAATTAGGTATATAATACATACAAAACAGACCGCTCACAGAAAAGATACAGACGTAGTACCTACATGAGTTGATAAATTTACATAGTTATCTACGTCATTATTTTGAGGCCAGGTGTTTGGATGTTGTCTTAGGAAATCTGTTTTTTATATTAAATTGGTCAAAGAATGTAAACGTTTTTTTGGTAAGTAAATTTACCAATCCTCCATCAACTACCTCTTTTAAGTTTTCTTTCCTAACTTTTGGATTTACAACCCTAGCGTGCTGTGATGGTTCATCTGTGCTACTGAGCAATTTATTAGCCATTAACAACTTTTCATCGTCTGTAATGGTGGGATCAAAAAATCCCACCAACTTTGCATTCAAATACCACAAATGGTTCGAAAATTTGGTCAGGGCTATTTCTGCAATGTCGTTGTCACATTCTTTATAGTCAAACAGACTATGCAAAATACCTAAATCTTGCTTTGGTGCAAGATGAGCTTTTGGAGCATTGAACCAAGCTTTACAATAAATTTTAGCTAGGAAAAGAGAAATGGCACGCACAGAACTTTTCTTCTTCTTTAGACATCTTAAATTGACGACGAAAAATGAACATTTTTAAGCAGTAAATAGCCTTTTGCCATCCACCTAGCGTGATGAATGGCTCCTGGAGTTCTAAAACCCACAACATTGCCGTCTAGTGATCCAACAAATACGAGAACCAACTTGCAATAGCTCCTTGTATTCATCTCTGGGGTGGCTCTCAGTTAATTTGGTCTCGAATTCAGCAGTAACATTTGCAATTACTTCTGGAGTTAGCTGCTTTTGTATTAGATTGTCACTGATACCTGTGTCGTATTTTCCTTTGTCTATCTTGGGCCACGCAGTGAGGAATCTCTTGAAAATGTCTGGATGAGGTCCAGTGGTTAATCCCATTTTTGTGTCGAATACGCCTCTTAACAGAATTTCCAAGAGATGGTGACGGCAAGCTAGGTATAACAATTCTCTTCCTAACATTTGCTCCAATATGACGCATGCTCCTTTGAGTCTTCCCGTGTTGGATGCTGTAGTGTCGAAGCACATCGCCTTGACGGTGTTGAGAAGACCCCATTCATGTAGGCATTCATATACGGCTACGGCTTGCTCCTCTCCAGAGCTGTTTGCTGTTTACAGGAACTCCCAGCAGCTGTTCCTTTTCGCCATATGAAATAGCTATAGCTATTCACTCACATTGTTCATTTTTTTAAAACACCCGGTTAAAAGTTTACCGTCCCAATGGACAACCACGGGCTCTTTTTCAGGAATGTTTACTTTATCAAAAATGTTTTTATTATATTGTTCTCTGAACATTTGCCTTCTATCATGTAATAAAGTTTTCGAGGACTTTGTACTCAAGAGGGTCAAGGTTTAGTGCTTCTAGAGTAGCTATTAAAATTCTCGTGGCATTTCTGTCGGATACCTTACAAATGGACAATTTTATGTTTAAAATCTCTTTAACGCCCCTTGCAAATGAAACTTTCATCTTCTTGCTCTCAGATGGTCCTGGATCTTCTGCAGCTTCTTCAGGGATGTCCATTTCCTCCAAGCTCTCAAATTCCTGGTAGATGCTGTCCTCTTCAGTGTCTTCTTCTCCTTCTTCGAACTTGTCTTCATCATCCGTCTCTAAGAAGCAACAAAAGAAAGAGAAAAAAAAAGACTATAAAAACTTGTCGTTTTAGCAGAATAGTAATAATACATAGGTACTAAATTACCTACTTCTAATTATCAAAAGGTATTATTTAAAAAATATAAACTCAATCATAAAGATGCCAAATCATGCTCTCATGTACAATTTTCTTTCAATTATAATGAAACTATTTACTTATTTGTTTATCTATTTTTTAGAATACTAATAATAAAAAAAAACTCACCAATATCAAAAGTTGCTTCTTGGATTTGTCGGTTCATTTTTGCAAGTTCCTTTTGCACCTTGATTTCTTCAGCTCGAGACAACTTGAGATCCACTCCAGTCATGGAACCTGGGTGGCCCTTCTGCCTCTGTTTCACGAGAGAAACGCCTTATCTTCTTCCGATTTCATCAGAGCCAAGGCATCTTGTTGAGCAATATCAAAGAGATCATCCAACTTTTCAACAAACTGTTTAAATTTGTTCTTGGCCGTTTTTCGATGTTTTCTTCCGGTCTTTTTGAAGGGTTCTCCACTCGGCGTGAAGTTTTTTTTTTTTCCAGCTTAGTAATTGCATCTTGCTCATGCTTAGTCGGGATTCGAGCTTTTTCCCAAAAATGAACACTTCTCGTATTGTAAGTTTTGCTGATTCTCTTACAGTTAATTTCACAGTACGTAAATTATAAAATAAAGCACACAAAACTTGACGATTTGAGGGTAGTTTACAACCGGTGATCTGGTGAATGGGATAGCCGACAAGAAATATTTTATCCTTGGTCCGGCTTTGTACACCTGATGTGGATGCCATTTCAGAGGCCAA
The DNA here is from genome assembly GCA_019049505.1 of Pachyrhynchus sulphureomaculatus. NCBI lineage: Eukaryota > Metazoa > Arthropoda > Insecta > Coleoptera > Curculionidae > Pachyrhynchus > Pachyrhynchus sulphureomaculatus. Next base: position 164,087,004 of record CM032454.1, on the reverse strand, counting down.
TAGGTAAATAACAGTTAACTTGGAAAATGAAACAAAATATATTGCAAACTTTAATTTCAATAAAATGTTTTCAAATGTCTTTTAAAATAATACTATAATAGTTATAAAAACAATAACACACACACTTGGAAAATTAAAAAAAAAAAACGTTAAAATATCTTCACTAGATAATTGTTCGATCTAACCAGCTCAAAGGCACTTTAGAAACTAAACTGAATAAATAAAAGTAAAATCACCATCCCTAAAATAGAAATTAGATTCACCCTCCTTTTTACCTGTCAAACGGGTCTTTCTTTGGTAAACTAGTCAGGTAATCCCCATATAATAAAAGATTAAATTTGAACAAAAGGCTCTTTATGTTTGAAAATTGAGTTCCAAAATACTTTTTTAACAAAAAAAATGTTAATTCCGAGACACATTATGTAAAAAACCCGTAAAATCCTTAGAATACTCCCAAACTGGCTCCTACTGGTACCAGGTCACGTTTTTGGGGCTAAAGACTGTTGTAACTCGCTTTGACTTAAAATAACAACAATTATGTATAGAAATATAAATTTTGAAGAACAACATTAGCTTTCTTTTGAGATATTAAGCGTGTTTCTATTATTTACAGTTCTGGAGTTATGGCTCCATATGTCAGCTTGTTGGCCAAAAATTTGGATTTTTTCAAACTTTGAGCGACGAGCGGCACTGGTTAACGTCGTTTAATCGAGCTCAAAAATCTCAATATCTGGAAAGGGGAATCGTTTTGTGGTGTCCAGACGAACAAAATTCCGACATCGATTTTTTGCGGTCACCCTAATATACACATATCAATAGCCTAGAAGTAATACTAAAAG
>CM032454.1:164079644-164086065 GCA_019049505.1 Pachyrhynchus sulphureomaculatus | reverse complement strand
GGAGGGGCATTTCTTCGAAAAAGGGATGTGAGCTTCCATACCAGCCAAAATAACATCGGAGACCTCCATGGCGCAGTCAGATGGGTTGTCGGATCGAAAACAAATGTCTATCCAAGGGAAAATTTGAAAATATTCCATGAGATCTTTCCATTTAGCAGATTTGTAGTGCCAAATCTTGCGCGGCTTAGGCGCCTCTCTGTCACCGATTGGTAGGATACTCGATGTCGAGAGCAGTTTATGGTCGGAAGAACCTAAAGGCGGATTTGCGGTGACCGTGTAAATATCCGGAGCAAACTCTCCGTCTCGATCAGGGATCCGTGATGGTTCGTCAATAAGCTAAGTTAAGGCACAACTAATTGAGAATGATTCAGCTGCACGACCTTGTTCGTCGGTAGTGTTTGAATATTTAACCCAGTTGATATTGCGGATATTAAAGTCACCCAGGATGGCAATTTCGGCACTTGGAGGTTAACTCTTTATATATGAAAATTATAAAAAAATTACTAAAAATATCACGAGATTTCGGGCATAGCCTAAACCCAACCTTAAGATAAACAATGGGGCAAGCCAGGATTATTCGCATTTAAGGTTTAAATTCCGGCCGCCAAGCCCGCATACCTATTTGGATCTGCGGATTATGTAGCTGATTTACTTAATTAAATTACAAGGATTTTTTGGCTTATTTTTAATTATGTACAATTTTAAGTTATAACATAAAATTTTAGTCTCCTGCCACATAACAAGGTGTAATTTTTAATACTAATTATTTAGGAAACAATGGATGCATTTTTTTTAAAATCTGAATTGTTTTTCTGATTGTATTGACCCATAAACTTGTGAGATGCAACCGGGGTAAAATCAACTTATCAAAGATATTCCAAAAAAAAAATTCTTACAATTTCTACTTCATTTTTATGAATAAGTTATAACGTTACTGTTAAAGGCACTTCTTATTTTTATTATTCGTTTACATTATTATCATTTAAAGAAATTTGAATTTTGTTTATCCATAGAAATTTGATTACTCGAAGTTGTTTGTTTTTGATGTTTTTTTACGGATCAGGATCGGAAAGGTTAAGTTATATTAAAAATTAAGTTAATTTTGCTAAATATCATTCGATGTCAGGCTTAAATATGTATCATTTCCTCATGACGTAATGCTTAAGCCACAAAAAGAATTGGCTGTAAAAATCATCATACTAGTTTGAAAAGACGAGGGTAGATAGATAAGTAGTAAATCCTACGAAATGGGTGGAAGTTTTATTAAGTGGCATGGCTGTTGGTAAGCGTGATTCTTGTCACGGTTGTGTTCAAAGAGAAGCAATGTGCGATTATTTGTTGGCGCTATCGTGGACTGCGGCCAAGATGGAAACTGAACTGAGAAAAGTTCATGGGGACTCTGCATCAGCAATCAAGACCATTTATTACTGGATAAATAAATTTACACGTGGCCTACGAGAAATGGTCGATAAAATGCATGGTATCATGTTGGAAGGTCGTCGCATTATGCTTCGCAAGATTGCTGAGATGGTAGTCATCTCATTGAACGGGTACGTAATGTTGTAACATTCATTTTTTCCTAGATTTTAAGATCATGTTACAACACCGTTTTTTTTTTATAATTTATATTTTTTTACATTTTTATATTTGATTAGGCAGTGAGTTTAAATTTTTGAGCATTGTAACTTAAAGCAGTGAGTGTAAATCTTTGAACAGTGTAACTCAACCGTGTGTAACGCGTGTTGCCGACTTAACTTATTTTATTTACATCGAAGGTGTCTGATTATAAGGAAGATGGGCATCATTGGTACTTGTCTATCAAGTGTAAGGCGCGAGTTTAACACTCCCGTCTCATTCTGCGTTCCGGAAGTGAACCACTTTAAAAACTTCACTTTGAAGAAGGGGCAAAGGTTATATAAACGTCCATATGGAATTTTGAAGGGCTTTTTCCTCCGTTTTACAGTAACGGCTTTTTTCTCGGCCATGCCGCAGTGGCTTTTTCCGCCAATATACCGTAGTGGCTTTTTTCTCCAGCACACCGTAGTGGTTTTTTATTTTCTCCGTTTTTTTATCACCAAGTGGGTGTCGTTTCTAGCTCTCAAGTTTAAGGCCTTCTTCCGTTCTTAAAATATCCTATTTATCCTCAGGCATTTCGGGTCAAAAAGTGATTAGCTACTCAAAAAAGAATAGGAGAGTAGTGGCTGCGACATTATTTTTGATGAGAATCTCACCAGGAGAGGCCAAGCAGCTTATGGAAAACCCACGAGGAGAAATCATTCGATAAGTCAGTAGTACACCAGTTTAAATATCTCACTTCCTGTTTACAAGTGTGTTTCCAACGACTATTCAACACGTGTAATCCGCGGAGTTACTTTTGCAAACTTTTAGCTCGTGTTTTTTTAAAACCCTTTTGTTTTTTTTACACTTACGATCAATAATTCACAGAACTCTAGTTTAAATGTGTACACTCTCATAGCCTAAGGGGTTTTTATTTAGTTAATGTAATCTTAAGAGTGCAATATCTGCAATTTGCAGCGATTCAAGAACAACATGAATCATTTTTTCCGCACACGTGTCGCTTCTGTAGCGCTTTAGGGACCTCCCTGCAGCATGTGTGCTAGACCCATAAAAAAAAAGATTTTTATTTTGTCAATATGCTTTTCCCTGTGTTAATGCAGCCTTTTACTGAAATACCCGATCTTTCTTTCAGGACACAAAGGTTGTAATATCTTATTTTAACAACTAAGTATTTTATCATTTTTGAGTTGAAATTAGATTCATTTTATTCTAAAATGAATGGTGCCCAAAAAAAATAAACATTACAATCAAGCTTTAAATAACTATAAAAACTATTTTCAAAAGACATACAAAAATTATCTCTTGTCCATAATCTCTCCAAACAAAAACGAGCTAGCTTATATACCTAATTTTTGATCTCTCAGTGTTAATATCCACTCAATCCATTCTTAAAAATTAAGATATACATAAGGGGCAATATAGCACCGCAAAAGAGACGCTATAATGTCTTGCATTAAGTTCTAAGATTGAAAAAGCTGTATGCGCAATGAGTGCCGCGTTTGTTAAGTCCAGACCAAAAACGCACGTCGAATAATATTCCAAAATCGTATTTGGAAAAGTTTCAGCGTAATTTAAAGGCATCTTTTTGTGACTATAGATGAAACGTGGATCAACCATTATACCCTGGAGACAAAGCGACAGTCAAAACGGTGGATTGGCGATGATGAAAATGCACTAAAAAAAGCGAAAACAGGTTTATCTGCGGGAAAAGTGATGGCAACTACTCACAGGGTATCATCATGTTTGAGTTTTTAGAAAAAGGTAAAACAGTAACTAGCTCTTATTACGCACCGTTATTGAACTGTTTGTATGATGAGTTGAAACAGATGCGACCAAAATTAGCATTCAAAAATGTAATTCTTTACCAGAGCAATGCGCCTGCTCACACATCAGCTGTTGCAGTGGCAGAAGTGCATGAGCTGGGCTTCAAAATAGTTCCGCAACCACCCTTTTCCCCAAATTTGGCCCAAGTGACTTTTTTTGTTTCCTAATCTCAAAATTTGGCTTGGAGAAAGATATTTTCGTCGAATAAAGAGGTTCTCTATGATGTAAACGAGTATTGTGCACAGTGCAAAACAAATTTTTCTCTGAGGAAATAAGAAAAACTGGAATTTCACTGGACCAAATATATTGAGCTAAATGAAGATTATGTTGAGAAATAATGCAAAGAAATGTTATGTGTTTTTACAAGACCTTTAACTCTACCCTCGTAATTACAGCTTAATGAACTAGGATATCTAGTCTGAATTTTGGGAGCAATAAAATTAATCACAATTAAAATATGTTTATAAAATGCGTAAAGTAAAACCCAAGATATAAGATCCTGCCTTTTTGCTTTTTCAATGGGGCAATAAACGACCCTATTAAGGTTTTGTACATAGTTGCCAGGTATTACGATAAACGTATTTTTATTTTACCTGCTTTGTAATAGTGAAAAATGTTTACCACAATTTGGTAAAAAGAAATTTGAATAAACAAAGTGCTTTGCAAGAATCCAGTGAACTAACAAAAACCCCAATTTCTACGATTAAGGGTATTGTAGGCAAATCATCACTCAGAAACAGGAAAAAACGGAAAGAATTTCAAATGCATCATATAGACGATTGTGAAAAAGACGTCATCAGGAGAAAAATGTATTCTATGTATGAAGAGCAGTTGGTGCCAATAGTAGACAAAATAAAATTACGACTGGTGCAGGACGGGACCAATATATGGTACATTGTGGCCGATCAACCCTTCACAGAATTTTCTTAAGAATGAGATTCACGTTCAGAAAAATCCACAAAAGGCAAGTAGTGATGAAGTCACAAAGATTACGAATCTTGCGACATACTTATTTACAAGAAATTAAAAGGTATCGATCAAAGAATTGGCCAATAATTTACCTTGACGAAACATGGTTCGATACCCATGACGCTGTGCAAAAAGGGTGGGTTGACAGCAGTACAAAATGTCAGACTAACGCACCTTCAAATAAAGGTAAAAATAACCATTTTGCATGCTGGATCTGAAAAGGGAGTGGGCTTCAAATTGTCTACTAGGATCTGCAAAAAACCTAAAAGATTCTAGTTTGGACTATCACGAAGACAGGACCTCAAAATTTTTTGAAAATCGGTTTCAAAATTCCCTTTTGCCAAATGTTCCCGAACGCAGTATTATAGTTACGGACAATGCAAGTAACCATAGTCGCCTACTAAATAAGGTTCCTAATGCAGCCAACATCAAATCGGAAATACAGAAATATATGTTAGAAAATGACATTTATTTTGACTTTAGTTATAAAAAAAAGTGATCTTTGGGAAATTTTGAAAGACTATAAATTGAAAAAGAAATATGTTTGTGATATTATGGCTAAGAAAATAGGACACACTGTTTTGCGGCTTCTTCCGTATTATTGTCTGTTTAATCCAATTGAACATATTTAGCATCAAGTTAAATCAAAAATAAGGGCACAAAATGTTTCTCCTACTTTAAGCGTGTCAGTGGTTGAATTAGTAAAAAAGTTATAAATGATATACCTTGTGAAACCTGAAGAAGAATTCCATTCAGCACGTTGTTAAAGTTGAAGATTCATATATTTATGTAAATAATATAAAACCACTGATAATTACCTCAGCTGATGACAGTGATAGTGAAACCAAATAAGGCTTAAGTTAAAATATATTTTTATTTATACATTATGTCCCCTCTTGTAAACCCCATTCAATCAAACTGTATATTTGTACTTCTTATCCATTTGTTTTTACATGCATCTATAAATAAACATCTCCAAAAACACTTATAATTTTATTTATTTGCGTTAATGAATAAAAGTCCATCTCTGCAACCTATCATAAACAAAAGGTCAAAATTTTTATATTATATAAATCAGGATCTTATATTTTGGGACAGGCTATACTTATGTTCATTTTCAAGTTAAGGTGGTTATTTTCGAGGTTAATATGAAATCAACAATAGTACTGGCAATACTTAGTACTATTAATGTAAGTCTCAAGGAAAGCAGTAACTTTTCATTTACAAAATATCTACGTGTATCTTACAACTAATTAATAGGTTAAATTTTGTCTCAATATTGAAAGAAAATTATTGTTTTCTGTTTCTTATAATGAACTCAAATTTTAAACATTAAAACATTTAATATAGCTGATAAGATTGCGTAAAAGCATATATTGACAAAATTGCAAATACAAGAATCTTGCTATTTGAAAAATTTTGGTTCCGGAAACACTGGTAAAATACACAATATCGTATGACTAATTTATTAAATTTGAGCAATCATGAAACGCTTTGAAGCAAACAAATTAAGGTTAAATAATGTAAACTAAACAAAATTAAATTAATAAAGACTGAAATATTGGATCAGTCTGCCAAGGGCTCCATTGGATATTCTCAAAATAGAAACGATAATTAAGTTGTCAGATATTTTAACAACTTCCTACGGGCTGGCTTTCTTTGAGGTTTGGTATAAATTAAATGTAGATATTAAGTTACAAAAGAGCAAGTTATTGAACTACGTTTTCTCATTATATAAGGCTTTAATGGTCCTGTCGATATATTGTGAGAAAGAAAAAATAATAAATTGATACTCCACTATCTATGGATGAGAGTACCCGCTCTGAATACAAAAATAGCGATTTGATATATTTATAGGTTTTGTTGGCAAACTCTTATAGTTTTTCTTTCGCCTGGATAGATATACTGTTCAGTGTTTTCATCTCAAAGAGGAATTATCCCTGAGAATGCCTCGTGCAATTGTAGATGAAACGTCGGAAAAACAGCATCAATTTATCACGGTCTAATCGTAGCAACCACGATTTATTACGTATTTTAACTGAGTTGGCTA
>CM032454.1:164009644-164072144 GCA_019049505.1 Pachyrhynchus sulphureomaculatus | reverse complement strand
ATAGAGACATAATACCGGAACAAGATACAGAACCCACACAAACAGAAGAAACTAATACAAAAGAAACAAAAGAGGCAATCGGCAATTTAAACAGGATGGAAGGATATAGAAGGAAATATGGAAAAGACAAATATAGAATAACTAACTAAATAACGGGCCTTACACTCCTAACAAAAAGGGTAGAAAGGCATAAGGATTAAGTAAGTAAGTAATCTTGTTCGCGTATGTTTCAACTCACTATGAAAATGATCAATAACTTGCGTACAGATAGCGAATCATGATAATATCCTAGGAGTCTCAAAAAATAATTGTCAGGACTTTTCCTGCCGATAAAACTGTTTTCACTTTTTTCGGTGCACTTTTCCCTCCCTTCGGCAACCTTCTGTTTTGACTACTTTTATCTGCGAGATGTAATGGTGGATTCACGTCTCGTCTACAGTCGCAAACCGGCCCCACAAGTCCTTCGGATTACGCAATAACTTTTCTTAACAGAATTTTGCAATGTCCTTCCCCTTGCGTTCTTGTTCTAGAAGCATTAAATGCGGCCACCATCGCGCACTCAGATTTTTAATTTTTCGAACTTCATGCAGGATGTATGTATCCATTGATATGAAATCCTTAACAGCTCAGCACGCTCCCGAAGCATATTGCAACGATCTCCCATCCTGATACCATGAATTTTATCAACCATTGCTTCAAAAGAAACTTCAAACGAGCATCCGGAACGTGCAGTATCTGTAATTCTCGTACAGCCACATTTAAATTCATTTATTCAGTTATAAGGGGTCTTGAGTGCTGGTGTAGAGTTCCCATCAAGTTTCTTCAGCTCATTTTCTATCTGGACCGCACTCCACTACGAACCGTATTACACCAAGCATTGAAAAGTTTGAACACAACGTTTACAAAAATCGAGCTGACCCACGGTTAAGTCGCTTAACAAAATTTCCCACCATTTCGTAAAAATTTACCAAACCTATTAGTTACCCTCGTAATCTATTCATATTCCTCGTGCAACGGCCTGTATTTCGCACACTTGAGTTATGGTACAGTTTCTAGTAAATAAAAGAACCATGAAAAATAGCCTTACCAAAACTTATATCATTCAATTAATATGGATATGCTTTATTATTTGGAGGGGAGAAGAGAAGTCGATTTTAACATATTAAAGGGGAAGAACAGATATTCTCCTTTTCTCGTGTTTCTTACATGTACAAAATTAATTCGTCAAATGAATAACAAATTCTATACTCATGAATCTCAGTGGAATTACATCTTTGGTAATACTCGAAGACAAAAATCGATTACCTTACACTAACAGAGGTATCCACGTTTTAAAAATAATAAACGTTACAACAATCTAATGTACTTAATGTAGTCTACTTCAACTATCGGACAGCAAAAACTAAATAATCCTGCGAGAAATATAAAAGAGTCCGTACGCTCCTACTTCGTTAGTCAGGCACTGGGAGATTTTCACAAAAACAATAAAAAAACCACTTTCAGCTTCAGCTTCAAAACCAGCTATAGCATTTAATTAGAATTCAGGGAAAAGAAGAAGTTTCTGTAAACAAAAAATAAGCGGTCAAGTGCAAGTCGAACTTGCGCAATTAGTGTTCCGTAAGTTGATTGCTTTTAAAATAAAAAATTTTGTTATGGAGGTATAAAATGATCGGTGATTTTACAAAACACAAATGAATTTTCAACAAAGTTTTTTTCCGATCTTTACTGAAAACTGATGACCTTGAATATATTATATATATATATATATATATATATATATATATATATATATATATATATATATATATATATATATATATACCAGATAAATTATTAAAGGTGATAATTTTCCTTCAATCTACACCCTATATTCCAGAATTTTTTTTCAAAATTATTTGATCAGTACTTTTCGAGATAAGGGAGGGGGACAGCGATTTTTCGCAATTTTTTAAAAATAATACAGAGAAAAGTGTACGAAATATTAAATTAAATTATCTATGTTTTTAAAAGCTTTCATTTGACATCTCACTCGATAACCTGGTAAAATTTATCTTTTTTCACTTCTGATTCCACCCCCCCAAAACTAACCCCTTAAGTCAAAATTTAACTTTCAAAACTACACGGCTCTGATGAGGCCATCAATTCGTATATTAGTGCCAAATTTCAACTCGTCAAATAGTTGCAGAGAAAATCGAGTGCGACAGACGGACAGGCAGACCGATGAACAGACAGACGGACAAACACCGAAGTGATCTTATAACTGTTCCGTACGCAATACGCAATGTCGAAATATCGGTTCAAAACCTTAAAAATAAAAAAATTCAATCCACGACGTGATTATTAAATACTAAATATGATATAGAAAAACTAATTCAATAACTATCAATTTTAACTAACAAAATCTTTAAACAAAATAAAATTTAAGACGAGTATAGAAGTAGCAATACAATCTTGTTGTTAAAAAAGAAAGATAAAGAGATACCATCCAACTACAGAGGAATAAATCTGCTAGCTATAACACTAAAAGTAATAACAAAGGCAATAATAAACAAAATAACGAATCCGTTGCATTGGCGGAGAAACAACAGCTGTTCGTCTGGCACTGATACTGTTTTTATCTTACGGCTAATTAACTAAAAATTACTAAAATACATTTGACCACCGTTTGTGTGTTTAATTGGCTTCGATTGAGTACAACTGGAAGACGTAATACATCTTTTTTATGGAAGTCACGTACCGTGCCAAAACATCAAAACCATAGAAAATATTTACTCAAAAAACGACATCGTAGCTAAAATAATTATTGAATTTACAGACTCAATGACTAATAATTAAAGAGAAAAATAAAATGAACCAAATATTTCAACAGAAAGACAGAAAAGGAATTGTTAGAATTTGGTAATAGGAAGGAGAGCCATGGTTATATTAAAAATATATTCAGGTTTTTTGCGTAAATATATATATATATATATATATATATATATATATATATATATATATATATATATATATATATATATATATATATATATATATATATATATATATATATATATATATATATATATATATATATATATATATATATATATATATATATATATATATATATATATATATATATATATATATATATATATATATATATATATATATATATATATATATATATATATATATATATATATATATATATATATATATATATATATATATATATATATATATATATATATATATATATATATATATATATATATATATATATATATATATATATATATATATATATATATATATATAATATATATATATATATATATATATATATATATATATATATATATATATATATATATATATGTATATATAATTGACAAAAAGCACAACGAATAATTTTTTCTGCAGAATGTTGTTAAAGCATACGTTTAAAATGAGTTTACTAAAAAAATTAATATAGGGATTTACCGAACACTTACCTTGCAAATTATTAAAATAATTTTAAAAACTAAAAAACTGCAAAAATCCCTGAAAGAGATTTTTTCACGAAACGAGGGAAATATTGTATTCGTATAGTAATTTTTTGTTCAAGAACAACAAACATTGGTATCTTGTTTATTTTAATTTATATAATTTAAAACTGTAAAATTTGAGAATTGTTGTTACCATTAATTTAACTAATGCATAAGATATGCATATATCAAAGCTATAACAAGAAATGGTAATTTTTAGGGCTACCGTTAAACGTTCTCTTGGAAATCAAAATAGAAATTCACTGATTTCCAGAGGTTATCAACTTAAAAACTACTAACATTTGTTAAAATAAATAATACATGAAAGCTGGCTAGAATTTTTCAACAAATCAATCAAATTAAACATATATAGGATATTTCATCTGCATTAAAAAAGTGTATTACTATTCCCTTTAAACTGCCAGGGACTATCAATTTTTTCTCTATGTAATTATGCTATTACACTAAATTGCATTTTACTATTTAAAGTAGTTTAGCACACACTGAATGGTAACCTCTGGACTGACTATATAAGATATGTCTCTAGATAATTACATTTATCTCTACTAAAAACATCCTGTTCTGATATTCAAACATAATATATTAGCTAAATCTTTTAGTACCTTTACACGCCCGGAAAATTCTTGTCAAGAATAACAAATTTCGCTTGACTTGTTCGACGGAAAGAAATCATATGTTTCAATTCGGCCTCAAAGACATTTTTTGAAATTTTTTGAATATTTATATATAGTAGGTTCTTATTTTTGATTTCATTTACATGAGGTAAGGGAGATCGCATACAAGATTTTTTTTTGATGCCATCAGCAAGAGAAACTCAATAATTCCCAGCTACATTAAGGTAATATTTAATGATTACTTAACCTAATCCCGGGCGTGCCATCCATGAAACACCAAATTAGGACTTGTTATGTTTCCCTTTATATCAGAAGTCATCAGCTAGTCTACATTCTGCCTAAAGCAGAAACCATGCCACAGACCGTTGGCCTAAGGCTAAGGTGTGTTGAGAATCAGAGGTTAATTATAAACTTTAAACCATGGAACACATGGAGATGTAACGAATATAAGGTAATATCTCAGTCAGCTAACAAATTATGTAGAATAGATATATAGACTCAAGTGTAAATAAAGATGTTAAATAGTGCAGTGTCCCGTGTGTACAGTGTAAATAAAATAACCGGTCAAGTGCAAATTGAAACTTGCGCAAGTAGTGTTCCGTCCGTTGTTTGCTTTTAAAATAAAAAATTTTGTTACGGAGGTATAAAATGCTCAGTGACTTCACAAAACACACCCCAAATGAGTTTTCAACAAAGTTTGTTTCCAATCTTTACTGAAAACTAATGAACTTGAAATTTTTGTTTTTTTTTAATATACCAAATAAATTATTAAGGTAATGCACTCGTAATAATTTTCGTTCAATCTACACCACGTGGAGAATATTCCAGAATTTTTTCAAAATTTTTTGATAAGTACTTTTCGGGATAAAGGGGAGACTGCGATTTTTCGCGATTTTTTAAAAATAATACAAAGAAAAGTGTGTGCAAGTATTACATTATATATATTTTTTACTCGTGTTTTCACAAGCTTTCATTTGACACCACACTCGATGACCTAGTAATTTTTTTTTCACTTCTCATTTAACCCCCCAAAACTAACCCCTTAAGTCAAAATTTAACTTTCAAAACTACGTGGCTCTGATTAGGCCATCAATTCTTATATTATTACCAAATTTCAACTTTTCATGGCAAATAGTTTCGGAGAAAATCGGGTGTGACAGACAGACAGACACCGAAAACATCTTAAAAGTGTTCCGTACGGAACACTAAAAATTATTAAAAAAAAAACACCATGTTACTACCTGTAAATATACTACCAACCTAGAAATATATGTATGTGTATACATAGCTAATAAGAACTAAACTTTAAACAAACAAAGGATGTAAATAGAATAAATGGTGTATATAGGTGAGAAAAAGAAATATATCAAAGAGCGATATATAAACCAAAGAAAATGAATGTGATAATAAGTATATTTAAAACAAAACTATTAAACTACCTGTACCTAAGATAAAATCGAACTGGGTTTTTTTTAAACCACAATTTTCCCCAGTAAACAAAATAGAAATACTACACAAAAATAAACTAAGGAGCAACCAAATATTTTAACAAACTATTAAATCCGTAATGCCATGAAAGTATTATCGGAAATGGCAAAATATCCCTCACGTACACAAGGTTTAAGTTACCACCAGGCCAGCCGGAAGGCAAATTTTATAAATGAGTGTACAGCCTAAGTGCACTGTATTTATAAGTCCAAAACCTATATAATAAAGAGATTGTAAAGAGGCAATCGCAACACAACCCGTAACAGCAGAACAAATTTGAAAAGTATACATCCAAAAGTGTGGTAGCCAACAAATAAAGAACAAAAAATAGTTTGGCTCGATAAGTCATTATATCTTTTCTCTCTTTTTAAAAAAAAAAAAAATCTAGAACACCTGAATAATGCTCTGGTTAAAGCAATAGAAGATGCAATAGATAAACATTCTTCAAAACAACCCAAAAAATTAGAAAAATGAAGTGAACCGACAAAGAAATTATTACAGAAGCGAAGAGAAATGGCAAGCGCCAATACACAAGATCATAGGGCTCTCAACAAAGCAGTATCAACATCAATAAGAAGAGAGAGAGAAGTTTAACACCGAACAAGTAACAAAAGTAATTGAGGAGAATCTACGAGAAGAAAAATTATACAAAAACTAAAGAACGAAGATGGAAGAGTGATAACGGATAGGGAAGAGATTATAAATATGTTGAAGGTTTTTATAAACAGCTTTATAAAAATACTAATAACGACACACTACATATTCAAAATCAAAGTTCAGAAGATATCCCCGAAATAACAGAAGATGAGATCATACAAGTCTTGAGTGAGACGAAAAATAATAAGTCTCCAGGTGAGGATGGTGTTGTGGTTGAAGCCATAAAGTTGGCAGAACCTACTGTCATCACAATACTGTTTAACCTATGTCTTACTAAGTCTATAACTCCAACGTAGTAGAACAACGCTATTTTATCATTCTCCTCTATAAAAAAAGTGATTCAACAGATCGATCAAACTACCGTCCTATAAGCATCCTCTCCCATGTTTATAAGATGTTCACAAAAATATTGACAAAACGTTTGACCTCAAAATAGACTTCTACCAAGCCCGATCAAGCTGGATTCCGAGCAGGCTATGGTGTCAATGATTACCTCTTGACTGTTAATTGTGGAAAAATGTGTCGAATATAACAGGCCTTTAATATTTATCTTGTGGATTATGAGAAGGCCTTCGATTCAGTGAACCAGGATATGTTTTTAAAGGCTCTTGCTAATTGCCGTATAGATTCAAGGTACATCGAAATCCTAAGACATAGCTACTGTCAGGCAACATCAACGGTTAAATTGCATAGGGAAACAAACAAATTCCAAGTCAGTAGAGGTGTGCGTCAAGGTGACACTATTTCCTCAAAGTTGTTTATCGCCCACATGTTTAAAAATATGAATTAGAGCAAGATGGGCATAAATATAAATAGAGAAATGCTGAATAACTTGAGATTCGCCGATGACATAGTCCTGTTGACAATCGCGCAAATCATGCGATTGTCATGCGTAACACCCAAAAAAGAACAGTCTCATAAAATTGGCCTAAAGAAAAATTTGTTGATGATCCTGGTTATGACAAATCTAGTTTTTACCAAGCCACTATCAGTAAATAGGGTAAACATCGAGCAAGTCATGACATATAAATATTTGGGACATGAAATTAAGTTGGGAAATAATCAAACTCATGAAATACAATGGAGGGTCACTCTGACCTGGGCCGCATTTGGTAAACTATGGGAAACGCTGAAATCAGGCATACCTATTTGCCTTAAACGAAAGATATTTAGCCTGTGCTTACTTATGGAGCAGAAAATCTAACTGTGACAAAGAAGACAACAGATAAGATAAGGGTAACTCAAGCGGTAATGGAGCGGTCAATGTTGGGTTTGTCTCTTCAAGATCAAGTCCCAAATAAAGAAATTATGAAACGAACGAGTGACAGTTGAGAAAGTTCTATCTTTGAAATGGAATTAGGCTGGTCATCTAGCCAGAACACAAGATAACAGATTCACTAGGAAGGTGTTGGAATGGCGTCCTAGACAAAAAGCGTGTAGGAATAGAGGAAGACCTCCCACCAGATGGACAGATGCTCTGAGAGGAGTAGCGGGAAACTAGATCCAAAAAGCCCAAGACCGGTTTAACTGGAAAAAAATTAAGGGAGGTCTATGTCCAACAGTAAACGCTAAGGGCTAATATATGATGATTATGATGATCTATTTTTTAACAGATGTTAAATATAAAAAGGGTGTCCTAAAATTTACACAAGATATGAATTTAGCGCCATTTGCATGGTAAAGTGTTGCTAACAAAACAAAAACACAACGTGACAGCTGACAGTTCAGGGTTATTAAAAATAGAGCGCTACACGAAAGAACAACGTGTTTTCATTGTTGAGCACTATTTTATAAATAATAAATGTTTGGCAACTACAGTCGGAATTTTCGTACAAAATATGGTCGGAATAGTGATTTAACCTCATCAACTGTAAAGAGATTAATTGAAAAATTCAGGGAGACTGGATCAATCAGTACTCTTAAACGCTCTGGCCATCCTTCAACAAGTCGTTCGACGCAAAACATTGAAGCAGTTCGTGACAGTGTTGCTGAGGAACTGCTCCAGGAACATCAATTCGGCACCGTGGTCAAAAATTGGACATTTCGAGAAGCTCTCTACAGCGTATTCTAACGAAAGATTTGCATCTTTATGCTTACAAAGTTCAATTGACTACTGACCACGCACAACGAAGAGAGTTCGTTGAATGGATTATGGAACAACAACAAGTGGATACTGATTTTTCGAAGAAAATCATCTTCAGCGATGAGGCTCAGTTTCATCTTGATGGCTTCGTTAATCGACAAAATTGTCGCATTTCGGATTCAGACAATCCACACGTGACTGTTGCGAAACAAATGCATCCACAATGTGTCACTGTTTGGTGCGGATTTTGGGCTGGAGGCATCATCGGACCTTTCTTCTTCGAAAATACGGTTGGCCAGGCAATAACAATTAATGGTGATCGTTATCGCGATATGATAAACCAGTTTTTTGTGCCTAAATTGCAAGATATAGATGTGGACGACATGTGGTTTCAACAAGACGGTGCCATATGCCATACAACCCGAGAAACAATTCAATTGTTTTGGTGATCAGAATTGGCCACCCAGATCATGTGATTTAACGCGCTTGGACTTTTTTCTTTGGGAGTTTTTTAAAGTCTAAGGGTTATGCCAACAAGCCCACGACCACCCACGACTTGAAGGAGGAAATTAAGCGCTGCATCAACAAAACTCAGCCACATTTATGTAAAACGGTCATGGAAAATTTCGACAAAAGAGTGTGTATGTGCCAGCAAAGCCGTGGAGGCCATTTAGCCGATATGTTATTCCATACATAACCCTATACTGTATACTTTATGAATCATTAAAAATATTACAATTTTTAATTAAAAACCTGTGTTTTCTATCAAAATTACTTCATGCGTGAATTTTGAGACCCCTTACCTCGTTAACAACTTTTAACGAAAAAAATAAATAAAGAGCATCTTCTGTCAAGCACAGTAGTTAAAATAGAAAAGTCTATTTCGGTTCAAATTAATGTTACTGATTAAATTAAATTTTTTAGAAGTTTTTTGACGGAACGTTTAAAAAAAGTCGTCTTTTAAATTCATGTTTTGATTAATAACAAGGTAGAAACGTAAATTTTCTCTATTAACAAAAACACATTCTACTTGACACCATCTGCCAACTGACACAGTAAAACTTTTACTTTCCCTTGATATAATTTTCAACTTTATGAAAGTTGTTTTTTCAGGGCTTATTGCCCTTGAGCACACCTGTCCAAGAAAAGTTTTTTGTTATGCATACAGTCCGTATTGAAAAAGTTTCATTTTGTTTTTAGAACTTTTGGGTTTTCCATTTTAATTTTAAACTAGATCGTGTTTATGTTGACAAAAAGCACATCGAATAATTTTTTCGAAAGGATATTGTTAAAAGCATATGTCTAAAATGAATTTACTAAAAAAAAATTAATAAAGGAATTTACTCAACATTTCCTCTGCAAATACTCAAAATAACTCCGAAAAGTAAAAAACTGCAATAATCTCACGAAACGAGGGAAGTATTGTATTTGTGTAGTGTTTTTCTGTTTAGGAACGGAAAATATACAGTGACTCACAGCTTAAATGATGCAGTCGCTATAAGAAAATACTAACTGGGCTCAGTGCCTCTTTATTTATTTGGAAAAGACAACTTATTGAAATTAAATTAGTAAAGAGTCTTCTAAAAAAGTATGAATTACTTTTTGTCTTAAATATGCCTTACTTAATTAACAATAAATAACTAAGTAAATCATATGCAATTTTAACGTCGCAGCTTAAATGATGCAAAATAACAACAGGGGTCAAAACTTATCGCATTTTAAAATTTACGAAGGCTTGATTTGATTTCTTAGTGCAATTGTTTTTTGTTTAGTTTGACATTTTTTCATTCAATAAAACGAAATTGTTTAAGAATGAGTCGTCGAACTACAATTTCTGACAGAAATTTAATTATTATTCATTACAGGAATGGATACAGCCAAAGATACATAGCCAAAATGGTAAATAAATGTCCGTCAACTGTTCAGTATATCATTGAACGTTACCGGAATGAAAATAGGGTCGAGAATAAGTCAAGGTTGGCTCCAAATAAGATCTTCAATGAACGTGAAGAAAGATGGATTTTAAGAGAGGTATCAAATAATCCAAAAAAAAGTGCGCTGAAGTTGTGCGCCGAGGTGGAAAGACAGTTTGGAAAAAGGTGTAGCCCCGAAACAGTTCGACGGATCTTGCGAAATAATAATTTACATGGTCGAACTGCTAGAAATAAGCCTTTCATTAGCCAAAGAAATAGACGCGTGAGATTGGAATTTGCCAGAGAGCATATCAATAAAGACTTGAACTTCTGAAATTCAGTAATATTTGCTGATGAGAACAAGATAAACTTATTTGGGTCCGACGGAAAAATATCAGTGTGGAGAAAGCCTAACGAAGAATTAAAATTGGAAAATATGAAAGCTACGGTAAAGCACGGTGGAGGTGGAGTGATGTTATGGGGCTGTATGTCATCTGCAGGAATAGGTAACCTGCATTTCGTCGAAGGGAATATGAACCAATATGTGTACTTGGATATACTAAGGCAGCATCTCGTTGCTAGTGCCCAAAAATTAGATATTGAAAACAATTATCGGTTCTATCACGACAATGATCCAAAGCACACGTCATTTCGAGTCCACAGTTGGTTGCTTTATAACTGTCCAAATGTTATTAAAACACCAGCCCAGTCACCAGACTTAAATGTAATTGAAAATTTGGGGCTGACATTAAAAAATAAAGTAAATAGTGCCCCAATATCAAATAAAACCGAATTAAAAGTAAAAATTACTGAAGCATGGAACACTATTTCCCCGGAGTATCCTAGAAAGTTAGTTGAATCAATGTCCAGAAGATTACAACAATGAGAGAGGCCCGACCAAATATTAGCAGTCTTATTTCAAATTCTACAGTTTGTTTTCTCTAATAATTTTGGTATATTGAATTTTGCATCATTTATTTAGTTTAACATGGTAAAATTTAGAAATGGCTGTTATAATTAATTTAATTACTGCATAAGATTAGCGTATATCAGAGCTATAACAAGAAACGTTCTCTTAGAGATCCAAGTAAAAAAAATACGGTCAAGTGCAAATTGGACTTCTGCAACTAGTTTCTATGCTGTGATTTCTTTTAAGATAGAAATTTTTGTTATGGAATCTAAATATATAAAACAAAGTCGGGTTAGTTTCACCATTTATAACTCAAGAACGGCTGTACCGATTTTAATGATCTCTGATTTGTTGGATTCGTCTCCGCCCCGAATAGCAGAATAACTATAAAAATATCGGAAAAATTCACGGAAAAAAAATTTTGAAGAAAATTAATTTTTAAATAAATTATGTTTGGAACTCCGCCATCTTCCGCAATTGACAGCTCACGTCACGCACGCTTATAGCTTACTAGATGACCCGGCGAACTTCGTACTGCCTAACAGTCAATGAATGTCATGTTAACTTTTAGCTAAACTTTATTTAGGATTTTATTAACGTAATAAAATAAATACTAAAAATTTATTAAAATAGTGGGAAAATAGCATATTCAAATCTAGAAAGATATTGAAATATATAGAAAATACTCGAATCGAAATGTAAAACAAAAATATAGAGAACGAATGACAACAACTGTCAAATAGATTGGTCTCAATCATTCCAGATCATTCGGTTAATCAGATCTATACCACAAGATTGACAACACAGAGTGTATGAGAAACTCTCGGAACATTCCAGTGCCGCTGTCTGTCAGTATATAAGCTGTAAGTCGCGAAAGTGTAATTTTTTTTTGTTTCATGTTGTCTGTGATTTGTTTTGAAAAAAGCATATAAAAGTTACCGCTCGATTTGTTTCTTTTGTGCGAATGTTATTAATAAATCTTATTGTGCTAGTATTATTATTAACAATGCCGCGACCCAGAAGATATAATCTTTCCCAACAAAGCCGTAATGCAATTAGGCTTCTGAACATTGCGAATCAATCCACTGAAGAAGAATGAGAAATCGCAAGAGAAGAGCGCCGCGTTAGTATGGCCCGACTTCGTGCTTCTCAAACACAAGAGTAAAGAGAGGCAGCCCGTGAAACGGCTCGGTTGGCAATGAGAAATCGTCGAACTTATCGCACAGATCAACAACGAGATAATCTTCGACGTGCAAGAAGAAATGCTTCAAGTGTTGATTTGAATCGAGCAACGTTTCTATATGATTGCACAGTTGATTACAACTTGCATCCTTTCGTTCGCATTGGTCCAATGGACGTTGTTTGCGAGCATTGTGGCGCATTGAAGTTTGCTGGAGAAACGCCTGGATTGTGCTGCCTTAATGGCAAAGTGAAATTGCCATTATTGACTCCACCACCTGAGCCATTGCATTCATTGCTTCGTGGCGAAACACCAGAATCACGACATTTTCTAGCGAACACTCAAAAATACAATGGCTGTTTTTAAATGACTTCATTTGGGGCAGACATTATCGAAGAACACGGATTTAATCCGACATTCAAGGTAATTTATGTTGAAGAGAATAAATGTTCATTTTCTTTAAAAGATAAGATTTAAGATAAAAAATTTGCTCAAATTTGACCAAATGATCTGGAATGATTGAGACCAGTCTATTTGACAGTTGTTGTCATTTGTTCTCTATATTTTTGTTTACATTTCCATTCGAGTATTTTCTGTATATTTCAATATCTTTCTAGATTTGAATATGCTCTTTTCCCACTATTTTAATAAATTTTTAGTATTCATTTTATTACGTTAATAAAATCCTAAATAAAGTTTAGCTAAAAGTTAACACGACATTCATTGACTGTTAGGCGGTACGAAGTTCGCCAGGTCATCTAGTAATAAAATAATCAGCGACTTCACAAAACACACCACAAATGGGTTTTCAATAAAAGAATTAAGAGCCCAGATTACAAACATGTCTAGCCAGGTACTGACTCAGAAGTCTAAACAGACCAACCAGAATAAGACAAAAGGTTCCATGTGACATGTATATATCTTAAGATCCAATATGTATTTTCACGTTTTTCCTTAGTCAATAATGTATAATAGTTATAGGCTCTTAGCTACCTAATAGCCAATGCTTAAAGCAGTAGCTGTTAGTCCCGGATCAATTCAAAACTTTCGACGAAATAAACCTTCACCATTTTGGCAGTCAAATAGTTTTTTTTATATCAGATAAATTATCAAACGTAATGGACTTGTGATAATTTCCGCTCAACCTACACTTTATGGAGACTATTCCAGAATTTTTTCAAAATTTTTAATCAGTACTTTACAAGATAGAGTTGGTGAACAGGGGTTTTTGGCCATTCTATTTAAAATAATACAAAGAAAAGTTTGCGCAAGTATTTCATATATATTTTTGAACTCGTGTTTTCACAAGCTACTATTTGACACTAATTTTCTTCCGCTTCCAATTACACCCCCCAAAACGAACCCCTTAGGTCAAAATTTAACTTTTAAAACTACGCAATTCCGATTTTTTTGCCCAATTTCAACTTTCTATATCAAATAATTTCGGAAAAAATCGGGCGTGACAGACAGACAGACGAACACCCAATTGATCCCATAAATGTTCCGTACGGAACACTAATTAGCTGATTTCCAGAGACTATCGACTCAAAATCTATTAATATTTGACAGAAGGAATAGTACTTGAAAGTTGACTAGAATTTTTCTACGAATCAATGAAAGTAAACATATATAGGTTATTCCATCTGCATTAAACACGTATATCACTTTTCACGTTAAACCGGCAATAATTATTTGTAATGTAAAATAGACATCTGCTGTAATCATGTTACTTTACTAAATTTCATTTTACTGTCTAAATTAGTTCAGCACACTGTAAATGAATAACCTCTGGTATATACAAAATATGTCTCTGTAGATAAATGTATTTCCTTTTACTAAAAAAAATCTATTCTGATATTCAAACATAAGACATTTGTTAAATCTTTTAGTACATTTACACGCCCAGAAAATTCTTGTCAAGTTTAATAAATTCCGCCTGACTTGTTCGACGGAAAAAAAAATAATATGTTTCAGTTCGGCCTCAAACAAAGATATTTTTTAGATTTTTCTGAATACTTATATATAGTAAGTTTTTATTTTTAATTTCATTTTCATGCGGGCAGGGAGATCGCAAACAAAATCTTTTTTTGATGTCGTCATCAAGGAAAACTCAACGTTTTCCTCGCTACAATGAGGTAATATTAAGTAATTACTTAACCTAATTATGTTACAGGTTGAGTGCTACTCATCGCGCAATTTTTCGTTATTTTTAACATAAATTTCTTCTACTCATTTTATTCTATCTATAGTATTAGAATTTATTTTTATAAAATAAAATATACCTGGTTCGTCTAAAAATAGTGTCTAACATTTTTTAGGAAGCTTTAATCAATATAAAAATTTCTCTATTTTCCTAGAAATCTATTTTTCGTAAGATATCCGGCAACGATTTATGATTAGACTAATATTATAATTTCCACTCAGTTGTTCGCAGTGCCGTAAAGAATCTATCATACAATTGGAATTAGCCGACACTTCGTATGAATTTATAACTTGAACGAAGAAAGAAAACTATTTTAACTTGAAATGCCGTATATATTTTACCGTAATACGTTTCACGTCACTATCGGTCCTTCAGATGGTAAATGTAAAATTGTGAAATTCACAAATACCATCATTTTAATCCAATATAGTGGAAATTTCGGCTAAAAATAGTTTCATTTCAGTTCGTTAACCCATTCGATACTTAAATTAGTAACCAGTATATTAACTGAGTTAAAAAGAAACAAAAATATTAACATTATCATGGGCGTAGAGCTGAGACACTGTAAAAATATAGCAACCCTATTGCCTATTCCCAAAGAGTAAAAAATAGAGTCGATCAAATTAACTTAAAGTTACGTAGTTAATTAAAAACTTGTTATGTCTTCGGGGATACCCGAGAAAAAATGAGTTTAAGAAACTACTGTCAAAATAAAATACTTATTTTTTTAATATTTTTGGCACATGATAAGGTTTTTATTGTTTTTTTTTTGACTAAGCATCTACCTATAGTAAACGAAAACACAACATACTATTGAAAAGCTATTAAATAGTCTTAATATTACCAAATAAACATTAGAAAAACTAAGAAAAATCTTCATCTTTGTTTTCAACAAAAAATAGACTGGTTTTATATGTAAGCTTAAGGGTAACTTTCTATTTCCATCAACAAACGATGAAATCCATCCAACTTTAACGTTTTGGGGATTTTTAATATGCTGAGCATTTTCTCAAGTCAACGGTGACCTAGACTACCATGCATAGCCATAGGTACCTGCTAGCTTCTAGCATGAACAGCCTAATTGGTTCTTAGACTTCTTAAAAGACACATTTCATAGGCATTTCAAATAAGAGGTTTTCATTTTGCATTTATTTCAGTACGAAATGTTTTTAAGTAATTTTAAGAATATTTTTAGCGAATTAAACCTATCTGTGTGCATATATATATATATATATATATATATATATATATATATATATATATATATATATATATATATATATATATACATACATATATATATATATATATATATATATATATATATATATATATATATATATATATATATATATATATATATATATATATATATATATATATATATATATATATATATATATATATATGTATATGTATATATATATATAAATATATATATATATATATATATATATATATATATATATATATATATATATAAATACATATATATATATATATATATATATATATATATATATATATACATATACATATACATATATATATGTACAGGGTGCCCCATATGTATGGAATAATGATTCCACAGCATTTATTAATCAGTGTATCAAAGAAAGTTTAAATAAAAGTTATAATGTGTTATACGGCGCACATGCTGACGTTGACAATAAAATGTTTTGAACTGCCAGTTCGAAGAAATTACTCCATATTAAATTTGTTTTAGACGGAAAGCCCTGTATATTATTTTATTTTGAGTCCTACTAGAAATTCAAGATATTATTTGTCTAACATACCATATGTCTAAATTGAACTGTTTTGGAATTAAGGAGATCAAATAAAAAGAACCTGTCCATAGATAGCAAAACATTAAAAGGATTTAAACAACCAGGTCATGTTAAGGATCATTCTAAATCTGGACTTCCAAAAGTTAAAACAAGCAATGATAAAAAGGTAGATGTTTTATTGATGAATTACAGAAAATCCCCATAAAGCCACTCGTGAGCTTTGCCTAGACCACAACATAAGTAAAAGTACCTTAAGACGTATACTGAATGAAGAAAAATTGTATCCATACAAACCAATTCTATTGCAAGAATTATCTGAAGATAGACTCGTTGAATTTTGCGAGGTCATGATGGAACGAATCAATAATGATCCTAACCTAATTCATAATATTGTTTTTTTCGGCCTTAACGGAACAGTTAACAGGCATAACTGCCGCTACTGGTCTACTGAGAATCCCCACTGGATAATCGATAGTCTTTCTCAAAGACCACAAAATATAAACATGTGGACAGGCATTTGGGGACTGCATATCATTGGTCCATTTTTTATCGATGGAAATCTTACAAGAGCAAGTTATTCCAACTTGTGCAGCTCTTTTTCCCGATGAAAATAATTTGGATATCCCTAACAGGAATCTGTGGTACCCACAGGACGGCGCACCTCCTCACTATGAAATCAATATTCGTAGGCAGAAGAGGTGCTGTAGAATGGCCTGCAAGGAGTCTCGACCTTACGCCACTCAATTTTTTTTAAGGGGTCATTTGAAAACCAAAATTTACCGAAGTCGACCTGAAACTGTAGAAGATCTACAACAAAGAATTCAATATGAAGTAGCACAGATCACCCCGGATTCCCTGCAAACCTCTGTTCAGGCTGTTTATGACAGATTGGGTCATTGCCTCGCTGTTAACGGTAGACATTTGGAACAATGGTTACCTTAACCTAGAGTGTGTATTAATAGTTTTTTGTCTTTTTTATTTTAAATTTCAAATGACATTTAGACATATGGTATGTTAGACTATTAATATCTAAAATTTTTAGTAGAACTCAAAAATAAAATAATATATAATGCTTTCCGTTTAAAAAAAAAATCAAGATGGCGTAATTTCTTCGAACTGACGGTTCAAAACATTTTATTGTCAACCTCAGCATGTGCGCCGTATAATACCCTATAACTTTTATTTAAACATTTTTTTGGTGCACTGATTAATAAATGCTGCGAGATCATTATTCCATACATACGGGGCACCCTATATATATATATATATATATATATATATATATATATATATATATATATATATATATATATATATATGCATATATATATATATATATATATATATATATATATATATATATATATATATATATATATATATATATAAGAGGAAAGGGTAGTCTTGAACGACTAGTTAAACACCAGTTTTTTGTTACTTGAGGTAACGGGGTATTATCCCAAGAACAAAAAACTGGTGTTTAACTAGTCGGTCAAGACTACCCTTCTCCTCTAATTCTAGAATTGGGGTTTTACCAAAATATCACATCACAGTATGGTAGAGAATCAGCCACCCTCCTTAAACACTGGGCAAAAACTCACATCAAAATTTTCGAATCGAAAATCGAATTTTCTTACTTAGATGTAGGAAAAATGCTATTATTCCGAAACACATATTGGATGCTACAAAATATGTGTTTTGGAATATATATATATATGTGACAATATATACCAACATTTAACAACATAAATATAAACTTAGACCGCTATATCCATACAACAATAAACACAATAACAATGTGTATATGTATATATATATATATATATATATATATATATATATATATATATATATATATATATATATATATATATATATATATATATATATATATATACATATCTCTAATGTAACACATATGATGGATACATGGGACAAGTTACACAAACATTTAACAACAGGTAAACAATAACTTATACCGCTATATATATATATATATATATATATATATATATATATATATATATATATATATATACATACATACATATTATATATATATACATACATATATATATATATATATATGTATATATAACCTTACAAGTTTTAATTTACTTTTTACTGTTTAAAAATAATACTCGAAAAATATCACATTTCATTAAAGTTTTCTTTCGGCTGCATGTTAACTAATTCAATACATATGGGAACATGACGCACATTTTTTATTCTTAATTAGCATATGTTAGATTATGTTACGCAGTTTGTTATTTTATAAATGTATATAAACTCTTTTAAAAAATTATTTTTCCACTTAACGCGTTAAAAATCATTTTTGCTCATTGCCCACTTCTTTAAAAATGTCGTCGAAAGCGAATTTAAGTAGGAAGAGTAAAATGAAAGTAGGTTTTCCTCGAGAAGTTTTGTGGGATTCCTAAAGAGGGGGATTTAACAAAACTTCCGACTTTTAGGAAAACAAGGAAATAAGAAAATCCGAAGGGAAAAATAAACAACTTGAAATATGTTAAGAATATTTTCAATACACAATATTTGTGTAAAATAAACCAAGTAAAGATGTGTTTTTGAAAGGACAGAACTTTATATCCTTATTTAACGTGAGAAAAATATATTTTCTTCTTTTGTTGTTAAATTGCCGACGCTTTTTTGACAAATAATAAAGGACACAAATTTGTTAAGAGAAAACTTTATTAATGTCCATAAATCTTCAAAAAGCACACTTTTAAAAAGCGTCCTTTAGTGATTGTAACACATCTACAATCAGTAAAAAAGTTAAAGAGCAACCGTGTCGGATGGATATTAGACACCAACACAAACAAATATATATCTGAATGTAAAATTCCATCATTATCCCACAGAAATCAGGCCTTGGCGAATACATTAGTTTCCGAATTAATCTGCATTTTAGGCACCATTAAGTAACCAGAGGCGCTAAAAAAGAAAACCACAGCCCTAAAGCTGAATAAATACATATATTATGTAATAAATAGGGCCATAAAATATTAGCATAATCCACTAAGAAAAACCTGTAAAGATTCGGAGGACAGAACATCATTAGTCATTCTACCATAGCTGACAGGATTGGTCGTTTTCTGAAACATACTAGCTCCATTCAAACCACTACAGACAATAAAATGTTTCAAGAGAAAGCCAAAAGACAAAACACAATTAGAAAATTGGGTATTTAAATGTGGAACTAGCAGCAAGATATACCTTGAACAAACTAACAGAAAAATGTGCACGGGCTATGGCAAATAAACAAACCAAATCTGACAAACAAGAGCCTGAGTTCACTACGACCAATCAGTGCCCTTACAATCTTCAGCGAAGCTAAAAAAGACACCAGGCAGCAACACAAGCTCTCAGTATGCCAATTAACTCGGCATTAAAAATGCCAAGTGAGACCTACGTAAAACGTCTGTAAAATTCACTCCAAGTATAACAAATAAATTATTTTTTAGTTTATATATCTAGAATATATAAATAAAAATCAATATAGAATCTCTATCCGACGACTCAACCAAATATCTCATCAACAAAGGTTAACAGAAAAAATAGCCACAAATGATATTCGAGAGTCCGATGACGTAGAAACGGCATGGACAAAACTAAAAACTAATATGCTAGAAGCAGCAGAAGAAGCATTTGGAAGAAGAACTATAAAGAAAGGGAAAAAACCAAACACAAAGCCTTGGTTCAAACAAGAAGTTAAGACA
This sequence comes from Pachyrhynchus sulphureomaculatus, assembly GCA_019049505.1. Lineage (NCBI taxonomy): Eukaryota > Metazoa > Arthropoda > Insecta > Coleoptera > Curculionidae > Pachyrhynchus > Pachyrhynchus sulphureomaculatus. Next base: position 164,052,042 of record CM032454.1, on the reverse strand, counting down.
TTAGCTGAAGAAAAAAGAAAATCGTATCTATAATACAGATCCAATACTATAACATACAATGATTATAAAAATGTAAGAAACAGGGTCAACGAGAATATCCAGAGAATCAAAAGAGAGCATTGGGAGAAATTTTCGAACGATATGGAACATGATCTGTACGGAGGACAAAAAAAAATATGGAATCTACTGAGAAATAGAAAAAAAACCAATAAATGAGTATATACAAAATACAAAAATTACGGTGGAAGAATGGAAAAGCTATTTCGAAAAACTCTATAGTCCATCAGAAACCAATTCATTAACACAGGAAATACAGCATGAAGATGAAAATGTTGCCCAACCAAATATTTCCTTGAATCAAATACAGCACATGGCAGCGAAACTAAAAAACAGAAAAGCCCCGGGCATGGACGAAATTAAGAACGAAATCATCAAATATGGAGGTAATAAACTACTAGAAGAATTACAGATTTTCTTTAACAAAATACTCACAGCCAAGATATTATAACATCCGAATGGAAAGAAAACATCTTGATACCAATTTTCAAAAAAGGAGAAAGGACGGATCCAAACAACTATCGAGGTATCAGCTTAATGAGTGCGGTACTAACATTGTTCACTAAAATTTTAGCAGAAGAAATAATGTTAACCGGAATCTGTGAAGAACAGCAAGGATTCAGAAAGAACAGGTCTACTATAGACGCCATATTTATAATCCGTCAAATTACCGAAAAGCCATAGAGTTTAATAAGATAGCCTTTATGTGTTTCATTAATCTTACCCAGGCATTCGATAGGGTACGGTTAACTGATGTCATAACCCTACTACAAAAAAGGAGAATTCACCCGAATATAATAAAAACTATCGAAGAGTTGAACACCAACAACCACACGTATGTAAGAGTGGCAAATAAATTAAGCAATAAAATACCTATGACAACCGGAATCAGACAAGGAGATAGCCTAAGCCCAATCTTATTTAACATCATAATGGATGAAATAATAAACGAAGTAAAGAAAACTGGGAGAGGATATCGATTGGGAGACAAAGAAATAAAAATAATATGCTACGCCGATGATGCAGTAATCATATCAGAAGACGAAGATAACTTACAGAGACTCCTACATAAGTTCCAACAAACAGCAAACGTGTTTAATATGCAAATATCTGTAAAGAAAACAAAATCCCTTACAATATATAAAGAACCGAAAAGATGCAAACTCGCGATTTATGATCAGAGCGTAGAACAAGTGATGTCCTTCAGATATCTAGGAGCAAACATAACAAGTACCAGGAACCTTAAGGAGGAAGTAAAAACTCAAACAACAGAGGCATCATTAATATCAGGATACTTAAGAGATATAATTTGGAGAAACAAATACATGAGCACCAGGAGCAAAGTAAGAATATACAAAACATGCGTAAGACCGATCATGATGTACGCGATAGAAACCAGAGCGGAGAACACAATAACAAAACGACTCCTAAGAACAACAGAAATGCTAACACTTAGATCGATAACAGGACATACCTTATTTGACCGGAAGAGATGTGAAGAAATAAGGGAAATGTGTGAAATACAGGATGTGGTGAGATGGGCAAGGAATAGGAGAAGAGAATGGAGAGACCATGTGGAGAGAATGCCAAATGACCGGTTGGCTAAGGTTGCAAAAGAGAAGCCACCAAACACATCTCGACCGCTTGGGAGACCACCAATAAGATGGTATGAGAGCTGGTCTTCATCATCGCAATTGTTTCTGGGAAACCTTTGAAGTGAACACAGGACATGGTCCTAACGTAGGAAGAAGAAGAAGAAGAGAAAAAACTATTGTTACAATTCAAATATTAAAACTCATTAGTTTCTACTGAGCTCCTTCTTAAAATATATCGGTCATTTCCTGTTTTCTCACTTTATCTCCCAAGTATTGCCATTGCATAGGTACACAAAAACTTTGCCATCAAAATACTTTTTCCTTTGTTTTACATAAGACTTATGTCGGAAACTATTGGGTCAAAAAAAAATTTTTACAGACTTTTTAAATTACTTTATTTATCTATTAAATAATATCTGTTTTAAAACTAGACTATTTCAAAACTAATTAAATTTTGTCGTCACAGCCTATTCCATCGTTTGTTACACCCATAAATCCACAGGAAATATTCAAAAATATAAGTGTAAATAAAAAGCCAGTTGTCAGTTTAATGGTTTGAGCGGATCTGTATATTTTTAACCAGGATGAAAGGTCAGTTTACCTTTCATTAGGGAAACCTAACGCTTTTAAACACCCTATAAAAAATACGCATCTTTTGAAGATAACAAATGTGAAAGGTCAAAAAGTTAATTTGAAAAGCGTGCACTGAAGGAGTTTTTTATGCAGAGTATAAATTAAAACCAAATACTTCATTACATTTAGCACTTTTACTAAAATACTGATATGTGTGATGTATTTACATATTTTTTCCCACTATTTTAAATATTAAAGTAATATTCTGTTGTCGAAGTTGCTTTAGAGCACTTCTATACTCTAAAAACATATTCGTAAAATGCGAAACCACATATTCGCTTACAATTAATGAAAATTGCCATGTGCTAGTTAAAAATCTTTTAATTAAAATTTTATTATGCCTTTTTTTTCGTAAATTAAAAAAATTTCGTCAAGATCCACTAGAAAATAGTAAAAATTTAAACTGCAAGATAATACAATTTAAAATATGACTAGTTATTTATTTAATATATATATATATATATATATATATATATATATATATATATATATATATATATATATATATATATATGGGACGATCCACGTCAACCGGATCAGAGCTACGACCAAAATTAGAAGCAACCAAAAAACTTGACCAAGGGCTCATTTTAAAGCTTAGAGCGTCTACTTTCAAATGCCGAGTGCGCCTTTGAAAAATCCAATATGGCGGCTCCAATATGGCGGCCGGTAGCCGGAGAAAAATCAAGTGTCCAACAAAAAAAGCTTGTAAAAATAAAAATTCGCAACTGTTTGGGTCGTTTTTTGGCTCAAATTGTAGTTGATGAACGCCCCAAAAAATTGGGGTGGTAAGTTGACAAAATCCAACATGGCGGATCCAATATGGCGGTCAAAAATCCAATATGGTGGCCGAATTTTCGCAAATGAACCGATTTGCACTAAATTTGGTAAACGGGGGTTTTTAGGGTCGCTAATCACGAATCCAAGGTCTGATTTGCCAAATTCAAGATGGCGGATCCAAGATGGCCGATGAAATTTTCGAAAATCTATCGATTTGTACCAAATTTGTTATACGGGGGTTTTTGGTGTCGCCGATTACGAATCAGAAGTTCAATTTTCAAAATCCAAGATGGTGGACCCAATATAGTAGACTGCCTTATTCAGTTTCCACCATATTGAGTCCACCTTCTTGAATTTAAGAATTTTAGAAATTTGACCTCAGATTCGTTATCAGGAACCCCAAAATCCCCCGTATAACAAATTTGGTACAAATCGATAGATTTTCGAAAATTTCATCCACCATCTTGGATCCACCATCTTGAATTTGGCAAATCAGACCTTGGATTCGTGATCAGCGACCCTAAAAACCCCCGTTTACCAAATTTAGTGCAAATCGGTTCATTTGCGAAAATTTGGCCACCATATTGGATTTTTGACCGCCATATTGGATCCGCCATGTTGGATTTTGTCAACTTACCACCCCAATTTCTTGGGGCGTCCATCAGCTACAATTTGAGTCAAAAAACGACCCAAACAGATGCGAATTTTTATTTTTACAAGCTTTTTTTGCTGGACACTTGATTTTTCTCCGGCTACCGGCCGCCATATTGGAACCGCCATATTGGATATTTCAAAGGCGCATTCGGCATTTGAAAGTAGACGCTCTAAAGCTTTAAAATGAGCCTTGGTCAAGTTTTTTGGATGCTTCTAATTTTGGTCGTAGCTCTGATCCGGTTGATGCGGATCGTCCTATATATATATATATATATATATATATATATATATATATATATATATATATATATATATATATATATATATATATATATATATATATATATATATATATATATATATATATATATATATATATACATTATTTGTTTGTCATTTAAAATTTTTGGGTATTGTATAATTTATTAATGTATAAATATTAAAAACAAATAAACTAATTGTGCTTTTCATGAAAGTGTATTTCTAACATGCCCGCTCTGAGAGGAATTAAGCGGGCTACATCCTTCGAACACTTTCCATGAAAATTTTTGTAGAATAGGCTCAAGTCGCCAACCGTTCTTCGATGTTCCAGCGAATCAAGGCCGCCGGTCAGTTCCGGGTCTCCAGTCAGACGAACAGCTCTTCTCTGAATAGAATCCAACAAATGCAGTATATGTTTGGGAGCGGAGCCCCAAAAATGGGAGCAGTATTCCATAGTTGGTCGAATTTGAGCTTTGACAGTTGTCTGGAGTGTAAAGCTTTCTGGTTCCAAAAAATGTTTCCAACTTTTGAGAAGCTCTCCTTACTATGCCTGCAACATGGTCATGCCAGGATATATTTGCTCCCAAATTAACACCAAAAAATTGAGTAACGATGTTCGAAAAATGGAGTGCGCACCGACATAACTATGTCGAGTTCAGCAACGTTAACCCTTTTAGAAAAAACTACCGCCTAGGTTTTTGTAACTTTAAATTCCACTTGGTTACTGTCACCCCAAGATAGAATTTCGTCCAGGTCTTTGTTAAGTTGAATGACTTCCTGCTGTCTGCGAATAATCGTCTGAGCAGCCGATAAGCATACTGTCATCTGCAAAGCGCAGATTGGAATTCCCGGTCTTTTCCAGCCGATCGTTAATGTAAATAAGAAAGAGAGTAGGAGACAATATAGGGCCTTGGGGCACACCGGCGTTGATAGTAAAGAGGTTAGAAAGAATTCTGTCGACTGCCACTCGTAAAGAACGCTCTCTGAGGAAACATGAGAGCCACAAACAGAACTTTTCAGACATACCATAAAAGCGTAGCGTAGCCAACAGTCCATCATGCCAAACACGGTCGAATGCCTTTGATATGTCAAGAGCAAGCGCTCGAAATTCTCCAAAGTGTTAAGTTGCGTTGTCCCAAACATGTGTTACATAAGTCAGAAGATCTCGTGTTGATCTCTGTTTACGAAAGCCATATTGGTGATCGCTAATAATGTTAAATTCTTCAAGATATTTTAGAAGATGCTGATTGGTAGCCTTTTCCATGACTTTCGATATTATTGAAAGCAGTGCGACTAGTCAGTAGTTATTTGGCAAGGTCTTCTTGCCTTTTTTTAGGTATTGGCTGAACTGTGGCATATTTCCAGCAGCAAGGAAAGATTCCCTGTCTGTAGGATAGGTTGAGAAGTCTACAAAAAACTAGTGTTAGTTCCCTCGCACAGTTTTTGACAACTGTGGTAGGTATTTCATCAGCGCCAGAAACTTTTTTGGTGTCTAGATTTATTAAAATATGTTTCATGATACGGTGTCTGAAGACAATATCGAGCATCCTTGACTGCACTATGGAAATAGTAGGTGGTGTTTTTCCTTTGAAACCGACATTAGAATGTGAATCAAAGAGTTCAGCCAACGAGTTCGCTTTCTCAACAGGGGTCGTTGCAATAGAATTATCTGGCCGTGTGAGTGGTGGTATGGTGGATTTGGTGAAATTTTGACTAACTGCCTTAGCGACTGACCAAAAGGACCTGGAATTGTTGGGACAAGCGAGAAGTTTGTTTCTAATTCGTTGATTGTCTGCCTCTTTGGTTTCATCGATAATTTCTTTGCATCTGTTCCGGGCACAAACAAAGGTGTTACGATTTATGGTTTTAGGATTTTCACGTCACTGTCGGTAGGCAAGATGTTTAGAAGTAACAGTTTCTTTGCATTTTCGGTCAAACCAAGGCTTGCCGTTGGAAGGGCATTTCTTCGCAAAAGGGATGTATGCATCCATACCAACCAAAATAACATCGGAAACCTTCCTGGCGCAGTCCGATACGTCGTCGGATCAAAAACAAACGTCTAACCAAGGGAACGTTCTAAAATATTCCATGAGATCTTCCCATTTAGCAGATTTATAGTGCCAAATCTTTCGTGGTTTGGGCGCCTCTCTGTCACTGATTGGTAAAGGGCAGCTAAAAAGGTTGTTTTATATATAACAAGTTATAAGTCTTTTTAAACATTATTGGAGTCAAAAGTCTAATAGTTATATAGTAGCAGCAGACCACAGACGCAATTTTAACTGATATCCAAGAATAACGATAAATAGCCACTGTATAATATTATAAAATTGGAATTATCCGACAAGCCATTGAAACTGAGAACAGTGTTACGTTAAACAAAATAATTACACCCTCAAACATTCCCTTCCCTCCCCATGTTCATGGAAATGTATAATAACATACAAGACACCAACGCATCAAAAACCATAGTCTATTAAACAACGCAAAGACCAAGTATAAATTTCTATAATACAAAAACTAGACAACGTGACAACACCCACGTCTTTCTGCTGCAACTATATCGCTTAAAGACTATACAGGAAGGTTTCATTCCTGTTTAAAGTATTATATCATTTTGTTTGAGAATTATTGTGCTAACAGACTGGCCCATAGTCCGATAGACAGACTGACGGAAATTAGAAAATATGTTTTTTGTGGTCTGAGAATCCTAAAATGTAAAGAAAAGCAAAAACTAGTGAAGGATAATTTTTGCACAAATACAATACTTCTCCTTAGTAAGGGAAGTAAAAACAATAATTTAGCTACTATGTCAGGGGTAACTAAGTTTCAGCCAATTTAACTGTCATCTGCTGATTATATGATTCAAAATTCACATTAAACTGTAAGTCTCGTTCGGCTGACATTACCCAGACGTTAAATGGGTATAGCAAGTAGGATCTCTCTGGTCTATTTTCCTAACGTACCAAAATTCTAGCGTGCCAAATATAATTAACTAATAATTAGATAAGAACAAGCAGTTGAAGAGAAACGCATAAAATGAAAAGTATTATGTTAATATAGTTAGTGACTATATGTTCCGTTTAGATTTTATATTGCTGGTTGTGATAGGTGACTCTGTGATATAAATATTTAATATACTGTCTTTATATTAATATTTATTGGTTATTTTGTAAGACGAGTAAGCAAGAAAACTTACGAGTCCTGCTACTATACTACCACTTCCCAAACAGGTCGTGCAAAACATTTTTTGCACCCGTATAAATCGTTGTTTAGTCAAGTCGTCTGGAAAATTAGCTTTTCCGTACCATAAGATGATCTCTGTGGTACGCTATCATAGTATCACTCAAAAAATTATCTACAGAGCATAAAAACTTATTTAAGGAAATTCCTTTAATATTATTTTTCTTCTCTACAAATTATTTGAGCTTATATTTTTCAAATATGAAACTAAATATACAGCAGAGTTCGCAACATATGGGAAATTGTTTTATTATTAAAGAATCCAAATTTCTTTTTAAGGTAGTTCAGCATGTCCAGTAACCGAAAAATTGATTTTGACATATGTCACGTGACCCTTGGTATGGCGGGAAAGTTGAATAAACGGATATAGAATCATGAAAAATCGGATTAGTTGACAGAATATTGAAAACACTTAAAGAATAAAAAATATTTAGATTTTAATTTGAACTCTACTTGCAAAGTTTTGAGCATCAACATAAAAAAATTAATATCGCTTTTTTTTTATCTGTATCTGGCTAAAAACTTTTAATTTTTTGTCTAAGTAGTTTAGTTGAGTAAATTTTAATTGCTTTGATCATAACTAGAATTATTCTTCTGTTTTTTTGACATATGGAAGAAATAATTCAAAAATTGAGTTTAAACTTGAACGCCAGCTGTTTATGTTTTTTTTTTTTTATCTAGTTGCTATTTGGATATTTTGCAACAAGAAATGTTCTCAAGTGTTTTAAAATGTATAAAACCGGGTTTCCACCAAACGGACATAGCATGAAACACAAACAAAAACTGTTTTTCTCAACAAAAAGAGCAATTTTGTAAAAAATGAACAGTTCCGAAAACATGTTTGTTGGAGAATAGTGTTTTTAGTAAACAAAACACTTTCCCATCTCGAGTCGGTACATCAAAAGAAAACAAATTTGTTCGTGTTTTTTAGTCAGTTTGGTTGAAACACCTGAATATTGTAGTTTTGTTCTCTGCGACATTTGTACTTTACTCTTTCAATTAGTCATCAAGTTTTTATCAACTGTATGCGATTTACGAAGAGTTTGTCAATACTTAAAGTAAATACCAGTTTTTATATTTATTTTGTTAAACAATTATACATATATATATATATATATATATATATATATATATATATATATATATATATATATATATATATATATATATATACATAGATTCAAAAGTTTTGCATCACCCTAAATCTCCGAAAAAAAATTTTTGTTCATTATAAATGGATCAGTGATTAATCAATTAATTAGTTTCAATTAAAAAAATATATATTTTTGACAACATTTTTTTATTATCCATTAATAAACTTGCTTTAAACATAATAAGTATTCTTAAAAAAATAATTAATAAATACAAACTGATGTTTTTTTTAAAGTGAGAACTTTTAATAAAGAGTATTTCCACCTCTAGAATTTATGCAAGCTTGAAGTCGCCTACCCATGCTGTTTACCAAATTACTAATATTCGGTTGAGGTATATTTCGCCATTCTTCCTGGGCCGCATGAACAAGCTCTTGTACACTCCTGGGTGGATTTCTGCGTGCTGCCACTGCCCTCGCAAGCATGTCCCAGGCATGTTCTATGGGATTCATGTCCGGAGATAGGGCAGCCCAGTTCAAACGATTGATCCCTTCAGTTTCAAGATACTCATTTATAGCTCTGGTCCGATGAGGTCGGGCGTTATCGTCCATAAAAATGAAGGAATCGCCAACAGCTGCTCGCCATAGTCTCACATGAGGATGTAGAATCTCTCTGAGATATCTATCACCAGTCATTGTTCCCTCAACATGAATTAATTCTGTGCAATCATTTGACATGATACCAGCCCAAAACATAGCACTTCCTCCTCTGAAGGGCGGCACGGGGCGAGCATGCGCAAGCTGAGCCACTCTCGTTGGATCCCGCCACACACGTATTCGATGGCTATCTTGTACCAAACAAATCCTTGTCTCGTCGGAAAAAAACACCGAATTCCAAAATTCTGCAGGCAAGGCCGCGTGCTCTTGAGCCCACTGTAGTCGGCGAGCTCTGTGCTCAGGTTGTAGTCTGGGCACTCTTATTGGTCGGCGACACCTCAAACCTGTCGCAAGTATTCGTCTTCGTAATGTCGAGATCGATACTTGAACTCCCAACGCATGTCTCATATCTCTTTGGAGTGCTGGTATTGCCATGGTCGGGTTTCTTCGGATAGTTAAGTGGATATAGCGGTTCTGCCGCTGATTAGTAACACGCCTTCTACCGCTCCTAGGTCTATCACGAAGAGAATTGGTCTGGAGATACCGGTTCCATACCCGAGACACATCACTTTGCCAAACGCCAACTCTGTTAGCCACGAACCTTTGAGAATGACCTTCTTCAATTAAAGCCACTATTCTTGCACGGTTTATCTCACTTATGACTTGACGATTCATGTTTGCGCTTAAAATCGTAAAATTCAAATGACTTGAATGTAAGAATGATCGCACTAAAAATGTGATCTTACAAAAAAAAACTGTAAACATGTGTATATTGCAAAAAATATGGGACGTATTGGAATGATAAACATTGATAAACAAGCCCACAAAAAATTGTTAGCGCAAAAAAATTCCTTCGCATCCGAACAAGGTGATGCAAAACTTTTGAATCTATGTGTATATATATATATATATATATATATATATATATATATATATATATATATATATATATATATATATATATGCATTTAGTTACAATGTTGCTACGATTAAAATAGTTTACTACAATACACATTTATCAAAACTGTAGTTTTAATTCATTTTTAGGCTGTGAATTCCAAAAAGCAGTGATCTAAAAATCAGTGGGACTCAAAAAGTATAGATTTATATGAATAAAAATAAAAAATAAGATTCACTCAAGGAAATTGGTAATACTTTTGAAACTAGCAGTGATGATATCGAGAGAAAAATCAAAAACTTGTTCAGTCAGTATAACAGGCAAGGGAAGGGGAGAAGTCTGGAGCTAGACACCCGTTTGTTTCAAAATGGTTTGGATATGATGCCATGAGTTTTTTGTATGACAAGAATAAACCGAGGAAAGGAAGGCTTACCTTGATATAATGTTGAAGAGCGTCATACAGGGCCTCACGTACATCCGGTATGATTCGTGATACAGAAGAATTTGAAATTTTAAATAAATATTTTAATGATTGAAAACTGTCCCCAGTGGCTAAGTACCTCAGAGTTACTGCCAGGCGATCCTTCACGGATATTGTGTCTCGGTAACTTGTATTTTTCTTGGCGATTTAGGTTCTAACAAATTAATTAAAAATCGGTACTTGACATTCTGGTAAAATTATGGCAGAAAGATCTCAATTCTCCATTTAACCCAACATTATCAGTGCTTAAATCAGCCAATAATTCTTCTATGCCGTAATTAACTCTCTTTTTTAATAGAGACCCGACCGATATCTCGGGACCCGATAATCGGTTTTTTTTTTTCTGTTTTGGCCTTAACTAAACACGAACCACAACTAATCATAAAATCGTCGTCGGAGAAAGAAATTCTTGAGGGACTAAACAAAATGGGAAAAAGAGAATAAACACTAGCAACAAAACTTTTGGAACAGTCTACAGGAACTGTTTGAAAAAAACAAAACATGTTTTGTTTTGTTTATTGAAAACAGAACTGTTTTTTTAAACTGTCCGTTTGGTGGAAACCCGGCTTAAGTTTTCTCATCCTGGTCAAGTTTTGCCAAATGATAAATTTTGATACGAATCATTGTTGTGTTTAAAAATAAACTCATTTTTTAAATTATTTCGCCCAATTTTCAAAAAAAACAAGAGAATATTTCTAATTTTGAACAAAACAAAAAAAATTTACCTTCACTAAACTAGTTAGATAAAAAAAAATTGAACATTTATGGCTAGATAAAGATTTTTATAAAATGGCGATTTTTTTGTAGACACTCAAAACTTTATAAATGGGGCTTAAATCAAATTTCTAAACACTTTTTACTCTTTGAGTTTTTTTGATATTATGACAATTTATATGATTTCATATCAGTTTATTCAAATTTTTCGCCATACCAACAGTCAGGTAATGTATGTCAAAATCAATTTTTAGATTATCTTCTTCAAGTATCATGTTCTCGACGAACGTTGGCGATCATCAACGCTATTTGAGCGTTATCCACAGCTTTACAAAGCTGATTATGTTATTACCGAACCACTAGCGTAAACTCTTTAACCATGACGTTCTTCTTCTGCCTGAGCCTTATGTGCCCATCCATTTGACCCTCAATGATGAGTTTTGGCAAACGATACTTGTCATTTCTAAGAATAGGGCCAAAATATTTAAGTTTTTTTTAAATGGCGAACATTACCTCGGTATCTTTAGGTAGATGGTGAAGAACCTCAACATTTGTTATCCGATCCACCCATGATATACGTAGTACCCTGCGGTAAGCCCATATCCCGAATGCCTCCAGTTTCTTACTTAGATCCTCTGTCAATATCCGGGGCTCCAGGCTATACCATAATATGCTAAATAAATAGCATTTGAATATTCTAATACTAGTGAAATGTTGATATTACGGCTACACAAAACCTTGCTCATTTTCTTGAATGTTGAGAAGACCTGCTCAATTCGACTGCGTATTTCTCGAAAAGTCCCAGGTTTTATTCCAAAGACATCTCAGGTATCAGTAGATGTGCAAGTGATCGATGTTTTCGCCATTGTAAGTGATTTTACAAGGTTATATTTTTATTCTTACTGACAACCAGACACTTTGTATTTTTCACATTTACCTTAATGCCCATTTTTGCACTTTTTATACGCGCGACGTTTAGTTTGTAAGCCGTCTTCAGAATCAGCCAGGAGCACCATGTCGTCGACATATCGAAGGTTGTTTATGGCGACACCGTTAATTGTAATTCCTTCGTCGACGTCGTAAAGGACTTCCTGACAGATTGTCTCAGAATACAAATTGAACAGCAATGGAGATAGTATACATCCCTGCCATGCTCCACCTAATATTTATACCTTTTTACCAATTTATGCCAAATTGTGAGTCACTCATTATTGATTCACACTCTGTATGTATTCTTCTATGTATGATTTTAAAAAATATTTTAAGAATGTAACTCATTAGACTTATTAGCCTAGAGTCATTACATTGTTTTGCATTTGGCTGGCAAGTGTAAGTTGACCTTAGCCAATCCTTAGGAATAATACCCGTATTAAAATTTGATTGAATAGGGCTACAATAACATTCAAGCACCGTTAGATTATTGGACAGTTAAAACTGATTCGAACGAAAAAGAAAATTGTATACTCTAATAATAAAAAAAATGACTGAATATCATGTATATAAAGGTTACCTTAAATATATTTCTGGTTGTTTTAAATTGAAAACGAATCTAATTATTATTTCGTGCTTAATAGATTTTCTCAGTTATATCTCTGTAAATGATTGTTGATTACCCCAAACAAATTATAACAATGATTTTTATCTTCATGTTACCATGTTTTCACTGACTAGAAGTATTCTTTCAACACCTGCCACATTGTTTAATTCAACACCCTATTTTGCTTGTTTAAATTAAAATAATCCAACATGCATAATACAAGAGCTTGTCTGTACTAGTCAAAATAACATTTCGTGAGAACGGTCCCATTGAGGATAGTTCAGGCATCCCATAATAATCTCATTAAAATCGAATGGAGAGGTCGCTTTGAGAACTTAACCCAAATATTTGAAACCTTTAGAGGGTATCTTATATTCCCTTTAATATTTAACAGCGACTAAATTGTATTAAATTCAAGGTTTTCAGGGTTACTCTAATTTTTACACCTCAATGCGATCATAATAATTGGATTATAATTTTCTAAACTATAGAGATTTACTAAAAATATTTTTCCTGAATGTCGTGAAGCCTTTCTCTTGCACAATGGCACAGATCTAGGGTTCTACTCAGAGGGCGGCCTGGTGTGAATATTTTAAGAACGTACAAAAGAAAACTTTATAAGAATTTCCAATCCATAAGATGCTAAGAATTAATATAAGATTATCTTTGATTAGGCATCAAAATAAATACGTAAAATATTACTCGTAGAATGCTATGAAAACAACAAAAGATCTTCTGAAATGTAGTTAAAATCTGTAAAATATAACAAAATAGAAGCAATGAGTACTATTCTGATATTAGGAAATAACCGCGAGCAGTGTTAATACCTAAAGCTGTTATTAATTAAGTTTATATACAATTATCCATACAAATATACAATATCTATTTTATTATTTGTATGCATGAAAATAGGTCATAAATAAAATATTCGTCCTCAGCAATTAAAAAGGGCTTAATAAGAAATGTATTTTTTTTATGGACGTAGCACACATTCTGTAGGGAAATCCCTAAAGCGCTACAGGAGCGAGACGTGTATGACAATCCACATTGATCTTAAATCGCTATAAATTGTACTCGGTGAACACCACTGTCCCGCACAATTCATTCCAAAGGGATAAAGTTCTAAATATGAAAGACTGCTTCAAAAAAGTTGTACAAGGAGTGATGAACTAAAACTCATGCGGATGTGATGTATTGGACCGACGTACATTCCTTGCATGCTCCGCTATGGGAGGAATCAAGCGGGATATATTCATCGAACACTTTCCATGAAAGTACCTATAGAACAGATTTAATTCGCCAACTGTTCTTCGATCTTTCAAGGAATAGTAGTAATGATAATAATAATAATAATAATACCACATCAACAACACAATTATTACAGATAAGACAATCCCCGCCAATAGACCCGATAATACTTTTCAATACAGAAAAGGAAAAGTCACATATCTAATTGACATAGCTGTCCTCAACGACACCTACATCCAAACGAAATGCACAGAAAAAATCTCCAAATACACAGAGCTTGCTACAGAAATAAAAAGGCTATGGAAACAAGAGAAAGTCATCATTATCCACCTTGTCATATCAGCCACATGCCTTACACCAACAACATTCCACCACATTTAGTACAATTAGGACTCAACACAAAAACACAGAAAAACATTCAGAAGTCAGTAATTTTGAATACATGTAACATTGTCGGGTCATTCCTTAATACACAATGGTAATAGCGTTTATGCTGCCTTGGCTTAAGCCCTTCAACCAAACATGGAACTAGATTGACTAAAGAGAGAGTGAGAAAGAAGAATAAAATAATACTAATAATAATAACCCAAGCAGACCACCCAGCAGGCACACACAGTCACACTCAATTACAACATTTAAAGATGAAAACGTGGTCAGAAAAAACACTCCATGGAAAACATAGATACCACATAAAACAAGACCATGTAAAAAAAAACAATCATACACCTCGTTACAGGATAGGCAGCTATTCCCTGGAACAGAAGGCTTCTTACTTGCCACCCAGGACAAGGTCATATTACCCAGAAACTACCAAAAACCATATCATCAAAGACCCAACTATTACCGAAGACAGATGCAGGCAATACCACCAACATAAAGAAACGATCGAACACATAACAAGCGGATGTAAAATATTAGCTGGAACATGTTCGTGCCAAAAAATATTTGCTTCCAAGTTAACGCCCAGCAAATTGAATCCCGACATAACTATATTACGCAACGTTAACTATTTTAGAAAAAACTGAGCCTGGCTTTTTGTAAAGTTAAATTCAACTTGGTTACTCTCATCCCAACGTAAAGATTTTGGATTAAACATATCAAATAGATATAATAGGTATGACTCACATAACTAAAATATCACTAAAGTTCCTACATCAATAAACACACTCGTATTACCTATTTGAAATATTTTTGCAACACGATGTAAACAAAGCAAATCATCGTTGACAATTGATAGACTCCTCTGTCTTCATTTTGGTTTAAAAAAAACTACGTTTTTTCTCTCTCTCTCTCTCTCTCTCTCTCTCGTTCATACATTTTAAGGTAGATCTCAGTTGATTACAATGACAGCGTAATACTTTTTTTAATTACTTAGTCCAGTTATTTTATACAATTTTTCCAATGCTAATTTATAAAAGATATTACTTTTTCTTTTATTACATTTACCGATTTTCTTTTAGTTTCAATATACCATTACAGAGAGAATTCTCTTTGTTAAAGGGAGATCGCTTTCCCTAAAATGGTATCTCGTAAAGGACAAGATCAGTCAGGGTCTCAGCAAATCATTCATTAAGGTAATCAGTTTTGGACCCAAATGACAGCCAACTTCATTTACCAAGCAGTTAAATACAAGTGCAGTCGAATTAAGAAGGGTAACCACAATAGTCCTAATCCCCTCTGGAGTTCAAGATAAGACGTCGGATTTTGGAATTCAATTAGGAACCTAATTAAAATACTAATCTCACGATTTTTTTTGTTTGTGTTGAGATTCAATGTATTTTTTTCTTAATTTGTAATAAAATAAAACAACGTACTATAAATAAATTTAAAAGAGATACGTGTTGATATTATATCCTGTGTGACAAGTTTAACGTCTTTTGTAAGTTCATTAACATTTCAAATTTTTTATCCGATCATAAGGAAACATACGTTATTATGTTTTTCTAAAAAAAAAAGAATTTATCCAGAAAAATCATAGTTTTTGTGGTTACACTGGGTTAAATTTGCCGACTTGTGCAATACAAATGCACAAAGCATCTTCAGAGTTCTTTACTCATCTGGATTAGAATACTGAATCTTTTTCAGTGTTCTAATCCGCCTTGGGCGTATTCTACATTCATATCAGTTTGACTAGATCTAGTTTCAAAAATTATGCTTTCCCATCTACCCAAAGCCGTTAATGCTTTCATTTCAAGCTTGATAATACGAAGGTGTTTCTTTAAGTTATCTACCAATCTATGAAGGGAAACTCGCAGAGACTAAAAAATAAAAAAAAAAACATGACTACCATCTACATTAATATATTTAGTCTGGGGTTTCTCAAGTTGTTTTGTTACTTTAAAAATATATTCTTTTGTTTATGCAGAAAAAAAGATACTATAGCTTTTTTCAGCTCATCATTTAACGAAAATGTTCAGCTCTTTAGAGTCGATGTTGTTGTAACACTACAGCTTTCGGTAATGACTTGAAATATGCAAGGATGTTGGACCCTGCACTTTTAGTGTAGCGGCAAAGTTTTGATTTTTCATGAATACTAACGCTTTCTCTAATGGCATCTTTTAAATTTAGGATCGTCCACCTGTCGACCTGTTTTCCATATGTTGTTTTACGGTTAACAGCGTATAATACAACTTATTTTAGTGAACCTAGATACCAAAAAAAGCCTCTGGCGCTGATGAAATACCTGCCATAGTAGTCAAAAAATGCGCAAACGAACTAGCTCCAGTTTTCTGTAAAACTTTCAAACTATCCTACAGAAAGGAAATATTTCCTTCCTGTTGGAAATGAGGTACAGTTCAGGTTACTTCAGGTTAGAGCAAGAAGATCTTGTCAAAAAACTACCGATCAGTCGCACTGCGTTCAATAATATCGAAAGTTATAGGCAAGGTTATCAATCGGCATCTTTTAAAATATTATATCTAGAAGGACTTAATATTATTAGCAATCATCAATATGGCTTTCGTAAGTAATTTCAACAAATCTTCTAATGTAAACTAGTGTTCTTCTAGTGTAAACTTATGTATCACATGTCTGAAACAACTCAATTGAACATGTTGGAGAATCTCGAGCGGTTGCACTTGATATATTCAAGGCATTCGACAGTGCTTGTCATGACGGATTGTTGGCCAAGTTACGCTTTTATGGTATGTCTGAAACGTTTTGTTGATGGCTCGCCAGTTGCCTCAAAGAGCGTTCTTTACTAGTGTCAGTGCGACGGATTTCTTTCTAATACCTTTACTACCAACACCGATATGCCCCAAGGCTCCATAGTGTCTCTTACTCTCTTTCTCATGTAGGTTAACAAAAACCCAGATTTTTCTAGGAAAGTTATCTTTGCAAAACCCGGCATAGTTATATCGGGACACTGGACGTTAACTCGAAAGCAAATATGTCTTGACATGAACATGTCGCATGCATAGCAAAAAAGCTTCTCAAAAGCTGAGAATACTACTCGTATTTGGAACTAGAAAGTTGTGTTACCCACCGAGTACACCTTACAGCAATTCGAGACCAACGTGAAACGCGTTATGCACAAATACGTCGCTCCTATAATGCTTTAGGGATTTCTCTGCAGCTTCAATGCTACGCCCATAAAAAAATCATTAAGTAAAATTCCTTCGCCGTTCCAAAAAATAGTAACCATCAACTTTCCAGAAGACGACTTTTTCGTCTTCCTTGAAAGTGAAGAGCTCTTATTAACCCATCGCATCGTCCTTTGCTTCATCGGAGAATCCCAATAGAACACCCTCGTCGCCTGGGATAATTCACAAGATATGACTGTGGTCGTATTCCAAAGAGGCCAGATGTTCTTGAGAAACTTCTTTCCTCGCCAGTTCCTCATTTAGTGTGTGAGATTTCATTCCTCAGTTTTCCTGCATTATCCTGAAAGCAATAGTTTCTGACACTCCAGCTTTTTTTGCTGGAATCTTCCTTCGTCGATCTGACAAAGCTCTCAACAACCCTAATGGCTCACTGGTCTTCTTCGTCTGGAATTAGCCTGAATTGAGTCTCGGCCCCATCGAAAGTGTTAAGATCCAAATTTACTTGAACCTAAGATGAGCTGTCTTTACCATAGACCTGGGACATTCTTTCATAAATGTCTTTTGAACCTTTTCGCTCAATATTTTCATTCAGAAAAGAAAAAAAAAATCGTTAAAACAGCAACAAGTAACAAACTCGTACAAAATTTTGTAAAAATATTTAGAATAACCGGCCAAAGGCCAGTCAGACTTGTGCAATTAGTGTTCCTTACACTGATTACTTTTGGAATAAAAATTTTTGTTACGGAGGTATAAAATGACCAATGGCTTCACAAAACGCACCCCAAATGAGTGCACAACAATGTTTTTTTCCGCTCTTTACTGAAAAGTGATGACCTTGAAATTATTGGTTCTTTTTTATATACCAGATAAATTGTTAAAGGTAATTTTTCTTCAATTTATACCCCGTGGAGAATATTCCAGAATGTTTTCAAAATTCTTTGATGAATACTTTTCGAGATAATACAAAGAGAAGTGTGCGCAAGTATTACATTTTATATATTTTTGAACTCGTGTTTTCATTTGACACCTCACTCAATGACCTGGTATTTTTTTTTTCATTTCCGATTTTATCCCCCAAAATTATCTCCTTGAGTCAAAATATAATTTTCAAAACTACACGTTTCTGATAAGGCCATCAATTCCTATATTAGTGTCAAATTTTAACGTTCTATGTCAAGTAGTTTCGGAGAAAATCGGATATGACAGACGGACGGACAGACACACGAAAGTGTGTCTTCCGTTCGAAACAGTAAAAACGACAGTAATTTCTTCGTATGAGGTAATTTTTATCGATAGGTAAGATAACTTCATAAAAACCCTCGAAATTCAATTTGTAGGTAATGAGAAACTATATTTAAGGGCAGCAAATTTCTGCAGTGTCCATCAATCACTAAGTAACCGGTGAAGTGCAAGTTAAACATGGGCAATTAGTGATCCGTACGTTAATTGCTTTTAAAATAAAAATTTTTGTTACGGAGGTATAAAATGATCAGTGACTTCACAAAACACACCCCAAATGAGTTTTCAACAGAGTTTGTTTCCGATCTTAATCGAAAACTGGTGACCTTGAAATTTTTGTTTTCTTTTTATATACCAGATAAATTCTGAAAGGTAATACCCTCGTAATAATTTTCTTTCATTCTACAACCTGTGGAGAATATTCCAGAATTTCCAGTACTTTTCGAGATAAGGGGAGGACAGCGATTTTTCGCGACTTTTTTAAAATAATACAAAGAAAAATGTGCGCAACTGTTACATCATATATATTTTTGAACTCATGTTTTTACAATCTTTTATTTGACACCCCACTCGATGACCTAGTAAAAAAATGTTTTTTCACTTCCGATTTCACCACCTAAAACTAACCCCATAAGGTTAAAATTTAACTTTTAAAACGACACGGCTCTAATGAGGCCATCAATTCCTATATTAGTACCAAATTTTTATCTCAAATAGTTTCGTAGAAAATAGGGTGTGACAGACGTACGGACGGTCGGACAGACAGACACCAAAGTGATTTTATAAGGGTTCCGTACGGAACACTAAAAATGTCATTATATAAAGAACAAGTAATTTTAGCAACTTTTATTTAAAGCTAAATAAAAATCAGAATTCGTGCCGAAAAATTTAATCTCAAAACTAAAACTTATTCATATTAACTATAATTCAAACGAAAAAAAATTGAAATAAAAAAGATATTTTTTCTCAAAATGTTCACGCCCAGTATACTTGAGAAACATTTGACATAAAACGTAATAAACATAACTAGAGAAAAAAGTTATGAAATAATCACGAAACATAATAACACATTTTCCGAAAAATACAAAATAATACTGAACAGCGCATTTATTATTAATAAATATGATTTATGCTTCGAACGTGCCTGAAACCAGTGCTTCAATAAAAAAGATTTTTTTGTTTATCTCTTAATTTTCCAACGTCTAAAACACGATTTATCGTAAGTTGGACTTCGATTAGCGAAAATAAGCTCATTATACACAGTGCGCTTGAACGAGCGCAAAGTTTGACAAAACCGACGAGAAAATCGAGCTTGGACGGTGCCTTCGACATTTCATAGCGAATCGAACTTTCCTTACCTCCAAATCACATCTGCTCATCTTCGCGAGATATCGGATTTTAAAAATTTGTACCTGAAATCATTGAATTTATCAATTCTGTTAACGAATTATTATATGTACTCTATAGATATGCTTCTTTTTGTAAATAGAAACATATACATAAATGCTTGATGCTAATACATCCATTCCCTTAAAATCAAATCAAAGGAAAAACACCACCTACTATTCCCCTAGGGCAGTCAAGGATGCCCGATATTGTCTTCAGACAGCGTATCAAAAACGTATTTTAATGAAGCTAGGCACCAAAAAAGCTTCTGGCGCTGACGAAATACATGCCATGGTTCTCAAAAACTGTGTGAGGGTACTAACACCACTTTTCTGTAGACTTTTCAACCTATCCTACAGAAAGGGAATATTTCCTTCCTACTGGAAATGTGCAACAATTCAGCCGATACCTAAAAAAGGCAAGAAGGCCTTGCCAAATAACTACCGACCAATCGCACTGCTTTCAGTAATATCGAAAGTCATGGAAAAGGTTATCAATCAGCCTCTTCTAAAATATCTTGAACGATTCAACATTATTAGTGATCACCAATATGGCTTTCGTAAACATAGATCAACAGAAGATCTTCTGACTTATGTAGCACATGTTTGAAAAACGGAAGTGAACACTTTGGAGAATCTCGAGCGGTTACTCTCGA
Source organism: Pachyrhynchus sulphureomaculatus (assembly GCA_019049505.1). NCBI lineage: Eukaryota > Metazoa > Arthropoda > Insecta > Coleoptera > Curculionidae > Pachyrhynchus > Pachyrhynchus sulphureomaculatus. The sequence goes on along the minus strand of CM032454.1, from coordinate 164,031,375 downwards.
CATATCCAAGGCATTCGACCGTGTTTGGCACGATGGATTGTTGGGTAAGCTACGCTCTTGTGGTATGTCTGAAAAGTTCTGTTTGTGGCTCTCATGTTTCCTCAGAGAGCGTTCTTTACGAGTGGCAGTCGACGGATTTCTTTCTAACACCTTCACTATCAACGCCGATGTACCCCAAGGCTCTTCATTCTCTTTAAATGCTCGGACGTCGGCTACTCAGACGAATATCCACAAACAGCAGGTAGTCTTTCAACTTAACAAAGACCTGGAAGAAATTCTATCTTGGGGTAACAGTAACCAAGTGGAATTTAACGTTACAAAAATCCAGGCGGCAGTTTTTTTCTAAAAAAGTTTACATTGCTGAACCCGACATAGTCATGTCGGGGCACTCGTTTTCTCTAACATCGTCACTCAATTTGTTGGGCGTTAATTTGGGAGCAAATATGTCCTGGCATGAACATGTTTCCGGAAAAGCAAGGAAAACTTCTCAAAAGTTGGGAATATTATTTCGAACCAGAAAGCTTTTCACTCCACAACTGTTAATTCTTTACAAAGCTCACATTCGACCAACTATGCTCCCATGTTTGGGGCGCCGCTCCCAAACATACACTGCCTTTGTTGGATTCTATTCAGTGAAGAACTGTTCATCTGATTGGAGACCCAAAACTGACCGAAGGCCTTGATTCGCTGGAACATCGAAGAACGGTTGGCGCCTTGAGTCTATTGTACAAGTATTTTCATGGAAAGTGTTCGCTTAATTTCTCCCAGAGCGGTGCATTTTAGAAATACTTCGCGCAGCTTGTTACTCCTCGTACAACGCTTTTCAAGCAGTCTTTTATATGGAGAACATCCTTCCTTTGAAATAATTTGCCCAGGACTGTGTTTCCTACCGAGTACAATTTACAGCTATTCAAGAACAATGTGAGTCGCTCCTGTAGCGCTTTAGGGACTTCCCTGCAGCACGAGTGCTAGCCCCATAAAAAAAAACGAACACTTGGAGCTAATAAACATTATTTTTTTATTTAATTTCAATCTTTCTTTAATATTTTAGCAGTAAAAAAGCTTTATTTTCAACCTTGATTTTGTGCAATTCAACGGTAACCCGATATCTCGCAAAGCCGAGCAGATTTGATTTTGAGGCAAGAAAATTTCGATTAAATATGAAATTTCGAAAGTACCATGCAAGCCTAAATTTATCTTCAGTTTTGTCAAACTTTGTGCTCGTTCAAATGCACGGTGTATACTTTAAAACTTAATTTGCCCATAATGTAGCCTATATTCATCACTGGATAGTTAACAAAAAAATGATTTAAGGAGCAAATTTCTATTTAAAAAAGTTATAAAAGCAGAAAAAAATATTTTAAAAAAAGCTGATTTACTGTTTTGCAAGTTATAAAGTTTGACATTTAACACTCACAATGTATCCACTAAATTATTGATGATACCAAAAAATTTCATGGCAAGTTGTACTCGATTAAATTATTTACGAAAAACACATTTACAAAGATGAGGGTAACAGAAGCAACGCCGATGGCGTCTTGACCCTTATTTTCCTTTTAATAAAAAAAGGTCTCAGAAGTAGCCATATTTGTGAACATTTATCGGTTAAATGTTCGAATTCCTACTCGCAAACCTGATAGACTAAACCACGATAACTTTCCAGTTTCAGTGGTCTGACGACACGAGAATGTTCGATCTGTTGTATAATAGGAGACAATGGCTAACCAGAATTCAAACTATTCAGAAGTTAAAATGCTAATAATTACTGGTTTGCAATATTTAAGAATGTTATAAAATCTACTACAGAAATTTTGCGTCACGAACAATTTTCTAATAGCCCTCTGACAACAATGTCAAATAGAACTACAACCATAAAAATTTTGATTTAATTTAAGTTAATTGAAAGAAATGATACTAGATTTTCTAAACCACAAAACTCTAATCCTTGAATATTTTATACTCACTACAAGGTTCTTTTATTAAGAGAAAATACTTTTATTTATTTGTTTATAACTGAGCCCAACATAAAGTAATTAATAGGGCGATATAAAACAATAAATTTATACTTAACGATGTTAATTAAAAACAGCACAACAAACACACTTGCACATGGCATTGTCCCTCCAAACAACATAATATATGTTCATAAAAATATAACGAATTCACAAAGCTAATAACGAATTTTTTAAAGGGCATGCTAAGATTACATTCTTGTGCTGTTCGATAATAAACTGAACATATTTTGTACTTTGGTGATTCTAATATAGCACTTGTAGTAGCTCTCGGAAGATAGAAACAGTTTCTCAATCTACTAGGATGTCTGGGAATAACAAACCTTAGTTCTTCCAACAAAGACAAACAATACTACCATTAACGATGTTAAATAAGAATGTTATTGAATGAAAGATATTAAAAACTTTGTTTGTACTTGCTCCAATGCTAATATATAGCTACTATAAATTGGTTCCCATATCAAGACACCAAATTCCAATTTGCTTTTTACTAAGGATGTAAACAGGGTTTTAAGTATAGAGACGTACTGACAAATTCTCAATATAAATCCAAACATTTGTATTGTTCTCGCTTTTACTTAGCTTAGAATCAAATAGAGTTCCCAAATTACGTGTATTTTCTACTTTAACTAACATCAACCCACAATCATACAGCAAAGAACACAATTTTTTAGTATTCCGTAAGGAACACTTATAAAGATCACTTTGGTGTGTCCGTCTGCCACACCCGATTTTCTCCGAAACTATTTGACACAGAAAGTTGAAATTTGGCACTAATATCGAAATTGATGCCCCCATCAGAGTCGCGTAGTTTTGAAAGTTAAATTTTGGCTTTAAGGGGTGAAATCGGAAGTGAAAAAAAAAATTATCCGGGGCATCGAGTGGGATGTCAAATAAAAGCTTGTGACAATACGAATTCAAAAATATATATAATGTAATACTTGCGCACACTTTTCTTTGTATTATTTTTAAAAAATTGCTGCCCCCCCTTATTTGTAAATCTTGAGTACATACATCCTTGCCCTGGAATTCCTCTTGTTATAATAAACATATACTTACCAACTAGGACACTTCTGGGAATAGAGTCATTCCTTACCTTAAAGCATCCCCATGCAACATATATACAAAGAAAAATAACAAAATATATATATATATATATATATATATATATATATATATATATATATATATATATATATATATATATATATATATATATATATATATATATGTATATCTTATATTCTTCTTCTGCAGCTTATTCTGTCCATCGTCGGACGTAAGCCTCCCTCAAGTTGTTCCATTCGTCTCTATTGTGTGTTTTCCCCATCCAATCGTGCCCTGCCATCCGTTTTATGTCGTCCGTCCACCTGGTCTGCGGTCTTCCTCTACTTCTCTTATTCTGATCCTACGCGTCCATCTGTTATCTTGCATTCTCCCTACGTGTCCAGCCCAATTCCAACCCAGGGTACACAGTCTATCTATTACATCGGTTACTTTGAATCTTCTTCGTATTTCAGTATTCTGTATATAATCTCATAGTTTAACGTTTAGCATCTTTCTTTCCATGGACCTTTGTGCTACCTGGAACTTATATACGATATTTTTATTGAGGGCCCAAGTTTCTGTGCCGTACGTCAAAACTGCCAACACGTATTGGTCAAAAATTTTTGCTTTCAGCGTGTTGGGTATTTCCGACTGGAGTACCTTTTGTAGTTTTCCGAACGCCGACCAGGCCAGTGGGTATTATTCTTTGTAGATCTGCTATCAGATTGTTTTTTGAAAGTTGGAGTGATGTTTTTTTGCTCCAGATATACAAAACGCATCCACTTTTTCTATTATTTTTCCTTCCAGATTCGCCTAATCTCCTCTTGTTCGTCTATTTCATTTGTTAAATACTTGTATATATATCATATCATGTATATATATATATATATATATATATATATAATATATACTGAATATATATATATATATGTATGTATATATATATATATATATATATATATATATATATATATATATATATATATATATATGTATATATATATATATATATATATATATATATATATATATATATATATGTATTAACCGGATATATATATATATATATATATATATATCCGGTTTCACGGCGAGTGAGATTGCCTTCCTGTGTCCAATCTCCAAGCCCTTCGATTGTTCAATTCTTCCTTATTAAGGTTTTTTTTATGACATAGCTCTCTTCACTCTCATCATCCAAGTATTTCGGGTCGACCTGTACGTTTTTTCTCCGCTGGTATGTACTGCATAATTTTCTTGTCTTATCCATTCTGTTAATGTGCCCGTACCGTATTATTCCATATATAGTATGCCCATAATATTTAAATATAAAATATAACAAAGTTAATATGGATTCATCCAACATATACATAGTGTCACCTGCCGTGCACAAAGTGATTTGTAATTTTTCTCTGCCTATAAACAGGGACAATATTAACCTAAAAATACTTAAAAAGTGTATTTTATTATAATGTCAAATTTGCATTACGTAAAACCAGAACTTGCTCAGAGAGGAGAAATTTTTCACAAAAATATATTATCTAAACAGAACGGTTTTGTGAAATATACAAAGTTTTATTCAAATTTATAGGATTACTCAAAATTTCACACATATTGACGTTAATTCAATATGATTCACTTTAATTTCTTGTCATACGAGGACGTATCTACTATGAAAATGACGTCATTTACAAAATTGTCAAATCACTGTTGCCGTTCTAAGTACTTCGACGAAATTTTGTATTAGTTCGGTCCGCTTTGAAATTTTTTCGATTGAAAGTAATTTGGACCATAGCTTAGTGATAAAGCTTCTCATTAAAGTTATTCCTAAAAAAATATTCAGGGTATACGGCAATGAGGGTCCATGTTATTTTCAAATAAAATTTTGATTTTTGAAGATTCCAGTTGCTGCATCATGAATTCCCTACTCCTTACAGGAGAGTAGAACCTGACGACGAAATAAATTTTTCCAAAACATTTGGCGAATTATCACAATGTTTTTTTTATGAATTATCCCAGACTTTAATGTTTTATTGTGATCCTTCCGTGAAGACGTCACTAATAGAGGAATTAAATTTTATTTAGGGTTTGTTTTTTGGTTCTTTGTCGAATTTTTGAATGTTGGTAAATAGAACTATAATTTTTAGTTCTTAATATAACTTAAAAATTGTATCATAAAGGACAATATTAGACGTAATGCTAATTTTATTCTTCTTTTAAAGCAAATTTCATTCATTCAGGCGAATACGAAAAGTATAATTTTCCCTATGATTTACATTTCGGATCTGTCATGCAAATTTTGACCAGTATATGCTTAGGTATTTATTATTAAGAATATTTCTTTACCGATTTCTTCAACTTAATTTACAAGTAAAACATTAGGTGGTATAAAGGCCGGTTAAACGACAAACTAAGCTTAATCTCTATATTCTGCATGCCAACGTATGATGACCGTAAGCCAGGGGTGTTACGTCATTTTTGTTCGCTTAAACGGATGTTCTTAACATATACTTAAATTTTGTTAGCTTTTACAGGGTTGTAGATTATAAATAAACCACCCCCTCTCTCATTTATTTGATAAGTTAGGCAAATTTTCCAGAATTATAAAGATTTTTTTACAATATTTAAACATTTGCTCTATATTTTTTAAATATATCACCCTGTAAAGTATTTTTCAGTTTTATAGAACTCTTAATTGTAGAAAGATCAATATATATTTTTATGATGTTATTGTGCAAAAGAAGAAAGAAAAATCCCTTTTTAAAACTTAAACATTTTGACAATAGGAAAGTAAAACTAAGTGTTAGTATACAAAAGATTTTTCAAGAAGTGAAAAATGTATACCTTATATATATATATATATATATATATATATATATATATATATATATATATATATAGATTTGATTTCTTGAACCTTTATGTAAATAAATCTTTTTAATGTATCTTGGGTTTTGGTTCATCAAATGAAAATCTTGGAGTTCTTTTGAATTTTTTTTTTTATATTATTTTGACGTTTCGCCCCTGGTTTTGGACATTTTCAAAAAACAGTTTGCCATGCCTAGAAATAAAATTAAAAATACATCACAGTCTTGCTTTAAATTACAACAATAACACTGGTTTACAAACGTAACACGTATAATTATATAAATAAGAGGAAAAACACTGTTTTAAAATTTTACATAACTTAGTTTAAATTTAATTTCTATTTACAAATTCCATATTTTTTAAGTACCTCGAAAACAAGTGACCGTGAAATATGGCGGACGAACTATTTTTTAGTATGATACCATTTTTGATAGTTTTTTATATTAATTTTGAAATGTTTTTATTTGTTTTTTTTTTATTTCTTTAATTGTTTATTTTCACTATTATTATTAAGTTTAAAGAAATTGGCACTAATTAGGTAAGATGTTATTGTATATTAAACTTAGGTCTTTGATGTCAGTTCTGTCGTTTACCGCGTTTTTTTCCTTCCTTATTTCTATCATTTCTTTAATTATCAGTTTATGATAATTGTGGTCCTTATTTAAGATCTTGGTTTCTTTGTAATTAAAGCTGTGATTTGTTTCGTTTTCGTGCTTGATGAGTGCGGTTGTAGCGTTTTTTGTGTATTTGTTTAATCTATTTTTTAGCAGTTGGCTAGTCATACCTATGTACTTTTTTGGACAATTTTCGCATGGGATAGTATATACTACGTTGGAGTCTTTTGTTATGTCTGTTCTATCTTTCAGTTTAGTGAATAGGGAATTTAATTTGTTGTAGGATTTGTGGCAGACGGATATGTCGTATTTGTTTAATGTGTATTTTAATTTTTCGGATAGGTCTCTTATATGTGGTAATGATATGTATTTTTTTTGATACTTCAAAAAGATTTATATAAAAAGATTATATATATATATATATATATATATATATATATATATATATATATATATACATATATACATATATATATATATATATATATATATATATATATATATATATATATATATATATATATATATATATAAATATTCTTTCTTTGGATGTGGAGTCCAAAAAAAACGAGTGTTTTTTAGGACTGTGGAGGAATTTCGCTTATCGAATATATGAAAAAATATTCACAATTACAAGGGAAGGGGTTATGACAGAAAACAGGCCATTAGAAAAAAATGGCCGAATTCATGAAGAATCCAACTTTTTCTGTTGTGTAACAACCGCAGCCTGTACAAAGCACGTACGCTTCAAGTCGTTATCGAAGGCTGTAGATTCACCGAGTTGCAACACACGTCCTGTAGCCCTGGTTTAGGATCATGTCACTTATTTTTATTCTAATTTATATAATACAAACAATAACAACTACTTACCAAGTTTTCACTCGATAAGCACGTTTTACAAACTAATATTTTTAAAAAGAAAGTATTCGCATAATACTACAACAGGCTGAGCTATCGCGGCTAATAAAAACTGGATCTGTTTAATGCCGAAATTTATATTAAAATAATTTCAATCCAAGTGTAAAAAAACCTCCATGTGGAAGACACACTGTACTACAAAGAAACTCAATTGTGTTGACCAAACCATACCTAAAGGCCAATCCACACTAAGAAATGGAATCTTAATACCATATCTGAAACTAAATAACTTTGCTAGCAGGAAATTATCTTAAGACGAGCAGACAAGCTCCACCGATTAAGTTCATTCATTAAGGTTATCACTGTTGAAAACCAAATGACGGTAAATTCCATTTACTAAGTACAGACAAAGCTTTTGAATAGTGGAATGCATTTATAATACTCCTAGTTTAGATAATATTTAGCAGGAAATTGCAAAATTAAGATATAATCTTTTAAGAATTTAATAAATTATAAACAGTTTCTTATAATTCATTATAAAAAAGTGGATATACCTTTTTGTCCACAATAATATACTTATTCTAGGATCAAACATCAATGATAAATCCATTACACAAAACAATATCTAAAACCTATAATACCGATTTTCTATTGCTGATTAATTTTTTTTTTTTCGTAATAGCTCCTTACTTTTCAACTAAATAAATTATAACATTTTTAATTAATTAAAACATTTTTAAATCCTATAGTAAGTCATAATATTTTCTTATTTCTACTAAATATACAATAGAAACAAAAATAAGAAATCAAAAATCCTCGCATTCGCAGTTTCTTTGGTAAAGTGTTTTAAAGGAGCTAGTTATGGATATTGGATTATTTTAGCTTAGGTCAGGTTGAAAAGTAACTCACTCTCTACTGCGATCTATAAAATCTATTGTCACTCACTTCTATATTAGACTTCTCCCAAGAAACCTAAGTTTCCAATGAAGCTGACAATTAATCTCGGAAAGGCGTATTTTCGATTTTCAGACATCTCGTCATCCAATAGGCTAAATTATCGCCGTTGAATAGGCCATAAAATATGTTGTGCCGATTCTTCCTTATTCATGCGGATCTGGCACTTTGCGGTGTGTTACAAATCGGGCCTATGCATGTGATCCGTAGTCTATAACGACCAACGTAATAACCTACTTAATCTCCAATTGCCTCTTTACAACCTTTTCGAGTGTATTAAGTATGGTAACTTTGGCCAGTAGCCCAGCATTTATCCTCAGCCAGGCTGATCGATGCATAAGAGATACTGGTTCTAAACCTCTGAGTTCGATGAAGCGCCTTTCTTGGCCAGAAGATTAGCAGACTCAATTTCTTCTAGAATCGTGAGCCGCGTTATCGACACCAGGATAATTTTGTTTTAATATTTTTAAATTAGTTACAGGAGGCGAAAACTTGGTCTATATGTTTGCAAGAAACTCAGTTGTGACATACAGCGAGTCAAGACAATTCTAAATCTCAAGAAGATGTCTAAAAATAAATGTTAGAAATAAAGATGTACTTAACAAAGACTAAATATTACGTTGGTAAAGTTGAGCGATTATTAAATTCATTATGGCGGTTATCTTGTTTATTTAACCAATTAGGCACAAAAAAATTTCACTTAGTACTTTACAGCTGTACTGGCGAAATACTAGCAGACATAAAACTTGTGTAATAAACAATTACCGAAATGTAGACTTTGTTGAATTTTAGTACTGATTAATTATTTTTATTTGTAATCAGTATTTAACGATTTATATTTGTAGTGCTACCTAACGGTTACTTAAACAATTTGAACTTCGAAATGCATCTTTCCCAATATTTACTCTAACAATCTATACAGCTGCGTAACCTTTGGTTGAAGATAGCTATGTTTTTAATATTGGATTGATATCAGTCAAAAGGACGACATACTGTATTATACTGCTAATATACTTTTGTTAGAATACAGCTTGTTGTTAACCAGTCATTATTGCTTCAATTGGCTCACTTAAACTCAAAAAACACGCAGAAGGATTCCCCTTTAATATCGACTCTTTAATAAAATTGCTTTCATTTTTTATAACTTGTAAACTCGTTAGCGAAATTGAGGAGATTAATTTCTGCATAATCTTTCACAAATTTTGTCACAATTAAAAGTTACAGCTCTAAATTAAAAGCAAATTCATTTGTAAGTAAAGACGTTTGGGTATTTAAGTTCTGTAATGCCTTCTGTACCAAATACATTGGAAATTAAATGAAAAGAAAGCCAATTTCGTTTCGTTACATTTTACATCAATAAATTTGTAGAAGTTTATTGCAATAATTACTTGTAGAATTTAAATCTGGTATTTAAATTTATCGTTGGAAAGCTAAAATACGTGTAGTTCATTTGTAAGCTTTATTTAAATTTTTCATTTCATTGAATTATTTTGGAAGTGAAGCGTTAAGAATTTTTATTCTTTATTTACACTTCTGGAATAAACGTTTTTTTTGTAGAATTCCATTTTAGTAAAGATATTTTTCATAAAATGTAAAATCATAGGTCCTTTTTGAAAAAAAAAGAATTGTTTCGACATTTAACATTAGCTGTATATTTTCAATTTGATTTAATATTAAATTGAATACCGTGTATAATATTTTTCAGATTATATAAAACTCTTAATTTTAAAAGCACTCATATATATATATATATATATATATATATATATATATATATATATATATATATATATATATATATATATATATATATATACTCCATTGCAGTATGGCCGAAATTTTATAAAAAATAAAAATTGAAACACTGTTATTCAAAAACGAAGATAGCTATCAAATTCTCTGAACTGTACGTGGTAAAGAATGCTCTTTTTTATAATCCTATCAAGATGGGATGTCGATATCTGCTAAGGAAAATTTTTTATATGATAAAAACCATAGCATTATGGCCGAAAACGTATATATATATATATATATATATATATATATATATATATATATATATATATATATATATATATATATATTTATATATATATATATATATATATATATATATATATATATATATATATATATATATTATGGTGTTATCATGCAAAATAAGGTCGACGGTCGAAGTCGAATATGCAAGTTTAGCAAGTAAAATGAATTAAAAAAAAACAAAAAGACATTCTGAGATCGGAAGAAATTAAAACACTAAGAGCAATATCAGGAAAGGCACTACGAGACCGTACAAAAAACGAAGATATACTTGACGTAGTGACGTGGGGAAGACAGAGAGGATGGTTTCTGGCATGACCATGTCAAAAAAATGAATCTAAATAGAATAATAAGGCTAGTTCTGGAAGGAAAATCACCGGGACGCCATCCACCAGGAATGTCATCCAAAAGGTGGATGGATAGCTGGCATTCTGGCTTCCAAGAGAGCTCGTGAGGCACTGGAAGTTAAACAACCAAAGGTGTACAAGTATGAAATGCAGATTTCTTTTCCAAAAAAACATGTTAAATTGGGAAGAATGATAAAAAATGGTTTATTCAAAGTATGCTCCCTCGCTTGTTATATATTTTTCCCATCTTTCGGGTAATTTGTGAATACCACGCCAGTAAAAATCTTCCCCTTTTGCTGTGAACCATTCATCGAGCCATTTTTTTCACATCTTCATACGAACCAAAGCGCTGCTCAGCAAGTGTGTGACCCATCGATGAAAACAAGTGATAATCGGAAGGAGCCAAGTCTGGTGAGTAAGCCGCATAGGGTAGAACTTCCCAGCTGAGTGCTTCCAACGTGTCGCGAACTGGTTTTGCCATATGTGATGGAGCATTGTTATGAAGAAAAATTACTTTGTGTTGCCTTTTTTCAAGCAGCGAACGGTTCAAATTGGTCAGTTATTATTGGTAACCGTTTCTTCAGATTTTAACAGCTTATAATGGACCACGCCCCTCTGGTCCCACCAAACACAGAGCATCGTCTTTCTGTCAAAGTGATTCGGTCTTGCGGTCGATGTGGATGGTACGCCTGGGTCTACCCATGATTTTTGCGCTTAGAATTCTCAAAATAAATCCACTTTTCATCCCCTGTAACTATACGATGCAAAAACGACTTCCTTTTATACCGAGCGAGCAAAATGTCACGTGTTTCCATTTACCTGCCATTCAACTCATGTGGTACCCATCTACCCGCTTCTGAATCTTTCCCATCTCTCGTAGCCGATTGGAAACAGCTTGTTGACTAACGCCCAATTGCTCGGCGAGTTGTTTTTTGTGTTTGCGAATCATCTTCGTCCAACAATGCTTGCAATTCCACATCTTCGTATTTTTTTAGCTGTTTTCCACGTTCTTTGTCTCCAACATTGAAGTCATCACTTTTGAAACGCCGAAACCATCGTTCACACGTATCTTCTCGAAGTAATCGGTATGATTTAACAACAGTCTTCTTCAAATGAAGACAAAAAATTAATGCTGTCCACGAATGCTCTTTGTTCGGTATAAATTTCGACATATTGAACACAACATTATGCACACACTTTTCCAATTTATCACTCGTGCGCGTCTGACACTTGTTGATGACACAACAAAATGGCGCAGTGTCAAATCTTTATAACACAAACTGCTTTGGTGCACCATCTGTTGTCTGAAATCCGCATTTCATATTTGTACACTATAATAAGGATGAAGAAGTAAATTGACAATATTATTTGTTGATGGGAAGAATTTAGATAATTGTAAGTTAAAATTAAGTAATAATGTTTTTATATATTCTTGAAAACGTTTTTAAGCTCGGGTTTCTTCTTGGCCTTTTATAAAGTCTTATATATTCTCATTGCGCTTTCCATTTATTATCACTATTTTTAATAAAAATTCTATAAACATCCCGTTGTTTACTTTTTAAAAAAATACGGAATTTTAATTTACTACTAACAATTATTAAAACTATTAAAAAATTTTTTTTTAAATATAGCAACCTGTATATTTAACATTTTTGCATAATTTTTCAAATAAGCCAGTTAAAAGGGTAATTCATTTACAGTCAATAACTCTGTACTTATACGCAACTAGTGTTAACAGAACCACATGACGCAATATATGTTAGTAGTCGGTTTCCACATGTAAAGCGGACCGCAATTTCTTAATATTGTTAAGGTGTTTGTAATGTCGCTTTATTTCTCTTTTACTGATTATAAAATTTATTTCTTTTTTATACATGTTTATGTTCCTAAATTCTAGTCGATATTGATCTTTCAGTTTCTTCCTTCCACATACACTATTCAGGGAGATTTTGTAAACACCTTTCCTTGTAGAACCTCGTTAACTTGTAACGATACCATATATTTTGGCAATCTCAAGTAAACTCTTCAATTTTTTTTAAATGCTGCAAAGGATGCAAATGCCAGATTTATTAACATTTAATTTAAAAAGAGCAACATTCCTTTTCATATAAAGCATGATCTAGCAAATTAGGTGTCGTTTCTCTACAAACCTACAAGCCATCTATAGGTATTTGTTGACGTAACTGCCCTTTGCCAGGTGTCATTTTTCTATAATTCGAACATGGAGAATTCAAAACTCTACTTGTATCATTATTGTACTAATCTATTCATTATAGACTGAAAGGTTGAGTCATTCCAAGTTGCAAAAGTATAGCAAATTGTAGCTACACTTCAGCATAATGGGTTTATAAAGCTTCAAAGTTATGTTATGACATTAACCCATTAATTTTACTTTACTAATTTTTTAATAAATTTGTTAAAAATAGACTCTTAAAATTTTTACCACTTTCAGTAAATTTTTGGACAAGCGAAGATTGACGTTATTATTCTTAGAACGTATACACATTGTTTGCTATTGAGCTATATCTAAAATATAGTATTTTCGGTTTCAGGGTGATGCAAAAACTGAAAATGATGTCAGTAAAATCTTTCTTTAAGCAACTCATCTTGATGTATTTTCTCATTATTCAAGGGAGATACATGGGCTCACTTCTCTTTTACTATGTCTCTTATATTTCTTGTATATTTCCATACAACATAACAATAAAAGCTTTTTGTATTCTTACTGGAATTATGCATAAAAAGAAAACTATATATATAAAATTCTATTATAAAAGGCTCGGTTTTAAAGTGATCGTAAGTACCGTTTTGATATTAAAAAACACAAAGTAACTTTTTACCAATTTTATTTTTACCCTAGCCGTGACCGCGGCTCCACTCGCGTGGACTTGATTCACTATTATCGTCACTGCTTATTCCTTATGTTACCTAAGGTAATAAAATATATCCTATAACCTGGCCAGAGACCATATGTAGGAATTTAAAAAAAACACGTAAATCGGATAAGTGGTTCTCGAGGGATAAGCGCACTAACGGACAGACAAACAGACAGAGAGACGTTGCACTTTATATATATATATATATATATATATATATATATATATATATATATATATTATATAGATTTTATTATATTATTATATAACCTGGCCAAAGAACATATGTATGAAGTAAAAAAAAAAACGCGTAAATCGGATAAGTGTGTCTCGAGTGATAAGCGCACTAAAGGACAGACAGACAGACAGAGAAACGTTACTTTTTATATATATTATATTCTTTGCTACATAATATTATTCCATATTTAACGGTTTACGTAGCGTATTGCAAGAGACTGCATTAGCGGCAAACTTTTTTCCGACTTGATTCACTATTATCGTCACTACTTGTGTTACCTAAGGTAATAAAATATATCCTATAACCTAGCCAGAGAACATAAGAAGAATTTAAAAAAAAAACCGGTCAAGTGCAAGATGAACTTGCACAATTAGTGTTCCGTACGTTGATTGTTTTTTAAAATAAAATTTTTTGTTAGGGTGGTATAAAATGATTAGTGACTTCACAAAACACACCCCAATTGAGTTTTCAACAAAGTTTGTTTCCAATCTTTACTGAAAACTGGTGACCTTGAAATTTTGTTTTTTGTTTATATACCAAATAAATTATTGAAGGTAATGCACTCGTGATAATTTTCGTTCAATCTATACCCGTAGAGAATATTCCAGAAATTTTTTCAAAATTTTTTGATCAGTACTTTTCGAGATAAGGTAGGGGACAGCGATTTTTTAAAAGTAATACGAAGAAAAGTGTGCGCAAGTATTACATTATATATACATTTTTTTACTCGTGTTTTTCACAAGCTTTCATTTGACACCACACTCGATGACCTAGTAAAAAAAAATTTTTTCACTTCCGATTTCCCCCCTCAAAAACGAACCCCTTAAGTCAAAATTTATGTTACGGTGGTATAAAACGATCAGTGACGTCACAAAACACACCCCAAATGAGTTTTCAACAAAGTTTGTTTCCAATCTTTACTGAAAACTGGTGATCTTGAAATTTTGTTTTTTTTTATATACCAAATAAATTATTAAAGGTAATGCATTCGTGATAATTTTCGTTCAATCTATACCCCGTAGAGAATATTCCAGAATTTTTTCAAAATTTTTTGATCAGTACTTTTCGAGATAAAGTAGGGGACAGCGATTTTTTAAAAGTAATACGAAGAAAAGTGTGCGCAAGTATTACATTATATATATATATATATATATATATATATATATATATATATATATATTATTTTACTCGTGTTTTTACAAGCTTTCATTTGACACTACACTCGATGACCTAGTAAAAAAAAATTTTTTCACTTCCGATTTGACCCCTCAAAACGAACCCCTTAAGTCAAAATTTATGTTACGGTGGTATAAAAACGATCAGTGACTTCACAAAACACACCCCAAATGAGTTTTCAACAAAGTTTGTTTCCAATCTTTACTGAAAATCTGATGACCTTGAAATTTTTGATTTTTTTTATATACCATATAAATTATTAAAGGTAATGCACTCGTGATAATTTTCGTTCAATCTACGCCCCGTGGAGAATATTCCAGAATTTTTTCGAAATTTTTTGATAAGTACTTTTCGAGATAACGCCCGGGACAGCGATTTTTCGCGAATTTTTAAAAATAATACAAAGAAAAGTGCGCGCAAGTATATAAAATTATATATATATTTTTTACTCGTATTTTCACAAGCTTTCATTTGACACCACACTCGATGACCTAGTAAAAAAAATTTTTTTTTTTTCACTTCCGACTTCACCCCCCCAAAACTAACCCCTTAAGTCAAAATTTAATTCTCAAAACTACATGGCTCTGATGAGGCCATCAATTCCTATATTATTACCAAAATTTCACCTTTCTATGTCAAATAGTTTCGGAGAAAATCGGGTGTGACAGACAGACAGACAGACAGACAGACAGACAGACACCGAAGTGATCTTATAAGTGTTCGGTACGGAACACTAAAAACACGTAAATTGTGTGTGTAAATAAGTGGTTCTCGAGTAATAAGCGCACTAACGGACAGACAGTGAGACACTGCGTGTTTTCGAGTAATATATATCATATAGATAATTATTACTATTATTGTATAACCTGGTCAGAGAACATATTTATGATTGAAGAAAAAACACGTAAATCGAATAAGTGGTTCTTGAGTGATAAGCGCACTAACGGACAGATAGACAGACAGACAGAGAGACGTTGCATTTTATATATATTATAATCTTTGTTACATGATAGTGTTCCGTATGTAACGGTTTAGGCAACATATTGCAAGAGATTGCGCTAGCTGCAAACTTTTTTCCGACTTGATTCAATATTATCATCACTGTTTATTCCTTATGTTACCTAACATAATAAAATATATCCTTTAACCTGACCAGAGAACATATGTATAAATTTAAAAAAAAAAAAAAACACGTAAATCAGATAAGTGGTTCTCCAGTGATAAGCGCACTAACCGGCTCACAGACAGACAGGGAGACGTTGCATTTTATATATTATAAATATTATAGGAATAGAACAGCAAACATGGTTTATAGCAGGCACGTCACGCATAGATGACATTTATACAATGACACAATTGCACGAAAAAAGAGTAGCAACCAACAGGGAATCACACCTCCTATTCGCAGATCTTTCAGAAGCCTACGATACGATCCCTTTGAATAGACTTTGGACAGTGCTACAGGATACCAATATAAACATTACCATAATAAAGGCCATCCAACAGCTATACAATGGTCAAATATCAAAAATAAAAATGGAAAACCAGTTATCAGAAAGTTTTGAAGTCGCCAGATTATTAAGGCAAGGATGTTGCCTCTCCCCTACACTATTTTAACATCTATATTGACAAAGCGCTGAGAAAATGACCATAGAGCTAAATGAAGACACCACGCTGTACACGTTACACTTTGTAGACGATCAGGTGCTGCTAGCATAAGATAAACAAAACCTAGAACTAATGACAAAGAAACTCCTAAAGGAATACGAATTATGGGGTTTGACAGTTAACCAAAGAAAGACCAAGTATCTCTGTGTTGGAAAGGACGAAACAAACGTCCTCCAGGTAAACGATCACATCCAAATCGAACGATGCCGAGAGTATACATACCTGGGAACAAAAATAACAAGCAGTGAACCAGGAATAGAACACCGGATTTTGCAAGGGAAGAAAGTCATTGGTTGCTTAAGCTCGATCCTGTGGGGGAAAAATTTATCGAAGAGAAACAAAAAACTTCTCTTTAACACCATTCTGAGAACTATTGTGCTATATGGCAGCGAAATGTGACAAATGAGTAAAGCCATAGAATGGAAACTGCGGGTGCTAGAAATGGATTACTGGCGTAGATCGACGGGAAAATCAAGACTTAACAAAATCCCAAACAAGAGGATATTATAAATCATGGAAGTCGACGCCGATATAGTTAACGAAATAGAGAGGAAACAACTAGAGTGGTACGGTCACGTGGAGAGGATGAGCGATTAACGGCTCCCGAAGCTCCCCAAAAATTGGACACCACGGGAAAGAAGAAAAAGGGGACGTCCAAAGAAAACATTGATAAAAGGCATAAGAAGATACATGTCGGCTAGGAACTTGAGTCACGGAGACTGGGAAAATCGAGACAAATGGAGACAAGGAACCAAAAAGCGTACAACGCTATAATAATGGATGATGATGATGATGATGATAGATTATATTGGAACGTTCGGACCTTAATCTACCTTTTAACATAATTTCCACCTATATTAAGGCACTTGTATCGTAAAACCAGCTTTTGTATCGCATCCTCATAGAAATCTGCTGCCTGGTTTGTATAGAGAATACTTCTTGCAACTTGAGAAAAAACATTAGATAATGATAAAATCGTAAAGGGCCTGTTTTTTCTAACTGTTTCATCAACTTTCCACACCAGGTCACACATTTGTACGTCCAACTTTAAATAGTCTCACCTATTTTTAGTGTTCCGTACGGAATACATATAAGATCGATCCGTCTGTTTGTCTGTCCGTTTGTCATTTGGCACTAATATAGGAATTAATGGCCCCATCAGAGCCGTGTAGTTTTAACAATTAAATTTTGACTTAAAGGGTTAGTTTTGAGGGGTGAAATCGGAAGTGAAAAAACAAATTTACCAGGTCATCGAGTGGAATGTCAAGTGAAAGCTTGTGAAAAAACGAGTTCAGAAATATATATAATGTAATACTTGCGCACACTTTTCTTTGTATTATTTTTAAGAAATTTCCAAAAGTCGCTATCCCCCCTTATCTGTAAAAGTACTGATCAAAAAATTTAAAAAAAAAATTGTGAAATATTTTCCACAGAGTGTAGATTGAACGAAAATTATCACGAGACCTTTAATAATTTATATGGTATTGAAAAATAAAATTCAAGTTCATCAGTTAAAAACTCATTTAGGGTGTGTTTTGTAAAGTCATTGATCATTTTATACCTCCGTAACAAAAACGGAATACTAATTGCGCAAGTCCGACTTGCACTTGGCCGGTTATTTTACCATTCCATTGCTCATAGCGTTTTCATCATACACTTCACTAATCTGCGGATGAATGTCGGCCGCTTTGACGTGTCTTGCATTTAAGAAACGAATTACAGCGCGTATATTACAAGTTTTCAATGATCTTAGGCATTTTAATTAAACCCGCACAAACAAGCGTAAACTCTAGATTCATTTATTGGCTATTAGGTAGCTAAGGTGCATAACTATTATATTTAATTGACTAAAAAAACACGTGAATATACATCTTAAAACATATACAGGGACCCAACTAACTTAGCCTAAGTAAGGAATTATTTGAAATTAAGATATTTCATGAACATAAAACTTAAGATTAAACTCAAGATTAATTAAGGCTAACTTAAGCTAATCCTGTACTAGGGGATCTAAGGGCTTTAAAAGTCATCGTCGGGCATGGCGTCGGTGAGGTAAGCATTCCTGACCGCGAAGTTAGACTGATGTGTGGCTTTGTCCAGGAATTTAAGCTCTGAAGGTCTCTGTGGAGCTGTGTGTTCCGTACGAACCATGGGACTTTGGCAATGATGCAAAGGGCCTTGTTTTGGACGGTCTGAAGGGTGGATCTATGTGTATGTGACATTTAGCACCATGCTAGGCTAGAGTAGGTCAGTCCTACTCTGATGATCATCTGATAAATTGTCAACTTGTTGCGAGTTGACAATTTACTGGTCTTGTTGAGGAGTGGGTACAACTTACCTCGTCGAGGAGGCGATCTGGTCCTTCCATACTAGCCAACGTAAACTCGGACGAATACTTTCATAACGGTGTATGTGACTAGCCAATAGGGGCAGGTACATAACGCGCACGGGCAGAATAACGACCGCAACGCAAAAGCGCTTATATTTCAAAACAGTACTTACTTAAAAAAAAACCCTCCTCGTAACTGACTTTAAAAATCTAGTAATGCATACTTCGGTACTTTTATGATTTTATTCTAGAGATCCTAGTATTACACAAATATTAATTAAAACCTGCTAGGTCTCTATTTTTGCTTGGGAAAATTAGCCACCAGACAAAAAATAAATTACATTAATCTATATATTGGGTTGTTGAAAAAGTATCATAAGTCAAAATTCAAGAATTCAAACATTTTATTTCATATTTTAAATGAAATGTATTAAATTAAATATGTGGCATTTGGATCGATAATATTTCGGTATTTTTCTCGGATTTCTCGACGAATAACTAAATCAAGTGATTCTCACACTTATAAGAAAGTTCTGTAGAGACCGAAACAGATTAAATGGCGAAAGATCTGGGTTGTATAGTGGATGCATCAAAACTTCCTAGTTACGCTCTCTTCATTTTTCTGGGTCATCAAAAATATATATGGTTTGTCGCTGGAAGACAGCGTCCTTTCTGTCTGGTAAATTATTAATAGTAGAAATTAGAATCAATCTTTTAGTCAGGTTGTAGCACCTGATAATACACGATTCCCTCCCAATCCCATCAAACACCTTCCCAGAAGTTTATCCTGGCTTAGCAACCAATTGCGCAGTTTTACCACGCTTCGACAACTATCTTTTTCACAAACAATTGTCGTACCTCTGCCTTTTCAACAATTGTACGCAGAAAGAAATGAGCTCATTTAAATCGAGCTTATTGTTGTATCAAACTCATGCTAAATAATTTAAAACTGTTTGGTGACGAATGTTTAGTTCCCTCGCGATATCATGACTTTTCCGCCGATCGACAAACCAGAGCGAGGCGAATTTTTGACATCGAAATTTCTAGGACGAAAGCTCGCGAGCCATCTCTTAGTAACATTTGGAATAAAGCACCTTCATCGTAAATAGTACAAACGTGTATTAAAAAAATCCAAGGACCAGCTTATTTACTAACGGTACCAATACCAGTACTATCAAGGGAATTAAAATTGGTTCTCGAATATTATGGAGGAAGTGATAAAACAGATCTTCGAGCAGCATGACAAGGTACGCCGGTGCTGTGGCCTGGTTGGTCAAGTAGGGACGTATTCCCTAAAATCGTGGGTTCGAATTTTACCAGCGCTGAGAAACTTTAGTTTTGTTGAGCCTTTGTGCCTTTGTCTTTAGTTTCTAATATTTTCCTAATATATATATATATATATATATATATATATATATATATATATATATATATATATATATATATATATATATATATATGATTTTGTTATTTTTCTTTTGAACCTGTATGTATTTTTTTTATTTTTATTTTTCAATTTTCTCAGGTTTGGAGGTCAATTATAGAATGAAACTTGCTAAATTTTATTGTAATCCTTTCTTTTATTGACGTTTCGGCACAGTTTGCCTTTCTCAAAAATATTTTATTTTTTTTTGTCGGGTTTTTGCTAAAAATTGTACATATTTTATCCGTAAAATGCTATTTGAAAATGCATATTATTAATTTATTAAACTAAAAGAATTAACTTTTTGGCTGTTCTTACCTTGGACGTGAATGTTTAAGTTCACGTACTCTTTTTTTTTCATTTTTCGTTACACGAACTATATGTTAATTAGTTTTCATTGTCATTTATTTTATTTTAATTTAAAAATTAGGACGAACACAACATGTAGACTGCATTTATAGTACTGCCATATATATTTGGCTCAGGTTATTCGTTTCTTTTTTGTTGATAGCGATTGGTATTTTTGTATCATAATAGATTCCAATATTTCTCTTTTTTTCCTATTGTTCTCAGTGATTAAAATCTTAATTCCTTCATAATTAAATGTGTGTTTCTTTTCTTCTTTGTGCTTTGTTAGTGCTGTTTTATTATTTTTGTCATACTTGTGTCCCTTTGTCCTATTTTCCAAATATTGGCTAGTTTGCCAACCACCACCAACCAACAAAGATTTTAATCACTGAGAACAATAGGAAAAAAAGAGAAATATTGGAATCTATTATGATACAAAAAAAAATACCAACCGCTATCAACAACAAAAAAGAAACAAATAACCTGAGCCAAATATATTTGGCAGTACTATAAATGCAGTGTACATGTTGTGTTCGTCCCAATTTTTTAAATTAAAATAAAATAAATGACAATGAAAACTAATTAACATATAGTTCGTGTAAAGAAAAATGAAAAAAAAGAGTACATTCAGTGAAATTGGCAAAGATAAATATTAACCTAAACATCCACGTCCAAGGTAAGAACAGTCATAAAGTTAATTATTTTAGTTTAATAAATTAATAATATGCATTTTCAAATAACATTTTACGGATAAAATATGTACAATTTTAGGCAAACCCGACAAAAAAATAAAAAATTTTGCGAAACGTCAATAAAAGGAAAGGATCACAATAAAATTTAGGAAACTTCATTATATATGTATATATATATATATAATTATATATATATATAATATATATATATAAATATATATATCGAGTTACTTTCGACTAAAAA
>CM032454.1:163977492-164009544 GCA_019049505.1 Pachyrhynchus sulphureomaculatus | reverse complement strand
CCCTAAAATCGTGGGTTCGAATTTTACCAGCGCTGAGAAACTTTAGTTTTGTTGAGCCTTTGTGCCTTTGTCTTTAGTTTCTAATATTTTCCTAATATATATATATATATATATATATATATATATATATATATATATATATATATATATATATATATATATATATTTATATATGATTTTGTTATTTTTCTTTGAACCTGTATGTATTTTTTTATTTTTATTTTTCAATTTTCTCAGGTCAATTATAGAAGGAAACTTGCTAAATTTTATTGTAATCCTTTCCTTTTATTGACGTTTCGGCACAGTTTGCCTTTCTCAAAAATATTTTATTTTTTTTTGTCGGGTTTTGCTAAAATTGTACATATTTTATCCGTAAAATGCTATTTGAAAATGCATATTATTAATTTATTAAACTAAAAGAATTAACTTTTTGGCTGTTCTTACCTTGGACGTGAATGTTTAAGTTCACGTACTCTTTTTTTTTTCATTTTTCGTTACAGGCATACACACGAACTATATGTTAATTAGTTTTCATTGTCATTTATTTTATTTTAATTTAAAAATTAGGACGAACACAACATGTAGACTGCATTTATAGTACTGCCATATATATTTGGCTCAGGTTATTCGTTTTTTTTTTGTTGATAGCGATTGGTATTTTTTGTATCATAATAGATTCCAATATTTCTCTTTTTTTCCTATTGTTCTCAGTGATTAAAATCTTAATTCCTTCATAATTAAATGTGTGTTTCTTTTCTTCTTTGTGCTTTGTTAGTGCTGTTTTATTATTTTTGTCATACTTGTGTCCCTTTATCCTATTTTCCAAATATTGGCTAGTTTGCCAACCACCACCAACCAACAAAGATTTTAATCACTGAGAACAATAGGAAAAAAAAAGAGAAATATTGGAATCTATTATGATACAAAAAATACCAACCGCTATCAACAACAAAAAAGAAACAAATAACCTGAGCCAAATATATTTGGCAGTACTATAAATGCAGTGTACATGTTGTGTTCGTCTCAATTTTAAATTAAAATAAAATAAATGACAATGAAAACTAATTAACATATAGTTCGTGTAACGAAAAATGAAAAAAAAAGAGTACATTGTGATTCAGTGAAATGGGCAAAGATAAATATTAACCTAAACGTCCACGTCCAAGGTGAGAACAGTCATAAAGTTAATTATTTTAGTTTAATAAATTAATAATATGCATTTTCAAATAACATTTTACGGATAAAATATGTACAATTTTAGACAAACCCGACAAAAAAAAAAAAATTTTGCGAAACGTCAATAAAAGGAAAGGATCACAATAAAATTTAGGAAACTTCATATATTCGTATGTATATATATATATATATATATATATATATATATATATATATATATATGTATATATAAATATAAATATATATATCGAGTTACTTTCGACTAAAAAAATATATTAAAACATTAAAAAGCAACAAGCGTTTAATTTTACTTTTTAAATATTTGAACGTTTCCCATGAAACCAACTGCTGAAATCGTTCAAGATATATTTTTATGTACCGAAAAAATATTTTAGAAATTTCGGTTAAAGCCCTACGAAGGGCATTTGGTAGAAACCTCTTTAATAAATGTAATATTCTGACCAGGAATCTATATTTATTGCAGGACAGTATATATTAAAAAACATATTGTAAATATCGCTATCCATAACAATATATATTCTTAAAATACTCTCGAACTTCGCAAATTCCAATGCGACTACTGGAATTTTTGGTAAGTTTACAAAAAGGCTTACAAAAATAGCACTTTTAATTAAATTTTATTAACTGCCTCATTTACTAAAAAGGTCAAGAAGGGGTTCTAATTGAAAAGAGTATTAGTCAACTAAAATTATGACGCTGTGTAATATAAAAGCCGAAACTTTGTTTTTATTTATGACTAAACCCACAACAATAAAATGTGTTGAAATTCTAGAAACTGTTATATTTCCTACTTATTCCAAGATTTTCTTTCTTAAAAAAATAAAATTTCACAGGTAAAGATTTCAACTAAACAACTAACTTTCCACCCTTTTACACATCTACACGTAGTGTTAATACACTGGTGTCTAGATTATATATATATATATATTATATATATATATATATATATATATATATATATATATATATATATATATATATATATATATACAGGGTACGGCACTTAAATCCGGACAAATTAAACATTTTTTTAAAAAGAAAATTTTATTCGTTAAAAAACTAAAATGAAAAAAACCTTTTGCATGTCAGTTGTGTGACCTAACCAGAGTGGACTTATTCGATGTAACCTCCCTCAACCGCAATGACCGCCTCCATCCGTGGCCTGAAGCAGGGACGTCCATATTGGCAAATGCTGCTTCGATAGCGGTGCATAAAGATGCCCCATTAGGGTGTCTGGACTTGCTAGTAACTCTTTCGATTACGCTGCAAACATAGTTGTCGAGAGGGTTCAAATCCGGGCTGTTGGGGTGCCAGAACTCTGAATGGCTTGTGTGTGCCGATGCACCATCCCGTTGATACACAAACACCCCTCATGTCGTACACAGTTGATCTCGGGTACCCGAAGAAGCGAATTATTTCAGTCGCCGGACGTCGCGCGAAGACCTTCGATAATCGCGGCTCTTTGGAGTGGGTATTGAAGGAAGACAACAAAAGAAGAATAAATGCTGTTAAGATGGACTATCTAAGACGAAGTGCAGGGAAGTTGAAACTAGAACACATAAGGAATGAAGAAATTAGAAGAACAATGAACGCAACAGAAACAGTACTAGATAGAACTGAAAAGAGAAGTTTAAAGTGCTTTGGACACTTACTTCATATGGACGAAAACAGATGGCCAAAACGCGTTTTTACGTAGAAACCAGAAGGGAAGAATAAAAAAGAAAACCCGACGTTACTGGAATGATGGAATTCGAGAAATCATGAGAGATCGAGACTTGGAAGAGAACATGGCGTATGAAAGAGACACATGGAGACTGGGACAGCAACCCAATGATTGTATGATTGTATAATCGAACCCAGATGTATATATATATATATATATATATATATATATATATATATATATATATATATATATATATATATATATATATATATATATATATATATATATATATATATTATATTATATATATATATATATATATATATATATATATATATATATATATATATATAAAATATATATATTATATATTATATTATATATATATATATATATATATATATATATATATATATATATATAATATATATATATATATATATATATATATATATAATATATATAATATAATATATTATATATTATATGTATATAAGTTTGATCGACAATGAACACAAAAATATGAAAATATTGAACCACGCGAATGACGTTATTTAACTATATATATTACGTGTTCCTTCACTGTGACTAAAAATAAGGGAAAGGTATTTCTTAGAAAACGAACTTGATTTAAAATACTAATTACTAATATTCGATATTTTCATATTTTCTCAACAAGTAAACTTCATAAAGTGATCCCTTAACGCAACGATATTTCTTAAGAAAATATCTTGCTATTAGGCTGATCTCCAGACCAAAAAAGGACTGTTATCCGATCAAAAATGCCTTACTCAACGCAAGAATTTCTATAAAAGGTGAAAAATGATGGATGATTTTTATAAACAGTAATGTTTTCTGTTGCGAGAAATTAACCTGTCAAATTTTATTTGTGCATGTTTTATCGTGGATAGATTAAAGTCGTATACACGGTGGCTCATTTGTATGTAAATAAGAAAAAACTCAAGTTTTATAACAGCACGGATTTTTAAAATAATACATCCTTTATCTTTCATTTTTTATACATTCAAAATTATAAATATGTTCCAACGCATAGAGTAGATCTGAATTTAATGAATCTTAAATGTCACTGTTTAAAAAATGACAGTGTTCACACTTGAGTATCATAGCCTCTTAATAATACGTCTGGAGAAAAATGATTATACTTTTCTTTATTTAATATTTTTGCTCTCCATCTAACAATCTAAACAGCATAGAGCAGTCCTTCGACAATTGGAGCAAGATGTAGGTAATCCTATACTCAAAATCGAACAGAGGCACACCTTACGGAAATATTTCCTTAGTGAAAATGGGACTTCAGTGGCTAAACAAATTCTAAGGGTTTCAATAAAACAAATGCTTTGTTTGAAAGACCAGGCAACTGTACAACTATCAAACCCACGCCCTGATAATGAAATAACTAATTAAAAATTTGGTGAAGGATTTCATCCAATCCAAAAATTTGAAATTCCGATTAATTTCTTCTTTACTATAAATCTGGTACTACAGACATCAAAAATATCAAATTACTTAAGTAGCGAGAGTGGCGCACTCCACGTCCCAGGAAAAAAGCTAATTTCGGGATTTTTTTCAAGAGTGTAATAAAAGCAGTCGAAAATTTATTTGAAATACTTTATTAAACAAATATTTAAGCGTACAAAAATATTTGTCTTTATCTTTTTAAGTCAAAATGACCGCTTTAGAGTCCAAGACGACAAGGCACCTTATATGCGAAACCTGCACGAGCAAAACGATTGATCCCGTAGATTTCAACCTAGAACAAAAACCCAAAAAATGTTCATTAATACCAGGTGTAGTATCAAATGAGGATTTCAGACAACAGATGGTGCACCAATACAGTTTGTGCTATAAAGATTTGAAACTGTGACATTTTGTTGTGTCATCAACAAGTGTCAGACGCGCACGAGTGATAAATTGGAAAAGTGTGTGCATAGTGTTGTGTTGTTGTGATCAACATGTCGAAATTTATACCGAACAAAGAGCATTCGCGGACAGCATTAATTTTTTGTTTTCATTTGAAGAAAACTGCTGTTGAATCATACCGATTACTTCGAGAAGCTTATGGTGAACATGCTCCATCGCAAGATACGTGTGAACAATGGTTTCGCCGTTTCAAAGGTGGTGACTTCGATGTTGCAGACAAGGAACGTGGAAAACCGCCAAAAAAATACGAAGATGTGGAATTGCAAGCATTGTTGGACGAAGATGATTCGCAAACACAAAAATAACTCGCCGAGCAATTGGGCGTTAATCAACAAGCTGTTTCCAATCGGCTACGAGAGATGGGAAAGATTCAGATGACCGGTAGATGGGTACCACATGAGTTGAACGACAGGCAAATGGAAAAGCGCAAAAACACATGTGACATTTTGCTCGCTCGGTACAAAAGGAAGTCGTTTTTGCATCGTATAGTTACAGGGGATGAGGAGTGGATTTATTTTGAGAATCTCAAGCGCAAAAAATCATGGGTAGACCCAGGCGCACCATCCACATCGACCGCAAGACCGAATTGCTTTGGCAGAAAGACGATGCTCTGTGTTTGGTGGGACCAGAGAGGCGTGATCTATTATGAGCTGTTAAAACCGACCGATTTGAAGCGTTCACTGCTTGAAAAAAGGTCAGAATACCCAAAAAGGCAACACAAAGTCATTTTTCTTTATGACAATACTCCATCACATACGGCAAAACCAGTTCGCGACACGTTGGAAGCACTCAGCTGGGAAGTTCTACCCCATGTGGCTTACTCACCAGACTTGGCTCCTTCCGATTATCACTTGTTTGCATCGATGGGTCACGCACTTGCTGAGCAGCGCTTTGTTTCGTACGAAGATGTAAAAAATGGCTCGATGAATGGTTCGCAGCAAAAGGAAAAGATTTTTACTGGCGTGGTATTCACAAATTGCTCGACAGATGGGAAAAATGTATAACAAGCAATGGAGCATACTTTGAATATAGCACTTATTATCATTCTTCCGAATTTAACATGTTTTTTTAAAAAAAAAAGTCCGCATTTCATACTCACCTGGTATATTTAATGAACAAATGGATAACGTATGAAAATTTGAAAATATTGATTTTTTCGAAAAATGATGCACATTTTAAAAACATATTTATTTTTCACCAAAAATTTCATGAAAAATTATTTATAAAATAGGAATTAATTTACGGCAAAATCCGTACGTTATCCACTAGTTTTTGACATAACATATATTAATGAAAATTTTTGGATTTTAGTTCTAGGTTAAAATCTACGAGTACAATGGTTTCGCCAACTTCAGGTCTCGCATAAAAGGTACCTTGTCGCCTTAGATTCTGAAGAGGCCATTTTGAATTAAAAAGAAAAAAATATATTTTTGTACACTTAAATATTTGTTTAATAAAGTACCTGGAGTGGTTTTACCTTTAAATTACCTCTATTTCCTACTTTGAATATAATGTTGGCAAATGCATTCAATGTGATATCAAATTTCGATCAACTGAAATTGTTGTTTCAACTTAAGGGGCTATACCAGTGTGATAATTTCAAAAAATCGTTTTTTTTACATATTTCGATACTTCTATATGTATAAAATAAGAGGTGGAAGTATCAACGGCGGCCTATGTTTATTTTTGGAAATACAGCTGTGGCTAGTCACAGCTGCTCGGGGGGCCATAAACTCGTAACGCGAACCGGATCAGGTATTAAAATTCCAGTGCCGTGATGTCATCACGTAAGTGAAAGTTAAATATCTAATATTTCAGTGAACTTATAATAGTCACAAAGGTAGGTAGGTGGTAAGAGATCATTATTTATGTCTTACATGTTAGTCATTCTTTAAACGCGTTTTTCTTAAAACTGCATTTTTTAAAATTTGCTGCCGTTATAACTCGAAAACAATTTATTGTATAGACTTAATTTTTTTTTTGCATGTTAAGGATCTATTTTGTCGTATCATAAACCATGGATTTTTTGATTGGACCAAAAATGTCAATTTGTCCTGCAAAAAACGAACACTTTTTTGACGAAAATTTTATACTTTTTTTTCTAAGCGCCGGCGCCGCCATTCTTATAATTTTCAATATCTTTTAAAATCCATGGTTGATGGTACGGAAAATTATATATATTTTAATGACCATTTTGTTTTTTCTTTGATTCCAGCCGATGTGAGGGCGTCAATCACGGCAGGAGTGGAGCTACTTTTTTTTCACCTGTCCCGTTACTGGAGCATAAGTCCCGTAAACTTCAATATTTTGGTCGGAAAAATTTTGTGTATTTGTAAATAAACAGTAAATAGGTACCCAACATTTTAAAACATTTGATGTAGTAGTTTTCTTTAAAAAAATCTATAAAATATTCTTATTTTTAAGTAGTTACACTAGTATAGCCCCTTAATGGCTCTGACTGGTTTGAAACATTTGCAATGTAAATTGTATGCACTTATTTTAAACTCTTTTCTCAGCTAAGTTTAAAATAAAAAAGTTCTTTAATTAATTAATTCCTTCTAGACAATTGTCTCTGTAAACTTAAATGAAAGTCGCCTTAAAAAAAGCATTTAATTCTCAAGTCACTTTTACGTCCGAAGCAGATTTTTCCTTTAACTTAAAGCTATTACTTTTCGATCCCCCAAGGACGTATTGAAACCATCCAAGAGTTTTAAAAAGGATGCCTACAAGTAAATCTGGGAATTTTCAGCAAAACGTTTTTTTTATCCGGAAGTGGGCAGAAGTGTGTCAAATAAAAAAAACTTTATGTTTAAGTTTGGAGTCTTATAAAATTCTTGGACTGGATATTTTTTTATTAAATTTCATACTGTTGGATTTAGGCATTAAATTTTTCACACTGCCTACGAAGTATTTTTTAAAAAAAAATAGCTGACTAGATATCTTTTATTAAAAAGCATAATATTTTTTCCTTAAAGCCTAATCTAATTTGCAGCTCACGGCTCATATAACAATGGGTATGTGAATTATTTTGATGCAAGAATAATAAAAAAAAATTCCCATACGATCGTAAAACTTCGAGACATTCAAAAGATAACATCAACATAAATGGAAATACTTTTCTGTCAACAACAAAAATTTGAAGTAAAAATAAATAAAAAGATTTGGGAGTTTAAACATGTGCGATTAATACTCAGTACAGCAGGTGCAAATTTTGAGGAGGACACAACTTATTTTTCTTCTTCTTAAAGTCCCTCTCCTATCAGAGGTTGGAAATCATCATGCAGCCGCTCGTAATAACTGGATGCTGCCGCAACCAAACCAATCTCGCAGGTTTTTTAACCATGAAATCCTGCGTCGACCAACACTTCGTTTCCCCTTTATCTTCCCCTGCATCACCACCAGTAACAGAGCTTATTTAGATCCTCTCATTACGTGACCAAAGTACTCAAGTTTTCTCCTTTTTATAAGGTTAACTATCTCATATTCTTTGTTCACCTTTGCAAGGACTTCATGGTTTGTAACATTAGCGTTCTAGGGTATGTGACACATTCCGCGGTAACACCTTATCTCAAAAGCTTGTAGTTTATTTATCCAATTGGTTCTTTTTTAGTGTATCCAGTCTATACAACAATTCGGGAACAACCTGACACCAAAGCATTCGCAACCTAAACCCAATGTTAACATTTCTGCAACATAACAATTTCTTTAGCGACACTAACGATGTTCTAGTGATTTCTACTCTTGTTCGAATTTCCAAAGTTTGATCTCCCCTTTCCATCCAGACTCCAAAGTATTTATAGATTTGAACTCTTTCTATCACGGTGTTCGCAATAGTTAAACCCATATTACTTTGTGGGAATTTTGTTACTAACATCCATTTAGTTTTTTTAATATTAATCTTTAATCCATACTCAGTACAGCTATCATTTACTTTTTTCAAGAGATGTTGTAATTCTGAAAGCTAGTAAAACGTGTTTCGTGTGCATATCGAATATTATTTATTGTTTCTTCATTTATGATAACACCGGCTTCCTCTTCCTCCAGGACTTAATTAAAAATAACCTCACTGTACGTATTAAATAGGAGTGAAGAGAGGATGCAACCTTGTCTTACTCTTTGACGTATTTGAACGTCCTTGGTTAATTTATTTTCTAATTTTATGTTGGTTATCTGTGTCCAGTATAAGTTGTTAACAATTCTAATATCCCTCGAGTGCAAGTTTTTCGTTTGAAGGATTTCAAGCAGTTTATCAGATTTAACTCAGTCAACTGCCTTTTTGAAGTTAACGAACATACAAGTCTTGACTCATATCTAGGCAGCGCTGACTAAGGACATTCTCGCGTTCCGAGACCCATCGAAAACCAAACTGACTGGAACTTAAATCCTTTTCTAACTTTGTATATATTCTTTTATAAGTAATTCAGAGGAACAACTTTAATGCATGATTTATAAGTGCAGTAGTTCTACGAAGCTGGTTTGAAAAGTCCGTGCAAAGTCCGAGAGCTGGCACCACCGGCGCGTATCGAGGTCATGTTTAGTTAGTAGCATCTCTTGAATGAACGCACACCAAGTTTCAGCCATATTGGTCTATTTCTTTGTGTTTGGCATTCGTGTGAATCAAGGAAGTCGAGTGATTTTCAAAAAATGGACGAAAAAGAATTTCGTGTGGTGATTAAACATTACTTTATGAAAGGCAAAACGCCTCAGGAGACTAAAGAGAAGCTTGATAAACATTATGGTGACTCTGCACCTTCGATTAGAACAGTTTATAAGTGATTTCAAAATTTTCGGACTGGCCATATGGGCACAAGTAACGCTGAACGTTCTGGACGGCCTGTGGAGGTTACGACTCCAGAAATCATTGATCAAATCCATGATATGGTGATGGATGACAGAAGAGTTAAGGTGCGTGAGATTGCTAGTGCTGTGGGCATCTCGACTGAACGGGTACATAATATTTTGCATAAACATTTGGACATGAGAAAGTTATCCGCAAGATGGGTGCCGCGATTGCTCACGCTTGGCCAAAAACGGAATCGTGAGAAGTGTTGCAAGGATGGTTTGCAGCTGTTCCAGAAGAATCCGGAGGACTTTAAGCGTCGTTTCGTCACTGTGGATGAAACATGGATACATTACTATACTCCTGAGATCAAACAACAATCTAAACAATGGGTTACCAAGGGGGAATCTGCACCAAAAAAGGCGAAGACCGTTCCTTCGGCCGGAAAGGTTATGGCGACTGTCTTTTGGGATTCGCAAGGGATAATCCTCATCGGCTATCTGGAAAAGGGTAAAACTATTACAGGTGAATATTATTCACCGTTATTAGACCGTTTGAAACCAAGCTGCAAGAAAAACGCCCGCGATTGGCCCACAAGAAAGTCCTTTTCCATCCCGACAACGCACCAGCACACACCTCAGCAGTTGTGGTCGCAAAATTAATGGAAATAGGATTCCAACTCGTTTCACGTCCCCCCTATTCTCCAGACTTGGCTTCCTCGGACTACTATTTGTTCCCCAATTTGAAGAAATGGCTGGCGGGACAAAGATTTTATTCAAACGAGGAGGTGATTGCAGACACTAATGGATATCTTGCAGACTTGGACAAATCCTATTATTCGGAAGGGATCAACAAACTAGAACATCGTTGGACGAAGTGTATAAGCCTAAAAGGAGACTATGTCGAAAAATAAAAAAAGGTTTACCCCAAACACATAAGTAGTTTTTATTTTTGCACGGACTTTTCAAACCAGCCTCGTATAATCGGAGCAGGATACCAACCGCTTCCTTATTGAAAATATTTAATAGTTCTACAGTTGTGCGATCAGGACCAACAGGACTAACTTATTTTTACTTATCGCTTAAAAACTAATTTTTTCGAGTTATATAACGTATTTTGTAGTTTGTGGCGGCCCGTGGCTCCGTGGCGTAGTAATTTGCTTCCGGGAAAGTCTCAGGTTCCAATCCCGGTAGGTCGGTATACTTTATTTATTGACTGATTTAAGTATATTTGACTGGCCATGTACTTCTGTAAAAGTTGTTTGCAATAACGTCCGTGGCAGCACTACCGCGTTTTCTAAAAGTTGCTGTCAAATACAAAAATCTATGTTTCGATACTTGGACAACGTTGACGGGTATTACGATATCATTGCTGATATCCTCTGAGACATAAAAAAGGGTAAAAACCCTACTCGGGGGGGAGGTAAACAATAAAAAAAAGTTTCTCTTAACCAGGAAACCCTGTATGCGCAAAAGAGGCTTTTATCGCCGTAAATACCGCGAATTCGTTACTTCCAAAAATACTAGTCCATAGACAAAAAACTCTTTATAAATTTATATATTGATCCAAAATTCTGTCATTTCTAATTTAGTATAGGTTCAATTTCAAAATTGATTATATAATTAGTATTTTTCATGTCATAGGAAGCAAATTCACAAAAGCTTCTTCTTACAAAGCAGTTAAAACATAATTTATTGCACGCTATTTAAAGTTTAGCCCTTTTAGAAGTCAAGGTGAAGTTAATTTAAATTTGAACACGCATCCATTTCATACACAGTAAAAAAGGAAATCGTTTTGATTTTATACCGGAATTTAAAAATTGCCTGTAACGTTTCTTGTGAGTAATTTACTTACAGAAGTTTTGAAAAAAAAACTTTTACATATATTTTCGGGTTATGCAAGAATTTTAAATGATTTATTTTTTGTGAAAATTGAAATAAAGAGGTGATTCACATAAGACAACATTAAGTATGTAACACATTTTTGAACAGAGAAGATATATTTAATTGCTACTGCCACTTATCAAATTCCCATCCAAAAATCATTCGTCATATTAATATCCCCAAGTCTTCTTCATTTGTTTTTTGGCTTTTTTTTACTATGTTTTGGCTTGGGCAGTTCTACCATATAGCCAGTCGCTAACTGAAACACTTCATACTAAACTTTGAGCGTATTGAAAATCACAAAGATTGAGCCATTGCT
The DNA here is from genome assembly GCA_019049505.1 of Pachyrhynchus sulphureomaculatus. NCBI lineage: Eukaryota > Metazoa > Arthropoda > Insecta > Coleoptera > Curculionidae > Pachyrhynchus > Pachyrhynchus sulphureomaculatus. The sequence continues at coordinate 163,997,758 of CM032454.1, read as the reverse complement.
ATTTGTTACAAAATGATGAAAAAGAAAAGAAAAACGACCTTCTGTAACAGGAATGTAATCAGGTTTACACTTTTCCCGTCCTGAGTCAATCAAAGCATCTTAAAACAAACAGGCAGACCAGAGGTAACATAAATTTGGCATTATACATAAGGATTTTTATTAAACAAGACTATCGAGAATTCAAAATTTAATATTGTTTTCGTGTAAATAAGATAAGACGATCCCTTAAGTTTGAAAATTGTCTAAAAGTGCGAGTACATGTAAAAAGTTCAACGGACCTGGTGTACAGTAGTTCTTTATTTATTTTGAGTATAGGTCATTACTATATTTGCGACATTCAAAAAAAATATAATTCAAGTCACGTAACTAGTATAAGGGATTCTATGACATTAATTTTTTTTAGGATGAGTAAAATAACATGCATTACCAAATTTAAGTCCTCTAATAGTAGTAATGAATCTTCTGAATACGTTTACTTGACTGTGCGTATATTTGTTTGGAATTTCTTGATAAATCTGAGATAAATATGTATTACTATATCTTCTGAAGTTTTCCGATCTATTTTACCATTCTATCATAATTTTTTTATTGGTATTTTTTATTTGTTGTTGTTTTTGTGTGTTATATTTATTTGTATAGATAGGTATGTAATAATCCTATTGAAAATGGTAAGAATTCATCGTTAGCAATTGCCTCCTTCACCATTATCTTCATATGTTCCAAAATTAGATAAAAAATATTTATTTTTCCATGTATTAATCTGGATTACAAAACTTATGACACACGTTTACCATTGAGTACAATCTGTTTCATGATATCTGTACATTTTTATATTTTCCAGGTAACTGTACTGTACAAGAAACACATATTTCAAAACGTAGATTATTACTACTGCATTAGCACTAAAAATATTTTTTTCCGTACATCAGCTTGTCACGTAATTTGAAAAGTCAATAACAGTAAAACATACATTAAAATAGTAATCTTTTAATCAAATTATTCAAGTATCTCCAAGATCGTATTCCTAACACTGAGATACGAAGAAGATCAAAAGATCAGATGTAATACACGAGTATGTATATTAAGGTGAAATTGAGCGGGGCATAGGGCAAGAATGAATGATAACAGATGGACATGCCGTATAGTTGAATGGAGGCCTAGTGAACATAAAAGATGCAGTGGTAGACCACAGACAAGATGGACGTACGACATAAAAAGATTAGCGGGACAAAATTAGATGCAAAAAGCAAACAACAGAGCTCAGTGGAGACAACTTGGGAAGGTTTACATCCGACTGTGGATGGAATAATGATGACGATGATGGGCAAGTATCAAAGTATTGTGTTAACGTTTTGACTTTGCAATGCAAATTTTAGTAAGTAAGCAATTATTTATTAACTTGTACGAATGTATAAAAAATTTTGATTACCATATGTCTGGAACATGGTGGTGTAACAGAACACGTAAGCTTTTAGGGATCTACCTACGCACTATTACAATTATATTAAAAATTCCACATTTGCTGATAAAATAAACCGAAAATGAGTACAGCGAAGGTAACCACATTTTTAAATTTTATATAGAATTTAATGTTCCATTAAGTATTTTTATTTCACAATTATGAAAGAATATTAGAATAGTTTTAATTTTAGGATAGCTACATAATTATCAAATTTAAATTTGTACACTTTTTTTTAATAATGACTAATGACTTAAACCTGTTTCTGAATTTTTATTTTACCTAATACATAACCTTTTTTAACACGAAATAAAATTATCATCCTAAACAAAGGGTTGATTGATTGATCCGTTACTTTGTGACAGTTCATTTTAACAATAAAATTCCTTATTTACTTTGTAAACCGACAGTAAATATATTTTTTGTAAAAATTTGCAAATGCGTTATCGCGATTTCGTAGTACAACTACATTTTCAAACGCTTAACTAAGACTACAACAGATTTTTTTGTATTTATTTTTATATAATGAAAGAACGTGGGTACTTAGATGCTATAAAAGTTGGTAAAGGACGGAATTTCCGACGTCTACTTGACTATTTAGTAAATTTATATTATGGTTCTTTGAATGTCTGCAAATTCCTATTGATTCTAAGAAATTAAATTTTAACCCTTTAGGTACCTTAGGTCTTAACTTTGCAGTACCCCATAATTTATCAGAGATAGTTTGTCACATTGAAAGTTTACTTCCAGAAAATAGTAAATCATTTGTTAGGGAAGCATGTCGCAATCAAATATCAAAAAACATGGTTAACAATATAAATTCTAATTCACAAAAAAACACCAAATTAGTTAAAGGATTGCGAAAGAAAGACGTCTTCTTTTTAAAAGCGGATAAAGCAGATAAGGTTGTTATATTTGATAAGAAAGAAAAGTTTGAACGTGTAGATAATCTTATCAAAAAAATAATGAATCCAGTACCGAGAATGATAACCAAAGTTAAAAATTCCTTGAAGAAATATAAGAATCTTATCTCCGATTCACTAAAATTTAAATTAAGTATAAGTAATCTGGCCATACCAAAATTGTATTACTTGCCCAAAATTCACAAAGCTGGAAAAGCAATGCGACCAATTGTTTTATCCGTCGGATCACCCACATATTTAATATCCAAATGGTTTTCAGAAGAATTTGAGAATTTACCATTAAATTCTTTCGCAGTGATAAATTCTTTAGAATTCATTTACAAAACAAAAGTTCTAGTTCTCAATGAAAGTGAAATCTCAATTTCTTTTGATGTTAGTCCTCTGTTTCCAAGTGTGCCAGTACCACAAACTTTGCAATATCTCCAAGAATTACTTGAGATAAATGACTTTGAGGATGAAATTATTGATGAAATCTTAACCTTATCTAAACATAGTATGGAACAAAATTATTTTCAATATGACAGTAAATTTTATGTTCAGAAAGACGGAACAGCTGTGGTTAATTGCTTATCATCTTTCATAGCCAATATATTCATGAGTAAGTTTGAGACCGAAGCCTGTCAAGAATTTGAGTATTTCCCTAGGGTATGGTATAGCTATGTGAATGATGTGTTCACGATTTTGGATACAAAAAATGCAAATATAGTTGATTTTTTTCCAAACTAGCCGATATGACTCCATTAAATTTACTTACGAAATTGAGCACAAAGGACAATTAGCATTTCTAGATATTTTAATTATTAAAAATAATAATAAGTTAGAATTTGATATCTATGGAAAAGACACAGTAACAGATAGATATATTCCTAAGGATTCATTTCATTGCAAACAATATAAATTAGCCGCATTACATTTTTTAGTTCATTCATTCGGTTACTTTTACTCTGAATGGAGTAAACTTCAATATTGGAAGTAATCGTATTAGGAATATAACTAGAGTTAACGGTTATGACGATGACTTAATAAACAAGTTAATAAATAGACATAAGTTCAGGTTAAATATTCAGAATTCCACTTTTTTACACTCGAAGCAAATAAGAACAAATATGTCTCATTACCATATAATCTGAAATATGGCAGGGAACTCGGTAAAGTATTTAATGAGGTAGGCCTCACCTTAGTCTATATACGTCATCAGATAATTTGAGGAATATCTTAGGAAATCCCAAAGACAAGATTCCTAATTGCGAGAAAAGTGGAATTTATGAAATTAGTTGTAATGATTGCGCGAAAAGTATGTGGGGCCAACTAAAAGATCAATTAAAACATGACTTAAAGAACAGAACAACTAGCATTGCCGAACATGCCCTTGTAGCTGATTACACTATAACTTAGATAATCTAAGGTTAATTAAAGATATATCTGATAGGAGATTTTTGTACGCATACGAAATTATGGAAATTATAAAATGTAAAAGTAGTTTAAATAAAGACAGAGGGCCTATTCCTTATAGTCTCCTCTACTGGTTACTTGACCAGAACTGATGGCATCACCCATGCCATTAGTTCCGCTTGAGTAATTCAGATGTTAGGTTAGGTATAAATAAGGTAAATTTGTAGTTGAGCTCTAGTCAATCATCGATCCTGATAAAGCTAATATGGTTAGAGGAACGCGCGTCGAGGGCAAAAATAAAGTGTTTGATGTAAATACTGAGTAGTTTTTTTAACATGTCTACGATTTTTCAATGTCTGTCTGTCCAAAAATTTTCAGTTTTTAACGCTGGGTGCATATTTCTCAATTTTTTAAGGTCTTAGATCAAGCTAAACCCATCGACAAAATTTTAACAAAATGGGAGACGTTAACCGCACAAGTATGTTGAACCCCGATAGAATAACACCAGTACTTTAGGAGGACGTATCACAAAACACATTTTTTAAAGTTCTAAATAAAAAGTTGTAATAAGTGATCGTATCTGTATAAAATACTCGTAGGTTCACTGTAATTTGCCCACTCTAGTTTCAAAATTAAATAATATATTATTAATATTTAAAATGAAATATAATTTGTGTTTGGAGAGATTTACATTATGAGAATATTTTTCACATGAATATTTGGTAACAGCGGAGAGTAAAAGAAGTTTTTTCCAATTTTTCTTCAACAGTAAGATGCTGAAACTATATTTTGCACGTAAATAACTAGACGAGAATATGTAATAAGTTTCTAGTCTAGCATAGATACAAAAATTGTTTATTCAATGTAATCTCCGTTTAACTTGATACACGTAGTGCAACGATCATAAACTCTCGACCTTTAAAAAAAAGCTTTTTAACTTGCTTTACCAACCAGTCTTTGACAAGATTTATTACTTCGTCATTGAATAAAATGTGAGTCTTTTCAAATTTTTTTTTCAGTTCTGAGAATCGGTAATAGTCCGAGATGACGTTGTCCTAATGGCGAATTTGCAGAGTATTTTCGACAGGGTAGTTGAAGCTAAAAAAGAAAGAGAATTAACACTTAATATAAAAAAAACAAGTTCATGATAATATCAAAAAATCAAAGAGTATATGGAAGACTTCTAATTCATAATGATCCCTTTGAACACTTAAACAAGTAGAATTATTTGGCAACAAGTATCAATAACAATAACGACATCCCAGAAGAAATTCGCACCAGAATTGGAAAAACACACGTTACGTTTGTAAAGACGAAAAACTTCTTAAGCTGCGATGTAAACCTAAATCTAAACATAAGAATAGTTAGATGCTTCGTTTTCTCGGTTCTGCTCTACCGGGTAGAGGTGTGGACGCTAAACAAAAATAACATCAATAAACTGGAGACATTCAAAATGGGGATAAATATAGCAGTGATGATTATCAAACTCCTCAGCGAGGATAGCACCTGAAGAAGAAGAAGAATAGTCCAAGGGAGCTAAATCAGGGGAGTATGGGGAATGATCACTCAGTACAAAGCTTAGTTTGTTTATTTTTTACAAAACTAACAGCGGTTGTGAGACAATGCGCCTAGCACATTTTTTTTAGCTGCTGATATTTATAAGCCAAACTTTTTAGAGACAAAGGAGTCTACATGTTTCCACTTCTTCAATTGTTCTTTGGTCTCTGGATCATAATGCTGCACCATCGTTTCATTCATAGTTACCATTCGATTGAAAAAGTTAGATGAATCCTTTTCAAAACTGGTACAAATCATCTTGTATGTTCTGACTCTTACTCATTTTCAGTCGGCGTTCACACATTTAGAGATGGACTTAGTTGATAGATTTCTCATATCTAAATCAGGAGGGATAATGTGAAAACATTCGTCCTTTCTCTAAAATCATATCATCCTCAATAGTCTTTTGGGTGAACACAGAAACGAGTTTTCCAGAACGGTGTTCATAACTGATGTCGGTTTTCCCTCTTCTGAAATCCGAAATCCTACTTTTGGTAGTGACTTAGGAAGGACATTGTTCCTGTTTTAGACATATTACAATTTTTGTGTCATATATTCTCTAAATTCACTATAAATAACACAATAAAATCTGTACTATCAAATTTTGTCTTTACTAAATATCATACAATTATCCATAGCAACTGCATTTCTTTTTAACAATAGAAAGTGGACTAGAGTAACTAGTTATCAATACTCGTAGTGCTTCATATTCTAACGTAACAAATTAAGCTTGTAGAAAATCTGCTTTAATCTTAGAAAATATATTTCGTGAACATTATTTTTCAAATATAAAATAATATTCTCTAGTCACCCTGTAGAGTACAAGCATCCCAACTGATGTTTTTCGACAACCGACAGCGTTTGTATTGGTATTCAAAAGGCCTCCACACTCGCGCCGTTTTCGGCCTTCTTGACAGTCTCGATATGTCCGGAAGGATTTCAAAGTAATGACTCTAAATTAAAGTGAAATCTATTTTGTACGTTAAAGCTTTGGAGCATCCGAAAAAAGACAATTTCAGATTTATTCAATTTAAACTATGGAACAACATTAAAATAACAGTGTTTGCTTTTTTTACTCACAATAAATATAATGTAATTAAATAATATAACTTATCATTTCGTGCCTCTAATATATTCCTTTAGGACAAAACTAGCTCTATTTTCATAAAGACCAGGAGAGCGATTTTAAAGATAGGCATACATGTCCATTTTCTATATGAAAAATCATTTATATTTTATTTCATAAACGTTTTCTTCTTTTAATTGTTTATCTTTAATAAAAATAAAATTGCTTTATTATGACTGGATAAAAAACATCCCCTAAATTAATTTCATTGTTGTAGTTATGTCATATTTGTAGATGTGTATGGAAAAGCATAATAGGCATTCAATATACTAGTTCATTAAATATTTACAGTCTGGAAGCAACAAAACATAAAAAAGCTTAAATAATAAGGCGACGGTATAACACGTCAGTTTGTTAGTAAGCAATAAATATATATATATATATATATATATATATATATATATATATATATATATATATATATATATATATATATATGTTAAAACCTCTAAAAGCCGGGTCCATTTTTACAGCCTCACGTTGGAGTGCTATTTTGTAACGTCTCGTTGCGGCGTTATTTTGTATAGCCCCAACTGCTTTTATTTTTAATAAATATTTTATTTATTAAATGGAAGCCATTGTTTGCCCCTTATGTATATCTTAATATCTAAGAATGGATTGAGTGGATATTAATACTGAAGGAACTAAAAAAATTAGATATAAGGTAGCTCGTTTTTTTTTTTACTGGGAGAGAATATGGGCAAGAGATAATTTTTTGTACGCGTTTTTTAAAAATATTCTCTATAGCTGTTTAAAGCTTTGTTGTACTGTTTGGGCACCATTCATTATAGAATAAAAAGAATCTAAGTTCAGCTCAAAAAATGAAAAAAATACTGAAGAGTTATTTAGTTGTTGAAATAAAATTAATTTACGTACAACCGTTGCGTCCTGAAAGATAAAGCGGGTGGTTCAGTAAAACACTAAATTTAAATATATAAGGGTATATATATATATATATATATATATATATATATATATATATATATATATATATATATATATATATATACATATATATTAACAAAATAAAAATTCTTAACTTTATTACACTCTTAAAATTACTTCTACTAAATAAAACCCCTTATGTTAGAAGAGTGTACACTATAGCTTAGAGTCTTTAAATTAAGATTATTAAGTTTTTAATAAAAGGCTTTATAAAACACGATATCAAAAGTTTGTAAAATCAACTCCGCGGATTACGCGTGTTGAGTATTCGCTATAATTTTTGAATGATATCGCTTTAGGCCAAGGGGGTTAAACGAGTAGGGTTGATAAATTTTATATGGTTGTAACCGCAATACGGTAACTTTTTTTTTCGTTGAAATAATAAATAAATCTTATGCCCAAAATTTAAAGTAAAACATGTAAGGGATAAAAGGGGTTGTTTAATCTATAATATACATAAAATGCAACATCTCTCTGTCTGTCAGTCTGTCCGTTAGTGCGCTAATCACTCGAGAACCACTTATCCCATTTACGTGCTTTTGTTTTAAAACATATATATGTTCTCGGGCCAGGTTATAAAATATATATTTTATTACGTTAATAACGTAAGGATTAGGCAGTGACGATAATAGTAAATCAGGTCGGAAAGAAGTTTAACGGTAGCGCGTTCTCTTGCAATACACGGCCTAAACTAATAAATATAGAACAATATCATGTAGCAAAGAATATAATATATATAAAATGCAACGTCTCACTGTCTGTCTGTCCGTTAGCGCGCTTATGACTTGAGAACGACTTATCCGATTTACATGTTTTTTTTTATAAAATACATAACATATGTTCTTTGGCCAGGTTATGGGATATATTTTATTACGTTAGGTAACATAAGGAAGTAACGATAATAGTGAATCAAATCCATACGACCGGAGCTGCGGGCACTGCTAGTATTATATAATTTAAACATCATTTTGAAAATTTATGTATTTTTCCAGACATATTTTAAGCATATTTTTTACAGTAAAATATGCATGGGGTTAACGGGGTAGGGTAGAGAAAGAAAGAAAATTAAGTTATTTTTACATTACTTTTAACTTTTAGTGGGGAAGAGTGAGAAACAGGTAGAGTGGTCAAATATGTTATAATGTTAATATTATTATGGAAATTTTTCAAGGTTTTTGTTTACAATAATGAACAGATTTTATGCATAATTATTTATTTACTATAAAATAACGTATAAGGGGTGGAGCAGGGATTTAGAAAGGCAATTTCGAATTCATTTTATTATAGGTCGTTTTCGGAGCTCTTTGAGTCGTTATTTTTAATTTTTAGGTCTAGTTTTTTTTATCACGCATGCGTCCCCTATCACCAACAGCATGGCTGCCAGCGCGGTTGCGGTTATATCTGTTTATATCTGAATTTCAAGGAGAACCTTTTTATAACGTGCTCCGAAATTCATTATTAACGTCTCTCTGTCTCGGAACTTTTCACCCCATATAGTAATACAGATATTGAAAAAAATCTCATAGTTCTAATGGTGATGACAATACTCTTATGAAGTACCTTGTAAAGAAAAGGTATAATACATAAAATAAAACAATGTAAAGTATGTCTTTAAATTCTTTTAATCTTTGCACTAACAATAGAGATCAAGATGGGGACTAGAGCAGTGACTTAGTTTACATTAGGGTCAATAAATATATTAAGCATAACGAATGATGTCTCATTAAATTATAAAAATGAAATACTCTGTACATTTAACCGACCTTATTAGTAATTTTAAGCTAATCTAAAACTGTCTCACTATACATGTTTTACGAAAATTTATTGGAGAAGCCATAAAATAAATAATTTCCCTAGGCACCGCCTCGTCTAAAAGAGATTTTTCATCAAGTTTAGATTTGCACGAATTACTTAGGCAGAGTTTAAAGAATATTAGTTGCTTACAGTACTTTATTTAAGAGTAACCCTTTAAGTGTTAACATGTATGAATTTTAATACTTTTTATAAACATTTATTTATGAAACAAATTATAAGCTTCATATTACACGACAGAAATCCAGCACCAATAGTTTTTAAAAGGCAGGAAGACAGGTTATTATTGTCTATAACACGGTATAGCCCAGTCGCTAGGGGTTTTGAGCTTTCTTTAAATGTTAACAGTTTTTTGGAGGTAGAATACGATAAAAAAAGTTTGCTCCACAAAATTCAAAATAAAAACGAAAATTAGGTTTTTCAGTAATATCAAAAAATGAATGAGATATCGAAAAACTAATAGTACCACGTGAAAGAGCGCGAAATTTTACAAAAAAATAGTATATAGATTTTTTCCAGTTCTTTTTAATTAGCGTGAAAATTTATTAAAAATTCGGATACTACTCAGTATATATCACCACTACACCAAACACTTTATTTTTGCACTCGACGCGCGTTTCGCTAACCATGTTAGCTTCAGCGATGATTGACTAAAGCTAAACTACAAATCTACCCTATTTATACTTAGCCTAACCCTTGAATTACTCAAGCGGAACTAATGACATAGGCAAGGCCGTCAGTTCCGGTCAAGTAACCAGTAGAGGGGACTATAAGGAATAGGCCCTCTGTCTTTATTTAAACTACTTTTACATTTTATGATTTCCATACTTTCGTATGCGTTCAGCAATCTCCTATCAGATACATTCTTTATTAATCTTAGATTATCTAATGTTACAGTATGATCAGCTTCAAGGGCATGTTCAACAATACTAGACTTTTCTGTTCTATTGTATTTTAAGTGTGCTAAATGTTCTTTAAATCGTGTTTTAATTGACCTTTTAGTTTGCCCAACATACTTCTTGTCACAATCATTACAACTAATTTCATAAATTCCACTTTTCTCACAATTAGGAATCTTATCTTTGGGATTGGGATTTCAGATTGTTTGATAGACTAAAGTGAGGCCTACCTTATTAAATACCTTATTGAGTCCCTTGCTATATTTCGGATTATATGGTATGGAGACATACTTGGTGTTATTTTCTTCGCGTGTAAAATAGGTAGAATTCTGAATATTAAACCTAAATTTATGTCTATTTATTAGCTTATTTACTAAGTCATCGTCATAACCATTAACTCTAGTTATATTTCTAATACGATTCCTTTCTTTATTAAAGCTTACTCTATTCCGAGGGAAAGTGACCAAACGATGAACTAAAAAATGTAATGAGGCTAATTTATGTTGTTTGCAATGAAATGAATCATTAGGAATATATCTATCTGTTACTGTGTCCTTCCTATAAATATCAAATTCTAATCTATTATTATTTTTAATAATTAAAATATCTAGAAAAGGCAATTGTCCTTTGTTCTCAACTTCGTAAGTGAAATTAATGGAATCATACCGGCTATTTAATTTAGAAACAAAATCATCAATATTTGCTTTCTTTGTATCAAAAATCGCGAAAATATCATCCACATACTTATACCATACCCTTGGGAAATATTCGAATTCTTGACTGGCTTCGATTTCAAACTTACTCATGAGTAAATTGGCTATGAAAGGTGATAAGCAATTACCCATAGCTGTTCCTTCTTTCTGAACATAAAATTGACTGTTATATTGGAAATAATTTTGTTTCATGCAAAGTTTAGATAATTTTAAATATTCACGAATAATTTCGTCTTCAAAGTCATCCATTCTAAGTAATTCTTCGAGATATTGTAAAGTTTGTAGAATTGGCACACTTGGGAACAAAGAACTAACATCAAAAGAAATTAAGACTTCACCTTCATGAGAACTAGATTTTTTGTTTTATTAATGAATTCTAACGAATTCTTCACTGCGAAAGTATTTAATGGTAAATTCTCAAGTTCTTTTGATAACCATTTGGATATTAAATATGTGGGTGATCCGACCGATCAAACAATGGGTCGCTTTGCTTTTCCAGGTTTGTGAATTTTGAGTAAGCAATATAATTTTGGTATGGTCGGATTACTCACATTTAATTTAAATTTTAGCGAATCGGAGACAAGGTTCTTACATTTTTTTTAAAGAATTTTTAACCTTTGATATCATTCTCGGTAATGGATTTCTTATTACCTTTTCATAAGGGCCAGATTCGATAAGATTATCTACGCGTTCAAAGTAATCTTTCTTATCCAATATAACAACCTTATTAGGTAGGCCTCACTTTAGACTATAAGTCATCAGACAATCTGAGGAATATCTTAGGAAATCCCAAAGATAAGCTTCCTAATTGTGAGAAAAGTGGAATTTATGAAATTAGTTGTAATGATTGTGACAAGGAGTATGTTGGGCAAACTAAAAGGTCAATTAAAACACGATTTAAAGAACATTTAGCACACTTAAAATACAGTAGAACAGAAAAGTCTAGTATTGCCAAACATGCCCTTGAAGCTGATTATACTGTAACATTAGATAATCTAAGATTAATAAAAAATGTATCTGATAGGAGATTGTTGAACGCATACGAAAGTATGGAAATCATAAAATGTAAAACTAGTTTAAATAAAGACAGAGGGCCTCTTCCGTATAGTCCCCTCTACTGGTTACTTGACCGGAACTGGAGGCCTTTCCTATGTCATTAGTTCCGCTTAAGTAATTCAAGGGTTAGGCTAAGTATAAATACGGTAGATTTGTAGTTTAACTTTAGTCAATCATCGTTCCTGATGAAGCTAACATGGTTAGCGAAACGCGCGTCGAGTGCAAAAATAAAGTGTTTGGTGTAGTGGTGATGTATACTGAGTAGTATCATTGTGCTAAAGATTCCACATTCTCAACTTAGTTAAAAATTCGGATAAGTGATTCAAAAAGTGTAGCGCACTAAACAGGTTAATTTAAAAGTCTATGCGCACCGCTCGAAGGTTAATCGATTTTACTTGTTTTCAAAGTGCAAAAACAAAATTAAAAAATAGCTTTTTGAAGAGGATACTTCAGCTTTCGGATGGTACTATTAATTTTTATTTTTGTTGTTTTATAATTTGTAAAACTTAAAACGAAACTTTTGTTTGCATGATTTTAACGGGCATACAGTTAATTACAAATATTTCATAAAATATAGTATTGAAAAAAAAATTATGCATATGTCATTATTATACCTTAAGTCTGAATATAAGAGTAATTAAAAATACCCACATTTTCTGTGTTATTTAAAAATTGAGTTTTAAAATATGAAAATTTACCTGCTGTAGTACGCCGCCGCCAATTTTACGTTCAAAGCAGTGCGAAATGGTCAAAAAAAGTCAAACAATTTTTATTTTTCTTTTAATTACGATTAAAAGTATGCTTGATACTACAAAATCATTAAAAACTTAAAAAGAAAACTTTCTCTTTTATTGTAATTTTGCTCTTAAAAAAGTGTTCATGATAAAACATATTTTTTGCTTATTATTAATCATACAACTTAAACAAAATATTTAAAGGCGGGTAATGAAAGATAAAAGTCTAGGCTTTAAGTATAAAGTATTTATATTTTATTTAAACATCCAGGTATAAAAAAACAGCTATTGAAATCACAAAAATTCTAATTTACTCGAATTACCTACTCTCTGGCCGTTATATTGGATCCGCCATTTCGGATTTTTCAAATCTATCAGCGGATTCCTAATTAGCACCCCGAAAAACCCCTTAGTAGCTAATTTCAAAATATTTAACGGTGTACAGAAACATTAATTTAATCATAAATGAGGTTGGAAGCATGATTCCCATTACAACTGAAAGGGTTAACCAGCCATTTTATTTTAAATATTTTTTTAAAATACGGCAAATTAAAAAAAAAAATCTATATACTGATTTTTTAGTTTTTCGGTATCTTTTTTATTTTTAGAGATATTTGCGAAAAACCTAATCTATGATTTTATTTTCGATTTTATAAGCTTAGCGTACACTTTAGAGCAGCAATTTTTTTATCGTATTCTATGTCCAAAAAACTAACTGTATGCCAAAATGCAGCTTGTTAACATTTAATGAGAGCTTTTCGTCCAAATTTGCCTCTGACGACTAGGCCAGGTAAGTCACGATAAATTCACATAAATCTACATTTTGTGTCCAGTTGCAACCATTTATCAAAATATAAAAAAAATGTCCTTTTTCAGAAAACCATTTGATGTTACCTATTCTTTAAATAAAAAGTAAATTTTTCTTTTTCTAAAGACTAATTTCCTCTTATAATTTATATATGTATATATATATATATATATATATATATATATATATATATATATATATATATATATATATATATATGTATGTATATTTGTTTAAAGGCAAGTACGCTTTTCGGTTTTAGGTACAATTTATTTTATCTTATCACAATGTTATGCTATTACGAGAGTACTCAAAGTTTTATTCTGTTGTTTATCGATCCTAGCTCAGATACAATATAATCTTCATTGAACCCAATACACTTAATTCAACAAAATTCCATTTTTTTCCAAAATTGTGCATAATATTCGCTTACAGCACAGATAACGTCTTCATTTGGCGAAAATTTCTTCCCCCAATCCAATTTTTGAGGTTAAGAAATTAAAACACTTAATTAGGGCCAAATCTGGAGAATACGGTGGGTGAGGAACTATTTCGAACCCCCAGCTCGTGCAATGGCCGATTTGTAAGCAGGCGCTCTGCTTCAATTTAGAATGCAAACGGTACACCAACGTTGCATAATACGAGCCGTCATTGTTTTACTCTTTTCTAAATGGTCAATCCTGATGATACCTTGTGAGTCCCAAAAACATTTGTCATCCTTTTTCCTGCTGATAAAACTGTTTTCGCTTTTTTCGGTTCATTTTCACCTTTGCTCACCCACTCTTTTGTCTGCCGTTTTCTCATCTAGTTCACATAAGATGCTTATCATCTTAGTAATCTCGCGAAGCTTAATGCGACGATCTTCCATTACGATAATATGAATTTTATCTACCATTTCTTCAGAAAAAACCTCAATCGGGCATCGTGAACGGACAGAATTTGGAATGCTCGTACGGCCCCATTCATTTGTCCAGTACCGAATGGTCTTGAGTGCTGGTGCAGAGTCCCTATGAACTTCCTTTAGTTGAGTTTTGTTCTTCGCCGCAGTTCACTTTTTGAAATGAAAATGTTTTATCACTGCTTGATTCTCGACTTTATCAATTTCTACTAAACGCATAACATCGAAGACTTACGATAGCTACCAACAAACAACTGCGCGTTTCAACTGTTTGAAACTTTGAACACGGCCACTACAAGAATCACGCTTACCAACAGTCTGGCGGCTTAACAACAATTCCGGCCATTTCGTAAAAATTTTCTATATCCATCCTCGTATTGCGAATGTACAAGGTGTGATTTTTGATTAGTTCCGTTTATAAAACAACTAGTTTGATCCACATTTCTTATTTTCCACCAATTAAAACTTTTACATACGAGGGTCATTCAATAAGTAAAGAGACAATTGGTCTTGGCTTAAACCCATTCAACGAAACCGCTCCATACTTTGAGGAGTGCAAGTTGGCAACTTTGTAATGAGTTTTAATCAGCTGTTCGATCAAATAATGCAAACATAATCTCAAAGTATCCAATTTACCATGACGAGTCCATTGGAAGACTGCACTTTAGAAGAGCAGCGTTCTGTCTTCAGATTTTTAGTAGCAGAGGGTGTGAAGCCAAGTAAAAAAGAAGGGTGTGTGACAAGCAGCAAAGTGAACGTCCAGTCGAAGTTTCCGATCCCTCTTTGGAATCGAGGATTGATGGACTTATTCGTGATAACAAAAGAATTACTGTTGAAATGATAACTCTAGAGGTTGGGGTAAGCGTTGGATCTGTTCACAATATTATTCAGAACCATTTACGATGTCCGTCCTCATACGGCCCGACTTACCCAAGAAAAGTTTCAAGAACTCTTGCCTCATCCCGCATACAGCCCAGACCTAGCTCCGTGTGATTTTTACCTATTCGGACCTCTCAAAGATGCCCTACGTGAAAAGAAGTTCACCGACAATGAAAAAGGAAAGAAAAAGTGCAAGAGTGGCTTCGACGTCAATCGAGACAATTCTGTGCCACAGGAATCAAAAAGCTAGCAGAAAGGTAGGACAAGTGTATTAACATTAGGGGAAGATTATATCGAAAAGAAGGCCAAATTTTGTAGCAATCTAATAAACCGTTCTTGAGCTAGAGCTATTTGTCTCTATATTTATTGATTGGCCCTCGTATTATACTATATTGGGAATGTGGAATCTTTGGCACAAAGACTTTACTCAGTATATATCACCACTACACCAAACACTTTATTTTTGCACTCGACGCGTGTTTCGCTAAAAATATTAGCTTCATCAGGAGCGATGTTTGTGTGTGTTCGACGATCATTGCTCCTGATGAAGCTAACATGCGTAGCAAAAAGCGCGTCCAATTCTAAAATAAAATTTTTGGTGTAGTGGTGATATATACTGAGTAGTCTCGTATTTCAAGTATCTAGTGATATGCTTCACAACAGAATGTGAAAAGCACGTGAGATTTTTTTAAAAGTGATTTTTATTCTGACTTTACCAAAACGACCAATTACCATTTGCATGATTTCGATATTAGATTGACCATATCTTCAAAATTGATCTCCTTTATACTTATGATCACCAACAAAAATGTGCTTTTTTTTCAAAACTTTATTATTGGATGAATCTTAAATGGGGAGAATTGTACCTTTACCTCTTAAATATTCATTTTACAGGACGTCAATAAATATTTTTTTAAAAGACATGATAAATTCGTGCATAAAATTTTAGAGAGAAATTTTATGAAAATTACCGCTTGTCACGGGAATAAATTTTGTGCGAAAATTCATTATATATTTTGAGTAAAAAAGCGTATATTTTAATCCATGTCAAACAACCGTTTTTCACAGAATTTCATATATTTTTATAAGTTTTGTCAATACATTTTATGCAGAAATATCGGATTAAAGTTACAGTTTTTGAGAAATAAAAAAATAAAATTTAAATATAGTTTTGATTGTAAATAATTGTTTATTTAGAATTTTAAAACAACGGTTGTGACATCGGAATACCTTTTGAACTATATAAAATATCTACCTTATATCACCGTAACAGGAAAACGTGGCTCACTTGTAATTTTGACCTCAGGGACATTATGTAGCCCCATGCCCTGTACTAACTACCACATTGATTGTTACAAACGATTAAAGATTATAGCTCTTAATACCCTCAATCTTTCCTGAAGTTAAAGATAAGATCTTGCATTTCGAAATGCAATTATCGTAATACGTATAATGACAATAGCAAAAGGGTTTCGATTAGGATGCCATATTTACTTTAACGAGATATAACGCCGTTAAAACGGCCAAATGTGCATTATGCAGGAAATTGAAATGTGTAAATTTGTATTTTTTGTTGGTCAACAGCTTAGGCCCGTATTTTTATAATTTACTAAACCGTACCCTCGGCTTTACCAGCTGTTATATGTATCTTATATACTATTGTGATTAATTCGTATTAATGTATCCTTTTGCCCTATGTTATAAACCTATAAAAAATCAAGATGATATATGTTGGTTCCAATATTCGTAACGTTTTTTAACTCTTATTAACTAAGTTTTTGCATTTCTTCTTAACATGACAGAGTTTCGTAGATCACGGAAAATATAGTTTGTAAACTGTCTGTTTACAAAGGAAGTACTGTGTAAATCCCACACCAATCTTTGTACATAATCCGAAAAAATCTTATTTTAGTAACGGATTTTTAGCTCAAATAAAACTGAGATACCTAAAAAATATTTTCTAAATGTTTATCGGCATTGTCTGGGTTTTTCTTTTCTGCTTAAACACTAGTTAAGTCAATAAAAAAAAGTTACAGTTTATTTGCCGTTCTTGTTTTACTAAATTAGATTTGAAAAGTTTTTATTGACATCTCCTGCAGAATAAACCATTTTTTCACAAGACAAATCTAAATATATGTTTAATAATCACATAAAACCATGACTACATGGAAATTTTTCCTCAACGTTAAATATTTGTTTAGATTTTCCCCACTCTCCTAGGCTTGCCCAACTCTCCTTGGCTTGGCGGTTGCTTGTAGTTGCTTCTTTACAGCAGATTGGCAATACAGCGTTTTGTATGCTGGTTGATTTTGTAAATGATTTGGTAAAATGCAGTTTTACCCCATTGTTTAATTTTTCAAAAATTTTCGAATTCGAAAAAAGTACTAAAAGGTCCCACGAGTCACCCACCTCAATATATGGAGTGAATTTCATAATTTCAATATATATATATATATATATATATATATATATATATATATATATATAGGTATATATATATATATATATATATATATATATATATATATATATATATATACATATATATATATATATATATATATATATATATATATATATATATATATATATATATATATATATACATATATATATATATATATATATATATATATATATATATATATTATATATATATATATATATATATATATATATATATATATATTTATATAAACTCCTGGACAAAACTAACGCAACAATCTGAAAATTAATTTATCTTTTTCTTATGTCAGTTTTAAAGTTTATCGAGTATTTGGATAGTAGGCTATGCATATTTTGTTTCGTTGTTCATGACAGAAATCAAAACAATTCGTTTAGATTTACAGTTTTAAAGAATTTTTTAGAAGATAAACAATTTTCTGTAATAATGCGATAGATTTTCTTTAAAAGTAAGCTTATAAATTGTTCCCTTTTTCAAAGTAATACGTTTTTGTGGTAGACTGTTTTATTTTTGACCCCGAAGAATTAGAAAAATGAATCGAACAAGGAATTTAACTGAACACGAGGTAGTGCGAGCCTCAGTTTTATTGGACGAGGGATAATGTCAGAGTTATGTTGCCAATTTGTTAGGCAAACATCATTCCACAATAAGTCGTATGGTAAGACGTTTGAGTGAATTAGGAACTTATTTTAGAAGGCTAGGGCAAGGGCGAAAACGATGCACTAGCGACCTAGATGGACGTTTTATAAGACAATATGCTTTAAGAAACAGGACTGTCACTAGTTCTATAATAAGAAACGAACTCGAAGCTGTTCGCAATGTCACAATTTCTTCTAAAACAGTTAGAAGACGGTTAAATGAAGCTGGATTAAACAGTAGGAGACCAACCACTGCGCCCTTGCTTACTAGAGAGAACAGAGTTGCCAAGTTACGTTTTGCTCGAAATCACGAAAACTGGTCTGTGGATGATTGGAAACAAGTTTTGTTCACAGATAAAACTAGGGTTAGTCTAAAACATCCAGATGGTCGTGAGCGAGTATGGCGAAGACCAGGAGAGAGGTTTGCTCCTTGTAATATTTCTGCAAGGATTCCATCCGGCGGTGGCTCTGTTATGTTCTGGGGTGGCATCTGCTTTGATGCTCGCACAGAGTTAGTTTTCCTGTCCGTACGAGATCCATGAATGCTGACTACTATCTTGAGAATATTGTAATAGAACATGTGATTCCTCCTTGTGGGGCCCAATTTCCTGTTTATGCAAGACAACTCTCGACCTCACGTGGCTAGGGAGGTGCTCGATTATCTTAATCAAGTTGATATACCGATTATGCAATGGCCACCAAAAAGCCCGGATCTGAATCCGATAGAACATGTATGGGATCACCTTAAGAAAAATTTGAAACGTCATATACCTGCACCTAGAAACCTGAGGGAACTTGAAAATGCAGTTATCACAGAAAGGGAGCAAATTCCTCAAGATTTTATTCAAAATTTAATTAGAAGCATGCCTAGGCGCATAAACGCTGTCATCCGAAGTAGAGGAGGCAACACACGCTACTAGTGTCCCAGTTACACTATTAGTTTTGCTACTAGTGTCCCAGTTTATTTTTTTCATTATTACATAATTGCAACGATTTTGTTATTAGGTCTTAAGAATAATTTTAATTCGAATCTTATAGAGAAATTTGGTAGCTAATTCACTTTTAAAGTATCCGAATAAGTTTTTTCTAACTTTTAGTGTAACCAATGTTCATAAAAAATTATTAAAATTAATTCATTATAGAGATTTGTATGATTTAATATATTGTTGCGTTAATTTTGTCCAGGAGTGATATATATATATATATATATATATATATATATATATATATATATATATATATATATATATATATATATATATATATATGTATATATATATATATATATATATATATATATATATATATATATATATATATATATATATATGTATATATATATATATATATATATATATATATATATGTGTGTATATATATATATATATATATATATATATATATATATACATATATCACTCCTGGACAAAATGAACGCAACAATATATTAAATCATACAAATCTCTATAATGAATTAATTTTAATAATTTTTATGAACATTGGTTACACTAAAAGTTAGAAAAAAACTTATTCGGATACTTTAAAAGTGAATTAGCTACCAAATTTCTCTATAAGATTCGAATTAAAATTATTCTTAAGACCTAATATATATATATATATATATATATATATATATATATATATATATATATATATATATATATATATACGAGGCATATTTTTTAAGTAAGTACCGTTTTGCGATTCCGCCGCCGCAGCGATACGGTCGGCGTTCCGCGCATGCGCGCTGGTAACCTACATCTCATGTCTACGCACTGACGGCATTACAGTCTGATTCTTCATTGTATACGTTGTTTACTGAGTGTTTAAGATGCCTCCGACAATCGTGAGTCCCGCCGATTGTAAAGTACGGGCTGTTATACGATTTCTTAGTGCTAAAGGCGTAAAACCGATCGATATTCATCGTGAGATCTGTGAAGTTTACGGACAAAACATTATGAGT
>CM032454.1:163967492-163972492 GCA_019049505.1 Pachyrhynchus sulphureomaculatus | reverse complement strand
TTGTAGAAATAAAATCTAGATCGTAATGGTAAAAAAAACTTCTAATCTGTCCAACTATTACAGTCTTTGCAAACAAACATAGGTATATATATATATATATATATATATATATATATATATATATATATATATATATATATACCTATATATATATATATATATATATATATATATATATATATATATATATATATATATATATATATATATATATATATATAAATATATATATATATATTATATATATATATATATAAATACCTATATATATATATATATATATATATATATATATATATATATATATATATATATATATATATATCAATTGAACCCATCTTATTTGCGAATGTAATTTTATTTCAAACAGTTTCGATGGGGCCGATTTCGGTGTACTTTTATTTTCGTCAACCCAATCGTTAGTCTCCGGAATGTAATTGTGGATCTACGTTTCATCTACAGTTGCACCGACGCCAGAAGTCTTTTGGATTACGCTGCCACTTTTTCAAACACGATTTTGAAATGTTCTTCCTCGTGCATCTGGAGTCAAGGAGCGCGTCACTGATCGCCCACTCAACTTTTTGAATTTTAGAACTTCATACAGGACATTATGTACCCGTTTATATGAGATGCCCTACCATCTCAGCAATCTCACGAAGCACGATACCACATAGTCCTCATGAACTTCCTTCAGTTCAGTCTCTCTCTCTTTATGCATATATTACATATATATATATATATATATATATATATATAATATATATATATATATATAATATATATATATATATAAATATAAATATATATTTTGTTGCCTTTCAAAAGCCATGAAAACGACGACATATAAAAGAAACTGCAAGCTATCTTATTTCCGAGTGTAATTTTTATTCAGATAATTTCATTGAGGAATTATTCCCGATGACTTCAGATTAGAAAAAACCGTTGGAGGCAAGAAGGAAAACATTAGTCCTGTATCAACCCGATCTTAATTGTTGCTAAAGAAGCTGGAGTATTCAAATCTGCAGTTTTAAAGAATGTGCACGAGGAGTTAGGAATGAAAAGTTTCTTCAGGGTGAATTCTCATTGCCTTTGAAGTCATGAAAACGACGGCATATGAAGAAACTGCAAGCCATCTTATTTCCGAGTGTAATTTTTTATTCAAATAGTTTCGATAGGGGCTATTCCGTATAACTCCAGATTGGAAAGATTGTTGGAAGCAAGAAAGAAAAAATTTGTATTGTGTCACATCGAACTTAATGGTTGCTAAAGAAGCTGAAGTATCCAAATGTGCAGTTTTTAAGAATGTGCAGGAAGAGTTAGGAATGAAAAGTTTCTTCAGGGTGAATTCTCACTGCCTTTCAAGCCATGAAAACGACGGCATGTGATGAAACTGCAACCCATCTTGTTTCCGAGTGTAATTTTTATTCAAATAGTTTCGATGAGTGCTATTCCGGATAACTCCAGATTGGAAAGATTATTGGAGGCAAGAAGGAAAACATTAGTATTGTGTCACACCGATCTTAATGGTTGATAAAGAAGCGGAGTATCCAAATGTCCAGTTTTTAAGAGTGTGCAGAAAGAGTTAGGAATGAAAAGTTTCTTCAGGGTGTGAATTCTCACTGCCTTTCAAGCATGAAAACGATGGCATGCGATGAAACTGCAACCCATCTTGTTTCCGAGTGTAATTTTTATTTAAATAATTTCAATGAGAATTATTCCGGATAACTCCAGATTAGAAAGACCGTTGGAGGCAAGAAGGAAAACATTAGTCTTGTGTTAGATCGATCTTAATGGTTGCTAAAGAAGTGGAGTATTCAAATCTATAGTTTTTAAGAGTAAGGAGGAGTGTGCACGAAGAGTTAGGAATGAAAAGTTTCTTCAGGGTGAATTCTCGCTGCCTTTCAAGCGATGAAAACGACGGCGAATAAAGAAACTGCAAGCCATCTTTATTTCCGAGTGTAATTTTTATTCAAATAGTTTCGATGAGGGCTATTCCGGATGACTCCAGATTAGAAGACTATTTCAGGCAAGAAGGAAAACATTAGTATTGTGTCAGACCGATCTTTACTGGTGCTAAAAAAGCTGGAGTATCCAAATCTGCAGTTTTTAAGAATGTGCAGAAAGAGTTAGGAATGAAAAGTTTCTGCAGGGTAAATTCTCAAACTCATTATACTAGAGGAGAAATGACGAGGAAAGAGATTTCTCAAGAGTATTTGGCGACTTTAGAAAATGATAAAAAGTTATTTTTCACCAATTGTCACAGGCAGCGAGACTTGGTGACTTAAGTGTTCTATTGGGATCGTTCCACGAAGCAAGAGGCGATGCAATGAGTTTCGTAAGGGTTCTCTTGCATCCAAAGATTCGAAAACCATCTAAAAAGTAACCATTTTTTTGCAACTGCGGAATAATTTTGCTTATTGAATGCATGGAAGAAAGGTGAATAGATTAGGAAAAAATATCCGAATTCATTAGGGACCAAAACTATGCTGTTACACGGCAACTGCACGATTCACAAGGCCAACACATTTTGATGTGGATTCACCGCATTATAAAATCCACATTATAGCCCTGTTTTAGCATCATGAGATATCATTTTATTTAAACATCTGAAAAAAACCTTGACGCACGAGAATTTTCCCGGGATGATGAACTGGGAAGCCGATTGAACTTGAACTTAAAACATTAGCTTTTACTTCAACAAAGATGACTAAAATAAAGAAATATAATTCTTCGGATTAGACCTTGTCAAATTGGAAAATGACACGCCGACGTTTTTCGTCTAAGATTGCACGAGATAGCTTTAAGAACCTTTACTCTTCAAAAATTAGGAGATCAAATGATCTAACCACGAGTCTTTGTACCTAATTGGTGTTCATCGAATCGTGACCTAATAAAACAATCGTTTTTTTATGTGTAATACAGGTCATAACGCTAATCTCTATTAAGATAATTTTTTTGTTACAGTGTTATAAATCACAGTAAGAAGTCTGTTCCAAGAAGATGTTTTCTTTTTTTATTTTTAAAGTATTTTAGCATTTAAAAACAATAAAAAGAGGGCTAATGATGTAGCAGAAAATGAAATTGTTTAATAGTTATCAAAGCGAATTAAAGCAATTTGTTAATTCGTATTTTAAAAGTTATTAAAAACAATTCTCGGTTGCTAGAGATAAAGTTAGAATTTTCTAAATTCAGTTTTATGTGATGTTAATGTATTATTTTGTTTTTTTAAGCCCTTTTGCAATTTGTTAATTAAAGTATATTATTTGGGCACACCCTTCTCTCCAAATTAAATTTTTCTTTTATTTTAAAACTATTTCCTTGAATTAAATGTTTAGAGATAAATTTAAAAAGGAACATGGAAATAAACTTAGAGGATTCTAGTCACAATATAAACTTTTATTTCTAGACAGTAAATAGCAAAGTATTTGACATACGAGCACAATAAATTGAAATCGAATGTTTTTGTCCCGATAGTACAATGTATATACATAGTATGTTCCCTGTATAAGTAGTTTTTTTATATACAATATTCATTCACACGTATACTAAAATCGTATCAAAAGCCATGTTTGTAACACGAGGTGAAGTCAAACGATAGAGTAAAGTTCATTATATCATTTGTTTCCGGAATGACCGAAAAAGTGTTAAATACAAGTTTTAGGAAATGTTAAGGTCCACAGTTTAAAATAATTTTTGAGTATTACAGGGTACTTCAAAAAAGTGTAGTAGCCGATATAACATATGTTTTTTTTAAATGGAACTTCCTATTTTCTAATTTATTTTTAAATTCTGTGTCAAATTTTATAACTTTTTTATTAATAATGTTATATACGAGGCTGGTTTTTGAAAAGTCCGTGCAAAAATAAAAACTACTTATGTGTTTGGGGTAAACCTTTTTTATTTTTCGACATAGTCTCCTTTTAGGCTTATACACTTCGTCCAACGATGTTCTAGTTTGTTGATCCCTTCCGAATAATAGAATTTGTCCAAGTCTGGCAAAATATCCATTAGTGTCTGCAATCACCTCCTCGTTTGAATAATATCTTTGTCCCCCCAGCCATTTCTTCATTGGGGAACAAATAGTAGTCCCGAGGGAGCCAAGTCTGGAGAATAGGGGGGATGTGAAACGAGTTGGATCCTATTTCCATTAATTTTGCGACCACAACTGCTGAGTGTGTGTGGTGGTGCATTATCGTGATGGAAAAGGACTTTCTTGTGGGCCAATCGCGGGCGTTTTTCTTGCAGCTCGGTTTTCAAACGGTCCAATAACGATGAATAATATTTAGCTGTAATAGTTTTACCCTTTTCCAGATAGTCGATGAGGATTATCCCTTGCGAATCCCAAAGACAGTCGCCATAACCTTTCCGGCCGAAGGAACGGTCTTCGCCTTTTTTGGGTGCAGATTCCCCCTTGGTAACCCATTGTTTAGATTGTTGTTTGGTCTCAGGAGTATAGTAATTGTATCAACCATGTTTCATCCACAGTGACGAAACGACGCTTAAAGTCCTCCGGATTCTTCTGGAACAGCTGCAAACCATCCTTGCAACACTTCACACGATTCCGTTTTTGGTCAAGCGTGAGCAATCGACGGCACCCATCTTGCGGAATAGCTTTCTCATGTCCAAATGTTTATGCAAAATATTATGTACCGTTCAGTCGAGATGCCCACAGCACTAG
The DNA here is from genome assembly GCA_019049505.1 of Pachyrhynchus sulphureomaculatus. Lineage (NCBI taxonomy): Eukaryota > Metazoa > Arthropoda > Insecta > Coleoptera > Curculionidae > Pachyrhynchus > Pachyrhynchus sulphureomaculatus. Next base: position 163,967,814 of record CM032454.1, on the reverse strand, counting down.
CAATCTTACGCACCTTAACTCTTCTGTCATCCATCACCATATCATGGATTTTGATCAATGATTTCTGGAGTCGTAAACCTCACAGGCCGTCCAGAACGTTTCAGCGTCACTTGTGCCCATATGGCCAGTCCGAAAATTTTGAAACCACTTATAAACTGTTCTAATCGAAGGTGCAGAGTCACCATAATGTTTATCAAGCTTCTCTTTAGTCTCCTGAGGCGTTTTGCCTTTCATAAAGTAATGTTTAATCACCACTAACGAAATTCTTTTTCGTCCATTTCTTGAAATCACTCGACTTCCTTGATTCACACGAATGCCAAAC
>CM032454.1:163923093-163967392 GCA_019049505.1 Pachyrhynchus sulphureomaculatus | reverse complement strand
ACGACCAAAGAACAATTTGTGTATGTATTATATAAAATGATATTCAATTATCTCATAACCTTATGCGGTATATAAATATTTTTAAAACAGTGGGTGTTTGCTTATTCGGTTTTCTATGTTATTCATAAATATTTCCGCCAAAAGAGGACTAAGTGGATTGCCAATTATGAGACCGTCTAGGCTGCTGTATAGGTCTCGTTATTAAATTCAAAAATAATTTTGTTCTAGGCAAACCTTTAAGCAATTTAAGATGTCTTGTTTTATTATTGGGTTGACATTAATTTCAGAAAGAAGTTTTTCAATTAGTGATATAGTTTCCCTACTTGGTATGCTTAGAAAAAAGATTTTGAACATCGAAAGAGATTAATTTTGAATTGTCGGATAACTTTAAGTGTTGATGTTTTCAACTAGTTATTGTGAATTTTTTATTATTAAAATATTTGTATACTGGCATAGATATGCTGAAGATATCTTATGTTGTTTTACAGGAAATGATAGACAATTTGCCACATTTCAAAATTTTTTGAATAATATACACAAAAATATATAATTCACCAGTGAGGTTGAAACAAAAAATAGGTTAAACTTCCTTGACCTAACAATAAAAAGACATAATAACAAACACAGTTTTTCTATTTACCATAAACCATCACATACTGACATAATTGTCCATAATACCTCATGTCATCCACCAAGTCACAAACTTGCAGTTTTCCATAATATGATTCACAGACTAATAAGTATTCCTCTAAACCAAGACGATTTTCAAAAAAAACTTAATATTATAAAACAATTAGCAGTAAATAACGACTATTCACCATCCATAATATATAATATTCTCACGAAAAAAACTTTACAAAAAAGCCATTAGTACAGTTTTTCCGAATAATAAAGAACCTTATAAAAACATAAAGTCTACAATACTATGGTAGATGCAACACTAAATTAAATTGTTTCTTGAGAAAATTAAATACTAACACAGCATTTAAAACATCCAACACACTTGGCAAATTTATAAAAAATAAACAAAACAAAAGCAGATAGAGAAAATAGATCCGGAGTATACAAATTAAATTGTGGAAATTGCTCACAAAAAATCACATATAATTTATATATGAACGATCTGTAACATATATTTGAATTATAAACCGTCTGTAACTTTTAACTAAATTATTAAGTGTCCAAAAAAGGTTGAGATCTGGAACTATTTCTTAGAAAAAAGCTGCAATTATCCACTGAATTTAAGGATTCAATCCCACCACATACATTAAATATTGTTAAATCCCACGAGATAAATCGGGAATTATAATAACGAAGATACACAGAAATAGCCCCAGAATGCTTCTAAAAAAACATTTATTTTCAGACAATGCACATCAAATAAGTGTCCAACATAATGTCAGAAGCTTAGTCTTGTATTTGTCTTGTTGAGAAATTACTTGACTGCATTTAGTGTTATTTCTGTTTCTAACAAATGTTTTTGACAGATATCAAGGATGAGAATGATTTATATTGTACGAGACATAAGAAACAAACTTTTTAATAAGAAAAGTTTAATAGAGCTTAAACATTCGAAAACAAATATTTTCCGTTAGGGTGTTTCTGATATAATGTAATTGCATTAAGACCAAATAAAGAGAAATTAATAATCTTTTAGACGCTATAATATTTGAATTTTATTTTCTGGCCTTTTTCTTTATATATTTGTTCGAGTCTTACAAAAAAAATTAATTTAAATTACTATAGAAAAAAATTATATTGTAGAAATAAAATCTAGATCGTAATGGTAAAAAAAACTTCTAATCTATCCAACTATTACAGTCTTTGCAAACAAACATAGGTATATATATATATATATATATATATATATATATATATATATATATATATATATATATATATAAATACCTATATATATATATATATATATATATATATATATATATATATATATATATATATATATATATATGTATATATATATCAATTGAACCCATCCTATTTGCGAATGTAATTTTATTTCAAACATTTTCGATGGGGCCGATTTCTGTGTACTTTTATTTTCGTCAACCCAATCGTTAGTCTCCGGAATGTAATTGTGGATCTACGTTTCATCTACAGTTGCACCGACGCCAGAAGTCTTTTGGATTACGCTGCCACTTTTTCAAACACGATTTTGAAATGTTCTTCCTCGTGCATCTGGAGTCAAGGAACGCGTCACTGATCGCCCACTCAACTTTTTGAATTTTAGAACTTCATACATAGGTATATATATATATATAATATATAATATATATATATATATATATATATATATATATATATATATATATAAATACCTATATATATATATATATATATATATATATATATATATATATATATATATAAATACCTATATATATATATATATATATATATATATATATATATATATATATATATATATATATAAAGGGTGATTCATTTAGAGGTACTTTTTGTGATGGGGATTTAATTGCAGATTGCGCATGCGTCGTGTCAACTGAAGTGGCATTCCTGTTCAGTAGTGTTTGACAATTCATAATGGAAAGACTTAGCCCGGCACAGCGTCTACAAATTGTTCAACTTTATTACGAAAATGGGCGTTCTACGAGGAATGTGTATCGGGCGCTTAGAGCAACTTATTGTCCACATAATCGGCCTACCGAACGCACAATTCGCTCTACCATCAATAAGTTTGAGACCCAATTTTCATTATTGGATAATGCTCGACCGAATAGACCACATCCAGCACGTAGTGAAGAAAATATAGGGGCGGTAGCGGAGAGTGTACGCGAAGACCGTGAAGTGTCGATTCGTCGCCGTTCTCAACAGCTTGGCCTGTCATATTCAACAACTTGGCGTATTTTACGTAAGGATCTTTCTTTAAAAGCATACAAAATTCAACTAGTGCAACAACTGAAGCCGACCGACCTTCCGAATCGTTTCCGTTTTAGTCGTTGGGCTCTTGACAAGCTTGCAGAAGATCCACTGTTTTCGAGAAAAATTTTGTTCACCGATGATTTTGGCTTAATGGGTTCATGAATAAACAAAATGCCCGTATTTGGGGTGATGAACAACCTGAAGAGGTTCAAGAGCTGCCATTAAAATCCAGAAAAAACAACTGTTTGGTGTGGTTTATGGGCCGGTGGAATAATCGGTCCATATTTCTTCAAAACAGAGGCCGGCCGGAATGTTACTGTGAATGGTGACCGTTATCGCGCCATGATAACAGACTATTTGATGCCAGAAATTGAAGCCCGTGGTCTCGACGAAATTTGGTTCCAACAAGATGGCGCCACTTGCCATACAGCCCGTGAAACCATGGCTTTACTGCGAGAGCAATTCGGCGAACAGATCATTTCACGCTTTGGACCAGTGAATTGGCCGGCTAGATCATGTGACATCACACCTCTTGACTTTTTCCTTTGGGGCTATGTAAAGTCCAAAGTCTACATGGATAAGCCAGCTACAATTGAGGCATTGGAGGCCAATATTACTCGAGTCATTGGCCAAATACCACTCGAAATACTCACACGCGTCATTGAAAATTGGAACTTCAGAATGGACGTTGTTAACCGTAGTCGCGGACAACATTTGAAAGAAATTATCTTTAAGAAATAATTGTAAAGAATGGTTCTTTTATATGATAATAAAGATTATAAAATAAAATTGTTTTTATTCATTTTTTTTTATTTAAAAAAAAGTACCTCTAAATGAATCACCCTTTATATATATATATATATATATATATATATATATATATATATATATATATATATCAATTGAACCCATCTTATTTGCGAATGTAATTTTATTTCAAACAGTTTCGATGGGGCCGATTTCGGTGTACTTTTATTTTCGTCAACCCAATCGTTAGTCTCCGGAATGTAATTGTGGATCTACGTTTCATCTACAGTTGCACCGACGCCAGGAGTCTTTTGGATTACGCTGCCACTTTTTCAAACACGATTTTGAAATGTTCTTCCTCGTGCATCTGGAGTCAAGGAACGCGTCACTGATCGCCCACTCAACTTTTTGAATTTTAGAACTTCATACAGGACATTATGTACCCGTTTATATGAGATGCCTACCATCTCAGCAATCTCACAAAGCTTAATGCGGTCACGATACCACATAGTCCCCATAAACTTCCTTCAGTTCAGTCTCTCTCTCTTTATGCATATATACATATATATATATATATATATATATATATATATATATATATATATATATATATATATATATATATATATATATATATATATTTTTTTGTTGCCTTTCAAGCCGTGAAAACGACGGCATATAAAGAAACTGCAAGCCATCTTATTTCCGAGTGTAATTTTTATTCAAATAATTTCATTGAGGATTATTCCCGATGACTTCAGATTAGAAAAACCGTTGGAGGCAAGAAGGAAAACATTAGTCTTATATCAACCCGATCTTAATTGTTGCTAAAGAAGCTGGAGTATTCAAATCTGCAGTTTTAAAGAATGTGCACGAAGAGTTAGGAATGAAAAGTTTCTTCAGGGTGAATTCTCATTGCCTTTGAAGTCATGAAAACGACGGCATATGAAGAAACTGCAAGCCATCTTATTTCCGAGTGTAATTTTTATTCAAATAGTTTCGATAGGGGCTATTCCGTATAACTCCAGATTGGAAAGATTGTTGGAAGCAAGAAAGAAAAAATTTGTATTGTGTCACATCGAACTTAATGGTTGCCAAAGAAGCTGGAGTATTCAAATCTATAGTTTTCAGGAGTGTGCACGAAGAGTTAGGAATGAAAAGTTTCTTCAGGGTGAATTCTCGCTGCCTTTCAAGCGATGAAAACGACAGCGAATAAAGAAACTGCAAGCCATCTTATTTCCGAGTGTAATTTTTATTCAAATAGTTTCGATGAGGGCTATTCCGGATGACTCCAGATTAAAAAGACTGTTTCAGGCAAGAAGAAAAACATTAGTATTGTGTCAGACCGATCTTACTAGTTGCTAAAAAAAAAGCTGGAGTATCCAAATCTGCAGTTTTTAAGAATGTGCAGAAAGAGTTAGGAATGAAAAGTTTCTGCAGGGTAAATTCTCAAACTCTTTATACTAGAGTAGAAACTGACGAGGAAAGAGATTTCTCAAGAGTATTTGGCGACTTTAGAAAATGATAAAAGTTATTTTTCACCAATTGTCACAGGCAGCGAGACTTGGTGACTTAAGTGTTCTATTGGGATCGTTCCACGAAGCGAGAGGCGATGCAATGAGTTCGTAAGGGTTCTCTGCATCCAAAGAATTCGAAAACCCATCTAAAAAGTAACCATTTTTTGCAACTGCGAAATAATTTTGCTTATTGAATGCATGGAAGAAAGGTGAATAGATTAGGAAAAAATATCCGAATTCATTAGGGACCAAAACTATGCTGTTACACGGCAACTGCACGGTTCACAAGGCCAACACATTTTGATGTGGATTCACCGCATTATAAAATCCACATTATAGCCCTGTTTTAGCATCATGGGATATCATTTTATCTAAACATCTGAAAAAAACCTTGACGCACGAGAATTTTCCCGGGATGATGAACTGGAAGCCGATTGAACTTGAACTTTAACATTAGCTTTTACTTCAACAAAGATGACTAAAATAAAGAAATATAATTCTTCGGATTAGACCTTGTCAAATTGGAATGACACGCCGACGTTTCGTCTAAGATTGCACGAGATAGCTTTAAGAACCTTTACTCTTCAAAATTAGGAGATCAAATGATCTAACCACGAGTCTTTGTACCTAATTGGTGTTCATCGAATCGTGACCTAATAAAACAATCCTTTTTTATGTGTAATACAGGTCATAACGCTAATCTCTATTAAGATTGTTACAGTGTTATAATCACAGTAAGAAGTCTGTTCCAAGAAGATGTTTTCTTTTTTTATTTTTAAAGTATTTTAGCATTTAAAAACAATAAAAAGAGGGCTAATGATGTAGCAGAAAATGAAATTGTTTTAATAGTATTAAAGCGAATTAAAGCAATTTGTAAATTCGTATTTTAAAAGTTATAAAAACAATTCTCGGTTGCTAGAGATAAAGTTAGAATTTTCTAAATTCAGTTTTATGTGAAGTTAATGTATTATTTTTGTTTTTAAGCCCTTTTGCACATTTGTTAATTAAAGTATATTATTTGGGCACACCCTTCTCTCCAAATTAAATTTTTCTTTATTTTAAAACTATTTCCTTGAACTAAATGTTAGAGATAAATTTAAAAAGGAACATGGAAATAAACTTAAAGGATTCTAGTCACAATATAAACTTTTATTTCTAGACAGTAAATAGCAAAGTATTTGACATACGAGCACAATAAATTGAAATCGAATTGTTTTTTGTCCCGAATAGTACAAATGTATATACATAGTATGTTCCTGTATAAGTAGTTTTTTTATATACAATATTCATTCACACGTATACTAAAATCGTATCAAAAGCTATGTTTGTACAGGGTGAGTCAACGATAGAGTAAAGTTCATTATCTCATTTGTTTCCGGAATGACGAAAAAGTGTTAAATACAAGTTTTAGGAAATGTTAAGGTCCACAGTTTAAAATAATTTTTGAGTATACAGGGTACTTCAAAAAAGTGTAGTAGCCGATATAACATATGTTTTTTTAAATGGAACTTCCTATTTTCTAATTTATTTTTAAATTCTGTGTCAAATTTTATAACTTTTTTATTAATAATGTTATATACGAGGCTGGTTTGAAAAGTCCGTGCAAAAATAAAAACTACTTATGTGTTTGGGGTAAACCTTTTTTATTTTTCGACATAGTCTCCTTTTAGGCTTATACACTTCGTCCAACGATGTTCTAGTTTGTTGATCCCTTCCGAATAATAGGATTTGTCCAAGTCTGCAAAATATCCATTAGTGTCTGCAATCACCTCCTCGTTTGAATAAAATCTTTGTCCCGCCAGCCATTTCTTCAAATTGGGGAACAAATAGTAGTCCGAGGGAGCCAAGTCTGGAGAATAGGGGGGATGTGAAACGAGTTGGAATCCTATTTCCATTAATTTTGCGACCACAACTGCTGAGGTGTGTGCTGGTGCATTATCGTGATGGAAAAGGACTTTCTTGTGGGCCAATCGCGGGCGTTTTTCTTGCAGCTCGGTTTTCAAACGGTCCAATAACGATGAATAATATTTACCTGTAATAGTTTTACCCTTTTCCAGATAGTCGATGAGGATTATCCCTTGCGAATCCCAAAAGACAGTCGCCATAAACCTTTCCGGCCGAAGGAACGGTCTTCGCCTTTTTTGGTGCAGATTCCCCCTTGGTAACCCATTGTTTAGATTGTTGTTTGGTCTCAGGAGTATAGTAATGTATCCATGTTTCATCCACAGTGACGAAACGACGCTTAAAGTCCTCCGGATTCTTCTGGAACAGCTGCAAACCATCCTTGCAACACTTCACACGATTCCGTTTTTGGTCAAGCGTGAGCAATCGCGGCACCCATCTTGCGGATAGCTTTCTCATGTCCAAATGTTTATGCAAAATATTATGTACCCGTTCAGTCGAGATGCCCGCAGCACTAGCAATCTTACGCACCTTAACTCTTCTGTCATCCATCACCATATCATGGATTTGGTCAATGATTTCTGGAGTCGTAACCTCCACAGGCCGTCCAGAACGTTCAGCGTCACTTGTGCCCATATGGCCAGTCCGAAAATTTTGAAACCACTTATAAACTGCTCTAATCGAAGGTTCAGAGTCACCATAATGTTTATCAAGCTTTTCTTTAGTCTCCTGAGGCGTTTTGCCTTTCATAAAGTAATGTTTAATCACCACACGAAATTCTTTTTCGTCCATTTCTTGAAAATCACTCGACTTCCTTGATTCACACGAATGCCAAACACAAAGAAATAGACCAATATGGCTGAAACTTGGTGTGCGTTCATTCAAGAGATGCTACTAACTAAACATGACCTCGATACGCGCCGGTGGTGCCATCTCTCGGACTTTGCACGGACTTTCCAAACCAGCCTCGTATATATATATATATATATATATATATATATATATATATATATATATATATATATATATATATATAGAGAGAGAGAGAGAGAGAGAGAGATAGTTTCTGAAAAAAAAAATATTTTAGATGAAAGTTTGCTTAGGGCCACAAATTATCTTAGACTACAAAAAACTTTACTATAATATATTCGGTGCGCCAAAACTTTAAAAGTATTATTTTCTTGAATTTTTTGGAAAGGCCATACTTATTGTGGTTTTTCATGGGAATTATAGTTTCTGAATAAATGAGGATGAAATCTTTTAGTTTTTAAGGTTAAATTGCTTCAGACTTTAGTTCATATGCGCGAACTTTACTAGGATTTTCGACGTGAATTTCGATGCTCTTTTTAATTTTTTGCACGCTCTGTATATCTGAAATTTGCCGCTATCAAAATTAGTTTTTCTCTGTATTTATCTACAATGACTCATATCGAATTAAAATTAAAGCATGCTCCAAATCGTGCTGACTTCTTTGATGATAATGTATAAGAAAATTACCAGAGTTTTTTGTTACTTTCAGAAGCGCTTTATACTGACGACCACATTGTTTCAAAATCAATTTCATGAATTACCAATTTAATTTGTCAAGGCGGTTATTTTTGATCGATGTCCTTAGAAAGTTATACATAAAACATTTTCCATCATCGGTCGAGCAGCCATGACACTGATTTAATTTTAACGTCCTTTGAAAAGAAAATTGACTTTCAAAGTGTCTCTTGCCAGGTTTTTATTAATTTATAGTAAAATAAATCAAAGTTATAAATAATAAACTTTAATTAAATGAACTGAATGAGCTATTTTTGCTACAAACGGTATACAATGTAGTAAGATTGAATTTTTATGGAGCTATTAAACTTTATTAAATCCATACTTAAAAATTATTATCACTTACATGTCTTCACAAACTGTTCCATTTTCGTTGTGTTTGTGGAATAACTTCATTATATGTAAAATTATGTAGTTGCGGTTTTCGAAACCCTAAGTTTTTTTTTTCATTTTTGAGCAATCGTCCTCTCTGCATTCTTAAAACTTATGAAAAAAGTGTGCCAATAAAAAAAGTTTTTTTTATTGGCATAGCACCTGTGCTGGAAATCCCTACAGCACTACAGGAGCGACACGTGTGCGAAAAAAAACGATTCACGTTGGTCTTAAATCACTGTAAATTATACGGAAGGGGAAACACAGTGCTGGGCAAATCATTCCAAAGAGATAAGGTTCTCCATATAAAAAGCCTACTTGAAAATAGTTATACAAGGAGTGACAAGCTGAACTTCATACGGATGTGAAGTATTAGCGTGACATATTTTCCTAGCGTGCACCGCTTTGAGAGGACTCAAGCGGGCTACATTCATCGAATACCTTCCATAAAAATACTTGTAGAATAGACTCAAGTCGCCAACCGTTCAAGAATCAAAGTTGCTGGTCAGTTCTGGGTCTCCAATCAAGCGAACAGCTCTCTTCTGAATAAAATGCAACCAGTGCAGTGTATTTTTGGGAGCAGGGCTCCAAACATAGGAATAGTATTCCATCGTTGATTGAACTTGATGTTTGTACAGCGCGAGTCAACGATAGAGTAAAGTTCATTACTTCATTTGTTTCATTTTATTTTAAATGGCACACCCTGTATATTATTATTTTTTTTCTGACAGATTTTAGAAAACCCTTCAACTTTTATTAAGTATGTCATATACATATTTCTAATAGTTTTCGATTTATTTTGAATTTTTCAATTTTTACCCTTCTTTTAAATACACTTACGCTATAACATCATAGTTGCCAAGACAAAACAAAAATGTAGGCATTGTCAAATTTTGACATGTCTATTAAGCAAGTAAAAATAGTCTAATTTGTTGTAGTAAGTGACGTATAAAGGTAATACTTATGGATTTTCCTAAAAATGAATTAATTGATATGGTTTATATACTGGGCGAGGCGGGAAAAATTGTCTTTTGGCAGTAAGGTTTTACGGAGCGAAGTACCCTAATAGACGTATACCATCTAGAAAATCTTTTCAGTGCTTAATGGAACGGTTTGATGGTAGTGGTAGCGTTGAGTATACGAAACGGAAAGTAGTAAACCAGAATGCTAACCATGAGGGAAAAGAAATGGAGATTTTACTTTATGTTGAAGATAATCCCCAGGTCAGCATCCGTCAACTAGCTGACTGATCTGACACATCCCAATCTACGGCTAATCACACCAAGAGAAAATACAAGTAACGTCCCTTTCATATGGAACTACACCAAGAACTTCAAGACCGTGATTTTGAAAGACGAGTAAACTTTTGTACCACCATGGATGGAGCCGATCCAAATTTTTTATCCAAAATAATGTTTTCTGATGAAGCTACTTTTCGCAGTAATGGAGCAGTTAATAGCCATAACACACATTATTATTCAACAATTAATCAATTTTGGGTCCGGGAAGTTCAAAACCAAAACCATTGGTCGCTTAATGAATGGTGTGAAATATTAAATTTTCGAATTATTGGTCCATATTTTTCCGCGAACCGCTTAACGGGCCTGGATATCTAAATTTTTTACAAAACGAATTACCCTAGCTTCTTGAAGAAGCGGATAATTTTGAAAGGGAACAAATGTGGATTCAACAAGACGGAGTTCCTGCTCATTACCTCCGGGAAATTCAGGAATTTTTAAACGATCGTTACCCATAAAAATGGATCGGTAGGGATGGATTCATTCAGTGGCCCCCTCAATCATGTGACTTAACACCTTTAGACTTCTTTTTCTGAGGCTACAAGAAAGATCGTGTTTATATGAATCCCCCTACGACAACAGTAGATATGGAAAATAGGATACGGAATGCGTGCAGGACAATAACGCCCTTTATGCTAAGGAAAGTGAAGTAGACGGGCATATTTTTGAACATTTATTACGTCATAATAATTAATCACTAGATAAGTTAAACTATATTAAAATTATTATTAACTATTTGTTTATGTTTTCACAATAGCGTAAGTGTATTAAAAACAAGGGTAAAAGTTAAAAAATTCAAGATAAATCGAAAACTATTAGAAATAGGTATATGACATACTTAATAAAAGTTGAAAGGTTTTGTAAAATCTATCAGAAAAGATGACAAAATATAGGATGTGCTATTTAAAAAATTTGAATTTAAAATTGCTACATCATTGAGCATCTCTTGATGTTGTTCTGACGTTACTAATAATACTGTGTCATCGACGTATCGAATCGAAGCAATTATCTCCCTATTTATTACTGTGTCCATATCAGAATGTTCAAAAGATGCGCTCTGAATGCATATTAAATAATACCGGGGAAAGAATGCAATCTTGTCTCACCCCTCGAAGTATCTCAATTTTTTGCGTGTTCTGTTCATCAGTTTAAACATATGCTTTCTGGTCCTTGTATAGATTCGTTACGATTCGAGTACCTGCTGTTTTTCAAGCTTCACTCTATCAAAAGCCTTCTCGTAATCGATAAAGAGAAGAAATAAATCTTTATTCACGTCTCGGATCTTTCTAATAGCACTTGCATAAAAATTAGCGGTTAACGAGTACCTAGTCCGTCTCGAAATCCAAATTGTTGCGCAGTTAGCATTTCCTCGTATCTGCGATATATTCTCCCGTGAATTATCTTTAGGAAGGCTTTAGGAGTCTGGCTCATTAAGCCTATAGTTCGGCAATCTAACTTTACACGACAATTTCTAACTGTAGGAAAGGTGACAAATATTGAATGGAGCCACTGCTTCGGGAGTATTCCAGACCTGTATATATTCAATTAATTTTATGAGTTCTGTCGGTACCTTATCTGGTCCGAGCGCATTGTTTGATTTTGAGTTTTTCACGACATTTAGCACTTCTTTTATTATTTCCAGAAGGTCGTCGTTGTTTACTCTCATCTCCGAGAGTTAGCTTCTGTTGTCAAGAGAAACATCACGTATATAATTGTTCTATTCTTCAAGTTTATCTTCCGTAGATACAAATATTTCATTTCTAGAGTTTACCAAAATATATCTTTGATTTATTTTATTTTTCAATCAAGTTCTCGAACCTGTTAATACAAATTAAGTACATCATGAATTTTCTGTAAATTTTCAATTTTCTCACATTTATCATTCAGCCATGCGTTCTTTGCCTGTTTAATAGTCTTTTTATTCGTTGTATCAAGATTAGGGCTACCAATATTGTCACGATGTGATCAAGAACATCACATACCACTGCTCTTGTGTTTTGCCTTATAAAGTGCGGAAAAGTGAAGAAACATGTTGGACAATAGAGCTTTGTAGAGTATTTTTCACGATCTAAGAAAGTGACTTAGCTACCTATACCCATTCAATCAACAAGATTCGAAAGTGATTAATTTATGGCTGTTTAATGACAAGGTATCGTGCAGGGCCGCACTATGCCTGATTGTATAATTATTGAGTTTAAAATTTTATTGTGATAAGACAGTTGAATTTTATTGTTTTATGTACTAAATCATACACAATATAGTAATTACACAAATATATTAAAAGAGTGTACAGTGTCCTCGCGTACATTTTTTACAATTTTAGTTATTAAGTAATATCTAGTTCAATTTCGCTATCGCTACTATCTTGCAAATCAATAATAAGTTTTTTTTACAGGTTATAAACTATTTATATCTATGTGCATACATCTATATGACTTTTCAATTTTTTTGACGTGTTGAATACAGGTTCTCCAGTTTTCAACGGTTACATTTTTGACTTCTGTCTTTATCAACTCAATCACATTACTCTTTAAAGTGTGTGTATTACAGCCGAATTATTTCGTGTCCTGCTTCCTTTGCAATTTTATCACAAGTATATTCCTTTGAAAAATTGTAACTTTTTAAAACTTTTAACAATTGTTTAACAGTATAAGTTTCATGGAAATATATGTCACGTTCGCACAAAAAGGATTGTATTCCCCTTTTTCTACTGGTGGAACTTGGTACCTGATTCATTTGTCGACTATGATAGGATGCATTATCCATCACAAAACAGCTATTCGGTGGTATATTCGGCATTAATTTGTTTTGAAGCCAATCTTCAGAAACTTCAGCATTGTATCACAATGATAATCCAAACTGGAATCTAAAATATTCTTGACTGCTAAAAATAGACATTCTGGTATCCAGCCTTCTTCTGACCCCGCATGTAAAATAGTTATTATTTTACCTTCATTTGATGGAGTTTTGGTGTGGCATTTTTTGGATTTATCAATCCATCCTTTACTGGATGTGTCATGGGTGTCAAACCAAGTCTCATCTAGGTAGATTATCGTTCGATTTTCCAATATTTATTTTTTCGAGACATTCCATTCTGAATTGTTGTAAACTTCGTGATTCCAATATAACTTGCCTTTTGTCTATTTTTTTTAGCAAAAACCCCAAACGACGTAGAATACGCCATAAAGTTGTGGTGGAACATTTTATGTCACAACTATCCTCGGACAGCCTTCGTGAAAGTGACAATAACCTAGGAATTTTTTGTTCTGCATACATTTCATAAATTTTGCGGCGGATTAAGTCTACTTGACAGAAATCAATACATTTCGACACACCTTTGTCTTTTCGTGTTTTTTTTAGGCGCAAGCGAATTATTTACAATTTTCCAAACTGTACTTTCAGAGATGCTTGTTAAAGCTGATGTCTCCATCAATGAAAAGTACTTTTCGTGGCCTCGCTCCAGTAACTTTAAATAAACACTTCTAGCTATCACTTTTGCCTCAACGGGCAAACATTTACGGCTTCTGATGGAAACGGGGGGGAGACGTTTTAACACACTACTGAACTTTATAATACACCCTATTTCAGTATAATACTGCAGATAAAATGAAGAGTATTCTTTATATTCATAGACACGAAGTAGCCAATAAAATGTTAGATTGTAAGGGATATATATATATATATATATATATATATATATATATATATATATATATACATATATATATATATATATATATATATATATATATGTATATGTATATATATATATATATATATATATATATATATATATATATATATATATATATATATATATATATATATATATATATATATATATATATATATATATCAATTACGACCCTGTTACGGCCAGGTACGTGTGAAGATCCTAACGGTCGTTTAATGTTTTCATTGCTTCAATTTGCCAAATCACTTTCTTAGATATTGAAAAATATCACTAGATAATATAATATGTCTATCGATTTCTGATGTTAATTTTTTATTCTCTACCTCCCATCTATCCCTTCTCTTCTTAATTGTTTGATTAAAAGTGGCCATAAAATAATAAAAAAAATGATTGTTCTATTTAAATTAAAAATTTACAGTTTTAGGCAAATGTTTAAAAACTAAAATATGAAAATGCAACTCTATTATTTTTCATATACCAGCAGCTTAGAATTTAGTTATAGAGAATACATATGGGACGATCCGCGTCAACCGGATCAGAGCTACGACCAAAATTAGAAGCAACCAAAAAACTTGACCAACGGCTCATTTTAAAGCTTAGAGCATCTACTTTCAAATGCCGAGTGCGCCTTTGAAAAATCCAATATGGCGGCTCCAATATGGCGGCCGGTAGCCGGAGAAAAATCAAGTGTCCAGCAAAAAAAAAGGGCTCAAATTGTAGCTGATGGACGCCCCAAAAAATTGGGGTGGTAAGTTGACAAAATCCAACATGGCGGATCCAATATGGCGATCAAAAATCCAATATGGTGGCCGAATTTTCGCAAATGAACCGATTTGCACTAAATTTGGTAAACGGGGGTTTTTAGGGTCGCTGATCACGAATCCGAGGTCTGATTTGCCAAATTTAAGATGGCGGATCCAAGATGGCGGATGAAATTTTCGAAAATCTATCGATTTGTACCAAATTTGTTATACGGAGGTTTTTGGGGTCACCGATTACGAATCAGAAGTTCGATTTTCAAAATCCAAGATGGTGGACCCAATATAGTAGATTGCCCTATTCAGTTTCCACCATATTGGGTCCACCTTCTTGAATTTAAGAATTTTAGAAATTTGTTATCAGGGACCCCAAAAACCCCCGTATAACAAATTTGGTACAAATCGATAGATTTTCGAAAATTTCATCCGCCATCTTGGATCTGCCATCTTGAATTTGGCAAATCAGACCTTGGATTCGTGATCAGCGTCCCTAAAAACCCCTGTTTACCAAATCGGTTCATTTGCGAAAATTCGGCCACCATATTGGATTTTTGACCGCCATATTGGATCCGCCATGTCGGATTTTGTCAACTTACCACTCCAATTTCTTGGAGCATCCATCAGCTACAATTTGAGCCAAAAAACGACCCAAACAGTTGCGAATTTTTATTTTTACAAGCTTTTTTTGCTAGACACTTGATTTTTCTCCGGCTACCGGCCGCCATATTGGAGCCGCCATATTGGATGTTTCAAAGGCGCACTCGGCATTTGAAAGTAGACGCTTTAAGCTTTAAAATGAGCCCTTGGTCAAGTTTTTTGGTTGCTTTTAATTTTGGTCGTAGCTCTGATCCGATTGACGCGGATCGTCCCATATATAAAATGTATTTCGAATATCCCACAGAAATCTGAAAAATATTTAAGAATATTCTAGATGCTTCATTCAAGAAAACGTGCTTATTTCTTCTGAAATGTTCATTCCTGTATGAACTAAAGTATAACTGTAGAATTATATAACGGAATAATTTAGCATCATTATTTTGAATAAAATCTTAATGGCCTAAATACAGAAATTTGAGCTTTGCCTTAAGAAACGAAACAGGCAACTAATTTATAATCGCTAATTAGCAAATGTTGTCAGTAAAAGGAGGAATTTTTAACTTTCGCAGATACTTTTTTCCTAAAACGCATTTTAAGATGTAAACAAAAATAAATAATGCAAAACCATCCTTATACAAGCATCTTTATAATTTTGAAAGGTAAAAAGAATACGGCTCTTAAGTATTCAGATGAACGACAATGAAAGAAATGCTGCTACGAAACACAAAAAATGTTTTATTTTATTATAGAAGATGCTGTGAGAAGAGTACTGGTTAAAGTGTATTTCACTTTTTATATTACCGAAAAGAAAATATAACAAATAATGAAAAACAGTATATCTATAACGACTTATTGTTAATTACCGTCGACTTTTTAGATTACCACACAATCAATCTTCTAAATTGTCCCAAATTTGGTAACTACATCGACTACTAACGAATCGGATAGAGCTATCATATTTCCAGCACCGCTAAGGTATCCAAAGCAGTTTGTACTACAAAACAGCACATAGCTATTCAGTTTTCTCTGCGGGTCGAGGACCGCTTAAGTAATTTTTTTCCTGCAAAAGTTAAATTAGAGGAGTTGATGAAATCTGTAATTAGTCTCTTGATAGTGTTGGTTAGGTCGGTGTGAGTAATCCTGTAGCTGTTGACACTTATTAGTTTATTAGTCTTCTCCACATTTTTGTTCTTATCCATGTGTCTATTGCGTTTCCCGTGTTTGCTGAAATAACCAGTATCTCGTTGTTTTCAGATTCCTATACTTTTTCAACGGCTGAGAGATTTGGCGTGTTTTATAATTTTCGCTGTTCCCCAACGAAATAAGTCTGGTCGTTTTCCAATCGAAATTAGAATCACCTTTAAGCAAGTAAGAAATACAACAGGTTTTTACAATTTTAACGCAATATTTTATTTTTCGCTTTTTATGACAAATGAAAATAAATTTTCAGATTTTGTACCGCACAGCGTCTTAAATTTAAATGACTTGCTGGTGCTTTTATCAATTTAAACTTTTAATTATAAATTTAGACCAGTTTTAAAGTTAGACCTTTTCAGTCAATCATTAACATATTGGTAAATACAAACAGGCAACGTAAAAGGGACCACATAGCAAAAACGAGAATTTTAATTAAGTAATTTAATACCATTTTTCTAAGTAAAGTTAGTAATAGAAATTATAAACAATCAAGGCTTAATATAAATATTATATACATACAAGTTTAACAAGAACTGTTAATTGAAAAACTTACAACGACCTCATTTATAAGACAAAAATTGTTTATTAGTGTTCCCTATGGAACACTTATGGAATCACTTCGGTGTGCGTCTGTCCATCTATCCGTCTGTCCATCTGTCTGTCTGTCACACCCTATTTTCTCCGAAACTATTTGACATAGAAAGTATAAATCTGTAGCACAAATATAGGAATTCATGACTGTGTAGTTTTGAAAGTTAAATTTTGACTAAGGGGTTAGTTTAGGGGTGAAATCGGAAGTGAAAAAAAAATTACCAGGTTATCGAATGGGGTATCAAATGAGAGCTTATGAAAACACGAGTACGTGATGTAATACGTGCGCACACTTTTCTTTGTATTATTTTTTGTTAAAATTGTCCCTTTTCGACGCTTAATTATAGGCTGGTTTGAAAAGTCCGTGCAAAGTCCGAGAGATGGCACCACCGGCGCGTATCGAGGTCATGTTTAGTTAGTAGCATCTCTTGAATGAACGCACACCAAGTTTCAGCCATATTGGTCTATTTCTTTGTGTTTGGCATTCGTGTGAATCAAGGAAGTCGAGTGATTTTCAAGAAATGGACCAAAAAGAATTTCGTGTGGTGATTAAACATTACTTTATGAAAGGCAAAACGCCTCAGGAGACTAAAGAGAAGCTTGATAAACATTATGGTGACTCTGCACCTTCGATTAAAAACAGTTTATAAGTGGATTCAAAATTTTCGGACTGGCCATATGGGCACAAGTGACGCTGAACGTTCTGGACGGCCTGTGGAGGTTACGACTCCAGAAATCATTGATCAAATCCATGATATGGTGATGGATGACAGAAGAGTTAAGGTGCGTGAGATTGCTAGTGCTGTGGGCATCTCGACTGAACGGGTACATAATATTTTGCATAAACATTTGGACATGAGAAAGCTATCCGCAAGATGGGTGCCGCGATTTCTCACGCTTGACCAAAAACGGAATCGTGTGAAGTGTTGCAAGGATGGTTTGCAGCTGTTCCAGAAGAATCCGGAGGACTTTAAGCGTCGTTTCGTCACTGTGGATGAAACATGGATACATTACTATACTCCTGAGACCAAAAAACAATCTAAACAATGGGTTACCAAGGGGTAATCTGCACCAAAAAAGGCGAAGACCGTTCCTTCGGCCGGAAAGGTTATGGCGACTGTCTTTTGGGATTCGCAAGGGATAATCCTCATCGACTATCTGGAAAAGAGTAAAACTATTACAGGTGAATATTATTCATCGTTATTGGACCGTTTGAAAACCGAGCTGCAAGAAAAAACGCCCGCGATTGGCCCACAAGAAAGTCCTTTTCCATCACGACAATGCACCAGCACACACCTCAGCAGTTGTGGGCGCAAAATTAATGGAAATAGGATTCCAACTCGTTTCACATCCCCCCTATTCTCCAGACTTGGCTCCCTCGGACTACTATTTGTTCCCCAATTTGAAGAAATGGCTGGTGGGACAAAGATTTTATTCAAACGAGGAGGTGATTGCAGACACTAATGGATATTTTGCAGACTTGGACAAATCCTATTATTCGGAAGGGATCAACAAACTAGAACATCGTTGGACGAACTGTATAAGCCTAAAAGGAGACTATGTCGAAAAATAAAAAAGGTTTACCCCGAACACATAAGTAGTTTTTATTTTTGCACGGACTTTTCAAACCAGCCTCGTATATACAGGGTGCCTCATATATATGAAATAATGATTCCACAGCATTTACTAATCAATGATTAAAAAAAAATATATTTAAATGAAAATTCTAGGGTGTTATACGGCGCGCATGTTGTATATGTTGACAATAAAATGTTTTGAACCGTCAGTTCGAAGAAATTACGCCATCTTAATTTTTTTTTTAATGTATATTATTTTATTTTTGAGTCCTACTAAAAAACTGAACTTGTTAGGAATTATTGATATTTGAAATTAAGGAGATTACTAGATTATGTGGAATCATTATTCCATATATATAGGCACCCTGTATAAATAATAATTAACCGTTGAGCAATATATATTTTATAGCTACCGCCATGTGTTTTGTATATTAACTATTTATAGGATATGCGCTATCAGGAAAAATTACCGTATAAACTGGCAGAAACTATTTAGGAAATAATCAGAATCGTTCCAAACTATTTAAATTTGAAAACTTTTAGGATCAAGCTAACTAATCTGTTAAGCAAATTTCTTAAGTAAAACTTACTTACTAATCGGCAGTGCAACTGACAATTTATTAATTTAAATTTACTAATCCTAAAGAGAACATTTTTAATTAAAAAAATACCGTCATTAATAAAGGGACGAGAACACAACAGAAGTAGTTTAAAGATTCCTCTTACCACTTTGAGCTTAAGATCGCATAAATTCGATAAAAACGAAAGAAAAACATTTCCAAGAAAAGTTGTTTGCAAGTCAGCGCCAGTCTTAAGAAAAAACTTTTTCAATAAAACTGAATGTCGATAATCATTTATTATTCTCGAACTTATTAGGATAGTTACTAACATAAAATATATAAGGTACTCTCTTTTTTTAAATTTGGGTTTAGGCAGTTCTGCCATACAGCCATTCACCTCACCTGTACAGGGAGTTTATTATTTTCTTTCATATTCTAAGGACATCGGCGAGGATATCGTAATATCCGTCAACGTAGTCCAAGCAAGGGCAGAAACCACAGAAGTTCTACAGAGACGGGATTGTGGTGTGGCCAGAAAAATCAGTGAAGATCATCGAACAAAATCGACATATTTGGTTGAATAAAGTTCTTTCAAAATATGAAAACAATGGCCCAATTTTGACTTTAAAACCCTTATATATATATATATATATATATATATATATATATATATATATATATATATATATATATATATATATGGTAAGATACAACGCATACCTCGTAGGTAGGCATTATATCTTACCATTATTGGTCGTCAGTACTGGCTTTAGTGCTAGAAAATTCCTCCCACCTCAAGCCAGCCGCCAGTTCCCGAGACCGTCGGACCTGCTGCTGCTCTCGGACAAAGACGATGACCCCCTCGCCCGCCGTGACAAGAAGATTGTCATTCTAGGTTAAGTTTAAATTAGTCCTAATTTAAGTCATTGTTACGTACTAGTTTAAGTTAGCGTAAGTCTTAGTCTAAAGAATTTTTAGTCTTGGTTCTAAGTCCTAGCATTAAGAAACTCATGTACATACTAAACACATTTCCTAGGTTAAGTTAGTATAGGATTCCTATTGAAAGAACTTAGGTTAAGATAGAATAAGTTTACATTTAGTATTTGAAATTATTTTTATACTTTCACAATTATAAGATAGAGGCCTAGCCTATCTTGGAAATCAATAAAGACAGTGATACTAGATACTTTTTCGTCAACTCAATATTAATAAAGACATTTCGAATTATTTTAAAAACAATTACAGTGTCAGCTATGATCCCAATACTACAACTTTGTTAACATTTTTTTTTCTAAACAAGATCTGTTAGCGCAAATAGTAACCCGACATTCTGGTTTCTCGTGTCTATAAATTTGAGACCCCGGTGTGGTTTTCGATTCGAAACTTTTGTTTTCAAACTCACGTAAACACCATTATTGTGGGGCCTCAATCTACAATATTTATATTGTTAACTTAGAAAAAGTGCGCCTACATTCTTATAATATATTAGTCTTCAAAATGGACAGTTTTTATCCTTGACAAGGTTATCCATAAGGTGAACTGTTAGGGAAGCTTAATTATTCATTACTTTAATTACGCCCTAATTATTTCCTTATAACTTTATTTAAAGTACTTAAAATTTTTATTAATGATATTATTTAGAACAAATTGTAGTCCTAAATTACATCCTTCATTTAAATTGCATAATTTCTAATTTTATATATTTTAATGCCAATTTTCAATATGCAATATATTTAGTAATAAAAACAGCTGATTTTTTCTTAATTTTCTTGGGAACTATTGTTTTTATGAAAAAAATAACATCCGAGACTTTTTGCCTTTCGTTATGTTTCCCTATCCCTAGATCACGAAAAACATAGTAGTACCTCATTTCTGTTGGGATATATCTGACAGCCTGGCGGTCTGTCGGCTATCGATCTATCTATCTGTTAGCACTGCAACTCTTGAATAAAGTGAGATATCGGATTTAAATATGGTACACGTATAATACGTGAGGAAAGAATGAAACCTAAAGTTTTTGGGTGATATCGCTTAAAGGGAAGGGGTTGGGGATTGATAAATTTGTACACTTTCAATACTATTATGAGAAATTTTCTTGGTTTTTGGTTGTACCAGTGAATAAATTTGAAGCGTGATTATTTATATTTAATATATATATATATATTATAAATATATAAAAGACAGCGTATCATAAAACGTATTTTGATGAAGCTAGACACCAAAAAGGCTTCAGGCGCTGACGGAATACCTGCCATAGTTCTCAAGAACTGTGCGAGGGAACTAACACCAGTTTTCTGTAGACTTTTCAACCTATCCTACAGAAAGGGAATATTTCCTTCCTGCTGGAAATGTGCCACAGTTCAGCCGATACCTAAAAAAGGCAAGAAGACCTTGCCAAATAACTACCGACCAATCGCACTACTCTCAATAATATCGAAAGTCATAGAAAAGGCTATCAATCAGCATCTCTAAAATATCTTGAAGGATTCAACATTATTAGTGATCACCAATATGGCTTTCGTAAAAATAGATCAACAGGAGATCTTCTGACTTATGTAACACATGTTTGGAACAACGCAATTGAACACTTTGGAGAATCTCGAGCGGTTGCTCTTGACATATCCAAGGCATTTGACCGTGCTTATCACGATGGGCTGTTGGCTAAGCTACGTTCTTATGGTATGTCTGAAAAGTTCTGTTTGTGGCTCTCATGTTTCCTCAGAGAGCGTTCTTTACGAGTGGCAGTTGACGGATTTCTTTCTAACACCTTCACTATCAACGCCGGTGTGCCCCAAGGTTCCATAATGTCTCCTACTCTCTTCCTCATTTATATTAACGATCTGCTGGAAAAGACCGAGAATCCAATCTACAGCTTTGCAGATGACAGTACACTTATCTCTTCATTCACTTTGAACGCTCGGACATCGACTACTCAGACGAATATCCGCAGACAGCAAGAAGTCATTCAACTTAACAAAGACCTGGAAGAAATCCTATCTTGGGGTGACAGTAACCAAGTGGAATTTAACGCTACAAAAACCCAGGCGGCAGTTTTTTCTAAAAAAGTTAACGTTGCAGAACCCGACATAGTTATGTCGGGGCACTCCATCCCTCTAACATCGTCACTCAATCTGCTAGGCGTTAATTTGGGAGCAAATATGTCCTGGCATGAACATGTTGCAGGCATAGCAAGAAGAGCTTCTCAAAAGTTGGGAATATTGTTTCGAACCAGAAAGCTTTACACTCCACAACAATTGTTAATTCTTTACAAAGCTCAAATTCGACCAACTATGGAATACTGCTCCCATGTTTGGAGCTCCGCTCCCAAACATACACTGCATTTGTTGGATTCTATCCAGAGAAGAGCTGTTCGTCTGATTGGACACTCGGAACTGACCGACGGCCTTGATTCGCTGGAGCATCGAAGAACGGTTGGAGACTTGAGCCTATTCTACAAGTACTTTCATGAAAAGTGTTCGAAAGATGTGGCCCGTGTAATTCCTCCCAGAGCGGTGCATATTAGAAGTACACGTCGCGCTAATGCCTCACATCCGTATGAGGTTCAGCTTGTTACTCCTCGTACAACGCTTTTCAAGCAGTCTTTTATATGGAGAACATCATACCTTTGGAATGGTTTACCCAGGGCTGTGTTTCCCCATCGAGTACAATCTACTGCGATTCAAGAACAACGTGAATCGCTTTCTCCGCACACGTGTCGCTCCTGTAGCGCTTTAGGGACTTCCCTGTAGCACGTGTGCTAGACCCATAAAAAAAAAAAAAAAAAAAAAAAAAAAACATGTTAAAAAGGTGGGTGAACGTATTAGAAAAATTACTTCTTATATAACTTCTTATACTATTTTTAGATTTATGGTTATGTTTTTTTTTATTATTTTCAATTACTTATGATAAAACATATAAAAGATTAATAAGACAAGGGAGATAGTTAGTGGACATGCTTCGTATATGTCTTGTTATATGTCCCGGTTAGGATTCTTGGAGTTGAGGAATCTGAAACTTGTGTTATTTTGTCACTATTCTTAGTTTTCATATAATAGTATATAGTGGAAAATATCAGGTTTGAGATGTAAATATCTCTACTCAACTTCTTTTGTGATTAATATGTTAATACAGTTTTTTGAATATGAACGTCAATGATATATATATATATATATATATATATATATATATATATATATATATATATATATATATATATATATATATATATATTTATGGGTCTAGCACACGTACTACAGGAAAATCCCTAAAGCGCTCCAGGAGCGGCACGTGCGTGGAAAAAGCGATTCACGTTGTTCTTAAATCGCTGTAAATTGGACTAGGTGGAAAACACAGCCCTGGGCAAATTATTCCAAAAGGATGATGTTCTCCATATAAAAGACTTCTTGAAAAGCGTTGTACGCGGAGTAAGAAGCCTGAACCTCATACGGATGTGAAGTATTAGCGCGACGTGTATTTCTAACATGCATCGCTCTGGAAGAAATTAAGCGGGCTACATCCTTCGAACACTTTCCATAAAAATACTTGTAGAACAGACTCAAGTCGCCAACCGTTTTTCGATGTTCCAGCGAATCAAGGCCGCCGGTCAGTTCCGGGTCTCCAATTAGACGAACAGCTCCTCTCTGAACAGAATCCGACAAATGCATGTGTGTTTGAGAGCGCAGCGCAAACATGCAGTATTTCGTAGTTGGTCGAATTTTAGCTTTGTAAAGAATTAACAGTTGTTGTGGAATGTAAAATTTTCTGGTTCGAAATAATATTCCCAACTTTTGAGAAGCTCTCCTTGTTATGCCTGCAACATGTTCATGCCAGGACATATTTGCTCCCAAATTAACGCCCAACAAATTGAGTGACGATGTTAGGGGAATGGAGTGCCCCGACATAACTATGTCGGGTTTAGCAGCGTTAACTTTTTTAGAAAAAAAACCTGTTTAGCTCTTTTGACTTTGATCACTAATGTGTGTATGTATCATGAAAAACCACCTCTTTGAGGTTCTCTAGACCACGAAAAAAAAATTGTTTAAAATTTCCGTCAGTTTCTCTGTTTATTGTTATATAGTAGCGATAATTGCTAAACGAAACGCATTATTGATTTAAAATTACTGTTTTGATTTATAGTACTTGCAGATAGGAATACGAGACATTTTCTCGTATAATATTGCTGAAATGAAAGAGGTGAATAACAGCACATTTTGTTGAGCCAATATTAACATAACTAGTACGTAAAGGTGACTGAAATGTGACTATGACTGATTTTAAAAAAATATCAAAATTGTTATTTTACTTTTTACTCGTTTTTGGTTAGAAAAATAAATAAATTTAACTATTCTCAGTCTCACGTATCAACCATATAACGGTATTAAGATATCAGTTTAGGTTCCATTCTTTTGGCTCTCACACAGGTGTTCTTTTAACAATGTTGACTAAGTAGTCACTAGAATATTTTTAAATTGAAAAAGTCAAATTTTGTATTTACTTAAGCACATATACGACGGTGGAAGAGTCTTATAAAAAAAAAACAAGGCAATAAAATTACAATTAAAAATTTATTACAAAAAAAATATTTCTTAATATAATCTAAATTGAGCGCAATACATTTGGTCCAGCAAAATTCAAATTTTTTTATTCCCTCTGAAAAAAAAATTGTTTCGAAGTGTTCATAATACCCGTTTATAGTATAGATAACCTCTTCATTTTACGTAGATTTCTTCCTTTCAAACCAAATTTTGATGTTTAGAAACCAAAAAAAAAGTACTTGGGGCCAAATCTGGGACCTGCCCTGATGAAGAAGTAATTTTTTGCGCTCTAATGTTGGTCGCTTCTGCTTTAACTTTACTAAGCAAACGGCCTAATAATGTCGCGTAATAAGAGCCAGAAGGGCGGCAGGCACCCGTGGGGCGATATTCTGCACGCAGGTTAGTTCAGGTCAGGTCAGGCGTACTTTATAGGACACCAGAAAGCATTCGACAGAGTCAAATCCCAAAAACTCATACACATATTAAAAAGAATAGGAATAGATGACAAGGATCTACGCATCATAAAGAATCCCACAAACAGTCAATATCAGAGTCAAGGGGGAAATATCAGAAAACATAGAAAACCAACGTGGCGTTGTCAAGGATGTATCTTGTCACCACTCTTATTTAATATATACGAAGAAGAAATATTTAGTATAGCACTCCACGATATCTCAGCAGGAATAAACATTAATGGAAGAAGAATTAACAACATTAGATTCGCTGATGAGACTATAATATTCGTAGACAATTCACAAGACCTAGAAATGCTGATGGACAGAATAACATATGTCAGTCGAGAATACGGAATAGATATAAATACAAAGAAGACTAAACACATGATCATAAGCAAAAACTCGACAGTACAGGGACAACTCCACATTAGCAACCAAAAGATTGATAGAGTCAATACCTTTTGTTACTTAGGTACCACAATAAATGAAGAATGGGACCACTCCCTGGAGATTCGATGCGAACGTGTTCAGAAGTCATGATCTCAGTTTAAAAATCAAAATAAGACTTCTCAAATGCTATGTCTTTTCGGTACTTCTATATGGAGCGGAGTCTTGGACTGTAACTACGGCATCGTGTAAAAGGTTGGAAGCATTCGAGATGTGGCTCTACCGGCGCATGCTTAGAGTATCTTGGACAGAGCATATTACCAAGAGAGTACTAGAACTCTTGAACAAAGACCTCAAAATTGTTAATACAATTAAAAAAAGAAAACTCGAATATCTGAGCCACATCATGAGAAACGAGGAAAGATATGGTCTACTCTAACTGATACTGCAGGGCAAGGTGGATGAAAGAACAGGACCAGGCAGGAGACGAGTTTCGTGGCTGAAAAACCTGCGAACATGGTTATCAACAACAACAACGGGACTATTCCGGGCAGCTGTAAACAAAGTCTAATAGCCAGTATGATCGCCAATATCCGATAACGGGTCGGAACAAGTAGAAGAATAAAAGCCAATGACTGTTTTACCCTTTTCCAAATAGTCAATCAAGGTAATATCCTGCAACTTTTCCAAACGCAATTTTGAAATGCCTTTCCTCGTAAGTTTTTGGACTTGAATCAACAAACGCGGCACTCATGCAAGATATTACGTGTCCGTTCATACGAGATGCTTATCATCTCAGCAAACATACGAAGCTTAATGCGATGATCATATATCACCATGAATTTTATCCACCATCTCTTCAGAAGAAACCTCAATCGACAGTCCTAAACGTGTAGCATCTGCAGTGCTCGTTCGGCCACGTTTCAATTAATTTATCCAGTATTAATTGATCCTAATTGCTGGTGCAGAGTGCCTATGGACTTATTCCAGTTCAGTTTCTATCTAGGCCGCAGACCATTTTTTTAAATAAAACTGTTTTATCACTGCACGATATTCGGCTTTATCCATTTCTACGAAACGTGTAACACCGATCACTTACGATAGCTGCCAACAAACAACTGCCCGTTGTATCTGTTTGAAACTTTGAACACAACCGTTATCCGTATCTAGAAATTGCTTTTTTATGTTCCGTACGGAACACTTATGGGATCACTTCGGTGTCTGTCCGTCTGTCTGTCTGTCACACTCGATTTTCTACGAAATTATTTAACATAGAAAGTTCAAATTTGGCACAAATATAGGAATTGATGGCTCAATCAGACCCGTGTAGTTTTGAAAGTTAAATTTTGACTTAAGTGATTAGTTTTGGGGGGTGAAATCGGTGCAAAAAAATTTTTACTGGGTCTTCGAGTGGGGTGTTAAATGAAAACTTATGAAAACATGAGTTTAAAAAATATATATGATGTATGTAATATGTGCACACACGTTTCTTTGTATTATTTTTAAAAAATTGCCAAAAAGCGATGTCTCCCCCTTTATCTCGAAAAGTACAAATCAAAAAATTTTGAAAAAATTTTGGACTATTATCCACAAAGTAATAATTTATCTGGTATAAAAAAAACTCTGAAAACTATGTTTCTTAACGTGGCGAGTCGCTATTGTACCGAGATATAATTTTATTTTATTTGTTTATAATTAAAAAAAATATTTAGGTAGCAAATATTTGCTTTACACTTTTATTACTAAATTCTAGATTGAGCTAGATTGATTTATTGGCTATTAGATAGCTAAGATGTTATAACTGTTATACATTATTGACTAAGAAAAAACGTGAAAATACATATTGGGTCTTAGGATGTCAGGAACCTAATTAACTTAACCGAGAAAAGGATTTTATTTTATTTTAAAAGCAGTCACGTTCACGTTACAGAACACTAATTGCGCAAGCCTAACTTGCACTTGACCTATTTTTCCTATTTATTAAATATATTGCACATGTATATACATCTATATTCCATATCACAGTTTTTATATGGTTATAATTTTCTTCATCCTCTTATAATCACTAATAATGTCAATTATTATTTCCATTTGCTCTTACCCTACTTACTATTTCTATGAAACATTATTGTGAGACTGCCTTATAGTTGGATTTTTAAAAAATCTAAGTAAGTTTTTTATTATCTATCTGAAACCAAATTCACCAGCAATATTAATTGGTAATTGACATTTTTGGACGGAGAATGAAAAACTAAGGTATGAATATGTATGGCGTTCAAAATGTAGAAAATATTCTTGGATGTGAATAGAAGAATTTTTTCAAGAAAAATTGTGTGCAAATAATACTTTCAGGTCAAAGAAAATCTGATGAAAAAAGTTTATAGAATAAGCCAATGATAACATGTAACAAATTAACTGTTAATTGACTAAAATAATTTGGTTACCTTTCTACCTCTACATAGAACTAAATAGATATTTGCATTAACGTATACAGTCTGTAACCGATTATATTCTTGAAAAAAATATGTTTTAAGAATATTTTTTGCCATCAATGTATTCTTTGGTGTGCTAACACCGGCGCAATTACCTTAGTAAGTTGTCCAATCACCTCCTGCATCAATAATATCTTGACATCTTCGAGACATGCTGTCGACGAGATTTTCTGCATACTCTGCAAATTTTTTGAAACTCGTGAAACAACTCAGTCAAAGTCTTCAGAGCTTTCTCTTTACAAGAAACCAAATGTTTTCAATAGGGTTGGGGTCCAACAGTTATGAGGGACACATAGTCTTCAGAGCTTTCTCTTTACAAGGAACCAAATGTTTTCAATAGGGTTGGGGTCCAACAGTTATGAGGGACACATAGTGTCTTATCGTGGGCCCAAGCAAGCCACTCCGCAACGTAATTTTTGCAAAGGTTTCTTCAACGTGCTTTGAAATTTGACATCATGAGCACGGAGATGTCGAATGATCTCATGGGACATATTCAAACCCGATTTTCTTAATTTTGCCGCTCCTTCGGGTCCCGTGAAAACAAAGACGATTCGTTTTTCGACTTCCGCAGTGACTTTGCCTACCGAGCCACGTTTTGACAAGTCGTCGACATTTTTCGTCTAGTTAAAATGATTTACCCCTTCTTCACAAACGACACCGACTTTTTAATATATTTAGCAGCCGCGGAATATGTCATTTTAGGCCCCTTTGGATGGGAACAAAGAAAGATTACCTCGAATCGACGCGCAAACAAGTGACTCATTTTGGATTTTACGTAATTTCGACGAAAGTTCGGAATCGTCTGATACTTTTACTAAAATGCTTCGTAGACAAAGGTTCCTTCTACCGATTTTTTGTCGAATCGCTAGAATCGCATCTACCAAAAATGAATTATCGTGGACACGTTTTTACATGTCAAACTTAACACGATTTACCGCAGAATGAAATTACGCAATAAATTATCTCTCTGTATAAAAAAACAACCGGTCAAGTGCAAGTTGGACTTGCGCAGTTAGTGTTCCGTTAGGTTGATTACTTTTAAAATCAAAATTTTTGTTACGGAAGTACAAAATAATCAGTGACTTTACAAAACATAGCCCAAATGAACTTTGAACAAAGTTTTTCTCCGATCTTCACTGAAAATTGATGACCTTGAAATTTTTGGTTTTTTTTTATACAAAACAAAAATTATTAAAGGTAATGTACTGCAGTGATAAATTTCGTTCAATCTACACCCTGTAAAGACTATTTCAGAATTTTTTCAAAATTTTTTGATCAGTACTTTTCGAGATAAGGTGAAGGACAGCGATTTTTCGCACTTTTTTTAAAAATAATACAAAGAAAATTGTGCGCGAGTATTACATTATATATATTTTGAACTCGTCTTTTTACAATCTTTCATTTGACACCCCCTCGATAACCTGGTAAAAAAAATTTCACTTGTGATTTCACCCCCTAAAACTAACCCTTTAAGTCAAAATTTAACTTTCAAAACTACACGACTCTGATGAGGCCATCAATTCTTATATTAGTACCAAATTTCAACTTTCTGTGTCAAATAGTTTCGAAGAAAATTGGGTGTGACAGACGGACAGACAGACAGACACCGAAGTATTTTATAAGTGTTCCCTACGAAACACTAGTTAACATGTAATAGTGTAATGTAGCAATAAAGCTTAAATTTCATTAACACAAGAAAAGTTTAAGAAACTTTAAGCTAATCCTCGAAAATTAAATATAAATCATGTCATATGTAATGCGTCTTTTACACCCACTAAAAATAACTTACTGGTATTTAAATTACATACATGAAATATGTGGAATTTTAACTGGACGCCACATGGCGCTTGAGCATTTTGTAAATTTAGAATTAATTTATTTGTAATGAGTGTAAATTTCCAGGGAAAGGTATAAGATATTTCTTAAGCCTTTCTGGAAAATTCCACCTATAAAGCTGATTTCTAAATTCCCTTGGGTAATTCAATTCTACCTTTAGTGTTTCTCTTTTTCATTCCATTATAACTGTCACGCTATAGCCTTGATAAAAGATAAAGGACAGATAATAAAGAAACATGCTATTTTTCCTTTTTATTTTCGGCTAGAGACTAATGAAAAAATATTTGGAGCCCACAATAAAAAGGTAGCGGTTGAAATAAAATTTTTTACAATGGGAAATCGCAATGATCATTTTTTTCGTTCTGTTTAAGATGTTTCTTAAGAAAGACGAGGAAATATATAAAAGTATTAAGAGTTTTTACGTGGAGAATTATCTTTAACAGGGCGTCAGTTAAAGTAAGATTAGCAACGTTAACATGATAAGTTTTGGAAGCTCTTTCTAATATTCCGACCTCGGTAGCGTAGTGAGTTCAAAGCTTGTATATTATACCGATGGTCGCTGATCGATTCCGGCAATAGGATGGGGGTTGTGTGTGTAATTTTAGGTAGTAGTTAATGCAGAAATGTAATAACACCCCTGGTAGCACCAGTGCGTTGTCTTAAACAGTGCCGAAAAAAACAAATGTATATTCGCAACTGGGCAACGTTGACGAATATTATGACATCCCCGTCAATATATCTCATTAGGGATATAGTAAGTTGTGGACTACAATAAAAAGCATTCATCATTTAACTCGTTTTTCTATTAACTACGTTAATACGTGATTATAATAGGTTTAGGCATAAATAAAAATATATAACATATGAATGAAATATGTAGAATCACACAAGCACTCCATTGCATTCCATCACACCCCCATGATTTCGCTTATACGGACAGACAAACTTGTGCACCTACACAATCCTACATTATTATATTCATTTTACGTAGTAAGACTTGTCAGAAAGCCAAATATGAGTACAGGGTGAGTCAACGATAGAGTAAAGTTCATTATTCATTTGTTTCTGGAATGACGAAAAAATGTTAAATACAATAGTTTTAGGGAATATTAAGGTGCACAGTTTAAAATTATTTTTGAGTATACATGGTACTTCAAAAAAGGTAGTGACCGATATAACATGTTTTTTTTTTTTAAATGTAGTAGCGCCATTGTTTCTGAAGGTGGAATACTCATAATTGGTACGAGCGTTCTATAGAGATGAAAAAAAGATATATTTAAAGAAATTTTAGTTAGATGCTACAGGATGTTCAAAATAAATTTAAGCATTTCGACTATTTTGAATTGAAAAATCTCAAATTTTTTTAAATGGCACATCTTGTATTTTATTATTTTTTCTGATAGATTTTACAAAACCCTCCAACTTTTATTGAGTATGTCATATACCTGTTTCTAATAGTTTTCGATTTATTTTAAATTTTTCAATTTTTACCCTTGTTTTTAATACACTTACGCTGTAACATCATAGTTGCCAAGACAAAACAAAAAAGTAGGCATTGTCAAATTTTGACATGTCTATTAAGCAACTAAAAATAGTATAGTTTGTTGTAGTAAGTGACGTATGGAGGTAATAGTTATGGATTTTCCTAAAAATGAATTAATTGATATTGTTTATATACTAGGCGAGGCGGGAAAAAAATTGTCTTTTGGCAGTAAGGCTTTACGGAGCAAAGTATCCTAATAGACGTATACCATCTAGAAAATCTTTTCAGTGCTTACTGGAACGGTTTGATGGTAATGGTAGCGTTGATTATGCGAAACGGAAAGTAGTAAACCAGGATGCTACCAATGAGGAAAAAAAATGGAGATTTCAGTACATGTTGAAAATAATCCCCAGGCCAGCAGCCGTCAACTAACTGACTTATCTGACACATCCCAATCTACGGCTAAGCGCACCACGAGAAAATATAAGTATCATCCCTTTCATATGGAACTACACTAAGAACTTCAAGACCGTGATTTTGAAAGACGAGTAAACTTTTGTATCATTATGAATGAAGCAATAGAGGCCGATCTAAAATAATGACTTTGATGAAGCTACTTTTCGCAGTAATGGAGCACTTAACAGCCATTATTATTGAACAGTTAATCCATTTTGGGTCCAGGAAGTTAAAATCAAAACGATTGGTCGCTTAATGTATGGTGTGGAACATTAAATTTTTGAATTATTGGTCCATATTTTTTCCGCGAACCGCTTAACGGGCATAGATATCTAAATTTTTTGCAAAATGAATTATCCCAGCTTCGTGAAGAATTTGGTAACTTTGAAAGGGAACAAATGTGGATTCATCAAGATGGAGCTCCTGCTCATTACCACCAGGAAGTTCGGGAATTTTTAAACGATCGTTACCCACAAAAATGGATCGGTAGGGATGGATTCATTCAGTGGCCCCCTCGATCATGTGACTTAACACCTTTAGATTTCTTTTTGTGGAGCTACTTTAAAGATTGTGTTTATGTAATCCCCCTACACCACCAGTGAATATGAAAAGTAGGATGCGGGATGCGTGCAGGACAATAATGCCCTTATGCTAAGGAAAGTGAAGGAAAACAGTAGTAAAAACATGTGTATTCAAGTAGACGGGCATATTTTAGAACATTTATTAAGTCATAATAATTAATCATTAGATAAGTTAAACTATATTAAAATTATTATTAACTATTTGTTTATGTGTTCACAATAGCGTAAGTGTATTAAAAACAAGGGTAAAAAATTGAAAAATTCAAAATAAATCGATAACTATTAGAAATAGGTATATGACATACTTTATAAAGGTTGGAGGCTTTTGTAAAATCTATCAGAAAAAATAATAATATACAGGGTGTGCCATTTAAAGAATTTGAAATTTTTCAATACAAAGTAGTCGAAATACATAAATTTATTTTGACACCCTGTAGCATCTAACTCAAATTTTTTTACATATATCTTTTTTTTTCATCTCTATAGAACGCTCGTACCAATTTTGGGTATTCCACCTTCAGAAACAATGGCGCTACTGGCAATTTTTTTATAAAACTAAAAACTAGTATTTTTTAAAAAAAAATTCAAATATTAGAAAAACTACCAACTTTAGGTATATAACATTATTAATAAATTTTACGCAGAATTCAAAAATAAATTAGAAAATAGGATGTTCCATTTAAAAAACATATGTTATATCGCCCACACTTTTTTGAAGTGCCCTGTATACTCAAAAATAATTTTAAACTATGCATCTTGACATTCCCTAAAACTATTGTATTTGACATTTTTTCGTTATTCCCGAAACAAATGAGATAATGGACTTTACTCTATCGTTGACTCACCATGTACAAATCCTAAAAGAAGAAAAGTAATATTTCCCCCTGCTGAATAAAGAAAGTACCCCCTAGAGTGTAGAAAGCCATTTCAAACAATATTTTTTTAATGCTCTTTTAAAAGCTTACTGTACAAGAAATGTTTTATAGCATAGCGTGTGCGGAAAAAGCTATTCACGTTAGTCTTCGATTGCTCCAAATTGTACACACCTATCGAAAGAATTCAAATCTAAAACACAAGTAATCAGAGATAAGGAAGGTAGCATAGTCACCGACATGCCTGGAATTATTGATATTTAGAAAGATTACAGTAAAAAACTTTTTGTGTCTCAACCCGTGGGCGACTGCATTGTCGACAACGAAGCTGCAGAAGAACAAGGCCATGTATTCTTAAATCTGAAGTCAGGAAGGTTATTCAAAGGTTAAAGAAAAGAAAGGCAGCAGGTACTGATGAGATAACTACGGAAATAATAAAGATGATGGGAGAAACCGCCGTGACTATGCTACATTAACTGTGTAATATTGTATGGAAAACTAGAAGATGGCCGAAAGATTGGTGTGAAGTTGCATTTATACCCTTGCATAAGAAAGGATCCCCTTTGGATTGCAGCAACTATAGAACAATCGCTTTGTTATCACACGCTGCTAAGGTATTTCTCTGGATCCTAAATGAAGACTTTTCTGCTGCCGCAAATATGTACCGAACAAACAGGCTTAATTTCAGAAGGAACTAGAGAGCAAATTCTCAACATACGCTAGATAATAGAAAGTCAGGAAATTCAAGATAATAGCCTATATCTGTTTTATAGACTACTCTAAACCCTTACATTTTAACATACATATATAGTGAACATATAATGAGGTCTGTTTTAGATGGCTAGCGGCTGCGGCTGCGGCTGCGGATGATACAGTTATACTTGCAACGTCAATACAAGACCTAGAATCAATTATGGAGGGTCTTGAAGTAACTAACAAGAACTATGGATGAAATGAAATTGCTGACTTCACTGTTGTAGACCATTTCAACTATTTGGGATCCCTCATAACTAACAATGATGGCTGTGAAGCGGAAAATAAAAGGGCGTTTGGCTATGGCTAAAAACACGATGATCAAACTCACTAAGGAGTATGGATAGATCTAGCTCTGACAAAATACACAAAGATAAGATTGCTATTTAGCATTACATTCCTCATAGCATCGGAAACATGGACCATTAAACAAGCTGACAAAAGACGAATCGATACGTTTAAGATGTGGGCATATCGAAGAATCCTCAGAGTAACATATAGCAAATACCGTACTAATGTATCTCTTCTTGAAGCGATTAGTATAAATGACCGACTTTCAAATAGAGTTAATAGACAGTACCTGAAATATTTCGGTCACATTATGAGGAAAGTGGATGCCATGGAAAAGCTTTTAGTAACGGGGAGGGTAAAAGGTAGAAGGTCAAGACGATGAACTCCAGCAAGATGGTCCGACTAAGTAAGATCTCTTCTTGGTATGGGTATGCACAACTCTAGTCAGGTTGCGCAGGATCGAGATGCCTGGAGAATGACTATTGAGACAGGAACAGCATAGTATCACCGATACTTCTATTGGAGTAAAAGGATTGAGAGAGAGAGGAGATGCAGTCCTGCAAATCATTTCCAGGCTTCATCTATAGAAAACTTTTCATAAAAATACTTGTAGAATAGGCTCAAGTTGCCAACCGTTCTTCGATGTTCCCAAATATCCAGGTTTCTGGTGAGTTCTAGATCTCTAATCAGGAAAACAGCCCTCTTCTGAGTAGAATTCAACAAACTCAGTTTTGTTTGAAAGCAGAGCCCCAAACATGGAAGTTCTATTCCATTGTTGGTCGAATTTAAGCTTTGTACAGAATTAGCAATTGTTTTGGTGTAAAGCTTTCTAGTTCGAAATAACATTCCCATCTTTTGAGAAACACTCTTTCCTTGCATGCGAGATCTTCATACTAAGATATATTTGCTCCCAAATTAATGTCCAGCAAATTTAATGACGAAGCTGGAAGGAATGGAGTGTCCCGACATAAATATGTCGGGTTCAGTAACGTTAACTTTTTTATAAAAAACTGCCGCCTGGATTGTTATAGCTTTAAATTCAGCTTGATTACTGTTACCCCAAGATATAATTTCTTCCAGGTTTTGGTTAAGTTAAACGACTTCCTCCTGTCAGCGGATATTTACATAAGGGAGCCGATATTCGAGCGTTCAGTGTCAATGAAGAAATAAAAGTACTGTCATCTGCAAAGCTGTAGATTGGATATAGCAAATACTCTAACCTCCTCTATTCCTTTAATCCCTTATACGTTTAATTGTAAATAATTATCCCATCAAAAACATAAAATGTAAAAAAAATGTCTCGCAACGCAGTCCTTCCACCACAAAAAGTTGTGTGATCTCATGTAAAACCAAGTCAATTATTTTAGTTTAGTATCTATGGAAGCACCTATTCAACAACTTTGTCATAAATTGTTATCTATTTAGTTACCTACCAACATTTATAGTGACCGTATCAATATTAGACATCTTTATGTCTATAATAAATATAATGACTTGGCAATCGCACGGGAACATAATCACATAAGAATAATCTACTATTTCGATTGCTAAGTAAGTCTAAACAGTGCACTTGAGAATAAAGTATTTCTCAAAGGCTATGATGTAACAATTTTTGACAAGTCTGGACGATAAGTGCTTCTAAGTCGTTTATATTCAACGACTGCGGACTCCTGAGATTTGATACTACCGAAGTCGACATTAATTAGATGTAATCTGCCCAGATTTGTCACTCTCGAAAGTGCCATGTATGCTTGCCCGCATGTGAACACTGAAGAACCGATATCCATCAGTGCACTGTTTTAACTTAGCCCCTGACTTTTTTGTATGGTAATAGCATAGGCTATACATATCGGAAACTGTTCGCGATGAACATAAGCTCTATTAGTAATTTCAAATTTAGTTTTGACTGGACCAAGCTCGTAAAGATGTTCATTATTAAATGTAATATGTACTTTTTTATTTTATTTGTATTTTCAGGATCAACCTTTACTTCTTGTACTATACCGATAGAACGGTTGACTAAGCCAAGACTCACGTCAATATTTTGTCTTAACGTGACTTTCGCTCCTATTTTAATAACTATGTTTTCTTCTAGCCCTGCTGTCATGGAAGCATCATCTTCATACTTTTTATAAAATAACTTAAAGTATTTCACTTAACAATTTTTTAATTACACGAAGTAGGTAAGTATTATTAAACGAGTATATTTGATAAATGAAAAATATTATTAAATATAATATATTAATTAATAAATAATACAAATTATTGATAATTATGGATTTTTTAGGGATTAATTAACTTTATGCGACGCATTATTTACCAGGACTCACGGTTGACCTTGCATTATGCTATGTATGGCTGAGCGCTGCGCGCTCTCCGCGCTCTATCTCAAAAACGGTTAGGCGTATAAAAAAATATTTAAAACAAAAATTTGTAGAGAATTTTATGCTCTACAGTTTTCATAATAAATACCAATATCATTGAAACCATAGGAAGCGAGATATTTGCAAAAAAAAAAAACGATTTCTGTGACCTTTGACCTTGAATATCTTAAGACGCGGACACGATATTTTATGAGACTTTTGAGACAACTTTTAGAATGTCAAAATAAAGGTTTATACAAGTTTACAGCTTATTATCTCTCATTCCGAGGTTGACCCTCTTTTTTGGCTTAATTCACTGTACCATTTAGAAAACGGGACTGAAATTTCGGGATGTTTCAGTTTTTCCTTCCTTTATAGGCTAAACACTAACTAAATTCAAAATTTAAAGTTTGTGTGTTTGCTAGAAGTACCTTAGAATTTTGATGATCGGTGAGTGTGTCAGTGACAAAATTAAAGAACTTCGACTGGCGATAATTCGTAAACTATAAAATATAAATAGTAGGTAATTTAGGAAAATAGCTAGTATAGTATGTCCTCTTGATCACTGAAAATTCAGACTTCTAGCTTTATCCACAACGAAGTTACAGGGGGGTCGAAGTGCCGTGAGTGGCTTCGAGAAAAGGATGGTACGGATCTGCTTTCTGCTCGTCTTGGCGGGGGCACTTCCGTGCCCCCAGATTTTTAATGTTTGTTCATCATCAAGCCAAAGACGGAGGAAAAAATATGAAGCTATTGAAACTATGCAATAGTAACCGTCCCTATTTCGTACAGCCCCTTCCCTTGAGACGCCATCGCTCAAAAACCACAGGTTACTTTTTACTTTACATCATATGTAATAATATATGTACCAAATTTGAATCGATAATTAATATCAATCAGTAGTTATCGTGCTAGGAGGCCGGCAGACAGAGACCGCTAGAATTAAAAAAGTATGCTTTTGATGACCTAAAAACCATTAAACGTAAAAAAATGCAAAAATCTCAAAGAGTATTTTTTTCAAGTTTCATTTTTCTTTCGTTTAGCGAGCGAAGAAATGATGGCTATTAGAACCAATTAGTAATTAAAACAAACCTATTTTTAAGGGGAAATTATTTGCAAACAAATATATATATTTTAAGAACTTCAATTTTCCACAGGGCTTGTTTAATTTGCGGTTATAATAAAGAACTAAAGTGAATAGTAAATATTGTATAATTTCAGTTTAAAATGCAGCGAATTTCCATTTTACACTTAATTTATTCATAAGGTAAGCGAAGAGAAAAATAGAGAAATCCTGTTATTTTCAGTTCATTTACTCTGAAATTCTGATTATATTTGTTCCGCTTTAATAAGGTCAAAGTATACAATACGCTAAGCATGTTTATTCTTGTGTAATAAAAACGAATAAAAAATATAAGAATAACCCAATTTTACTGCATTTAATTTTGAGAGGCGATGTATAAATCACAATTATCGGAAAGAAATTGAAGCTGCCCAAAATAAATAAGACACTTAAGATAAAGCTGAGAAAATGAGAACTACCCGTTGAATCAATTCTCCAATTCTCATAGATATGAAATTCCAAAGCACGAACTAAAAAGCAGAGAAATGTTAAGAAATTACTGTGTAGCTTAATCCTATCAAATCATATAGATAACAGCAAACAGCGTAAAAAATGTCACTGTTTTATGTTAGCAAGTCAAATTATATTTCAGTTTGTATGTATATATAATGGCGTATCGTACAAAGGCCGTCAATAGGTTTTGCCTTTAGGTTAAAAGTACAGGGTGAGTCAATGATAGAGTAAAGTTCATTATCTCATTTGTTTCGGGAATGACGAAATAATGTTAAATATAATAGTTTTAGGGAATATTAAGGTGCACAGTTTAAAATTATTTTTGAGTATACTGAGTACTTTAAAAAAGTGTGGCCGATCTAACATGTTTTTTTTTTAAATGGAACATCCTATTTTCTAATTTATGTTTAAATTCTGCGTAAAATTTTATGACTTTTGTATTAATAATGTTATATACCTAAACCTAGTAGTTTTTCTAATATTTCAATTTTTTAAAAAACATACTAGTTTTCAGTTTTGTAAAAAATTGCCAGTAGCGCCGTTGTTTCTGAAGATACAATACTCATAATTGGTACCAGCGTTCTATAGAGATGAAAAAAAGATATACAGTCCCTGGCCAAATTATTAGACGCACTGCAAGATTTCATGTAAAATATTAATTACCGAGTGATATTGTACCGTTTTATTATTTTAAATTGATTTGTTTTTTATTTTTATATTATCCAATCAATTACCTATTTATTTGACATAAATAAAACAGCATTAATTTGGAAAAGCATAAGTTTATTAAGTTTTAAAGAAAAGTGAAATTAATGTTAGTAAAAGTCAATATTTAGTTGAGCCACCTTTAGCCGCTATCAAAGCTTTAATTCTGCGCGGCATGCTATCAATGCAAGATTGTACTGTCTCCTGCATTTGAGGATGATGATTCCACACATGAATAATCTTTTCTAGGAGCTGGGTTTTGTTGGTAATCACATCTTTAGCCACTTCTCTTTTCATCAGCTCCCACACATTTTCAATGGGGCCAATCCAACAGAGGGATATTTTTTTTTCTGCCAAAAAAGCTTTAACAGACCGAGCAGTGTGGCAGGGAGCTCCATCTTGCATGAAAGTGAATGGTTCCCCATTTGGAAACCATTCTCTGAGCTGCGGAATCAACCGATTTTGTAATACTTCTTTGTACTGATCTTGCCTCATTATTCCTTTGACGACTTACAGTCGTCCAGTGCCCTTCCCGCTGATGACTAACCAAATCATCACTTTGGTGAGATGTTTAACCGTCGGGACGACACAATCAGGATGAAACTTTTCTCCATGACGACGACGCACATACTGAGCTTTATTCTGCAAAATTTCGAATGTGCTTTCGTCACTGAAGCAGACCTGTCAAAAATAGGAAAAATATATAAACTTCCATGTTTATTTGCTTTATTTAACTGAAAATGATAATAATGTATCAATTATTGATTAAATTGCTGTATCTTACCGATCTCCAGAAGTCCACATCTTTGTCTTGCCATTGTTTGGCCCACTTCAGGCGCTTTGCTTTCATTGCAGCTGTTAACTTGGGCTTCCTGGCGGGGCGACAGGCCTTAAAATCTAATTCTTTCAATTTTCTTCGAACAGTGCGCTCAGAAGCATTTACGCTAGCATCTTGGAGTTGTGATTTTATTACCTTTGTGGTAGCAAATCTGTTTTCTACACAAATTTTCTTCAAACATCTCTCTGACCGTGGAGTGAAAATTGGTTTTCTACCGCATCTTTTCTTTCTTTTCGGGCTTAATTCCTTCCCTGACTCAATTTTCTTTTTTATGCGTCGTACACTAGCTTCAGAAACCTCCAATCTTCGTGATATTTCTCGGTTTGTAAATGTTTTCGCAATCACAAGGGCCTTCACTTCAGCTTTTTTTTACGTGGTGAAAGATCGCCTTTTCTACCCATAATGAAAATAGTCCAATTACTTTTTTAAAACACTGCATACAAAATAAACTAATAACTGAGTAGTATAAAACTGTTAAACAAACAATCACAGTCCATAAAGCCACAGAAACACGTCCGTACCTGACTCGATCCCGATCGCGACTGATACAGGTTTGTACTTCTTTACGTTCATGTATCACTTTGTCAACACAGGGTTGCCATATGTTAAAAATAAATACAAATATGTAGTCTACAACAATTTTTTTAAATAAAAATCAATAATATTGTAGTTTAAATATACCATTATTGCATAAAAACTTTTAAGAAACATAAAATTACTAAAAAAAATACAGTGCATCTAATAATTTGGCCAGGGACTGCATGTAAAGAAATTTTAGTTAGATGCTACATGGTGTTCAAAATAAATGTATACATTTCGACTATTTTAAATTGAAAAATCTCAAATTATTGAAATGGCACACTCTGTATAATATTATTTTTTCTGATAGATTTTACAAAACCCTCCAACTTTTATTAAGTATGTCGTATACGTATTTCTAATAGTTTTTGATGTATTTTGAATTTTTCAATTTTTACCCTTGTTTTTAACACACTTACGCTATTGTGAAAACATAAACAAATAGTTAATAATAATTTTAATATAGTTTAACTTATCTAATAATTTATTATTATGACGTAATAAATGTTCAAAAATATGCCCGTCTACTTGAACACACATATTTAGTCGGTTTACTATATTTTCCTTCACTTTGCTTAGCATAAAGGGCATTATTGTCCTGCACGCATCCTGTATCCTATTTTCCATACCTACTGGTGTTCTAGGGGGATTTACATAAACACGATCTTTAATGTAACCAAAAGAAATCTAAAGGTCTTAAGTCACATGATCGAGGGGGCCACCGAATGGATCCATCCCTACCGACCCATTTTTGTGGGTAACGATCGTTTAAAAATTCCCGAACTTCCCGGTGGTAATGAGCAGGAGCTCCGTCTTGTTGAATCCACATTTGTTCTCTTGCAAAGTTATATCCTTCTTCAAGAAGCTGGGGTAATTCGTTTTGCATATCTAGGCCCGTTAAGCGGTTCGCGGAAAAAATAGGGACCAATAATTCGAAAATTTAATAGTCCACACCATACATTAAGCAACCAATGGTTTTGGTTTTGAACTTCCCCGACCCAAAATGGATTAACTGTTGAATAATAATGCATGTTGAGACTGTTAACTGCTCCATTACTGAAAGAAATAGCTTCATCAGAAAACATTATTTTGGAAAAAAAATTTGGATCGGCCTTGCTCCATTCATGGTGGTACAAGAGTTTACTCGTCGTTCAAAATCACGGTCTTGAAGTTCTTGATGTAGTCCATATGAAAGAGATGATACTTGTATTTTCTTGTGGTGCGATTAGCCGTAGATTGGGATGTGTCAGATAAGTCAGCTAGTTGACGGTTGCTGACCTGGGGATTATCTTCAACATGAAGTAAAATCTCCATTTGTTTTTTCTCATTGGTAGCATTCTGGTTTACTACTTTCTTTTTCGTATACTCAACACTCGCTACCACTACCATCAAAAGGTTCCATTAAGCACTGAAAAGATTTTCTAGATGGTATACGTCTATTAGGGTAAAGCTTCACTGCGCCTCGCCCAGTATATTAACCATAACAATTAATTCGTAAAAATAATAACGTAAGTGTATTAAAAACAAGGGTAAAAAAAATAAGGGTTGAAAAATTCAAAATAAATCAAAAACTAGTAGAAATAGATATATGACATACTTAATAAAAGTTGGAGGGTTTTCTAAAATCTGTCAGAAAAAATAATAACATACATGATGTGCCATTTAAAAAATTTGAGATTTTTCATTTTAAAATAGTCGAAGTGCATTAATTTATTTTGAACACCCTGCAGAATCTAACTCAAATTTCTTTACATATATCTTTTTTTTTTTTCATCTCTGTAGAACGCTCGTACCAATTATGAATATTCCACCTTCAGAAACAGTGGCGCTACTGGCAATTTTTTACAAAACTGAAAACTAGTATTTTAACATTTTAATAAAAAAGTTATAAAATTTTTCGCAGAATTTAAAAATAAATTAGAAAATAGGATGTTCTATTTTAAAAAACATATGTTATATCGACCACACTTTTTTGAAGTAGCCTGTATACTCAAAAATAATTTTAAACTGTGTTTTGCAGTACCCTATATACTCAAAAATAATTTTAAACTGTGCACCTTAACATTCCCTAAAACTATTGTATTTAACATTTTTTCGTCAATCCCGAAACAAATGAGATAATGAACTTTACTCTGTCGTTGACTCACCCTGTACAAAAAGTCGAGGAATAATAGATAAACGAGTCGTGCCGTCTATCAATGATCAGGCTAGGACAAGGACTGTTCCCCTCCATTTCAAACCTTAACAGCTAATGTGGGTAAAGATGACAATCACGACAGCAGTAGAGGTTTAGAACGCATATCTCAAAAGATATTATTAG
This sequence comes from Pachyrhynchus sulphureomaculatus, assembly GCA_019049505.1. Classification (NCBI taxonomy): domain Eukaryota; kingdom Metazoa; phylum Arthropoda; class Insecta; order Coleoptera; family Curculionidae; genus Pachyrhynchus; species Pachyrhynchus sulphureomaculatus. The sequence goes on along the minus strand of CM032454.1, from coordinate 163,924,612 downwards.
CAAAAAAACATCAACGCTATCTGATGTGAAACCAAACCAACCAACCAACCAAAACTTTTAATTCAAGAACAAAGCCTACGGCCGAAAAAACAAAACTAGTATTCTCATAGGCGATTAGGATAGTAGTAGCGCTATTAAATGTTTATCGGTATATGTGAATGAAAGTAAAAGCAATTTAAACCAGAATACTTCTGACCCTAAATCGTTGTTGCGGTGCTGCTACGAAATCTTAAATCGTTGTTGCGGTCGTAATTGTATTGTGAGATAATAAACATTGCCATCTTTACCTGCTGCCTGACAAGCTCTTGTAATGGAGCGAACATAGCATGACCTTCCACAATTTTGATTCCGCTTGACATTTTCATAAACAATTTATTTATCCTTTAACCCTCAGCGGTCGTAAAATTTTTTTACAGACACGTCCTACAGGTTTTTTCTCATGTCTCACATGCCAACACGATTTTGGCGCTGTAGTGGCAGTCCCCATACCACCGGCTTGTTTCCCACGTCTGAGCACATTTTTCAATGTCCCGCCATTTTCTTACTTGAATTACTTAATTAGTGTTTCGTACGGAACACTTATAAAATGACTTCGGTGTCTGTCTGTCTGTCTGTCTGTCATACCCGATTTTCTCCAAAACTATTTGTCATAGAAAGTTGAAATTTGGTAATAATATAGGAATTGATGGCCTCATCAGAGCCATCTAGTTTTGAAAGTTAAATTTTGACTTAATAGGTTAGTTTTGGGGGGTGAAATTGGAAGTGAAAAAAAAAAATTTTACTAGGTCATTGAGTGTGGTGTCAAATGAAAGCTTGTAAAAACACGACTAAAATATATATATATATATATATATATATATATATATATATATATATATATATATATATATATATATATATATATATATATATATATATATATATATATATATGTATATAATGTAATACTTGCCCGCACTTTTCTTTGTATTATTTTTTAAAATTCGCGAAAAAATCGCTGTCCACCCGCCTCAACTCGAAAAGTACTTATCAAAAAATTTTGAAAAAAATTCTGGAATATTCCCCACGGGGTGTAGATTGAACGAAAATTATCACGAGTGCATTACCTTAAATAATTTATCTGGTATATAAAAAAACAAAAATTTCAAAGTGATCATCAGTTTTCAATAAAGATTGGAAACAAACTTTGTTGAAAACTTATTTGGGGTGTGTTTTGTGAAGTCACCAATCATTTTATACCTCCGTAACAAATTTTTTTTTTAAAGCAATCAACGGAACACTAATTGCGCAAGTTCAACTTGCACTTGACCGGTTATTTTTGAGTTTTTCTGAGAGTTCTTTTGTATATTGCAAAGGTAGAAAGTTAATATTATTTTTTGTTTACTGTTTTGCTGTTGATTATTATGGTTGTTATAGAACTTCTGTGTTTTTTTTTATCGTTTTTATTTATGTCGTTTATTTTAAAGTTATTTTGCAATAAAATTGTTTTGACTTTATCTAGCACTTTTGGTCAGGAGAG